>JAMAGL010000017.1:0-638507 GCA_023626215.1 Talaromyces sp. PL2406 | reverse complement strand
TTTTAGATTATTATAGAACTAATCTTATAGTCTCTAATTATTCTATTCAAGATATCCTAATACCTAAAGAAACTATAAAATATAATCTTTTATAGATCTATATTACTTAATATTTTTAATCTAATAAGTTGTGTTAAGTTCTTTATTAATAGTTCTAAATAATTAATAGAGCTTTTCTTTAAAATAAATAAAGCTATTAAATATAAAAATAATTTTAGGTTTAAGCTAGTTATTATTAATAGCTTTAATTTAATTAATAATATAAAATATAAACTATTTTATAGCTTCTCTAGTAAAGAAACTTAATACTATAAAAACTTTATCTTATTTACTTATAATTCTTATAGTATTATTACTGAAATAGATATATAGCTAAGCTAAGAATACTTTAAGAATTTCTTATTCTTTTAAGAATAGTTTAATCTTACTAATTTTAATAATTAAATAATTAGCATGCTAGGTTTCTAACTTAATAATATATTATTCTAATATTATGATAGCATCTATTATTTAGACTAGTATTAGTTATTTTTAATCCAAGCTATTACTATTTATTATTACTATTATTTCTCTACTTAAGATTAATAGAGTCGTTACTAGTTATTAGCTTATTATAATAACTACTAGTTAAGACTTCTCTTTTATAATAAGGGTCTTTAATTATTAGAAACTTTAGTCAAATATTATTAGAGTATAACTAGAATAGTTATATTAATAGAAGAAGTTAATATATTTTAATATATAAAAGACTAGATAAGTATAAAATCTTAAAAAAGTAAGGCAAACTAAATATTCTATTTAATAGAAGAATATATACTTAAATTATTATAATTAATTAAAGATAGTAGAGAAAACTAAATATATAATAAATAAATATTATTATATATTCTATTATTAATATAGCTATTAGAATTGAGCTCTATTCTATTATTAAAGTTATTAGAGCCGCGCTCTATTACTATATTATTATAAATAGAGCTTCACTCTGCTCGCTCTATTATCCTAACCCTATGGTTCTATGGATAATCCTTTGTTTTATCGTGCATTAGTTTCCACAGGGATCAGTCTAATCTATTGGCTGTGACGTTTCTAATCTTCTGACATAGTTACTAAAGAATATAGATATAGTCAAGAATAAAACGAATAGATTAAATAAATAATATTTATAAAAGAATAACTATAAATAGAGTAGAAATAATAATAAGCTATAATACTATTTATTCCTAAGTTATGATACTTACTAGTTAAAATAGGCCTAGCTTCTGCACTTTTTGTTAGCCGTAACCCTAAGCTATGCCATAGCTCAACACAAACTAATGATAGGCCAGTATCGCGTTACACTTAGTATCTGTTACAAGAAAATTGGCCTGCTCCCTGTACTACAATAAATATTGCATAAAAATAAACGAGCAGCCTTTGCATTCGCATAATGATATAGGGAAAACCTAAATCCAATTAGGGGAAAAACCCATATCGAGGCGTATTACCGCGACAATTTTGCAAACTGTCCTATTGCAGTCCTTAAATAAACTGAAATCCCCACTTCTGGTTCAAACCATTAGTAGAGGGGTAGAGAATTATTGGATTTCCATTGTCGGGAACTTTATCCTTAAGATCCACAACGTCCTCAGGATATGCCACGCTCGTAATTCTGTGCCAGTTTTAGCTTAGTAATAAGAGAATAGTATGGATCATAGATCAACCTACGTCTTAGCGTCTGCGGGTCCTGACACCTTCCACCTCAATATTTGGTTAAGTGATGGATCAAGCGTCGAAAGCTTCAGTTGCTGATCATCGCCTATGCTATATGTTAGCAGGAGGAGCTGTTGGTCATGATATGAGCAATACCGATACCTGTAGCCGTAATCCAGAGTTGCCACTCTGCTGACTGAAAGGCCCATTCGTCAGGTTCTGCCATTTTATGAGCCTGCCACTGCTGGTTAGGGCCATTAGTGGATCCCCTTTTACAATGTTAGAGTATTTATTGCTCAAGGTATTATTAAACAACGGCGGATTTACCATATCACTAAATTAGAACCATCCAGTGAACTTAAAACTTGTCCAGGTTGCACATCAGTGTTCATGTAGTAAAACTTTTTGTCTTCGATATCAGACATGGTCCCGGATGGAAATATAATCAGCGTGATATAAGTACGAGTGTTTTTCAGGAGGAAAATGTGGGATTTTTGAAGACACAAAATTATTTGACTCTGATGGTTCCCGTCCGCCATTTAAATAACCTGGAGGAGCTAAGTAATTTGTCTTTTCTATTCCACGCCTCAAAAGGCCACCCTATTTCCCCAGTCTATTACTGGTTTAGTACTCCTATAGCTACCTAGATATTGACCGAATCTGGAATTCATACAGGAATGCCCTAGTCAATCTAATCATATCGACGTAATATGGCATGAGAAAGGAAATCGTAATAACAATCTGCTAATTGTACTTATCACTTTGATGTAACGAAGGCATTTTCAGCACATCTCGACGTGTCCTCGTCAAGTAGCCATTGATAATGATGCATGTTGTAACTAGTTGATCCAAGAGAGCTTGGACCGGTCTAGTTCTGTAACGTTTCCGCATTCATCTTTCAGTCTAAAGAGCGACCGGTCAATTGAATATTTGAATGGGCAACTGATTAAATTGACAACAGCTTACATGGATCATGGTGTTAAAAGTTATTAGTATTTCCTACAAGTACAAGCTTACGTCCCGCAAACGGATCGTCAAATGACATCTAATCTACACCAAAGTCTATTCAAACACAGTGTAGACTAGTAGTATAGCCGCTCAAAAGGCAACATAGAAAGGTCTAGACTGGATTGTGACATATTGACGCTATGTATAAGTGCAACTGCTCTCCAGCCAATAGGAGCGAGGTGGGACGGAATATCTAAATTTCCGGTGGTGACTGTACGCTATCGTTAATTGTAAGTTAGTCGACCTAGGATACAATTATACCCTCACTGATTGGCAGACGGCCAGAGGAGTGGAGTCTTAGGGTTATCTCCTCCCACGCATAGAATAGTGTCTTCTAGCAGGAGCGATACAGGACCTATATATAATACTTAAACTATAATTTATATTGTAAGTTATAAATATCTTCCTATAGCCATAGCTCTATCCAAAATTCCTAAATGTATCCGGCCCCATTACAATAGCGGGTAGGGTTAATCACTAACAAAAAATAACCCTTAAAATCCGGATTACAATTAACTTTACCCCCTGATAACAATTAGCACCACTAAGCCAATCTTTCTTAAAGTTGGCCAGTTTATAGAGTTACTAATTCTCTATGCATTGCACATTTTTGCAGTATTATCCGACAATTATATATCAAGTTAGACCTCTGCAAGTCCCATGGGACTCCCACGGGCGCTAGATGGGACTGACCCCCTAGTCCCATGGGTCTACGATCCCATGGGACTCCCGTGGAAATATATATAACCAAGTCCCAGGGGACTTCCATGGGACTGGGACTTGCAGAGGTCTAAATACAACCAGGTATTTTGGATAGAGAAATCCTCTAATCACTTAAAATATATATTTTAGAATAAATTAAGACTAGTTATAGTAACTAATAACTAGAATAGGGTTTATATTATAAAAAGGTTAGAATATCTATTAAAATAAATTTAAATAATTAAATAGAATAATAGAAAATAAAAATAATACTTAAATTTAACCTCTATTCTATAATATATAATTAGTAATAAAAACTATAAAGATTTACTAATAAAAGATTAAAGTAAATACAGAAGAAATTTTATCCAGATTAATATAAAAAAGCTAAATATACAAAGTTTTTCAGTAATTATATGCTACCCTCGAACCCTAGATTTTAGTTAGCGAAAAAATAGCTCTAACCCGAACCCTGATTGTATTCAAGTAGAATACAATCAGGTCTTTTGGATAGAAAACTAACAAGACGTGAGCTGATGAGCAAAAGTAAATTACAGGGTAGTAAGCCCCTATTTACGGTCACATGAGGCTTACTCGTAGGCATAGCTCTCAGCGGAGCAGGCCCCCAAGTAACACAACAGTCTGAAATGACTATAAAGCAATCATACGAGACAAAGCGCAACATGCAGCTAATCCCACATTGTATAACTTTAATAACAAATGTCCAGGGTGGAAGTTTGGGCCTTGTCAGACCTCACTGCCTGGTACTTTCTGGAGCGCTCACACCCGGAGCAGGCCCCTGGGCTGGAACCGTGACATCAAACACACCCATTCTTATCTAGATTTGACCTCCTTCTACCTAGGCAAACCCTAATCCTCATACCCTCTCAAGGTCTTCTGAGCATGTTCCATCTCTTGTCGTAACACCTTGAGATGTTTATCAGAACGAACTCTTAAACTAATTGGGAAAGGTTTAGGCGCGATCAGAAACCCGTCCGTCCATTGTGTTTTTATATCAACATTGATATCATCTACGCGCATCGGTTGTCCAGTGACTAGGTCAGTGGCTGGACGAATTTCAAATGCCCAAATGATTTTCGCAATATTGATATCGAGAGAGTTCTCCGCCAAGTGCAGACCAGGGCAAATACGTCTTCCTGCTCCAAAGGCATATGTTTTTCGGGAGCCATCTGCCACTTTTTGCATCTCCGGCTTGACGCCCATAGGCGATCCTTCGTAACGTTCTGGCATAAACTCTTCCGGTCTGTCGTACAGTTGGGGATCGTTATGTATCGCCCTTGATGCGTCAGGTCAGTGGAGAGGAAGATATAGGACGAATATGATACTCACCAAGTGTTTGCTAGAAAGGCCGTCCCCTTAGGAAATTGGTAGCCTTCATACTCATCGTCTGCAGCAATCAGCATCCAGTGTCAGCGCTCTATGCTAGGATGAAAACACCTTGAATCAACACATGCGGAATACCACCTGCTGCTACAGGCCTCCAACGCAAAATCTGAATGTATTAGTATTTGACACTTATTCGTGATCCATACATAGAAGTTACCTCGGACACACAACATTTCACATAAGGCAAGTGGCTGAGGTGCTCGAAGGAAGGGGACTGTTCTGTCCCGCACACACGGTCAACCTCCTCTTGAGCCTTATGGAAGACAGAGGGGTACTTGACCATGGCGAGGAGGAATGAAAGCAATGTGGAGGCAGTAGTGTCTGAACCACCCTCCATCAGAACTCCACCAATGTAGGCAATATGCTCGTTATCCAGCTCGTACTTATCGCGAAAGTTCTCATCCAGTAGCCGGTCCATGAAGCAATTGCGTCGGACACCCCGAGCCCGTCGGTCTTTTACGTACTGGAGCAATTCTAAATAAAGCTGACGTTGTTCTTTTCGAATCTGGAGTGCCCAACGACGCCAAGGCGATATAAAGTCTGGGAGTCGTTTGAGGATCGGAAAGATATCAACGGGAGGAGTAGCTCCTGTCTCTAGAATAGCGGTGAACTGGTCCTGGACGTGATAGAGGCGCGTCACATTGGGATGGTCAAACTCGGGCCCGCGGACGCCAAAGACGGAAGAAAGGATTACCCCGGTGGAGTACCGGCGGATATGATCATAGTACTTTGCAGGGCTGTAGGCTAATTGATGGATCGTTACAGTTGACTCTGCAACTTGGAGTGGCTGCAAGGAGCGGACGGCGTGAATGTTGAGAAGAGCCTGGTATACCTTCCTCTGGTTACGCCATTCCTGGCCGTATGGCATGAGAAGCAGGTGCACATTGTTGCGAGTGATCAGCTCATTACCAATATGATTAGGAGGCCGACTTGAGTATATTGAGCCCCGTTTGTCAAATAGCCTGTCGAGACGTAGAAATCAGCTACACTCTGGCTGTCTTGATATCACTTACTCGTTTACGTCCTTGGCCGAGTTCAGTATAACAAGATTGGCAGGTCCCGTTTTTACCGAAATTATAGGGCCATACTCTTGTGCCCATTTATGAAACTTGAGAAAAGCCTTGCTGGTAGGTAGCTGGTGTAGGTTCCCTTTCATGAGACATTCATCAGCGCCGCAACACATGCTAGAATGGAATTGACTCACCCAACAACGGAACCGTTGGTGGACCAGGAGGAAGCAAAGGTGAGCGTTGGGCAGACACTGCCAGACAGATGAGTTTGTATGCCGCCCAGCAACAGAGTATAACGGGTACGACGATGATTGTAGTTCCGCTAGCCATGGTAGCGATAGAGTTTCGTCCAACAGCCTTGTCCTGTGCAAGTTGGATTTTTGCGGCATGCACTGGTACCTAGGTAGCCTTTAATATATCGTTCGACACGTCTGTACTCCGTACTGTCAAGGCTGCGGGGTGGAATTTCTCTTAGTTCCAGCACCCCACCTGGGCAGTTCTCCGCACCATGGGACGAGCGTCACCTGAAAGTCTGGGGTCACTGCATGGACACCAAATCAACATTCGGACTGGGCACCCAGTCTCTAGAGATGGTCAGCAACCTCAAAGAAGCCTTTCGATTGCCTTTGCCTACTTCTACAAGTTCGATAATGACAGAAGCTAGCACTGTGCCCAGCCGGAGGTGCTATTCCTGCAACAAGACTTTTTCAAAGCCCGAGCACCTTACCCGCCACATTCGCAGCCACAAGAAAGAAAGACCATACCGGTGTTCAATCTGCGGAAAGCTTTATTCTCGCAGGTTTGTGTTACTGCCATGCTCCTTGATACAAAAGCCTAATATGTAGTCTCTAGTGATGTGTTGCGACGGCACGAGAGGAGTCATCAGACTGCCTCTCCCCCGTCGCCGAACCAACCGGAACAGGATACCACTGTCTTTACCCCTCTAAGTCAGGAAACTCCCAACACTGGCCCTAAAATCTCGGACTGCTCCAGCACGTTATGTCCGCTATCTAACGAGACCGTTGCATCGGAAGAGCTGCAGTCGATAGGCATCCAACAAGTGCTCAGAGATGGTGTTCATAACATGGGCCTCACCGCTGACTCAAGCTCTTGGTTGTTTGGAACTGGGCTGGACATGGATGTTTTGGATTCAACCTTATCGTCCGCCGTATCAGAATGGGCGCAACTACCACCGCAAATATGCGCATCCAGTTCGGGCAACGTTTGCAATTCACCCACGTTGACCCGCTCGGTTGCGATATCCACAGATGCCCTGGAGCTGCCAGTTGAACATGTGAGGTAACGGTGGTTCACGCGGCTAACGGTTGAGACAGGACCACATAGTCTTCAGGCAATTGCCACTCATCATAGTGGCTCTTTTGGTCAAGGAAACATTGCGGCTGACGAGAATTACCGGGCAGGCTTGCTGCGGACTCTGCAGCCTCGTATGCATGATGAGAACCTGCCCTCGTCCGATCAACTCAGTCTCTATGTGGATCTCTTTTTCAGTCGCTTCAATGCTCTTCTCCCTATTGTGCATTCGCCTTCCTTCAAGGCCACGTTGGAAAATTCCCTACTCTTTGTCTCAATCTGCTCCGTTGGCAGCCTCTTTGCAGGTTCAACGTCTGCTGTTGCTCAAGGGACTCGTCTATTTGAGAGGTTGAATAAGGCTATACTGGCTTCATGGGAATCAATTCTGTCGCAAGGCCGCTCTAACGCGCTGTCAATGGTCCAAGCTGCTGTACTTGGGCAGACTTTTGCCATTTTATCGGGTCGTCCTAAGGCGTTGGTGCTGGCAGATGTACTGCATGGCACGGTAATGGCATGGGCACGGGAGTCTAATAGAAATGCACAACAGTTCCCACTCGACCCGGAAAGCCTGGATGCAGTAGGCATCGACTTAGTTGAACAGTGGAACCGGTGGATTGATCACGAACAGCGAAAACGAGTGGAAATCGCGCTGAATATTCATGATGCGGAGCTAGCCAGCCTTCTACACCACGAGCCTCTGCGTAAACATCGACTTAGCCAGTACCCACGTATAGCCTCAGATGCATTGTTTACGGCACCCACCGCCTCACGCTGGGCCGAGCTTTATATAAAGACATCACTGCAGGATTTTGCATTTGTTATTGGAGACAATGCACTTCAAAGTAGCGTGACGCATTCTCAGTTTTCAGCTTACGGGGTTCTGGAAAGTATCAGTGCGCAGGTTATTGAAGTTCGACGCTCGAGTACATTCGACGAGTATGAATCCAGACGATTTTCTAGCATTCTCATGCAGTGGTGGAGAATATACACCGATCACTTTCCCTGGGATACGGACGATCAATTTAATCTACCAGTTCTATGGCACTCAATTTTCATCAGTGTCTATGCTGACGTAGATTTACTGGAACAAGCAATAGGTCGCGATGCAGCGAATACCACTATCTCTAGCGCGCCCGTTATCCAAGCATGGGTTAGTTCTCTCGATGCGAGCAGGTGCCTAGTACATGCGTTACTGATCCAACGGCACCTTGAGCGGATGCGTGTGTCGTCAGAACCTGCAATTCATGTCCCTCGAGCCCTTTTCACCGCAGCTCTGGCATGGTTTTGTTTTACTCGCGTGGGTGGTGGGCAGACAATTGATGGCGACGCATTTGAAGCACCCGAGATCCAGCTAGTAGGCGCGAGTAAAAGTTCCCATGACGCTCTTGGACACAATATTAGCGAGGCTGCCAGCGCCAATACTAATCAAATATACCGCTTAGTTGATCTTTTGGGTCGGCTTGGCAGATGGGGCATTTCAGATTCTTTCTCCTCGATCTTGTGTGCTGCGTTGGAAAGTAGACAAAGTGGGTGAAACGCTGTATTCTGCATGAGATTCCTTCTTGGTACCCCATGGGAAGAAGGAACTAGGATTTGATGTATTTTACCCATGAAACCGAAAAGAAGAAAGTTGGAGGGAGCTTATGAATTCAGTTTAAGATTCTTATTAGATGTTGACTTCTTATAAGGATTTGATAGGAGGTTTTCTAAGTAAACTAGCGAGTACCGCCTTACACTACATTGTGTATATAGCCTACACTAGATATATAACCCCTAGATAGATATAGATAATATAGCAATACTCCGTGCATGGCATTACTACACGCTTTTGTGCGACTAGGTAAGCCATCCCAGACTGACTACGTATCCAAGCCACCAAGCTCTTAAGCGTTCGGCTGCCGGAATGCGGGGGACACCCCGCCGGCAGTCGGCACCCGAGTAGGAACACTGTCACTTATAATTCTCTGCAGAATAATACTGACCAGGAGGAATGCTTCATCTGGGCCGTCCAAAACTATGGCGTTCACTCTCGGTTACCTTCTTTTAAGGTCTTTGCTGGGAATACAGAGGAAGCTTTGTACGAAACAAAATTGTTGGCTAATAATGGGCGAGGATTTGGTAATTGGCATTACAACATTCACTGCGCTAGATGTTACAAGATAACACTAACAGAATTTAAACTTCATTGCATCACATGGCATGTTGAGGTCTCAAAAAATGTATGAATAAGCGCGACCTGATATACAATAAGCCTTTTCGATCACCTGCCAATGGAGCTATGATCCATTGTGTCATATGTATTGTGAGCTTTGGAAGGGCGACTTAATTGAGTGGTTCAAGATTGTATATTTGCGGTGCCAACTACTTGGAAAATATCTCCTGTCATTGTTTTCGAAGAGATTGGCGCCGAGCCGCTCAGACATGATATCGAATGACACATAACGCAAATACTATGCGTTGCGCCGCTGCTGTTCGGGTAACGTTGAACGTGATCGAGATATCTGTCATCTGAGTTTGCGTGTCTTGTAAGACAGAAAAACATGGCATTATTCCTGAGCTCAGTATTTCATCTACTGGCCTCTACCATAGATGCAAACAAGATCAGGAGATAGTGCTGGACAGGTTTTGGTTGGCCCTGTAATTTGCAGCTCAATACTCAGGAGCCTCTCTACGTACGCTGAGTGATTTACATACGTATCCAACGTGGGATAGATTCAGTCTATATTGAGAATCGGCGAACCTTTCACTATCTTAAATTTCCTGCTCAATTTGTCCAAAGCAAGCTGCAAGTCATATTCTCTCAAAGCCTTCGTCTTGGCATCAGTGACAAGCACGAAGTCATATGTCATGTAGCACGAACCTTCAACAATGCCATATTTTAGCAGCTTGTGACATATTGACTTCGTCCAGGTCGACAAGACTTTACTCGACACCGAAGAGGGCGTTCGATATCTCATAGGAGTCATCAATACGGATTTAAAGAGAAGTTGAAAGTTCGATAGACAAATGTTAGATTGGGCACACACAAAAAAAAAGGGTTTTGAGAGGCCGGGGATTTTGGTTTGAATCGGATGATCGTAGCCCTCCTTCTCAAACATCAACTGCATGTTACTCGGTCGATACGGATGTCTATGCAACTTCTTGAACGACTTTCCCCACGGGCCCACCATGCGGTATATGGTAAGGCATAGGTTTATAGCTTTGGACCAAAATTCGCCGCTCTCATCCGAATACATGATACAACGTCTATTAGCCCAGAACGGTCGGCCTACTGTACGATGTAATGTCCAGTTGTTCAGTTTTCCAAATTTTTACACTATGTCAACCTTTAGACCACTAATAGAAATTCCTTAGCAGTCTTTAATGGTGCATACAACTGGTAAGGGCTCGCCATTAGGTATTGTGACATTCGGTCTCCGTGGCTGATACTAGGGGCTTCATGGGTCTGGAAAGGACCTTGCACAGCGCCCTCGGTTGCATTTGCTGGCTTAAGGTGATCGATGGAGTCAATAAGTAGGGATAGACCGAGAACATCGGAAAGCAGAATAAGTTTCTACGATATTTCTGGGTCAACTGAGATATGCCGCACGCATCGGGAAAGGGATCATTGGAACAGTAAAAACACATATTCTTAACATCACTACAAATATAGCCCGTCCCAGTCAAGACTCATGCATTTCCGTGATCCATGTTAATTATGAGCCTAAATGATCTCTAGTAAGATTGATATTTCGTTATTTATAGTCTGACGGCAGCACTGCTCATTATTTCGACTGAACCAATGGCAGGCGCCAGCCATCCATTCATTGAAGCTCAGTCATGTTTCACGCGCAAAGTCGTGGAGAGGAGTAACCAGACGTTCGAGCACATACTTCATACGCGAGTCTTGGCTCAACGAACTGATGAGATGGACATTTTTGGCGATAATTTCAATCGTGAGGTCTCTGAGCGGTGGAATACTGACAAGTGAAGGGTCCGTTGTGAAAGATATATTTGAAAATGTCCTTTCGGGCAATTGCATGTCATTCTATGTGGATTGAGATCACTCGAAAGGTCGCAATCATGCGCTCGGGATCACTAGCCCGATGAAGTACCATTAGCCAAAGGCAGCCTGTCGGAGAAGCTTTCTACCCCACCACAATCTAATTGAACAGTCATGATCTGCGGCCATATGGCGGGGTGGCTTGCGGGGTGTGGCCCTGGAAGAGAACGGCATAGTACATCAATTGAAGGCGTTCGCTGACTGATAGAGGGTCATTTGATTTCACGAAGTCTGACTGACCCCTCATATGTCCACAATGCACTCCATCTACTCAGTTGGTTCATGGCTGTTTTTATCCATCTTGGTGGAATTACGGCCTACCCATGTGCGGACCACAGCAATGCTACAATATACAGCGATAAAGTTATAAAGCCGCGGTGCCTGTCCCAACTGCTGATCTGTTTCTCATCACAAGTACCTGTACATATTCACCAGGCTATCCTCACTATGCCTCTTTTTACTGAACATGCCTCCAGCTGGCGTGATCTCAGGGCTCTCCCATCCTTCGCTCCCCCGCTCCCGCGTCTGAGCCCTAAATTTGCACCCCCTGACGATGGAATACAACGGTATGAGGTGATCATTGTTGGGGTATGTTGGTAAGACGATTTTAGAAAGAACTACTAACACTAACCCCCACTAGGCTGGACCGGCGGGTCTAATGCTCCAACTTCTCCTAGCTAGATATGGCTTGACTGATCAGTCGCTATTATGCATTGACTCCAAACCCGGCATACTTAAATCGGGTCAGGCGGACGGTATACAGCCTAGGACACTAGAAGTCTTCAAGACTTTGGGTATTTCGGATGAAATCGAAAACGAGGCTTGTCAGATGTGGGAGTTCGCCTTCTGGAATTCGTCTGACGACCCAGCTAAAGTGATTGAGAGACGGTCCTGCGTACCGGAAGTGATTCCCCCTGCAAGGTATAAATATGAAGCAACCATCCATCAAGGGCGAGTGGAGCGGATCATGGAGACAGATCTTCTCCGGTACTCGCAGCGCGGCATATTGAGAAACACCAAGCTGATTTCGATGCGGATTGACGAGTCCGCGGATCCGGAATTCCCTGTGTTTGCTGAGATTGAAGTTGACGGGGTGCTGCTAGTCATCCGTGCAAAGCATCTGGTTGGCGCAGATGGTGCACATTCGGTAGTTCGCAAAGCTGTTGGCCTCGAGTTGGAGGGTCAATCACTCGATTATATCTGGGGAGTCGTAGATGTCATCGTTGATACAAATTTCCCCGATATTCGCAGACGCTGCGCTATCCATTCGCCTGAAGGGTCTGTTATGGTAATCCCTCGTGAACGAACCAATACCGGCGAGTATATTACCCGACTCTATGTGAATATTCCGGAAATGGTGGAGCCGGCGAGCACCGAAGTAGATGCGGGCCTTAAAAAGGAAGCAAAGGGAAGACGGAGCAAGGTCACATTAGAAGGAATCCTGAACCAAGCTAAGAAAGTGTTCAAGCCGTACTACCTTCGGCCCAAGAGAGATAATGCAGTTGACTGGTGGGCTGCGTACCAGATTGGACAGCGGGTGTGTCCTGAATTCATGGTCAAGGACTCCAACGGGCTTTCTCGTGTGTTTATTGTTGGCGATGGTAAGTGGCTACTTATTTTAGCGAGCTTTTGTGTCGGTTTCCAGGCTAATGGATAGTAGCTTGCCATACGCATAGTCCAAAGGTAGGCCGTATTGACCCGCTGCTATAATTGATGATATTGATAGTTTACCTATTTTGCACAGGCTGGCCAAGGGATGAATGTCTCCATGATGGACTCATACAACCTCGCCTGGAAGCTAATTTACCACATCAATGGATTAACACCTCGCTCGGCAGACGTAGGGGATCCTAGCCCCCTACTCGACACATATCATACGGAGCGCCATGCAAACGCGCAACGGTTGATCGACTTTGACCGAAAGTTCTCAAGCGGCTTCTCAGACAAGGTTGGCACAGATCAGTCCAAGTCCGGCATCTCCCACTCGGAATTCGTGGATCTATTCAATACCGGATGCGGCTTCACGAGCGGCTGTGGTGTCGAGTATGACGAGAATCTACTCGTTGACCGGTCAACTAGGGGGCTCATAAGTGGCGAAGACTTTCTCTCGGGAATAATACGCACTGGACGACGCCTGCTGAACGTCAAGTTAAAGCGCTTTGCGGACGGGTGGCATCGAGATATTCAAGACGGTACGCAAAAATTTGATCTTTGACGAAGACTTTGCCAAAACTAACACTCTCAAGACCTTCCGTCGACTGGCAGATTTCGTCTAATATTACTTCTGACCGACGATCTACTCGATATGAACGGCGTTTCCGCAACATCAATAAACCGCACCGCAACTCTCATCCAGCAATTTCCCACCTCTATTCTCGAACAGATTATAATCTATCCTCGTTTAGCAGGTGAAATAATCTGGGAGAATATTCCCCGTTGTGTGAAGGAACAGAGTGAGATGACTTTTTACAATGGTTACGAGCTTGAGGATGCGTATCGCATTTATGGAGTCAATCCAGCACGCGGTGCACTGGTTGTCGTACGTCCGGATGGGTACGTAGGGATGGTCACAGAGCTGTGCGACATTACCAGCGTCGATACGTATCTAAGCCATGTTATTACTCGAGTAACATAAGTCTCACCAATCCTTTTTACATCAGAAGGAGTGGTCTTTTCCCCTGCCGCGTTGTACCGAGTTCGCCATCAAGCGGATGTTGAAGGGCTTTGGAGGATCCTTCGATGCTAGGGTGATGTCGACATAACATGGTTAGATTTTCCTCCATGCTTAGTACTCTCGCGATAGCTGCCCATCAAAGGAGGGTTTGGCTTGGGCACTTCACAAAGTTCACAAACTTACAGGGGCGAGTTGAATGAACAATTTAGAATAACTTCAAATTGATAACAAGGGTTATCTAATACGGAAGATATGTGATACTTGTAATTATGTAAAGGCTTCCAAGGATCCTACCGTTTTCTAGCCCTAAAGATACGTCGATAAAGATGGATCAAAGCGGGCCGCGAACACGCGTGCCAAAAACAATATACTAGACCTCTGCAAGTCCCATGCGACATGCAGAGGTCTAGGAATAGGCTGTCTATTGTGTCTAATAAAATATAATAATACTTAGTTCCTCTATCTAGAAATAGTTAATTGATAAAATATTAACTATATAGAAAAAAGGGAAAATAGGCAAAAGAAGCTTATATATACTTGCTATAGCTCTTATACAGTGTACTAGCTCGGTAATAGTGCCTAATTAGAAAGGTATAAGGTTGAAGGGAATCGCTCTCTCGGGCTTACCGGTAGGGCTACACTGTGTATGATGCTGAGCAGCGCGTATAGCTGTCATAGTATCAAGGCTACCTATTATTGCCTTCTCGATAAAGCTAGCTCACGATATATTACGGAGCTTGCAACAATTATTAATAGTTATATCATTATTACTAAGAATTTTCTAACCCTAATGCCTGACCTTAATTAATGGTTATTTTGGTAAGGATGCCCAGTCCCAATCGAGATCCATGCCCAGCATATCGAGAGGCGAGGACATATTATTGTAGCCAGTGTCAGTATCGGGACATGTCAAGAATGATGCGGGCATGCTTATTTCTGGATATTCATATATCCAAGAGTCTCTGGCATTGCTTGTAACGTCCGAAGGAAGAGCAGACGTTTTACCACTAAGTATCTCACCTGTCATTGAAGGTAAGCTCAGTTCAGTACGCCGCAGTTCGCTATTTTCTGAGCCACCGCGGGCGTTCCGTCGCAAGAGCTTTCCGAAGTACGGGATGCGTATCTCGCGAGGTATTTCATTAGCCGATAGATTGACCCCTCTGTCTCCGTCATGAGTATATGATGTAACTGTAAGCAGAGCATCAAGCGTAATTCGACATTGTGACGAAATGTTACAGGCGTTACGCTGCTCTTCATCTTGTAAGGTGGCATAGAAAGTTAAGAGCAAAATTTCGTCCTCCTGTGAGTCTACTTCACTGTATCGGAAGTCGAAAGGATGGCGCATCCCCAGCGCGAGGACTACAGCTCCGGTGAAAGCGACAAAAATGCTTGTTTTACATTCAAAGAGCCGCTTTCCCTCGGGGGTCATCATATTCAAAATGTTAAACCGCTTGATGAGCTGACGAGCTGCAACGATAGATGCTAGCCTGCTGATGCAAGTATTTGCATCGATGGGCTGGGACGTTGTCATAGATGGTAGATGTAAATGTAGGCGAACGTGGAAAAAGTAGAAGTGCAGGAGAAGTCGTCCCCTCAACTCCTGGAAGTTCGCAATGTCAGAAAACAACAGGTTATCCGGAATGGCCCACCAAGTTTGAGACATCGCGTCCGCTATAGCGTCCATTTCCTCATCAATAGCCAAGAGTTCTGAATAGGGTAGTCTTGCTGATGCAACGTTCCTCTCAATGATTCTTCCCGCTACAACGGCACATTGGTGCGTAAAATGATGTTCCAAAGGCATGGTGTTAGTGACACTTTTGAACTGTAGCTTCAGGATACCGTCACTGCATCCATGAGGTAGCCCGAGTAACATGCTTGTAAAGCGATCACCATGATACACTGCCCACCAAGCCCCCTTGCCCCCTGGCTCAATGCAATCCTCGCGGTCATATCCCTTCGTCAGTTTGTTAGCGATCCACAGGCCAAGTATGATTGATGCGATGCATACCATGAGTTGGGCGACAGTTATGCCCCGTCGCCACACCAGCCAAGCACGGCGTGGATGGCCAATATCAGTGTAGGTTTTCCCCAAAAGTATCAGGCACATCATGCCATCCGTATTGGCTACATAAGATATGTCAGAAAGTACAAGATTTTCAACAGTTTCCATCAGCGGGTGAAATCCTTGATTAAGACTACGAGCATAGGCTATTGCAAGAGTGCCGACCTCGGCTGGCTTCATACTTGTATATGCCTGCGCAGAAAATGTGTCTATGTGTTGAAAGTGGGTTTGTGATATAACGTGAGTCTTATCGCGAAAGCTGTCCCACCAGCTGCCATTCTCGCCGAACAATGTTGAAATACGATCGAAGGTGGGCAGAGCAGAACGTAGGCTTTCGCAGATTGCTTTGGCCTTCACCTGAGACAGCGAAGCTGATGACCGAGAGAGGGAGGTGGGCATAGCTGGGCCGATACCCTCGAGAACCGAGACAAGGGGAGGAGTGCCGAAGCTAGATGGTGCATCAATATCGACGGGGTGCGCGACCCTTTGGTAAAGCGGACACCACACCGGTCAACCAATCCATTGATTCCATGGTAGACAATGTAAGACTGTGACTAATAGGAGTTCACTCACATGGTAGCCACTTGTCCACAAACACCCGCAGGTCTTGGGTCGCCTGTTGTATCGTCGTTGCGTAGGAAGCTCGCCCTAGGGTAAGGCTCACCATTTTGGTCGATGCATCGTGAACCTCTGCTATGGCACGGGGTGCAGACCTGCGACCCATGTAGCATAATGCATCGTATTTTTCGTCGACGACCTACAGTAAAAGCGACCTAGTTAGTCCTTGTCCGATTTAAGGTAAAGGCGGGGTAAAGCTGGACATGGCGGAAATAGTCCAGCCCAGAACGCGTACACTCAACACAGCTGCGAGTTCCTTTTCTCATCTTCTTCGCGGTTCTCGATCTAGAACCAACTGATATTGGCTGCTCTGAATCCGGCATATTTTCTAATGGCAAGTCAACAACTGATGATCAACATGATTTGGGTACTGAATTGAAGTTCAATCGCCCTCGCAGGACGGAACACAATTCGGATGAAATACAATGATGATAGTTGATAGAAAGAACCACTAAGCTTTATTGGGATTAGCTGTTCAGTTTGTCCGCGGACAAACATATTCGACCGCGTCTCGTGACTCTCGTCCGCATTCTTGATCAATTTGACAACTACACTCCGGAAGAGAACAGATTATTGAATATAGGGGTTTTTTTAAAAAAAAAAAGAAAAGAAAAAGAAAAAGAGAAAAGAAAATGAGAACGGACGGGCGGACGATGAGGTTCGTTCATGATATCCGCTATGGTGAACTTCTCCAGGCATCAGGTGTTTCTACTCGCTCTCGAGTAGTCATAAGTAGGGTGTTGATCCTACTCTTATGAAGAAGTTTTTCAAAACCCAATCATTAACCCAATCATTTATTACAAGTCAATATCTCAAAGCGAGACTCTTATCTCAGTCTTTAAAGTAATCCTGACTTCATATATTCCTAACCGAACCCACCATCATGACACCACTTGTCTGGTTCGTCACTGGAGCCACCTCAGGCATAGGCGCCGCCCTTGTTGCCGAGATCTTGTTGCGTGGAGACAGGGTTATTGCAACCGGACGGAAAGTTGAGGAGCGTCTCGGTCCTCAGATTCCAAAATCGGACCATCTGGTCTTCTTCGAGTTTGACGTGACAATGGAAAAATCTGAGATAGTTCAGAAGGTCAACGAGGCGTGTGGTATATTCGGACAGATCGATATTGTGGTCAATAACGCTGGAGTTAGTCTATTGAAGAGCGCTGAGGAGGCCGAGTAAGTCAACTATCCTCTTTTCAAGATTTAATCACTCTTTCTATCCATATTTGGTACTCTTCTTAACCCAGGATTTTAACACTAATAATGAACACTAACAGAGATACGGACGTCATGAAAATGTTTGAGGTTAATCTCTTCGGCTGCATGCGTGTCACGCAGGCATTTCTTCCTCATTTCCGTAATCAAGGCAGCGGTACACTCGCCTTCACATCGTCCAGCAGCGCACGCTACACGGTACCATTTATGTCTCACTATTGTGCGTCGAAAGCGGCGCTGAGCACATACGTTGAGGCACTCCAAACAGAAGTCAGACCCCTGGGAATCCGATGTGTGTCCTTTGAATGCGGCGGGTTCCTCACGATGTTGGGTCAGCCACGCGCCACTAATGCTGGTAATCCTTCATTTGGGTCAACTCAACCGGGTGTGGAGGCATATCGTCCTTTGTTTGCCGACTTCACGGGTATATTCAATGTCGATCCGGATGATATGGTCCCAAACGACATGGTAAAACTGACAACAAGGATGGTTGATTGCGTCAAAGGCGAAGGCCTGGCCAAGGGTCGACCTTGGGCTGTACGAATTATTATGGGATCAGATGCGTTTTCAGGAGCGTGGCAGAGGTTGCAAGAGGATCAGATTCTGTTAAGTCGGTGGGAGGACATGAGTAAGATGCATCGTGAGGGGAGCAAGTATGATGAGCTTGTGGGACCAAAGGTGTTGAAGTTCAACAGCATACTGAACTAATGTCTATTCTCGATCCGAGACCTAGGGAATGGTAATATTTTTCACTTTTGACTGTACGGATTGATTCCATTAGTTAGTTACATAGTTAGCTAGTTATTTAGCATCGATACTTGCTAAGCAAGCTAAATCCGAAATACACCATCCCTATCATTACTTTTTGTTACAAGCTATATGAATGACAACTACTGTATTGTAGTAGGCGCATCTCTCTAGTACAGTGGGATTGCAGCACTTTTCAATACCCTATACACGATTGGTCTTGGTGGCCTCGCCCTGGAGCTTGGTGGGCACGTATATGTGTAACCTCGAGGGGGTTGAAGAATCTAGATTTCAACCGTGCTCGTGCTTTGCAGGCCCCAACTAAATTAATGCCTGCCTAAATATGGTCTGTGAGTGTTTACCGTGTTTTTCAGGCCGTTTCATGGAGCCCGGCAAGATTCATTATTTACCTGCTACTGAAACCACGACCCTAGGAAGAGCGTGACTATAGTATCGAAATAGGAGTCATTCACTTATTACTTATGAAGATCATCTTCATCCGGTAGGTACATGTGGTGGGTTCCCAAGGAGTCGATCATTGAAGCTGAACCAGAGAAGTTGACAGCAACAGTTCGTGCCTCATCTCTTAGATAAGCTACATCCGATTTCCTTAAAATAGCATAATTCAAAATGAGTGTAAAACAACATATCCTGTAGTAAATACATCTTTTAGTATTGATTCTTAAAGGGCGATACATTTCATCATAGCTCTGCTTCAATATTGCCCTCAGACACGCCGTCTTCAGGATAATACAACCTAGCAACCTTTAGACCAGCTTCAGCCAGGAGCTCGCGCCACTGTTCCACCTACCTAAGGCCCTAAGAAGTACGGCCCATCTCTGTATACCTTATAGAGATAATATAACGATGTCTCCTACCGTAATGTAGCTATCTACAAATCAAAATAAGCGGATGATATTGTTCGGAGCGGGACTTCTCGGTTTAAATAGGCCTTGTTATGATAACACGTAGCGGATTTTAAGTACCAGTAAGCAACGGGTAGTCGGTGTAATATACACATGTGAGGATACAAAGTCTCGGTACACCACCGAGTAACTTAGCATTATGTTGGTTTACGCCATTAGATATGTTTACTAAGGCTTGTCATGGATGACTACTTGAATGAATCCGCAATCAAATGCAATAATTTCCGGGTTTTCAGCCATTTGCCAAAGTGGCCATGAATGACTACCACTTATCTCGAAGGTCTTCCCTATGACTTGAAAGCTGAAAAGGACGTCATTCCACCGCTGTCTACCTACTGATCTCCGGGTCAGTCACCAAAACCGTCCAGTTATAGAAAGCGGACTTTCTCGAGCGGCTGAACAGAGCGCGCACATACTACTAGTATCCCAAAACGAATGAGTCTTCAGCAGATATCTAGAAAATACGTAATACTGAACATATGTTGATTCAAGGTACTGAAAATTCCTTCGGTTCTTCATACTTGCTTAAATATTGATAGTTGCCGAGACGTCAATCTATATCGTACCTATATTCTTCAGGTGCTAGTACGGTACTTGGGTTAGTATGGAAACAGAAACGAACCTAATTCATTGTTTCTATCAGTCATTTGCGCCCTTTGCGCCGACAAATGTAGCAATTAGAATGCAATCTCCACACATTGGTCAAAGGTGTGGAGATTTTTTAGGATATCAGAAATACCAACACTCTGTGTGATGCGATTGGATAGCTGGTGGATATATCCCTGTGACAATTTGCGCATAATTTGCGCAACACACACCTAGGTAGGTGGTTAGTTGAGGTAGTTAATATATTATGATCACGAAATTATATACACGAAAGATATATTCAAATCTTCCCTGAGATTGTAGATTGGAAAGGCAGATTGGGAATAAAGCAAAGCAACAAAACATTGTTCATTACATATTTCCATACCGAATAGCGGAAGATGTTGTGCAAGAAATATCAACAATATTTTGATTATATTCCAATCTCTTCGCTCTACATTTGCAGAACCAAAAATCGAATTATGGCGAGGAAAATATTATTCAAGCAATCAATCGGACTACTCTAGATTGCGAGGATATCGTCACCGAACTTGAGGACGAATGGAAAAACATAGATGTTCCCCCAACAGCGAACTTTAAGAATGCCATCAAAGCGGCCAGTCGCTGGGTGGTATATGCGTTTCGCAAAAGTACATTTGAGAGGCTCAACGAGGACATTGCTGAATTGAAGAATAATCTATCATTTGTGATTGACATGCTACAACTTGGGGAGGTGGTCAGGATTCAAGACGAGATTTCTGAGTCTAGGGTTCTCTTAGAGCATATTAGAGTCAGTCAGATATTCTTTAAAGTCTGTGACTGGCTTGACGCCTTAGATGTGTTTGTTAATTACAACGCAGCAAGTGTAAAACGCTATACAGGAACCAGATGGTGGTTTAATAGGTCTCAGTTTGCAACTTGGCTAAATGATCAGAATTCTTTTCATCTGGCTTAATGGTTTGCTCGATGTGGGAAGTCTGCCTTGTGCTTAATGGCGATCTAATACACATTTCGCCGCATGAGCCCTAGCTCAGTATAGGTATTGTATTCTTTGACTTCAGTTTTACTGACCATTCAAAGCGCGATAGACCTGCTATGATACGAGCTCTGCTATTTCAGTTGGCAGAGAACCAGATTTTGAAGAAAGATCTACCATTGAGATCAATTAGATATTATCATGAACTCTCCGTGTATGACCAATTCACTTTTCTACTTGGTACCTTGTTCATGACATTATTTATAGCCTTTAAATTGAACTCGTTTCCGTCCGCCGAAAACAATCATCGCTTGGATGCTCTAGGGCCGAAAAGTGGCTGTAACCCTAGCTCCCCATCAGGCTTGGTTTCTCGCCGGGGATTATGTCGGAAAGGCACAGTGGCACCCGATTCATCAAGCTCTCATGAAAATCCAATGAAAGGAAGAGACATCTCCTCGTGCTTGCTACACAATTATGTACGATGGGTCGCGTTTCTTAGCGCCGAGATAGAGCATTTTAGACTCAAATTTCGTGCAGCCCCAACTGGCACCTAGCCTTATTGAGCCCTCCATGCCGACCGAACCGTACGACAGCAATTTAACCGGTGGAGCACACGATTTTGACACTGATGATTGATTAGATGAAACGAAAGAAAAATCAGGCGAGCAGCGCGCCTAGAAGGCAAATTTGAGGTTTGTTGTCGACCAGGATACGTAGGTATAAAAAGAGAGCTTTATCCTTATTCACATCTCTTTCCTTGAATGAGACCCTGTCTTGCTATTTCTCATCCTTTCGCGCAATATGCCTGCGATCCTGGGGTATCTGTCGGCTGTGCTGGCGGCTGCTAGCAGCGTCGTAAACGCAGCTCCAGCGACGAAATCATCAGCCCTTAACACCACGGTCTGCAATGGACAGACATACGTATATGAAGAGTTGGCCGGCTACGGATACTTAGCTAGTGATTTCCGGGACCGTTTTGGCGACAGCGTTAGTCTTGGATCTTCCATTGCTATCGATAAAAGTACATGGTCTCAAAAAGGAAAAGTCTATGAGGGCGTGATGTACGCCTTACCTGGTATGCCAAATATCCCAAATTTCTACGTCCATGTGGCTATTGTATTTATTTTTGCAGCATTTTGCCATATAACTTTTGTTGTATGACTCGCTAACTTGTATGTGAATCACAGACCGCGGCTGGAACACCAACGGCACCGTCAACTTCCAAGGCCGTATCTACAAGTTGTGGTTGACGCTTACTCTGGATGAGAAGGCAACGGTTGAAAAGCCTTCAGGACCAAATTTAGAAATAAAATATCTAGATAGCATTTTGCTGCGCGATACCTATGGCCAGTATATGACGGGCCTGGACGCCGACGCTGACGGCCCATATTTGACTTATCCAGAGATATTTCCCTTCCCACCATTCCCTGAGGTTCCATCGGCAAAGTACACTGGCGATGGTTTTGGTGGTGCCGGTGCTGGTGGCTTTCATATGTCGCTTGATTCCGAAGGTCTCGTTCTTGGAGTGGATGGCACTTTCTGGATTAGCGACGAATATGGACCTTATATCTACCAGTTCTCCGCAGACGGACTGCTCTTGCAGGCTATTGAGCCTCCCGCTGCATTCGTGCCTATGCGCAACAATTCCGTCAGTTTCAGCGCCGACTCTCCGCCAATCTATAATCCGGATCTTGAAATCGACCCTTCCGATAACCCAACCGGAAGAGATAACAATCAGGTGAGTGACCATGCTTTGAGACCATTGTAAGAGTTTTAGGAGTTAAGAAAACTCACTTGTTTCCTATTCCACTTCTAGGGTTTCGAGGGTCTTACTATCTCAAGTGATGGTACCAAGCTCTTTGCCCTTACTCAGTCTGCCCTCAACCAGGATGGCGGCCTTAAAAAGAAGCAAAGACGTTATGCTCGCTTGGTAGAATACGATCTCACTTGGACCAAGATTAACCCTACCTACGTTGCTGAATATGTAGTCCCATTGCCACTCTACGACGTCAATGCTCAGGTTGCTGCCCAATCCGAAATCCACTATATTTCGGATACCCAGTTCCTTGTACTTGCTCGTGACAAGAATGCCGGCCATGGACAAGATTCGTCTGAGAGCGTTTACAGAAATGCCGACGTCTTTGATATCTCCTCGGCTACTAACATCAAATCCGATCTCTACGATGCGTACAGTGGCACCATTTCACCAAGCGGTGTTTTGAACTCGGATATCACACCAGCTCAATACTGCACTTGGCTAGACTTCAATGTCAACAGTCAACTGAACCGTTTCGGCGTTCACAATGGCGGTGATCAGAACTCAACTCTTTTGAACGAGAAATGGGAGAGTCTTGCCTTACTCCCAGTGGATCTTCACGGCAAGAATGAGAAGAACGAGTACTTTATCTTCTCATTCAGTGACAACGATTTTGTTACACAGAATGGTAGGAGGTCTCCACTGCTTTTCTTCCTCTTTTGATATTATGATAATTATAGTCACTTAAGTTTTGTCATGCGCTAACGGCTCTATCTGTGATTCATAGGATACATGAACTTCGGCCGTTACCCCTATGCTGATGCCAGCGGCTACAACTTAGACAACCAGGCGTTGGTCTTCAAGGTCCAACTGCCCAGCGGTGCCAACCCTCTTCTCTAGTCCTATGCTTCTGTCGAAGGATGGGTGGTAGGCTAATAAGACAGAAGTGTTTACATGCTTTCAAACACGTCGTTCATGGTCAGGGTTTGTTTACCTATCATGCTGAACCGTGTCTGTATCCTTAATTCTGGGCTACCTAGAGTGGACTTTTCGGTATACATAATTAGAATACTTGAACTCCATCATTTACTCGGACCAGAGTTCCCCTAATCTGACTCTGTTCCGCTGATCACATGAAGCTGTTTTAACAGGGTGAATGGCAAAGGCGGGTAAATTCAGGGCCGAGATCATTCCAACCTGGAATGGAGGGGAAGTTTAGTCAAGATGGAGACCGGACTTACGACGCGGCTTTTGCTCTTCCTTGATATGAAGAAATAATCAATTCCTGCTTTTGAACAATTGGTAGACTCAAAGAATATTGGAAACGTTACAGCGACAAAAGATAAACCATGCCGTGCCGACCAGCAATAGCGTCTATGTCCTTGGGCCGCGCCTGGGCTCATGATCTGCCTGAAAAGTTGAAGCAGGCATCCGAAGCTGGCTTCGAGGGAGTCGAGATATTCTACGAAGATCTTGAATATTTTGCCAGTAATTACGGTGACAACAAAGAAGAAAAGAGCCTACTGGCAGCTGCACAAGCTATCCGTGATATTTGCGACGACAACAAATTGACCATCATCGGCTTACAGCCTTTTCTGTTCTATGAAGGCCTTGTCGATAGACAGGAGCATGCGTCACGAATAACAAAACTGAAACTATGGTTCAAACTCGTTAAAATCTTCGGAACGGACATTATCCAAATACCATCAAATTTCTTGAAGGAGGGCATTACCGGTGACATGGATTTGATTATCCAGGATATGCGGGAGGTGGCTAACTTGGGCCTCAAAGAGTCACCAGTTATTCGATTTGCATACGAAAATCTAGCCTGGGGAACTCATATCGATACCTGGGATAAAATGTGGGAGGTTGTTGAACGTGTTGATCGACCAAACTTTGGATGTTGTATGGACACTTTCAACATTGCAGGTCGAGTCTGGGCTGATCCTGCAAGCCCAGATGGCAAGACACCCAACGCTGAAGAAGATCTGCGAATATCAATGGAGAAACTATGCAAAACCATTGATATGCGCAAAGTGTTCTATGTACAGGTTGTAGATGCAGAACGGATGACAGAGCCTCTGGTTCAAGGGCACCCGTATTATTCAGAAGCTCAACCTGCAAGAATGTCATGGAGTCGAAATGCTCGACTTTTTGTCTATGAAACTGATCAGGGAGGCTATCTCCCAGTTGTCAAAATCGCAAAGGTAGTGCTCAAAGACTTGGAATTTGACGGTTGGGTTTCAATGGAATTGTTTTCGCGTACCCTTGCGTACACTGAATCTACAATACCTCATAGCCATGCCCAGAGAGGCATTGCAGCGTGGAAGAAACTCAAATCAGAGCTGGTACTTTAGTTACGCCCCATTTCTTAAATCCACAGCTTGCCAAGGATTGTCATTCTTTGTCGAGGATATTCTTTTTCCCCTCTAATCAATGCCTCTTAGGGTCCGTCTATGTATACCGTAGTTATCCATAAAGAACGAATCACACCCTTACATGATGTGACTTGTGATATAGAGAATGCGTAGCAAATTTTACCATTAAAATATCTAACAAGCGCATCCTATTCTTTTGGAATTTATTATCATCTTGGTGAGATGTTTGTATTGCTAGAATTTTTGAACGTGAATCTGGATTATCATTCTTGAGTTGTGTCGGTAAACATAATAGCCGATGCTGTTTGACCCTCAGGTTTTTCTGCAAGCTTAGAGATGGCAATATTTTACTCCACAACGCTAAAGCTCAAGTAAGACTGAGCCAATTCTACGCAATGGGACTGCATAAGTTTCGCATCATTGGGATAATCAATTGTTATAAGCAAGCTATCGCTTCAATTTTCTCCATCATGCCTTCGGTTCTTCTTATCAATGGACCAAACATCAACCTTCTCGGAACACGAGAACCTCATTTATATGGAACCGAGACACTAGCAGACATTCAAAACAACTGCTGCCAAATTGCAGCAGAATATGAGATAGAGTTCGATACTCTGCAATCCAATCACGAAGGTATCATCGTCGATCGAATACATGAAGTGCGTGGAAAGGTCGATTACATTATCGTCAATGCTGGTGCTTTCACACATTCAAGTATCGCTATCCGGGATGCGCTTGCTGGTGTGGCAATTCCCTTCATCGAAGTACATATCACCAACGTATACGCCCGGGAATCTTTCCGCCATCACGGCTATCTATCTGACAAGGCAGTGGCTTGTATCGTGGGCTTGGGGACATACGGCTACGAGGCTGCGATGCACTTTGCAATCCGAAAGATCAATGAGAAGGCAAAGGAGGAGGCATAACTTCATATCCAGACCAGCTTTCGTTAGACACATCTTTCTCGATCTATGCTGGCAAGGCTAACAGATGGATGGGAATTCATCTTTATGGGTCACATCTGTGAATCGTCGACGATAATCTCTGATTTTCTGTTCCATCATGAAATTGTGGTTTGGTGAAAGCCATATGCAGGACAATTTCTAGAAGAGCTATGTGAAGTTAGAGTGGTTCAACCTATCGCTATGTACAGAAAAAGGAAGCTGTAACAATGAATGATACATGTTTGATTGAGATTCTAGATCTCAAAACTAAAATTTTTGTTGAGTAACATAAACGTGGCGCATTACTCCGCATATTCCAAAAGCACGACGGTCGCATGTATTGCAAGTCTAACGAGTTACGTTTGATAGTGTCAATAATGGATCGTGACACGAACTATCATAAACCGAATATAGAGATGAAGGAGATCTCGTCATATCACATTTCATAATACTAATGAAAGTAGTTGACATTCTACTTGGGTTCTACAGCCTTGTCTCAGATTCATGTACACGTAGGGCATCTGCAATTGCCAGCACCGGCGCACGACATCCTGTCCACAACTCAAATTGCGCATATGCCTGTCCTTTCAACACATCCAAGCCAGAAAATACCGACCACAACTCTAATCGACGAGCGACTTGCATTATAGCAGTAACTTTTGGTCTATAGGCCATCTCAACCAGCACACCGGACTGATTCGACACAAATATGGTCAGGGGAATATCGGCCTCAGTCATGTCATCTGCCGGGACACATGCAACGATACAGTTAACTGGTGTTGAAACGTCCTGTAATGTCTGAGCGAGGGAGAATTCTATAGTAGGAAAACTCGAGACCATCTCCTTTGCGCGCTTCATGGTACGATTGACGATAATTATACGCGAGCAACCAAGTTCCTGGAGGGCGTAGATGGCGGCTCTGGCAGCGCCTCCGGCTCCTATCACAATAGCAGTATTCAAAGCGTTGAGTTGAATACCGCTGTTTCGTATGCATTTCTGAATACCGAGCCAGTCTGTGTTCTCCCCGATCAATGTTCTCCGAGTAGGATCTTCTTCCGATTCTCTCACGACAACGGTATTTACTGCGCCGATGATCCTTGCATTCTCGGATATGGAGTCTAGAAATGGTTGAATATTTAGTTTGTGCGGGAAGGTTACTGATGCACCCCCAAAATCCCTGCTTTTTAGAAGATCCTTCACCGAATCATCAAATTGTGGCGTCTGGTATATTGAGTAATGGTGTGGTAGACCCAGTTCTGTGAAAGCAGTGTTGTGTATTACTGGGGATAGTGAGTGAGAAATGTTATTTCCCAAAATGACGAATTTCTTTTGTGGTATCTTTCCAGTAAGATGTCGAACCCTGTTTATGTTTTTGATAGACATTTGATTTGGAGCTGTAGGAGCCGGAAGTAGGGGATGAGTGACCATGGATATTGGTGCTAAAACTCTGGAGAGCTTGGCCTCTGATCCCATATTAATTGCAAGAATGGGCTTTTGACTGCGTTGTCGGTGATCTCGTACAAATAGCATCATTTCGTGGGTATCACTCTCTTTGGTGTGGAGTATACTGAGCTTGACGATATCTAGGAGGTGACTTCAGTTACGCACTCTTCAATTGTAAAAAGTGCACATTGAGATTATGTCTAACTATTCATGAATGATATTGCTCACCTCCAAATCGCAGTGCCATACGGTAAGGCTCATTTAGAGAGGTCAAGTTCCAGGAGAAATTTCCGGTCCAGTCATGGACTGAAGCTATCACTTTTGTTTGCTTTTTCTGCTCAATGACATCCGAGATTAATGCCACTGGCCAAGTAGTTTCTATGTCAATGTATTCACAACCAATTCCTATTGCAGCCAACATCAACTCGCGAGCCTCTTCAATCGCTTGATCAGGGAATTTTCCCCCTTGGCTTGCCGTTCGGATAGTGAAAAGAATTGGCAGAATGGATATTTTCCTCAAGGCTTTGATCTGAGAGAGCACGTAGTCCAACGGTGGTGGTGATATAGTCGACGTCAGGCCATCAGGGGAGAGATGGTCGATTCTTAGCTCCAAAACATCCGCACCGTACGTGGCCCTCTCAAGTTGGGCGTGATCAAGATGGGTGACATCAGGACAGGCCAATGCGACAATGAAGCTCTGTTTGTTGGCGTTATACCGTTTCGATAGTGTGTCCATGGCCAAGAATGATAACGAGGCCATTCCGATTGCTGTTGCGTTAGGCGGAATGAGAATAGGTTCACCTCACAGACTTGTATCATATAACCTCCCCGGATAGAGGACTAGCCATTATTCTTGTACCTTATGTGATGGCAAACTAGATAAAATTGTTCTAAATTTTCTTGAAGTGAAGGACAAGCTGTAAAATGTCTTACCCGATGACCATGATTTCTGGTGCTATACCCACGGCTAAGTATAGAGCCGTCATTCATTTCTCTTTTCCCCGCAAAGAGGCACGATCATTATTCGGAAGAACCTTTCTATAAATACAATTTGATAGTTTTTTAAAATCCAACTGAAAGCACTTAAACTTTTATTTCAACCTATTTGGGTTTATTTAATTACACTGAACGCAGCGCGTTTAAGGCAGAATCGACAAACATCGCTATTATGGTTGACCTCCATTCTCTCCCCAAGGGCTCTAGACCGAGCCACGCTGTGCGTAATAATGGTCCTGACAGCCTCGCGCTTGAGCGATACAAACTAAGAGAGCTTGCAGAAGGATGGCCCATGTATCGGTACGTTTACTCAATGCCCACTAAGTGCAATGCAAGAGTGAACATTTGAATGACAGTAACTGACTTCCAAATGTGCAAAAAAAGCGATGCGTGCGAGTGGGAGAACCTGCTGTCTATCTTCCATCCAGATGCATTTATCTATACAACCTGGACCGGCAAAACACATCATCTTGATTTCATCAAAGCGTCTCAAGCTGGAATGGATAACGGTGTATTCATAATGCATCGAATTCACGGCTCGAGTACGGACATTACTCCCGATGCTAAACGCGCGGTGACAAAGATGAAAGCAACTATAACCCAGAGATTTGAGATTGATGGAGCTGAGGTTGACGCGGAATCGGACTGCCGGTTTTGTTTCTTTTGGGAGAAACAAGAATCCGGTGATTGGAAAGCATGCTTTGTTCGTCATTGGTACGAAAAAGACAAGTTGATCCCGGTGAATCCGGCAAATATCCCTCGTTTAGACGAGGAAAAGCTCAAGGAATACCCCGTCGGGTATAGATACCTAGCATATTGTCAAGAACTCACGATGGGAGTCAAGGTTCTTTCAGAAATGCCTGGGCATCGGAGAGAAGGTAGCAACATCAACGGCAAGAAGCATGACCTTCTCTACTGGCAAGCAAAGCAATGGCTCGACGGAGATTCTATTGACTTATAACCTATCTAATAAATTGTGTTTAATTAGTTTATGAATGCATATATAGTCCTAAACATACCTAATTTAGTCTTTGATTTGATTAGTACAGGACAGTAAATCGTACAGGATATGTGACCATTCAATCCTATCTCCAAAAAGCCATTACTTAATGTCGTCTATTGATTGAATACAAGCAGAAGCAAAACCTTGTGAACCACAATACAAGCTATTCAAGCGAATATTGAGAAGGTCATATTAAGAAACAGAGATTTTGTCACATGTATTGAGGGCTCGATCTCTACGCGTCGTGTGTTGAATCCTGCCAGTGTCTCCAATAACACATAATCAATCTAAATATTTTACATGTAGATCATGAGTGCTTAGATGTAGCTCCATCAGCTGATTGAATATCCAGGCTGTCTTTAACTCTTATCCTCGAATATAACACACGAATCAATAATGTCAAAAATTTTGCCTCACAATATTAAGATGCGAAAGAGAGGTTTGTTTTATCCAATCGGCCCCTCCTATCTCACGCATATACCTATTCAAAGAATAGCTACTCCGAATTGAGACGCTTCAGATCTCAATATGTTTTACCTCGGGCTTCGTGTCATCCAATATCCCAGGAACATTAGCCGCCTGTCGTTCAACAAGAATGTCAAGCACCGCTGCTCTTTTGGCCTTCGCAGTCCCTTTGGCGGAGAAGAGAATATCAACATCCTCAATTGCCAGTCCTTTTGTTTCTGGCATAAAAAAATACACGAACGCAAAGCCAACTGTAACCCAGGCGGCAAAGAAAAAGAAAGTGCCATACTTGATAGTTGTCATCATGTAAGGCGTAGAATAAGCGATCATGAACTGGGCTAGCCACTGTGTGCACGTAGTAAACATCTGACAGACAGATCGATATTCGTTCGGAAATACCTCGGCACTGGTTAAATAATAGTTAGCATGAGTCGTGGATCAACGGAACTCACGTCAAAAAAGCGTTTAAAATCAGATGCCAGGTCGCCTTATATAGATAAAAACCGATCCACGGAGTCATGACCTGTATTGGCAACGCCCAGATGACACGCAAGAAAGGATAACATAAACTTATAAGGGTCATTTTCTTACCAGAAAATCCACGGGATGCCATTCCACGAGAATGCATAGAACACCGCAAAAACGTAGATCATCACAATAGCAACATACGCACCGCCATCCTTAGGTGCCTCCCCTGAGAAGCTACCGGATTTCGCCGTGTAAGCCCCTAGGTAGTACATGGCGAAGGCGGCACCGACTGAGCCGATCAACATAGGGACTCTTCGGCCAAATCGATCGATGATGAATATCATGTATAGCATCGTGGTAATCGTTTTCACAATTCCGAAGATGCCCGTCGCCAAAAGTTTCACACTATCGCCACTAAATCCGATTGACTGAAATATAGTCGGCGAGTAGTAGTTCAAAGCATTAATGCCAGAAAGGTTTTGGAGCAACATTAAAGCCATCCCAATGAGTAATCGGGGCCAGATTCCGGCAGTAAATGGACCCTTCAGGTGATTGATAATGGTAGAAGGTTTACGCTCAGACTCTTGAACTATCTGGGAATTGATCAGGTCTGTCTCCCAGTTCACGTAAGAATGGTCTTCTGGAAGTTTTCGAATTCGAGCCAAGCACTTTCTCGCCGCTTCTTGGCGGTTCTTCTGCATCAGCCATCGAGGTGATTCAGGTTGGAAAGGCATTGTCAACAGAAGTAAAGTGCCTGGGACGAATTGAAGACCAAATGGTAACCTCCATTGCGAGTCACTGGAGTTTGAAATATGTAGTTGAACACCGTAATTAACCCAGAAGCCGACAATTTGTGATACTTGAATGAAAATCTCGAAGATGCCCACTAGTCTACCACGAAGAGCGGGAGGTGCACACTCAGATATGTACGTGGGAATTATCATGGATGATGCTCCGACAGCGAGTCCCGTAACCACTCTGCCAGCATATATCAACCCGAGAATTCCTGGGCTAGCAATCTCAAGGATGACTCCAACATTGAACAAGGCTCCGCAGATCATTAAGATGCTACGTCGACCAAGTTTTTCAGTGATCAGCCAACAGAAGATGCATCCAAAGAAACAGCCAGCTTGAAACGTACTGACGATGTTGGCGGATAAAGCAGACTTGGCGCTTGGACTGGCATTCGTGAAGTTAAAGCGAGACTTGAAGGAGGCAAGGCCGATACTACCTCCGATGAATGCAGAATCATAGCCAAACATGGCAGATCCCATGGATGCACAGAATGCGAGGAGATAGATCCGGAAGTTGTATATTCCTTTGGGGACGTCACCGGAGGACAAGTCCCTCGGTGTAAGGAAACCCATCACCAGTTGGATCAATAGTGGAAAAATTCAATGGGAAAATCGAGGTAGGTAGAAAATACGAATCCGGCAAATTTGGATGACTACCAGACATACTTTATAGTTGACCGTGTCAAGTAATATATCTAGCCGACCAGACACATGGGCGGTTGAGTGAAATCACCTTAGGTAACTTCGGATTCACTTTTCAGCTACTTGCACCTACGCCCGACTCTAGAACTCTACTTGCCCAAGAGTCTCATATGTGGAGACGGATTTACGTCCGGGGCCCCGGAAAAAGGACACCGTCATTGTTGTGACCGAAAAGTTAGGTTGTTAACATAGCCGTTGGTGTAAGCTGAAACGTGGTCCGCAGATTTGAAAGGGCCTCTCCGAAGAGCCGGAGAATTTTTGAGTTGAATTACTTGTGTTCAAGTTGCAGGATTCTTGAGTTGTTGCTGGGACCTAGCTCAGGTGGCTAAATTTACTGCCGACAGTGGCCTTTAGACACGCGCATCGAAGGCGAGATGGTAAAATACAGATCCGCTAGTAGTTTCTTTTATTAAAAAAAACCTTGATATTAGCCTCTGAATCAAAAAATAGTGGACGATCTACTCCAGGGGGAAAACATTCGCGCACATGTCTCTATGTGTCGGTGTGTACTACATACCGTACTCCACGTCCAACAGCACATCATGACTTCCACATCATCGTCTTCGCCGGACCAACGGGCCTTCTTTTATCTGGTGGGCGTCGGTGTGACGCACTCGATAGCGCCCCCTATGCATAACTACATCGCAAAAGCATTAGGCTTCGAATGGGAATTTATCGCTCAGGAATGCCAAACTGTTGAAGATGCTCTTCAGCTGTTCCGGCTACCAACTTTTGCTGGAGGCGTAGTAACAATGCCTTACAAGACAACGATTATGGAGCACTTGGATGGACTGGATGATTATTGCGTGAAAATCGGAGCATGCAACAATGTCTACAAGACTGTAGACGGCAACCTTCGTGGGACAAATACCGACTGGCGCGGGATAAAGGGCTGCTTGTTAGACTCGACATCACAAGGCAAGGGCAAGCCAGCACTCATCATCGGCGCCGGCGGAGCATCGCGTGCCGCAGTTTATGCACTTTACGACCAACTACAATGCAATCCTATATACATTGTGAATCGTGACGAAGATGAGGTGAAAGCATTGCTACGCGATACTAAAAGCTACGACAGCGGTCTCTCCATCGTGCATCTCACATCGGTTGAACAGGCACATGAAGTTGAAGAAAGCCCCTTCTACATTGTTGGCACCGTACCAGACTTTGAGCCACGCACACCTCCAGAACTGCTTGCGCGCGATGTTCTCGACTATTTCCTCAAATCAGGTCCTAAAGGCGTTCTATTAGACATGTGCTTCAAACCGCGAAGAACTCGCATTCTTAAACTAGGGGAACGCTATGGTTGGAATACAGTCGATGGTACCATGATAATCGCTCATCAAATCGATGAGCAATACAGGCTATGGTGTGGTGAGGAAAAGGCTAAACAGATTTCAAAACAAAAGGCCTGGGCTGTATTAAGAAAAACTGCAGATGAAAGTCCCAGCATCAATTTTTGATTAAACAAGTATTTGTGATACAACAATTGTCGAAATGGCCAGAGATGGGCCTTTCAGCCTTGAATGGTTTTGACTGGAACATATCAAGCTTGGTCTATCTGGCAACGGGGTAGATCTAAAATAGAAAAAAAAATTGGTTATTTTTAGATTAAAGCTTGGTACAAATATCAATTATTATGCTCCTAAACTTATGTAGTTATGCTAGTGCTTTGATTACCTAGGTATGTTGTCTCTCTTATCAATTGTGAACCATGTACGTTGATATAGACGGCCACTATTCTCGTTCAGAACACAATTTAGGAACTTGGTTGATGCAGGAGCCCCCAACTCCAGTGTAGAGATAGGTTTAGTTGGCCAACTCGTACTCGCTATCTACTGAAGTGCCTACCATCGAGCAAATTTGCTAGTATGAATTCGGAACATCCAGGTACTTTGCGATGAATTTAGCCGGATTGATATGATCGATCTCGGCATATGGCCTATCATCCATCATTTACTTGATGGTAACATAAGTGTTTAGAAAGTAGACCTAGAGCTACTACTGACGTGCCGGTTCGGCAATGATTTTAGACGATGCGAAATAAGTTATGGGTGAAACATTAGAATTCCGTCTATGCTTATTCGCGACCTTTTTCGTATATAACGAAAATCCTGGACATAACTTGAGTTTAAGGTAGGTACGCCTACAATTCACACATCACAGCACACTGAATCTTTATCATTCGCCATGGCCTACGACCTATCGGTAACTCTGCAAGATTCATTTAAGTATGGTGCATCGGCATTGAAAACAATTCCGGATGGTACACGGTTTAGCGTTCCACTACTGGGCTATCCCCTTCATTTCTCTCTAGCACCGCTAGTCCATAATGCCATGTTTGAAAAGAAAGGTTTGCCATGGCATTATCACTTATTGGAGTCAGGTGATCCGAACGACCTTCTGGCTATCTTCTCTTCATCGCAGAGCAGTTTTGAAAAGACAATTGCGGCAGCAGTAACAATGCCACACAAAGTGAATTTCATGTCCTTAGTCGACGACGTCATGCCAGAAGCCCGTGATATCGGAGCAATAAATACAGTTTTCACTAGAGTGGACAGACAGACGGGAAAGAATCGATTACTTGGAACCAATACTGATTATATTGGTATCGGACAATCCTTCCTCACATTGCCATCATTCATCGAGCAACACACAGCCGGCAAAAGGAGACCAGCAATGGTAATTGGCGGAGGAGGAGCGGCTAGGAGTGCTATTTATGCCTTGCACCATCTTCTTGGCGTCCAGGAGATATACATGGTACACCGCTTGGAGAGTGAATTCAATGCGATTCAAGCTTGGTTTGCTAGCAACAAGACCGAGACATCATCTGAGGTCAATGCATCTGGCGTAAAATTACGTGCAGTACTTTCCCTTGAGGAAGCGAAAGTGCTGCCCACACCATTCTATGTTGTGGGTGCAATCCCGGACTTTCCACCTCAAACAGACGGCGAGCGAACCGCGCATAGTGTAGTTCAGGAATTTATGAAAAGGTCGGGTCCTGGCGACAAAGGTATCTTGTTGGAGATGTGCTACCATCCTAAAATCCGAACCTCATTGTATAAATCCGCCGAGCGAAATGGTTGGAAGGTGGTACCAGGCACGGTTGCCATGATATGGCAGGGCATTGCGCAGCACATACTGTGGACCGAAAATGAATTCCTAGATTTGGGACCAATAGCGCAGCAACTAGATGAAATAGTGGAGGACGAGATAGTGAAGCGTAATTCAAAGTAGAGTTGACGTGGTCTCAGGTCTACTCATCCCAGGTCCTTTCCTTGCCTACCTGGTGACTCAGCAACGATATAACGGCCTCATATGGCGGAAGTCAACCTTCTTAGAGGATGCGCGCTTTCCAAGGAAATTGCGATTTCTTTAGTTAAGTTTCACAGCCTGTTTTACCAAGCGGCTGATCCAGAAAATGGAGTAAATCGTTGTCTACCGAGTCGTGTAAAAATCCTAGATTGCGGGCGAATGACGAGTTAGGAAAACTTCTGCCAGCAGAATTAGATTGAGCCAGACCAATTTTTTAATAAGCTTGGACATCGGACAAACCTTTCCAATGGGCGTGAAGCTACCATCTGCTCACAGAGAGCTTCGAATGAAAACTCTCTAGACATGTCTGTATGATCAACGAGATAGGCTGATCCCATCATATCCGAATATATGTCTGATTCTTCTAACGGTTGGATTTGGTACGTCGAAGACTTGTCAGAATGGTCATGACCTGTTGCTGCAGAAGTTGCGAGAGGTAGACCCTTCCAGTAAACCACTCTGTCTTCAAAGTCACCGGAACATGAAGTGCTGTCCATAATTTTTCTTAATGATTCACTCAGATCTATGCTTGTTTGATCACTGCTTGTTGGCATAGATAAATCGACCAACTTCCTAGCTTGCGTCACGAATCCTAAGAATAATGGAGGCACCCAGGTATTTCCCGTCACTCTGATATATCTTTCCAGCAGTTCAGTCGACAACTTAGCAGTTTCGGCGCATAAAGCCACAGAAGCGATGTCCATATTACAGCTTTTTGAGAGCAGTGTCGATATGACAAAGTTGATGGATAGATGAAGGACCAAAATAGGAGGTTTCAAAGAGTCCGGAGAATCCGTCCACTGGCAATATGCTGGAAGGTTCAGCCGCCAATTCTGCAGGTATTCGAGGTCTGAATTTATTATTCCCTGGTCTCTAATTCGATCACTTGAGAGTTTGGAGGAATAACACATAATATCAAAGAGGAATTTAAAGGTGCTGAGAGCCCGCAATGGACTCCTAGAAGGAGCCTCCTTGGAATGAGCGGCATTCTGCCGTGGAACAGTCCAAATATCCCATTCTTCTATACTCTCATCCTCCTCCTCTTCATCTTCAATATTCAAGACGCCATGGTTCGTTAGCTGGTCATCCGAAAGGCAAGGTGGTCGTTGAAGCAGCGTCGAGACGAAGTTATCTAAAATGATACACCCTTGAAAAACCTGTCTGTACCTTTTTAAGCGTGGCCTGTGATCCAGAAGATCTATCATTCTCACAGCCTGGGCAACTAAGACCCAAGCGGCATGTGCATGACCGAGTTTGAGACGCAGGAGAACAAGTATAAGAACTGCTTGTACATGTCCTATGCTAAAATCGGCGTCGTCAATTAGAGCACGGGCTCTAATACTAATTTCCAAGTTGTTCGGATTAAGCATGGCATGTTTCTGAGATGATTGGGGCCGAGCTGCAAGTGTGTACGCTATAAGCGCCCACAACGACATGCGATGTCCCGTGTCAGTAATCTGTCGATCGTGAGCCATCGAGCCAGGTTGACCGTGCATGACTCGTAACAACTTCTGGCGTTCGAGGATGGGGAACCACGAATGTGTATATGTGAAATAGTCCTCCATCAACTCAATGGTATCAAGGGGGAAGGGTTGTTTAAAAAGGTCAAACATATCCGGGGTAGTCGGCCCCGACTTCTCCTGTGTGGGCTGACATGTTGAATTTGTGTGAGAAATTGGTACAGGGTTGCTTTGCCGAAAAGAGGTCTCAGTATCGTTGGCTTCTATCCCTACACCACCAGAGGGTCTCAAGGCAGGAACAACCACCGCATCATCTTCGGACAGTGGCCTTTCATCCTCGGAGTCACAAGGTTGTTGTTGAATGACAGAATTGAGTCTTCGAAAGGACGCCGAAGCACGCCATAATTGTATGCAAGTTTCGCTGTCATGTCCACCTAGCAGACTATCTTTCGTTTCCTGTCGACGGAGGAGCTTCTCGATCTGGACCTCAGTGTCGGGATACCACTGCACAATGAGACCCAACAGGGTCTCAAGACCTCGTACATAGCCGCTCTGCAGCCCCCGCCGCTTTGTGCTGCTGGCATAAACACACTTCCGTCCAGCCGATTGGCACATCAAACATGAGGGCTGTTCCCCGTCGCATTTCGACTTTCGCTTGCGGCATGGCTCGCACGCGCGGCTGATGCGTTGTCTCTTTCCCGGTGGCATATCTTGAACAATTGTGCAAAAATAGAAACAGACAAAACAAACTAAATTATTTCGTCTATAGTCATTCTCAACCCCAATTGCTTGTCCCCTCGTGGCGTGGAGCAGCAAAACATGGGGAAGAGAAACTCTTTCTGATGGCGACCACACGTGATCGGTTGTGGATTTAACCGACGTTTTCTTAGGGCGTCGGAAAACGAACCTCACGCTGCACCGAGCATAGTGAAGTCGATATTTTCTTCGTTCAGGAGCATCGTTATGTGTGGCTGTATTCTATCAGCATTCTCTAGCAACTTCAATGCGGTGTGCTGATAATCCCGAGCACGATGAGTCGCTGAAAACACCGTGAAAATGGCGGGACATGGTCGTCGTACGGCCACACAGGCCTACAGTCCCGACGCGTCCTTGGTGCTTGTTGGATTCTTCGGGGCTGGGAAGAGGACGCTCGGTATAATAGCGTCTATGGCTCTCCATCGTACTTTCATCCACTTCGACACTTACTTTGCTAGGAAATTTGATTTTACGCCACATGCATATCTCAAGACTCATGGTTCGGCGCGATATCGCGAAGCGGAGTACGATGTCACGAAAGAAATACTTATGAATCATGGGTCTGGGTGCGTTATCGTTGGAATTGGTGCTATGGGAGGTCAACGGCAGAAAATCCTCCTTGAGGAGTACGCTCGTAGCAATCCAGTCGTGTATGTGAGAAGAGACAGAGCCGACATCCAGAGATTGCTGTTTTGCAATGACGAACAATTTCAATTTCCATTTCGGACAGGCAATGAGTTCTATGAATCCTGTTCCAATTTTGACTTCTATAACATTACACAAGACACGGATTCAACAGACGATGTCTTTTCTACATCATACTTGAAGCTCAAAGAGACTGCTAGATCATTCAATAGATTTCTTTTCGGATTGTATGACATCGAAATGAACCGTCTCCATTCAACCGACCCTTTGGCACCCGCGTATACGTACATGGTGCAGGTTCCTCCTGTGTGGCTGAAGGGCAGCGACGCGAATCTCGAAGAGCTGGAGTCCGGAGCGGATGCAATAAATCTTGTTGTCGATCTCGATGTCGAAAACACATTAGAAGATCTTTCACGAAAGATTGGCATGATTTGGAGACACTCGCGCGCCCCGGTGATCTTGGATCTCAAGCTTAATCCTCGACACAACGACCTACATCAGTATTTCACACTTCTTGACGCGGGTCTTCGCATCGGTCCAGACATGATGACTGTCGATTTAGGGCTGTCTGACGAACTTATACAACGTCTGTTTTCTCGAAGAGGCTCTGTTAAGTTCATTGCGTCATATCATGTTGATCAAGGTTGGCAGACAAGTCAAATCTGTGATCTGTGTAGAAGGGCGATCGAATTTGGCTTCTCTGCAATACGAATAACGTCCACAGCCAGAAGTCCAAGTGACAACTTCCACATAAGTTCCGTGGCAATGACGTTGACGAAGTCTCTGAATTTTCCGACTATTGCCTATAACACCGGACAACTAGGACGTGCCTCTGTATGTTTCAATCAAGTACTCTCACCGGTACTTCTTCCATCTGTGCATGGAGATGGGGTCTTTATACAAGATGCGCAGGCTGCTCTTTACACTTCTTTTGTACTTCCTAAGCGCCTTTTCACCATTTTCGGAAATAGCTTGCGCCACAGTCCATCGCCAGCCATGCACAACACCGCCTACACAGCTCTGGGAATGCCACACGCATACCAGAGTCTAGAAAGTAGCGAGTTTGAAGACATATGGAGCTTGCTCAATAACGAACAGCATCGGGGAGTAGCCGTGTCAATACCATACAAGACGAAAGCATTGTCCCTATTGGACGAGATCAGCCCTGAAGCAAGAGACATTCAAGCTGTTAATACTATACTCATAGAAAAGTCTTCGGAACATGAAGATGGAATCTCGAAATCTGTACTCAAAGGTTATAATACCGATTATATCGGCATTCGAGAATGTATCCATAGAAACATGTCTCCTGCTAATGCCATCAGGCAAGGAAGCACCGCACTCATTATTGGGGCTGGTGGTATGGCTCGTGCAGCAATATACGCTCTCTTCGAATTGGGAATGCAAGACGTTTTTGTATACAATCGGACGCTGGAACACGCCCACTCGCTTGCTAATTACTACAACCAGTGGGCCGCCTCAAAGTCGGCATCCAAATTAGGCCATACAGCTCGACTACAAGTTTTATCTTCGTTGAAATCTGAATGGTCAACCACGATGAGACAGCCTACGGTTATTGTATCCTGCATTCCGCCCTTTGATAGGAACGACGGATCCCATCATTTTATCCTCCCGGAGAACTGGCTCCAGAGCCCCACGGGAGGTGTCTTTATCGATGTACGCTCTATATTCTTGATCAAATAACGTCTATTTAAACTGCTAAAAAATGACTTTATAGCTCGCTTACCAGCGAAACGATGCGGAACTTTCGAACCAAATGAAATCAAAAGCATCTCAAGGTTGGGTCCTGGTTGACGGCTTAGATGTTCTCCTCGAGCAGGGAATTGTCCAATTCGAGTTATTTACCGGAAGGCCTGCTCCAATACATGTGATGAGACACGCAGTGCAGGTGTCACATCAACTTAGAAATCTAACGATTTGAGCCGCATTATTCTGTATTGTCGAATATATAAACATTTCTACATGTAATATCAAGTCTATATGCTATGTATGCCAACTTCACACGGTATTCAATAATCATGTAATGACATCTAACAGCTTTCATTGCACAGAAACTAGAGCTTTTTCGGGACAAGTGTCATTGAAGGAGTCGAAGGAGTCCTTGATGGGGTCCTAGATGCGGTTCTGGACAGACTCAACGATGGTGACCAGGATGAAGACAGGGATGATGTGGTCGCGATGGATGTCACCACGGCAGAAGATGAAGTTGCAATCATGGATGGCGACGTTGTCGCGGGTGAGCCAATTCCAATACAGTCCGTAGGTAGAGAAATAGTTTCAGACTAAAAAAGTTAATTAGCAACCTATCTATATCTCTCACCATTCACACCCATGGACTTACCGTTATAGTCACTGTGGCCACATCACTGACACTGGCCAACAACCAGACACCAGCGGATGGAGCCAACTGAACTCCAAATTCATTATGCTCGGGATCTTTGGCACAAGCTCCAGATGGCGCTTCATGTTTGTCAGTCCAGGATCGGAGAAAATAGCACGCATAGATGAAACCAGGTTTGATTACGTACAGTCAATCGCAGAGAGCGTTGCACCGACTAAAGGTTGCAATCCGACTCCAGCTGATAGTCCTTTTCCTACACGCACAGAAATAAGCAACTAATAAACTTGAGCGCATTGTCTCTCTTACCAAGCACCGTCAAGTCGAACTCGACGTCAGCTAGTAGACTCAGAGAAATCCCCGCGCCGATTGAAGCTGAGACAGTGGGTGCCAGTCCATCAACCTGTGGAGTCCATCCGGAAGCTTTAAAATTGGATGGTGAAAGAAGGTCGATGTACATCTCAGCGGAGTTCTCGACGCTGACGTTCACGCCAGTTGTTACGGATGCAGTGCCCTTCAATGGACCAATGTTCAAGCCTCCTGTGAAGCCAATCTCGGGACCCAAGTCAACGAGACTAGCAACCGTGATGCCGTCAATAGGGATGCGAAGAAACGTATCTTTGAACGACAGGCTGCTACCGATGTTTCCGCTAAGCGAGATCGTAGGATCCAGAACCACTGATACATCCTTGGGCACAATAGTAAGGGTTGCGTCCACAGGGATACCCAGTCTAGTTTTTATATCAAAGTCAAAAGCGAAGTCACCGGCAGTGTAACAAGTCTTGCAAGTAAGACCTACTGAAAATGTAGGGTCGATTGGGAAAGACCAGTTGCCGAATCCGAGTTGATGGTTGAAGTCCAAAGTGTAGTCTCCAGTGTAGTCGCGTCGAGCTAGGTCCGTCTGAGGTACTGCACCTACATGAAGATCATAGTTCGATGCAACGTCGCTCCATTCGACTCGGGAGCCAGACAACACAGCTGTGGTGGTTGCGTTGTTGTAGGTGATAGATGATATAGAGAAGGGCTGACGATCCTCGTTCCAACCACACTGACCAGCACCTGCAATCAGAATAAGTCTATTTTTTGCGGCCCGATTTGTCCAGCTCCATTGACTATGCAGCTGCGCATATGCCGATGCATCATCGAAGCGCAGAGTCACTGCATTTTTGGAACATTGAATAGATTTGGTCGAATCTTGAAGCCGTTCAAGATTGATAATGCTCTCTGTTTCATCCGATGTATAAAGGGTGAATGTTGCGAGTGCTGCCCGGTCACCACTTGCACCTATACATATAGGTGTTAGTCTAGCGTATGCGCATCAGTATCTCCCAGTTGGCACATACCACCCCATAAGAACGATTCACTTGTTTGCAAGTCTAAATTAGTAGAATGTACTGCTCCTGCAGTAAGAGTAGTAGAAGTTGTCGAAACAATTGGTTGTAGCGTCAAAGAGTGCCCCAGACAACTAAGTAGTGAGAGAATGCAGAGGGGTAAATGAGAGTATTGTGATGCCATATTGACGGTAGATCCTTGTGGACCAATTGATGCAAAAAACGAATGAAAATAGCAAACACAACGGTGAATGCTTGAATGAAAGCAATGTCTGTGTTCGAACCTACTTGCGATTCTCCGCGTTCATTGAACCGGGAACTAGGTATTTACGAACATGTTATCAAGGGACATTCGCTGTTTAAGAATCCATCCGAGGGTCGTTTCAGGACATCGGAGCACGTTCGTGAACTCTGAGCGTTGCATGCTCCCGGGCTCTTGTCAGCTTTCAAGCAACAAGGCTTTTATAGGTGATGTCTAGCTTCAGCAAGGTAGCACGAGCAGAAATGACATCCGGCTCTAGCCCCATACCTGTAATATCAGCAGAAGTGACGATGAAAGTTCCCCTGAGGCTTACGTTTGTGAGACCGCGGGCTACAAGCAATTGCGCTATTTATAAATTTGGTTTATGCTAAAGCTACTGGCAATCTACGGAGTACTCGATTGAGTAATAGTCTAGAAGTTCTTTTACCATCGAAACTGCTCCTAGAAGGATTAACTGAAATGTGGAACGGTACCTGACAGGATGCTCGGCTTATCATAGCCCTAAGTGGTTGGAGCGATTGGAGCCGGCGTTACAGTTTTCGACATCGTGTTTCAGACAGTGCAACGCTTCATGTCAGCATAATCCTATCCCAGGTCAGGGTCCAATCTAAATTTCGAATTTGTATGTTTGAGGAGTATGCATCGCACATTGTTCTCGTATTTCGAGACAATTGGGTATTTCAGGGTTATATACACCTACATACCGCTATGGTCACTGAGTGAAATGAATTTACTTTCCGTGAATCTCTGCACTAGCCGTGGTTGAATCTCAAAAATAAAATCATGGCGCGCAAATCACGAAGATCCTTCATTTAGTTGTACCGAGTAAGTCTAATAATGCGGGATATCTATACCGTACAGTAAGTAACCACCCAGCTAGCTAACAACGCACACATTATCATCTCAAACTTGACTTCTCCCCTAGACAATACAACCACATGACATTCGATTTCTAGTTATTGGGAATTCGGATTGCGGATTCTTCTGTTTCGTGCCAGTGTAAGTTGTTGGCCAAGTGTTGTAGATCCCTCCCTACCGGGTGCTGGTAGTAGGGAGGTTTAAGTATGGAGCACGCCTGTACATTTACTATATAAAGTATAGCACCTACAATGCCGATCACCGAACAGTGTTATTAACCCTGCATGATTCTACTACGTACTGGAGTCCGACAAATACACTCGGCTTCCTTTCGATGCCCTGGAATTCTTCAGATCGACTACCAACGGTGCCTGTCGTTTCAGGGTTTGGCAGGAGCTGAAAACAACTATACTCAAGCTGCATCCGTGCATAGTCAGTGGAATCTTATGTTTCTGGCGAGCTACCAGCCCTACCCAACCATCATACATATCTCAGATCGACCTGTACAACCGGTCAAGAATACTTATTCGTGATGTGGAAACACCTTACAGAGAAACACAAGGGTGCGAATCCGATAAAGAAAATGAACTTGTTGATACAGGATAAATATTCTCCCAAGGACAATCAGTAAGTTATAATAACGCCCACAACAATTGAATAAGTCAATGGAGATACAGGAAAATCATGTGAACTGAGATTCCTTGATGGTACTATCGGGATGTGGACTATTAATAAAACATTAGACATCTATATATTAAGGCTTAACTATTGAGATAAAAAGAAGAGCTACGATACTAAATTTAGGTGACAATGGAAAATGGGAATTCAAATACTATGGGTTGGCACGTATTGGTTCAAGCTAATCTAGCCTGTTCGCATTAACTATTCTTCATGAAGATTTACTCAACATTGGCTAATTACCAAACTAATCAAATCCATTTTACGTACTATACAATAGAAGTATAGAAAGGTATTTGTATATTGGTTCCTTTCTTCTATATAATTGCTTGTGTTCCGAATTTGTTTATCTACTCTCCTTTCTTTCCCATGTTTGAATCTCTAGTCAAGATTGCCCTTAACGTAAGTCCAACTTAGAAAGGCTCGACTAGCTAAATAGCCGTTGATATACAGATTAAGTAAACGATATCGAAGTCTTGTTCAAGAATCGTTATTTCAAGTCGAAGTCATTGATTACTGATCATTGAAAAAAACCTTGTGGGTATAGGCCCACGCATATATTCCATGATTACTGAACAGTCACATTTGATTACTATACATTGGATGTCTGATAACTTTACTTAGGTAGCGATCAACTATAAAACCATAATGTGTTCGTTCCTCGTAAGGATTACCCATGTGATGAAGGCATTGCTAAGAGGGACATGGAAGCACGAATCTTACCCAATACAGCAACAGAAATTATACGCATCTTGATTTCACCGAACATAGTTTCAACCAGTTGCAATGTCCCAATACGCAACCTCCAAGATTTTTGTCATCGGAGGCACGGGTGCTCAGGGCATTCCTGTCATTCGAGGGCTTGTGTCTGACAAGGCATATCACTGCAAAATCCTCACTCGCGACCTGAGTTCCTCTCGTGCTAAAGAGCTCAGTGCTTTACCTAACGTATCCTTTGTGGAGGGCACTTTTGCGGACGAAGCATCCCTCCGTGCAGGCTTCCAAGGCTGCGATGGAGCATTTGTGAATCTAGACGGGTTTAACACTGGAGAAAAGGGAGAAACATATTGGGCAATTCGCTGCTACGAGCTGGCACTTGAATCCGGTATGAAGTTCTTTGTCTACGGAAATCTCGACTATGTCTACAAGAAGTCGGGTTACGACCCGAAACTCCGCACCGGTCATTATGATGGTAAAGGTCGAGTAGGAGAGTGGATTTTACAACAGACTAAAGACAACGGTCATAAAATGGGCGCTGCCCTGTTCACTACAGGCCCATATATGGAAATGACCGTCGCAAAAGGCACACCGATGACCCCAACGGTTGAGAATGGAATCGTAACCTGGCGCGTGCCGCTAGGTGCTGGAGCAGTGGTACATGTTGCCCTCGACGATTGTGCTTATTATGTCCGCTGGCTGTTTGACAATGCGGAACGTGCGAGTGGGATGGACCTTGAGGTTGCCATTGCGCACATTGGGTATGATGAAATGGCAGAAGCCTTTGAGAAAGTGACCGGCCACCCGGCTCGGTACATTGATACAGATCTTGACACGTACTGGAAGACGGGCCCCTTAAGTCCTATCTCAAAAGCCCCGGCTGGATATAGCGCTGATCCGAATGATAAATCCACTATGACCGGGAGGGAAAACTTCACAGGGTTTTGGAATATGTGGAAATTCTCCGGCAGTAATCTCGGCGTGGTGCGCAGAGACTATGCTCTTTTAGATGAGATTTTTCCTGGGCGGATTAGGAGTGCTGAGGAGTGGTTTAGAAGAGAAGATCAAAGGGGTAGAGATAAGGGACTGGGTGGATTATGGGAGAGGGTCCAGGCAAACAATCTCAAGCCTATACTCAAGATTGCGGAGGACGGGAGGCGTGGGCGTCTCTAATCTTTTCCTTTTTTGTTTCTTTTCCATATTACGGGTTAGAAAGAGTCTAGTAGTTTGCTAATGATATGATGGTTTACCAATTCGGATCCTTCGGTATTTCCGAAGCCCGTTGTCTGAACCGATCATATAAAACACTACCTAGGTTCTGGTTTGTAAAAAGATGCAGGAAACACCATCAAATGCAAGTGAGTGATAAAGACTGAGCCATTGCAGCAAAGCTGACACCTCCCCTGGACAGCACTCGAAAGCCAACGCTAAGGACGATTGGATACAGGGCTAGGCTTAGCGAACCCTGAGTAAACTTGAACTCGACTGGGCCGACATTCATACTGATATGATCTGTCAATCAGCCTGTTTTCCGGTTTCGTTTCGCATGTTTAGATCAATTCTCCTAGTTCCCATTATCACTTGCCCGGAAACGCCTTTGTAAGTCGATCAGAATAGCCCGCAAGATACACCGGGTTAGTTATTATCACAAACCAAGACAATCACCTATCGCGTATAAAACCGGGGGGCAAAAAAACAAAATAGGTCGTAGAAAAAGTGAAGCATCGCTGTCTGTAACCCAATAAGCCAACTGCTTCCTCCCCTATTTCGTCAAAGAACAATCTGTAAAAACTACAAGGGAGAATTATTGGCCTGGGCAAAGCGTGCATGGAACAAGCATTATCCAACAGCGTGTCTACATTATCGACAAAGAAATGTACTTATCATATCCTCATAGGCGAATTCGGTGCTGCAACCAAGAAGCGATGAAGGTGGTGGTCTTGAACTATTGGCCAGCAAGATAATCTCAAGCACGTAGTTTGTCCACAATTCAATTCGTTCGGAGTCGGACATGCAAATAAAATTTCTTGCATGCGGCGCTGCTTTGTCGATTGCTCTTTCACTACAAGATTCCGTGTTGAAACTAAATCAGATCGCTTTGACGTACAGACGCTTCTTAGGGACGGTGGACGAACAAAGGCACAGGTCCGGCGGTTTTCCCGAACACATATGTCTAAGATTAAAGACATGAGGCTGCAGGTTCATATTTAGCGATTTGGAAGGAGATCATCATCGATCATGAAAATTGCAAGGCGGTTGGTTGCTGGCTCCAAGGTGATTTGCCGGGGTTACTTTGAGCATCCCGACAAATTATTACTCCGAGCATCATTTGCCGATAGTGTCTGCGGTGGCACGCAATCATATACAGAGGGGCCTACTTGGTGAATCAGTCACAGAATTTTGGATTTATCTTACTGGCACTAATCGGATCCTGGCGGAAATGTCGTCACAGACGGTCAATAAGCGGCTCTGGGAGGAGTCACGTACATCTTGATACATGTCTCGTTTGCAACAGTACAAACAGTGAATATCGTGAACGATGCCGCTGAGAACAGCATATGTGGATATGTTTCAAACATCATCTGTGGTACTGATCGGCTCACTGGTGGTGTTGGTATTGGTAAATATCACATGAACTTGATTTCATGTACAAAGGCTGAACTCGTTGTCCAAGACCATCATCGTATTTCGCACAGAGAACGGTATACTATCGAATTATCCTGGGCCGCGGATATCAAAGTACGCTGATCTTGTCGCTAAATATCATTTTCTCTCGGGCGATCGGCCTTTACACGTACACAAGCTTCATGAGAAATATGGTAAAGTAGTGCCTAGCGTTGTTAGCTTTTAGTATTTGCTAATGGTCGTGGTCTTTCGCGAGCCAACAGGTCCTGTAGTGCGAGTCAGTCCTTACGAACTTGACGTCTCCGAGATTGACGCAGTCAAAGAAATCCATGGAGTGGGTGGTCATTGTCGCAAATCCGACTTCTACAACAACATTGGACATCGCAGCATTAGGACTCTCTTCAGCACAACTGATCCACAACATCATGCTGTACGCCGACGTCTCCTTTCGGCAGGCATGGCTCATACCAACCTCGCGCGTCTGGAACCGGCTGTACAAGGCCGTGGCAAGCTTACTATAAAACAGATGGATAACGAAATGTCTCGTCGCGGGGCGGTGGACGTTTTCAACTGGTGGACTTTTATGGCTACTGACGTTATTGGGGAGCTGAGTTTTGGCCAGTCATTTCAGATGTTAGAAATCGGAGAGATATAGTTATTTGATCACGAGACTAGAAGAAGCATTGCTTTAGGTTCTCATTCGCAGGATCACCGTAAGGGGAAAGCTAATATCAGCCCCTAGAAAACCCAATATGTCAAAGTCTTGGAGAATGTGTCTTCATTCATGGCCATTCGGGTCACATTCCCGACGCTGATAGCATATTCCGCCATTTTACCAATCCCACTGTTCAAACACGTACAGGAAGCCGGGCGACGCATGGCTCAGTATGCCCACCAAGCGATCAGAAACTATCAGTCAGTGATTGAGAAAAACCCAGAGAATCCCAAACAGACTCTCTTTATAAAAATGTTCAATGGAGGACCGGAGGGACTTAAGCTTCAAGAGATTATTCCCGAGGCTGGTGGATATATTGGGGCCGGTAGCGATACGACAGCAATTACATTGACCTATCTTGTGTGGGCTGTTTGTCGAAAGCCATATATCAGAGACAAACTAGTCACTGAAGTCAGCGCATTGCCACACGATTTCACACTGGATTCTCTCCGTGACCTGCCTTATCTCAATCAAGAGATACAAGAGGCTCTGCGTATACACTCTGACTCTGCTGTTCCCAGTGCCCTTCCCCGAGCCGTACCACCTGAGGGTGCCAAAGATATAGAATTCCTGGAGGTGCCACAGTATCTACTCAGGCATATACTTTACATCGCGACCCTGATGTGTTTCCCAATCCTCATGCGTGAGTGGTTCCTATAGCCTATTCGGTGTCACTTTCCCGCCTACAAGGCATGGCAGATGTTCGATTCAATATCGCTAACTATTGATGTCTGGGATATAGCTTTGATCCAAGCAGATGGGAGAATCCCACAAAAGAAATGAAGCATGTCTTTGTGCCCTTTGGTGGCGGGTCTCGCAGTAAGCCTTTGATTGCATAATTTCATCATCGGCATTGAGAACGAATAATTCGCTAACTGGCCTGCTAACTAGTATGCATCGGTATGCATCTTGCCTGGATGGAGCTACTGCTTGCAACCGCTCTGGTTTTTCAAACGTTCTAAAAAGCAAAGGTTTCAGAGAAAGAGGGAATGTGCGACAGAGACACGGAGGCCAAAATATTTTTCTTGGTTTCCCCAAAAGGCCGTCGATGCTTGATCGAGACGCGATAAATACTGCTTGCTGAAGGAGCATGTCGGTAGATATCTCGAATGCCAATGGAAAAACAGGTAGGGCTGTCACAACAAATGTGCATCATCTCTATACTATCAAAGACAGCCCACTCCGGGGTTTAAAATAAATGAATGAATACTCGATATTGCTCGCATTCCAGATCTTGGTGTTAGGGCTTAATTTGATCAAGTAACTTAAGATGCAATCAAAGAGTGACTAGCCCTGAAACTATGGGTCGATTTCCACAATAGACATATGAAACTTCGAACATACAAATTTTGCCGATCCCCTTCCATAAGTCATTTATAAGTGTCAATAAAGGGACAGCTGTGTAACAAGCGTCATTGAGACATGTCTAGGACACTGTGATGGTACTAGATCCACTGCTCTCGTAGCCTTCGGTGGACACAATCATATAGTTATAAGTGCCCATTTCAAGTCCGAATGCCTTCCATGCTGCAAAGTGGTTGGCCGCGATGACATCTCCGCCGACTCGCTTCTCAGTGCGAACTGACCAGTACTGGTTGAAGGTGGAAGTTCCCTCAATGGAAGGCTGGTTGACACGCTGGGTTGACACGCTGGGTTGAGTAGATTATCGTAGGTGCCACCATCGCTAGTGACCTGGCCAAGTGAAGTAAGTCCAGATGATGGGCTATAGGTTCCGTAGGACTCCAGGATGTAGTATTCGACAAGAGGATCTGTTCTCCACCCGTAGACAGCCAAATAAGCCTTTGCAGAGGGGTTAAATTCTCCTGACAGTCCTGTAAATTGTGAGTACGTACAATATAACCTTAGAAGGCAAGAGGGAAACTTACTGTGCATTGGCTGGATTCCAGCCCTTGCCAGATGTAAAGTCACCACAATCGACCCATGTCACGCTGTACTCGCCATTGTCGCCATTTTTGTTAGTCTTCTCCTCCGCCGTTGGTCCAGAACGAGTAATAGTAGCCGTTGTTCGTCCCAGTCTGGCCGGTCGTGATTGATTGACGCTTGCTAAGGTCTCCCGCAGCGCGTTGAGCAAGTTCTGATGGGAAGGCTGTCGCGGCAGTTGCGCAAAGGACAATTGCAGCTAGGAAGAGCTTCATCTTGATTGAAATGGTACTTTGATTCTCGCCAAGTGTCGATATCCAGAAAATAAGTGACTTCACTGGTACGTCTTTTGTTTCCGGGGGGATTTTCTGGTGAGGACAATCCGCATGTTTATATACCCGCATTCTCATTCTTCATTTAACAGTAACGGGTTGTTTGTTTCATCATGCCTCGCATCCATATGATCCCCCTCAAGGTCTCCATCGCAGAGTTTCGGGGAATATGCTTGAGGACTTTCGCAATAGAGCACGTTTCTGTTGCAAATCTGGGATCATTCTCGCATACCGAAAATTTTCTGGCTAAATTCTCCTTGATGTTCGATCGTGGGCTTTGAAGAAGAGCTCTGTATGGCGAGGATCCCTGAGGAACGCGTGCGCATGTCGCCGGATATTCAAGATCGACAGGTCTGGATAACCGACTTGTTGGAGTGCTTGGGGTATGCACCACCGCTGAAACGAAATCGTTTGATCTTTACTAGATGACGAATACGTATATTAGACTCGCTGCTTTGATTTGTTGCGAGATGTGGAGCCTGTTCGTTTGGACAACTGGTTGGAGGATTCGTCATCCCAAGTTTCAGGTAAAATGAGAAAGCGGTTTGCATCAAAGTGTTTATCCTGAAGTCATGCTACTAAAGTGTCGATGATCGACAATGTTTAATCGCAGTTCTCGCTACTTATATCCGCTAGTAAGGATGTTTTTGATGATTTTTCAATGTCGCGTTGGGTTGATACCTAGGTAATTAGGGTTATCTCCGGTTATATATTTAGCCTTGATCGGCAGACCATAACCTGCACTAGTTTTCGACCACAGGATCAACCAATGACTAACCCTGTAAAACCTAATTCGGCTCAGATTCTTGCATTGAATTAGGCACGGTGGAGATAATTTCCGCATTGGAGTGAACATGCGGTGGCTGGGAATACATATGTCGAACCCCTAATGGACGTTTAGATTAAGTTATAGGCATGTAAAGTGACATACACGTCAATAGCTACACATTACGCGCATAAAAACAATGATAGTAAACGAAAACGAGAGCATTCTAGGAGCCTGCCTAGGACGATCGTTGTCTAAGTACTGCAAAGAAGGGAACATACAGTCAAAGGGTAGGATAGATATAACTACCTACATACGTAGGAAGTATGTACTGAGACTACCCGCCGGAACCGCCCTTTAAGAAACCACCAGGCTATGATCCAGGCTTACATCAATGCCGGCACGGAAAAGAAAGTGATGTTGCGAGAAAACACTGAGAATTGTGAGCAATTTTGTGAATATGTGAGTTACCAAATTCGATATCAGGAGACAAACCCCTGTAGTGGCATGATCGAATGATCAATGGCCTGAAGGTACGAAGATAACTTTGTGCTGTCTAGATAAGAGCGCTAGAAGGTAAGCCTTCAAGACTCACCGACCGCTCAAGTCGCATTGATGGGCGTTTGATAAGGCTCTGTTTCTTGATAAGACGAGGCAATGGAATTGGATGTCAACTACCTTGGATATCTTCAACCCGTAAATAATTGCCAGATGGGTCGTAGTCGAGGCAGTAGATGTAGATGGAAGTCAGGAACGAGATATTCGGTCCTTCTCACCTTTTCGGGCGTGGTGTCCATAGCATAAGTCCGCTATATCATGCTACGCCACAGCTAGTCGAGCTCGAATGCATAGCAGTACTGAGTTAGGAAGTCGCGTGCCTTATCAGCGTAGGTACTCCGTCTACCCCCGGAGAATTCTTTGTGTCTGTTCCCCCTGTTGATGCAACGTTTGAGAAGAAGACTTTCACTCAGTTAGGATAGGAAGTCCCGACTCTTATCAAGTATGGGCAGCCTCTGATTGGCTGTAGACTGGTATTTAATCGGTCCCGCTAAGCAATTTAAGGGCTTCCCATGATAATTGCCGCATCATGATTGGACGAGAGCGGTAACAGTCGATACATTAGCGTCGGCTGGGTATGATGGCATGCATTGTCAGCCAATCGTTGTTCAATGTTTCACCCACTCTCTGTATACGCGGTGTACTGTACCGTAATATATCGCCCCTTGTCGTACGGCGGCCGGAGAAACATTCATGCGTTGTTTCTTACAATTCAAGATCTTACGTATTATTATTCCGTTTTCCAACTTCAACTCTCATCATTGCTCAACATTCGTCCTTCTCATGATCTACAACGACTAGCCCTACATCGCGTGGCACGGTGGCAGGGTGCCTGGGGTCAAAGCCCCAATGATGGCGGTGGCTGCCAAAAAGTCGTTTTTGCCGCAACGCCAGAGCGCCAAGACGCGAGCCATTCCCGACTGCGAAATCGCGCACGCCATGATTCGCTCGAGGGCGGCCTGAGACTCCGCAAGGTGCGGACTCGCCCACTCCGTTTCTTCATTTGGCCGAATCAGTATGCCAGGATGTGCAGGGGTGCCAGGGGATGGATGGAACTGTTCCACCCGGGCTTGTTCATCGCATGGCTCTGTGGGTTGCTAATCACACCTACCAGCCTTTTGCAGGATGCCATTCCCAGTGCGCAGTCGTGCGGAGTACACAGCTACTTTGTTGAACCAACGACGACAAATAGGTTCAATAGCCATGTATTTGTCTGTTGTCTCATCGACATGGCCACAATGAAATGACTCGTTAAAGAATCACTAGTGACTCGCGAACGGACGGGATCAAGCCAAGGCTGAATGCCAAATGGGACATTGGGAAAGGATTCGGGAAGTTCCCTGACTCCGCCAATCTTAGCTCATGCGAGTGCGTGAAGTTCTGTATGGAATCTTACAGCTATGGAGTACAGTGGAGTCAGCGTTGGCTCGTCCCCATGTCGCTAGACCAGTCGTGGGCTAGTTTTTGGCCCAAGATATGCTAGTAATTATTGTTCCAAGCGCCATTGGCTTATCGAAGTCGAGAGAGAAGGCGATGTAATTTCAATCATGGTGTGAGAATCGATTGGAAAATGTATAAAAGGCAGAGGAATATGCTAAAATAAAATATTCCGAAAAGTCTAAACGTAAATAAAAAGCAGGAAAAAGAAGGGCGGTGGTTTTTTTTTCTACCCCAGTTTGTCTTTCTTCTGTTCATCTCTTTTCTTTTTCTACGGAGTAATTCCTTTTGGTTTTCCTTTGCTTACCCACCACTCAATCAACGATCAACGCCATGGAAGGCGCCCAAAAGTACCCCGAAGATAAGGCCATCGGGCCCGAAGAGACACAAGATGTGAGCAGCGGCGAGGTGCTCGACGATAATCATGGATTGAAGCGACACTTGAGCAACCGTAAAATCCAAATGATTGCAATCGGTGGTGCCATTGGAACCGCCATGTTCGTCAGTATCGGTGGCGCATTGAATACGGGAGGTCCGGCCGGGTTATTGTTGGCTTATGGCCTATATGCATGCGTGATCGCCCTTGTCAACAATTCCATGGCCGAGATGGCTATTTATATGCCTGTCAACGCTTCGTTTATCCGCCACGCTTCAGTCTGGGTCGACGATGCCTGGGGTTTTATGGCTGGCTGGAACTTTTTCCTTTACGAGGCCATTTTGATTCCATTCGAGATCAGTGCTTTGAACTTGGTCATCCGGTTCTGGAGCGACTCTGTGCCGGTTGGAGCCATTTGCGCTGCTTGTATCGTGACTTATGGGTATATACTCTACCAAACTCCCCACACATTTTCCATTCCTATCTTCGGATACCTTTAAGTAGTTTCTTCCATGCATGCATTTGCTGATTTCTCGTGTGCCCTTATTGGGTTCTTCATCTAGAAAGTATCATCAACCTAGCCGCTGTCAGATGGTACGGAGAAGCTGAGTTCTGGCTGTCATGGGGGAAGCTTCTTCTTATGGGGATAGTTTTCGCTTTTACTTTTGTCACGATGGTGGGAGGCAACCCCAAGCACGACGCATACGGCTTCCGGTACTGGAACAATCCTGTAAGCTCTCCCGAGTACATGGACGTCAATAATTGCATCGAAAACTACGCTTCATAAATGCGTGAAAAGTATTTCCAATTCGACATTGATTCTAACGTAATACGTTAGGGCCCATTTGCCGAATATCTATCTGGAGGCGCCATGGGACGATGGGAAGGTTTCCTTGGAGCTTTGTGGGCTGCTAGTTTTGCCATTGTTGGACCAGAATATATGGCCATGGTAGCCGGAGAGGCCAAACTCCCCCGTATTACGGTGAAACGTGCCTTCAAGGCTGTGTATGTCCGCTTCGGCGTCTTCTTCATTGGAGGTGCCCTCTGCGTCGGAATCGTGCTCCCATACAACGACAAGACCCTCATTGCCAACGAAGGTAGCGGTACAGGTGCTGCTTCACCATATGTTATTGCCATGCAGAATCTCGGTGTTAGCGGTCTGCCACACCTGGTCAATGCGTTGTTAGTCACATCCATCTACTCTGCTGGTGACGCCTACGTGTACTGCGCCTCCCGAACTCTGCACGGATTGGCCCATGATGGCCATGCTCCTGCCTTTCTGAAGAAATGCACCAAACAAGGTGTCCCAATTTACTGTCTAGTGGTCACTATGCTGTTCCCATTTTTGTCTCTGCTCCAGCTATCCAACGGTGCTTATGTGGTCCTTAATTGGTAAGTGGCGTTACCCCCTGGTATAACCCGGGAGGTTACAAATGCTGACTGTTGCAACCTCTACAGGCTCGTGAATATTGTTACTGCTGGTGGTATTATCGATTACATTGTCATTTGCGTCAACTACATTTTCTTCTGGCGCGCCTGTACAGCCCAGGGAGTCAACCGTCGCGAATTCTCATACTACGCCTATCTCCAACCCTGGAGCACCGTCTTCGCCCTCTGCTTCGAGATTTGCGTTGTTGTCTGCTATGGATACGTCAACTTCATGCCTGGAAGCTTCGACATCTCATCCTTCTTCACCCACTACGCCATGGTCTTCGCAGCTATCGTTCTATTCTTCTTCTGGAAGATTTTCAAGCGCACCAAATTCGTTAAGCCCCACGAAGCGGATTTGGTCTGGGACCGACCAGCTATTGAGCGATATGAATTGACGACTCTGGATCAGGATGTTGGTTTCTGGAGAGAAATGTTTGAGATTATTGGCTTGAAGAAGAAGAAGGTGTCTGGGGAAGAGGCAGTAACCTTTTAGGCATTTTCTCTCCTTCAGAGTGTATTCGCCGAAGAATGCCAATACTGTCGTTCATGATTTATCGGATAGAAAAATTTAGAGATTATATATGAGAGTAGGGCGAGATGGCCTCGACGATACTTCATGTTATATACCAAGGATACCCATTCATGCTATCAAAGCTATTCCACACAACTTTTTGAACTCAATATCATTTTAGCGAGCATTACCCAAATAGTTCGTACTATCAAATAGGGAGAGAGATAGCGTGGCTGGAAATTATTGACTTTCATACGCCGCCGAAGCTATTGGGATATTACCCCGCAAAAGATCATCCCTATATAGCTGGGCCTAGGAATGGGGTAAACTGACCTTGATACGCTTGATTGACTACCTAGATTGGGAGGAGTACTTGCACAACATTGATTGTCATTTTCGACAGCAACAAGTGATCCAGACAACTTCCGATTCTGAGCAAGCTCGTCAACATGGAACCCTACCCGTTCAAGTTTGACACGGACGAATCAACCCATCAAGCCCAGTCAGAGCAGTCGGACGTAACATTACACTTGAAGAATGTTCGCGGACGTCTGCCATCTCCACAGACATCTTGACTGCGCAGTCTATGGTTAGAAGCACAAAAAGACCCAGCAAAAATCCTAGCATTCCCTTACTCATACGATGGACTGTCATCTCGCTTGATATAGGAAGCTGGCTTTCCGATGATATTCATATCCGGATTCGCCGTTTCTAGCGCTCATGGACTTCCAGATACTGGTTACATTGCGATGCAAGAAATGTGTGATAAGATCCAGGAAATTGCTAGACAAGTGACTATACCCATTTTGGCAGACGGTGATACGGGGTATGGTAGCCCGATGAATGTTAGATGAACTGTGGAATCGTTTGCCAAAGCTGGTGCTACGGGCGTTATGATTGAGGATCAGACATGGCCAAAACGTAAGGGCCACCATGACTGTTACTGTTACTGAGAAGACTATTCCAGAGGGAGGGATATTTGCTAAATCTTTCCGGTTCAAGGCTGTGGTCATACCAAAGGTGGATCCGTCGTCTCTCGTGAAGAAGCATATGCACCAATTCGAGCTGCCTGCGACGCTCGTGACCAAGGGCAGGATACTTTCATTCTAGCACGCACCGATGCGCTAGTTGTCAGCTGGTACGAAGCCATCACTCGCGCCAAAGAATTCAAGCGCATAGGCGCAGATGCAATCTTTGTCGAAGCACTTGCAGATCGGGCCGCGATGAAGAAATGTATAGCGGAGATTGATATGCCCATGCTAGCGAATATCATAGAGGGCGGCAAAACAGAAAATCTGTCCGCTAAGGAACTTTCTGAATTGGGGTTTGCGGCTGCGGCATATCCCTGGACGCCGGTGGCAGCGAAGTTGAAGAGTATTCGTGATGCTCTGGAGAGCCTTAAGAGGAGTTTTATGGTTGGTCCGCCGGATATAATTCTGTCGTATGATGAGTTGTTATGGGCGTTGGCTTTGAGAGGTATTGGGTAAGTTTTCATCTAGCGGTAGGGAGCGGAGCTGATACATGATATAGGAATTGGAAGAGAGGTATAAGTACTGAGGGAAACGAGAGTCATGCATAATCTAGTGGATAGAAGCACCAGGAGGTTAAATCAAGGAATCAAATAGACCTGTGGAAGAATTAAGGTATCGTTGTCTTAAATAAGATATGTACTTAGGGCGAACTGGCAGAAGTTGAACCATAGATACAATGTTCCAAGGTTATTATGCTAATCTACAAAAGAATGACGAATAAATGTAGGCGAACACAACAACCTACGTCGTTACGCTGCAACGTGCTATATGTTATTGACATGAAGGGCAAGACAATTAGGTATCACCGCCCCATCCCATAGCCATGTTCCAATCCTGTCTGACCTCGCTCACTCCTCGAGCCAACCCAATCACAGAATCCACAAATGTGCCATCTCCACGATCAACCCGTCGCCTTCGCTCAAGCTCAGCTTCGGATTCGCATGTACGAGCCCGGAGTACTTGCTCTGTTGTAAGGCCTTGCAGGCGTTCTGCATCTTGGAGTAGGAGAACCTCGTTGTCTTTGCGTCGTGCCCATGCTGCTTGTTTGACAGCCGGAGCCCAAAATTCAGCCAAAGAGTGTTCGTCACGACCACGAGCATATATTCTTCTTACAATGGCACCAGTGCCTTCATCAACAGTGTGTGATGAATACCAGCAAGAGTAAACCACGGCGTATTTCTTCTCCAGCAGCCAAATGATGGGCCATGTGATGATCCATAGCTGCAGAATGATGCATGTCCAGAACACCATCCAACTGTTGCGCATTTTGTTGACCCAGTGCGGCGAGTAGATTGTGACTTTGCCGTTGATGATCTCCATCTCCGCGGTAATACGACCTCTGTAGTTTGTCTCCCGGATCTGAGACTTCAAGTAGTCTGCCATCGACCCCGCTTTGAAATTGTGAACGTGACGAGTCAAGGTAAATCTGCAAAACAGTGAATCGAAAATTCTATAACAAGAAAATGGAAGCGAGTGGTAGGTACTTACGATTTGACGGGTGACGGATCATCACAGTATCTCTGGCACCACTCCAGCAAACCACTCCTATCTCCCTGAACCAACCTTTCTTGTTCTGCGTCCACGGGAGGAAGGCCCTCTTCTTCATCCCGATACGAAGCATCCCGATCTAGCGTAGCCGAAGATGGTGCATTCCGTCCCGCCTTTGGCCCTTTCCAGACAAGGGTTTTCGTCCGCGTTCCTCTGTATGTTTTTCTCTCATCGTGATCGATAGACACACTCGCATTATACCAGGTGGATTGTGGGAGGATTCCTCGTGTAGCCGTGGTCAGTTGGTTTTCCCACCCGGTCAATAGCGTTTCAGCAAGGTCAAGGCGAAAGTCAAAGTCCGTGACTGTGTTACTTTGTTTTTTATTATCCTTGTGGTTGGTCGAAGACTCGGTGTGGCTGCCATTGATGATAATCTGGGGACGCGGCGGTAGGCGGACTTGCTGTGCCATCAAGCCAGCCAATTCCTCTGCATAAAAAGTATACTGTGGTTGTAAAGTGACAATATGTGTGTTCCGTACGCTTGACCTCACGCTCTGAGCTCTCTGGCCGCCAGGTAATCTGTAATCGGCGTCAATCAGCCTCGCACTAGGAAGTGATACATCAGCGCGGGTACGGTTGTTCGTTGTCGATCTGGTGCTCGGCCCATCTTCGTTGATAGCTGCATCGTAAGATGGGGGGTCCTCGTAGTTATCATCGTCGACAAGCAAGTCGGTATCGTCATGATCCAGAAGCTGCAGAGAATGGACCGATTGCGAGGACGAACCTGCCGCCGGTTGAGTGGTGGGTGGTTTGCCCATTGTGTAATGCGTGTCGTTGTCGTTGTTGTTGTTGAAGGAAAGGAGAACGAAGCTCTTTGATTTATCTCGATGGGTCTGGAGTCTGGTGGGTGCCTGGAGCCGGGGGGGTAACAATTGTATCGCCAAGCAGCCCGATTGACCAATGGCGTCGCGCTGCTCGTATATTGAGTCGTTGAGGCTGAAACTTTACCCTAACTGTATTGTACCGTTTTAATACGGTATTGCTTCGTGTATTGTGTACTGTAATTTGGTACACAAGAAGACATAGCCGCTAACTCGATTTGAATAGGTGCAAACACGATTGTCGGATCATTTTTACCCCTACACCAAAAAGGGACCCCCTTAATGGGGCTTTTTGGTAATGGTTTGTACTATGAGTATAGGCTTTGTTTGACAGTCCGGATCACGTGATCTTATTCCAACACCGATTGAGCTTGGGTTATATATAATTACTGTCCTCTTGATACCATGACCCTAACAATCTCCACAATACCGGTCAACAGCTGAGATCATATCATGATATATTGTGTTACACCAAGGTCGCTGCATCGATACACAAGACCATTTTCCTTTGTAACAATCGATTAATCTTCGTTCATTGATACTCGCATATGTCCCTCTTTGTTTGTTGATTGGTATGCTCCAATGTATACAAAAGAGCGTTAAAATTAACTAGATACTTGAAAGGCATTGTCTTGTCCAATTAGACATTAGAATTGAACAACCCAGAACTACAAAGGATAGCTTTTCGTCGGGGACTACCAGCGGCACACGAGTCGTTACACCATTTCTTACTCGTGGCATCATGGATTAAAAATTGCCAGGTGCTCCTTAATATGGTAGCAATTATGTTAGCCATTGTTCATCGGCGATCCTGGGTTGCAATCCTATTATATTAAACTTGCGGTTCACCCGATCATTCAATGGATCCAACAGAGATTCAGGAAGGAAAACACCCCTTGCTTGTAATCATCTTAAGCGATTGGACCGAGCCACATAGGTCAATCACACAGATTGCTTCATTGTTCATTTTCTTGGGACTCAGGTGTGAGGTAGTATTACTCTGGATATAATCTACCATAGTACGGTACTCGTTTAATGAAGTGGCCCCAAATCTGTTAAGGCACTCTTGCACGATGACTAAACGACCCATGCGAGTGATAATCGTTGGTGCTGGTACGAGGACTTTCATATCACCTGAAGTTTGCTGTTCGCTAACCCATGGTGTTACAGGCCTTGCGGGGCTAGCTCTTGCACATGGATTGCAAAAGGTAGGCAAATTTCAAATTCCAACGATTATCCGTTTCTTCAGTTATAACGGCATTCAGCTCTAGCTAACATATCCCCATTCACTCCCTCATCTAGATGAACATACCCTTCGTCATTGTTGACCGAGAAACCACCCCCCGAGATCGCAACTGGTGTATTACCATGTCATGGGCTTTGCCTCTACTTCAAAAACTTGTCCCAGCAAATATCTTTGAGTCAATCAATCTATGTCAACCGGACCCTACAGCAGACCCATCTGAAGCTGGCAAATACGGTATCGCCATACGTGACGGGTCGACAGGCAAGGTGAAGATACGGCATCAATTTCCGGGAATACGACGAATTAACCACAAGAAAACGAAGTTTCACTTATCGCAGGGTCTTTCCGTACAATACGGCAAGCGGCTTGTGGATATAACCGTTGATCCAGATGATGATGAAGTGACTGCCCACTTTGCTGATGGTACACAGGAAAAGGGCACTATCATCGTTGGCGCTGATGGTGGAGTCTCCCAGGTGCGACGCTGGTTACTCGGTGGCGAGGCCGCGCAGGAAGTATTACCCTGCCAGTTCATGAACTTTTCGTTCAGCTTGCCAGCGGAATCTGCCCAATGGCTTGATAAGAGTCTCGGCCCGACCATCGAGGTTGCTGCACACCCACGCAATATGTACATGGGGATCTCATTGCTGGACAAGCCTGATGCGACGAAGCCTGAGACGTGGTTATTCTACATTCTTGCGGCATGGAAACTGAGTGACAGCACTGATAGCCAAGGCTCTGGTAGCCAGTTTTCTGACCTCCAAAAACGCATGTATGACTGGGCTGATCCTTTCAAGACCGTCGTCGAGAAGCTTCCGGATGATACTTTTATTAGGCAGGATCAGTTGAGGATATGGCATACGAAACCATGGGACAATCGTCAGGGACGTGTGACTTTGGTTGGTGATGCAGCACATAGGTAAATATCAACATTGTGCATTTTGGCGTATTTCAAGCTAACAATGAATGATAGTATGACGTTCCATCGCGGACAGGGCGGCAACCTGGCAATCAAAGATGCCTATGAACTTTTCAATAAGTTAGTCTCGGTACACAGCGAGGACAGTGACCAAAAGACTGCGATGGATGCCTACGACAAAGGAGCATTGCTCAGAGGCGAAGAAGTTAAAATTTCTCGACAATGTACAATGGCGTTTCTGGACTACGAGAACATGGAAAAGAGTCCATTATACCAGATTGGTATTAACCCTGCGATGGACCATTAGGTTTGGAATTAGTATCGGTCTACGTCATATTTATAGTCGTCGAGCTTTTTTGTTTAATTCGGAAACGAGTGGATTTTCTATCCTTGAATGGTGGTAATGGGCACTATTTGCAAAACATCGCGATTAAGTAGATATGTTCTTGCAGTTGGTACCCAACTCATATTTGCTTGCCATTCTGCGACCTCTCTCATTGCGAACTAGAAAGACGTTCCATTAAAAGTTGATATGAATAGCTAGCTAATACACAATTATGAACACTAGAGGCGAAAAACGAAAACAAAACATGGTCCAGTCCAGTCATAATATACCAATACCATGGTTGCACTATGCAGAAACCGCTTATTTACCAGTCTGGCTACTACCACTACCAAGTCCCATGTAACTTCCGGCACTCTTTGCACCACCCGAAATGGTGTTTCCAACGTACTGAGCGCCACCCTTTGCATTGTTGATCATGGAATCCGTATATCCAGCGGCAGGACCTCCATACGATCCCTTATCATTCTTGCCGTTTCGCTCGATTCTGTTGATTCCTTCTTTACTAGCCATGTTCCCAATAGGAGCGGCAAGGCCATTTCCGCCGAGCTGGTTGCCTACAAGGTTGTGAACATCGTCTTGGAGTTGGTCGACTTGGCTGACACCGGTGACTTTGGATTTATTCAGTGTATCTGTATTTGTGAGTTATTGCAATCGTCCATGTCTCAGAGATAACGTACCTTTGGTTGCATAGGAAGCCTTGTTATCACCCTTGCCAAACCACTTCAGGTACTGGTCTTCGATCCACGGCATCCACTTTTCGTATTGCTCGTGGTAGGCTTCCTTGACCCATTCGGAATAGGGTTTCTTCTCTCGCTCCTCGGCGGACAGATTGTTGTAGAGGTGCTGCTTCTGTTCTTCTGTGTGCTGGCTAGCGGAGCTCGTTGCTTGGTTGATGGTATCCATATTATTGAATGATATAAAAAGTGCCTATTGAAATATGATACAAGGCAAGGTATGTTTGACAATATAGATGAGCTGGGAAGAAGAAAGTAGGAGAAAGATAGAGGAGGAGGAGAGGAGCTTCTATGGCAGATTAGGTTCTCTGGCTACCCGTTTAGGCAATCCCACAGACTGACGTCGTGGTGGGGCAGCCATTGACGTAGTTGCAGCATTTCTGGCCAATCGGAGAATTCTTTTCCCCACGGACCTCTTTGAAAAGCCCTAAGGGTTATTCACAATCATCCAGGGTTAACTAGGGTTAGTTAGGGTTATCTATCTACCAATCTCTAGAGTATTTTGCTGGCGTATGTACCTAGCCCTAGGTATCGGGGTAGGTGGAACATGTGCATGGAAATGGTTACAATGCATTGATACAAATAACTAGCTGAGTCTAGAGATGAATGCTTCATGTCTATGGATTGGACCTGGGACCGCAAAACCATCATCCTTCCAACATGACTCCATCCCGCTTTTCGTTCATTGTGAAGCTCATTGCTGAAATGACATATCGGCTGTAATATGGCGAGAAACCATTCGGTCGACATTTGGAGCATACCCTCAGCTTAGGCAAATATTCATGTCGGCGAAAAGCAAATCACAAGCCATCCATCCCCATGTATTGGGATTATACTTTTCGATCGCATCAACCGTGACAGTGAACGCGGTGGCTAGAGCGGAGCATCACCTTCCACTTGTACCGTATATGAGTAACAATTGCCGTCGCTATCAGCGGAAGGAGAGTAGTCTAGGGCTGGCCTCGATGTGCAACAAATCCATTGCCCAACGGATAGAGGCCTGGCGCAAGCAACGGGATTATAAGTCGTGATTTCGGTCGTGGTGATGGCACACTCGGTTGCCAACCAGGTACACGTATTTCCATGTCTCCACTATGGACTTGGATCGCAGTACAGGTATCTCGAGCGAGCAAATTTCTTCCTGAGTTCCGGTGACCCAAATTGTAAGTGGAATTAGAACTTTTTTTGTGATGGCACTGGGGTTGAGAAGGTAAGGTTGTTCCAGGTGCTAGTATTTTCTAATGTAACATAGTCAGACAACTACCGTTGCGCCACGTCTGAACTGCTTGCTGGGTTGCTGAATGATCTCGCCAGAGTTTACAATAATGCCCATAGTATATCGAGCACTATTTTCATCGTCACAGACAGAGCTGAACAAGTTGGGTGCCGGGCAGCCCCTCCTACTTCACTCGCCCACTGAAGTCCTGAATGACCGACTGGAGCGGGCCTTCCCTGTGCAGACCAGCTCCCACGTAAATTCCCACTGAAGTTTGGCCGCAGTAAGCAAACTTGATCAATTCGTTTCATGGAAGTGAATTCACGGCTTCAGAGGCTAACAGCTGCTCCTTGGAACCAACTGCCTCACTAATGGAGGCAATGGCAATGGCAAAATTTCAGGCCAATTACAGGGACTCGGTGACTGTTGTGGTATTGGCAGGCATCACAGTGGCAGATATAGAGTCATAGAATCTGGATGTTGGGTCAAGCTGTACCAACATTTGGCTAGGGTATTATATCTGTGTGGGTGTTTTGTAGGTAGGAACCTACTATCAGCTAGCTTACAAATTGGGTTTAGAGCTTAGATATACAAGCTTATAAAGTAATTATTTGAAGCAGTGGGTGGTATAGTCCGCCCTCGTTCAGTATTCTCTTACTCTATGTAGAGTGGCACGCTGTTGGACGGCTAGTCTTCTTCCATGCAAGTCGTTTATTTAAGTTTTCTTCTGTTGCTAGGAATACTCTAGTTTACAAGTGCTGCTGCGAATCCAAAAGTCAACATGTCTTGAAGCAAGGCCTCGTATAGTCGACGATCCGATGCACTCATGCCGTGAAGTAGTGCGGTTTCTTGGGGAGCGTCGATCAGTGGCTCAAAGTCGCTAGAGCAGAGTGCGCCGGGTTCTGGTAGTTGTCCGGTCTGAAAGTACTTGCGAATAGCCCTGGCAGAGCAGATCGAAGGACCGGACCCGGTTGTGTGCTAAATGAAAACGCTGGGGTCAGTTATCTTGAATCGGATATCTGTTTTTAGTCCAACGTACGCCTTCCGAGCTTTGTTCAAGAACAACAGATCCATTGAACTGGCTAGACATTTTCTTTGCACTAAATGATTGTATTAGCCATAGCTACGAGATAATATTGTCCACAAGAACGATGGCATCCATTACCTTTTCAGTGGTGTCACCGGATCCAGCGTGGTACTGACGAGCATCAGAGGATGGGATGTATTTCCAGCATATGGGCCTGAGATAACATTCAAGAGTTAGATTGTAATCTTTGCATGAACCAGCTGCATCTGTGACCTACCATTTAGTCGCCACTGAGCCCGCGGTTTCCATCCTACACAGGTCAAATATATACTGGCCCAATAATCACCGATACTCTTGCTATCAGCTGCGAGACCATTCCATATATTTTGGAATTCATCAAGGTCAAAGGTGTTGGTATATATGGCATCGCTGCAAAGAATGGCTTGACTAGATGAGTCCTCGCTAGTCTCGAAACCAGTACATTGCTGTGACCATGAGCCAGCACCAATACATTCCTCTGACAGACAGGTAACTGGACGAATACCTTGTTTGAACGCAGCCATCGATGATCCATCACCTCGCTTGAGGTCTGTCAAGAATTTGGCTAGTAACGGGAATGTAAGGAGTGGTTGATAGACTGAAATTCGTTGAATAAGCTTCAAATCCGACCATGTGATAACCTCAGGTCCGTGGTTTCTCGAAGCCGCAACCGGGATGGGCTTGGCTCGGAGGCTGGATTCAATAGCATCATAGGCTAATCTTATTTGAGATGGACCTCCTTTCAAGTAGAATGGACATTTTCCTGGGCCAGCTGCATCACAATAGTGAAAGAAACGGTCAAAGATAGCGTCGGCATCAGTAATACTAGACTCGCCTCCACCGTCATAATAATCATCAGTGTCAACCACACCATCCAGCAACGTCCTCGAAACTCGATCAGGAAACATGGTAGCAAAAGTGGCACCTAACACTGTGCCATACGATCGACCCCAGTAGAGTAATTTCTCCTGTCCACGATTCCAACGTGTACGGACGGCAATCCTCTGCTCGACGTCGTAGCCTGTGACTATGTCCTCTTCTCGTTGTTTCTTAAGTCCCTCCTTCTCACGCCATTCAGCATGCCTTTCAATAATCTCAAGCATGTCGCGAGCTACAGGGACAGTGTTCAAATGTTCACCTAGGGCTTCTCCGGTGGCGTCATTGTCATCCCTCGCGAGTAGTACTTCGGAACAACTTTGACTCAGAGCGGCTGCTCGCTGCCAGTTTCTCATTAAGGAGTCGGCGGAACTGCCCAGTATACCATCGGCTTCCGCTTGCAATCCAAAATTGACCTTTGATAGCAGACTGGGGAAGCAACTAAATTGAGGCGTGGTGTTGTTCACGCCTCGCGGATCAAATCCAATAATGTCAAAGTAAAGCGAATCTTCTCCCTGCTTTTCTGCCAGAAACTCAATGTCCGCATCCACTATTGTCTGAAGATTGCGACCTGTGATCAAAGCTTCAGCAACACCTGAGCCACCTGGTCCTCCTAAATATGTTCAACTCCAGTCAGTTGTTTACTACGCCTTATATATGGGTCTTTTCCATTTCGGTAAATGGGAAACACAGAACATAAAACTTGAATTGAAATTACCTGGATTAATCAGAACCGCGCCTCCGTAGCGAGGATCAGTGACTGGAACCTTGGCTGGTAAACGAGTCACGGCGATGGCAACTTTACGACCCAACCCATCGGCACGATGATAGTCCATTGGTAATTCAAGTCTTGCGCATTGGAAACCATCAAAGCAGTCATGATATATCAGACTGGAAGATGGAATAACCTAAATCGACACGATATTTTTCGGCATTAGATGCGAGGATGTAAACGGACATTCAATGCATAATATACCTCACTCCAGCTAAACGGCTCATTCGGTGACAACTTTTGATCGTTGTCCTCCGCCGTATGATGTCCTTTATTCACAGGCGGGGGGGTTATATACCAGAAAAATCCAGTTGCAAGGATCATCAATGGGATCACCAGGGTATGAATACGATTATTCTGAATCTGCCTCCGGCGGCCACCAACCGCTGCCTCCACCTCCACCATCTGCTGGCCATCGGAACGCCTGACTTTTTCCATGTCCTTACTCCTGATAGTTGCCCGTACCGTAATCAGCGGGAGTGGAAGAATTATATCAGGTCAACCGAACTCCTCCATTCAACACTATCGGAGGATATACGATACCCATCACGATTCCCCTCCTGCAACCAAGCGTTGGCGGACACCTAATGGCTGCCTATGTCGCTGACGCTAAGCGATTGAACTAACATGAGAGATACATACAGCGTCACTGATTGGCTTGTAGACGGTTTCCATTGTGGATCTTATGCTAATCAGTCATCTCCGATATGATAAGACCGCGAGAGAATCAGCCGAGAGGCTTTTGCTCTTTGCTTTTTTCATCCCCTCATTATCTGGGAGAGTTTCGGTAAGTACTAAGCATATTACTCAAATGTCGGTCAGAAAATATCAAATTGGCGCAGATTGACGCTTTTATGCCAAGATTAAATTAAACAATGGGGCTGTTCAGGTAACAGAGGAACTCCCAATCGAGCTCCTGAATGCCACAATAGCGAAGCAGGAATATATTTTCGAAACAAATATTAATTACGAACAGGCTTCACGCAATATCAATTGATTGAAATTGCCAGCGATAAATTGATGCGGACTTTAGATGACTCGAACAGGATTATCCTATGCAACCTTGATGTACCATTATCCAAAGAAATCCAGTCCGCTCGTTCTTATCAGTTCCAAGGTTATACAATGCAGGTGATTGGCAAATGCTTGCGGGGTGACTATAAGCACGATATCAGTTACAAGACTACGATATACGTACAACTATCATTTCTTGAGACACGAGAAAGAATTAGTTACCTAAGTGACTGAAGTATATTTTCCCTTGAACCAATTGCGTTGAACATATCGATAAGAACTAGACGTTAATGGGAATAGTTTATTGACTACCGAAGATATCGCAATGAACATCCAGCATATTTGAGTATAGTAAACTTAAGATGAGGTATGATATATGCTCGACTGCATCTCGTGATATGAGTCAGTCCGCAGGAACGTTACATTCCGACTGGATCATGATCTAGGGTCATTCTTATCAGCACCTCGAAAATGGACTATCTCTCGCTCATTCGGAAGGGCTTAGCATTCTATTTTTATGAATTCGATTGGTAATTCTACCTAGGTACGTTGGCAGTTGGAGTATATTTCTATGAGACTGCACCAGGAGATGCGAGTCCGGCCGCATCCCCAGTATTGTTTTTCTTCTTGCACGCGAGCGCATACTTGCTCTAGCATTGAACAACATCTTTGCTTTTCGGAAACGAATACTAACTCGTGGCATAAATTAGACGCTTTTTACTCCTTCATTAAGCACATATCTAGACCTCTACTCCATCGGCCAACATGGAGGTTTTATCCAAGTTTAAACAGCAATTTAGACGTTCGCCAGCAGCGGACATTGGCAGGACTAGTGATGAAGTTGAACCTGATATATCATCTAATCTTGCTGGGCCAAACGGAGATCCAGAAAAGCCTGCTGAGAGCTACGAGGTAGGCGGTATTGCGAAACTAGAGGCGGCTCAGGCTGTTTGGGGTCGGACGGGCAAATATTTTCTTTATTTTGGGTGGGTTCTCTGGATTTGTCTATTTACTTTGCAGTTTTTAATATTGACATTGGTATCAGATTAGGTATGATGATGATTATATTGTAGGTCCTGTCTCGCACCGTTACCATATAATTTGATGTATATTCCATGTTACAGAGCCAGTTGCACGTCGTCTAACATTTGATATTTAGTGAGCTTGACAACGTATCAACATCATCGTATATTACATATGCATCGTCTTCCTTCAACCAACTTTCCAAGGTTGCAACTGTGACTACGGCAACAGGAATCATATTGGCGATTGTGAAACCGCCCGTTGCTAAGATATCTGACGTTCTTGGAAGAGCAGAAGCCTATATTTTCACCATCACATGCTATGTTCTGGGCTATATACTCTCTGCTTCTTCTACTACATTCAACACCTATGCAGGAGGCTACGTCTTCTACGCCCTTGGCCAAGGAGGAACATCCTTGTTAGACTCAGTCATGGTATCCGACCTTTCTAATATGCGTTGGAGAGGTTTTTCTTACAACATCATTTATCTACCATTCTTGATCACTCCATGGGTGGGGGCGCTCATTGTTGACAGTGTCGTTGATGGCATCGGGTGGCGCTGGGGCATTGGGATGTTTGCCATATTGATGCCATTTACAGCCAGTTTTATCATCATCACGCTCTTGGTGTTCCAAAGACGGGCTCGAAAAGCCGGTATTATACTTACGCAAAAGCTCAGTTTATATGAGTTTTGTTCCCAGATTGATTTAGTAGGCATTTTCCTCCTAGGTGGGGGCTTTGCAATGTTGTTGATACCGATAACGCTTGCTGCCACTACTACCAGCAGATGGAAAACGCCATGGATAGATGCTCTTATGGCTCTGGGTGTTGTCGCACTGATTGCCTTGTATCCTTATGAGAAGTACATTGCCAAACATCCCGTGGTTCCGGTGAGATACTTTACGAATTTATCCATCGTTGTGAGCGTGGCCCTTGGCATCTTGGACAATATGGGCTTCGGCATTACCCACACATATCTGTATGCCTGGTCACTTGTTTCTCACAATTACTCCGCTCGCAATGCAATTTACCTGGCCTATACCAACGGTGTCATGCAGTGTCTCACCGGTATGGCTATTGGCCTTGTCATGTACAAGACACGTTCATTCAAATGGCTTGGAGTTGCAGGCGCGGCGATTCGTCTGATTGGATATGGAGTCATGATTCGTCTCCGAACCAACGAGAGCTCTATGGCCGAGCTGTTTATCGTACAAGTCGTCCAGGGGTTGGGCAGCGGCATTATCGAGACTATTATCATAGTCGGGGCGCAGATTGTTGTTCCGCATGCTGAGTTAGCCCAGGTGACTTCGCTTATCAGTCTCAGTGCTTTTCTCGGTGACGGTATTGGCTCAGCGATAGCAGGTGGAATCTATACCGATACTCTCCGTGACCGTTTACGGTTTCGTCTAGATACTACCAATCAAACCGAAGTTGATAGCATGTTCAACTCTATCACGGGCACCTTGCCTCTATGGGGCACGCCGGAAAGAACAGCGGTGAACGAAGCTGTAAGTAATTCCAATCTTGAGATTTTTCGGAGCTAGTAAATGATGATATGCTGACTTGGGCTGATTAAAATAGTACTCAGACGTCATGGGGTGAGATACTTCTGTGTTCTGAAATCCTGTTGGCATTGGACAAAGCATTATTCTAACACCTTTCAAAGATATATGACGATTGCTGCTCTGGCACTGTCTGTACCGGTCTTGATGGTATCTTTCTTCATGCCAAACAACAAGCTTGGGTATGGTTCTACTATTCCAGGATACATCCCTTGAGTAGACTGACGATGGTATCTTACAGGGACGGCCTGAATTTGCACGAAGCAACACAATTTCAGAAACGCTCAGAGATTACACAGTAAACTGAAACACAAACGAAAGAACCCGAGGCGTAGAGTATACAGCTAAATACTTGGAGCTCATGACAACATCGATGTATGGAAACATATTGGCTCACATACCTGTGACGTGCGTTTATTAAGAGATTTGATACACTGAACAAGCACGTTCGAGTTCATCCCTTACAGCCAAACTTTCCTTTATCCTATAAATTACAAGTAAAGATCCTAAATCGCGAGTGCCTCATTGTGCATCCCCACAATTGAATCTCACACTATTGTACGTTTTTGGACGACTTGATTAGAAGCAATCTTCATATATTCCGCTTGGATGAACTCTATTCATTCAATATGTACAATGAAGGCTCAAACTTATATACAATGTGCCAACTTCCTTCGGTATCTGCAGTTGGGTAAAAGACTCGGAAACACCACGTTGAGCACAACTCCAATCAAGCAATAGCTGGACTCAATTTTAACGCTCCGGCAACAACGTAGCTAGTTTGAGTAATATAATCATGTAATTTACTAAACTAGGTGCCATTCGAGACCGTTGGAACCAGTCATGATGGTTCCGTCACCGTCAACACCACCGAAATCCTCCCACAAGGTGAGGCACATGTCAATGATATCGGCACCGGCGGTGTCAGCAATAGCCGCTTGTACTGTAACACCGTTGGCTCCGGTAATTTTGATTGTCTTTCCGCAGAGTTCGTTGTTTTGAGAAGCGCCGAACTGGCTCATGACCGCAGATGCCATGGCGACCAAAGGGATGGTTGACGAGCTAGGAATTTCGGAGGTGAAGTAGGTAGACAATCCACAGCTGCCAGCAGTGTAGAAGATCTCATTGCAGCTAGCGTCGTCGGCAAAGGAGTAAATTGAGCCATCAATGGCCATGTTCGAGTAGAAGGATGAAGGAATGTCCCGTTTCTGGATGGGGTTGGCTGCGACCTGGGAGCCGAGCAAAAGGGCCGACGCGGCAATAGTAGCAGCTGTGAACTTCATTTTGTTTGCTGCTTATCGTTTGTTATGTTCTGTCAAAACGCTTGCTCGAAGCAGGAGAGAATGGCTAGAAAGCTAGGCTTACTGGTGAAGGAAAGACTGAGTGTACACAACGAAAAGAAACAAATCAGAGTATAAACGAAGGAGACATATGCCTTTTTATGTTTTTTTTTTGAGCTCATGTTCAGTTGAGTGAAGTCTAGACTGAACTTCAAGATGTATGCGATGACATGGTTAGGGTTACATCTGGCCCCCAGATATTGCTGACTGCCAGTAGCAGGGCAAGTTGGGGATAGCGCTGGTACCTAACAGTACTCCCTCCGTTTTATCCGTTTGAGCCACACTTTGAATGTTGCAAATCATGTATGGTACCTGAGTTCACATTCGTCGATCAGTTGTCCTGATTGCTTCTGTCATGTTGGTACATGTTGGTACCTGAAACTAATGTAGGGTAGATCTAATCAATCTAGAGCAGATCTCAAACTGTGTAATTCTTTTAGCAAACTACCGTCCTGACGTTGAAGCTTTTATAATTCATACGGTACAGCGATCATTCGTCATCGGTAAATGGCCAATTCTGTCAGGTACAGCGTTAATTATGTCTACAATGTTCCTAGCTGCTCGTTTATTCTAACTTAAGCTTAGTACGTGGATTCTCTGACATTGACTCCAACAACATCCATCCGCCCCTGGGTTACATAGGGCTAACCGACGGCATCTGACGGGTTCTAACGAACTCCTACTTACGTACAAATTCGGTACTAAATTTTTTGTAGCTGAACATCACGTAGAAGTTTTGTCAAGGCTGATACTACGTAGTGAAGTGAAGTTGACCCATCTTGTGCCAGTGGAAGTCATATTGTTGGTTGTCTGATGTTATTGTAGTCTCGTTGACTAGGTGATCACATTGTTCCTTGCAGAGTCGATTTTTTGATGTTTAACTATGTGATGCCGGTGTCCTGTGGTCTTATGAGTATGCCTACCAATGTAACACATGACAAACAATGCCTAAGCTGCTATGTTTATTTTCCTGAACATTGAATGCTACCCAGGTATCTAAAAGGCGAAGATGGGCAACACGTCTGTTCGGTGGATATGTTCACTTGTAGGTTCGATTCCTATTGGCGCTGTTGGTGCAGTGGCTATTTTTCTACACGCAGCCGGCAATTGCCTGTTTGAAATCCTAGTCATTGCATATGTCACCTAAGTTTTCAGTTTCACTTCAATACCACTGATTTCAATGTACGTGATATAGCTCACAGGTACCCTGATTTAGCGATTCTTGAAGTTGCAACACTGACCTGGACGTTGAGGCCGAAATTGCAAGCCTTGGTTGGGAAAACAAAGCAGTACACATCTCCGAGCGGGAAGAATCGATTTTAGGGGTTATTTACCATTAATCTTTTTCCATACAGTAAGAGATAGGTCTGTCTTAACAAGTAGCGCGATCAAAAGATCAATGGTGGTGCATTATTGATATAGACTTGGATATCACCTACGTATATACTGACTATTATGTCTATATGAGAAATTCATCGAGATTTACGGGTCAAATCCATGGATTGATTGTTGATTGGATTATAGGACTAAGTACCTAATTAAAGAATGTATGTCGATACAAGAGTACCAGCCCCCGTATTGAGTCGTGTAATAATAAGATAGAAGAGGAGGAAGAAAGAAATTATGACATCGGCCATGGATGTATGTGTCTGGATTTGTCTCGATATTGACAACAAGGCTTGCCAGCCACAGCCCACTAGAGCACCCATCTGTGGCTACTGATAGTCAGCACCAAATCACTTCTTCTGGCTTTGGTCGCTGGTGCCGTGCAACTCCTCGCTCCACCATATTCTCTCAATCTCTGTCCTATTTTCCGCCAAGGCCTTTTCGTTCTCAAGGGACCTTTGCCAAATCTGGTTGATGAGCGACTGTTTCTTGGACTTTTTCTGCTTCCATGTATCCGAATCGAGACTGACACCGTGTTTTATCGCGGACTCTCTGTCACGTTGTTAGTATGGTATTATCAGCGAAATCAGTGGACCATAACAAACTATAGTAGGCACTCACGCTCATACTCCTCATCAGAAATATTGGGCTTTTCAACTGCCTTTCCTTTACCCTTATCAGACATCGCGCTTCTTTGAAAAAAACGTCCAACATGTTAGTCGGGGACATCTCACATGAATGCCACGTAGTGTCTTATTTAGGATTTACATACTAGAAGGTTGTGTGGGTATGTGATTCCGAGTATGTGGGAATTGTTCTTGACGGATGATATCTGTGAGTGATATTCTTCGGTTGAAAGAAAATGTTTCTTGGAACAATAACTAAGATGCAGAGCTTCGGCTTCCCCCTCGATGCTTATATACCCAGTCTCTGGCGCTTTCTACCCAAGTTGACTCACAAATTGAAGTCATAGTCAGATTCCCATCCATGCTTGAAGAGTGGTCATTCCAACCGAGCCATCGAGAGCGATACTATCTTCATTGATACTTGTGTGTAACATGGCATACCCATGCAAAGCATGTTCATCATTGTTTGGATGATTCATGTACCACACGAGTAACAGAGATTTCTTGCATCAACTATCACAGCATAGGGAGTTACTTGAAATCTTTTGTCTAACATATATGAAAAGAAGAGGGGTTCATCATGATACAAGGATCGTTTGGCTTGCTATGTCCTCGAGTTATCCTCGAAATGAGTTGATTCTACGTTTAGTGTGACAATGGTTTGACTCGCAACAGAGCTACTACACATTTCGACCACGTACGAGACGACTGTTGGAAGGGTTGTGCCCTTTCTGTCAGAGTTCTCTGATTTGGGGGTCATATCTACGGATTATCATTGGAATTTGGAATTGAAATATTCATGTATATGCTACACGCTCGCTACAGCGCTAGGCTGGTACTTCGAGGTCAATTGAAACATTGCTTCAGCCTTTCTTGGCCATGTATTTGTCCAATTTCCTTGGTAAACTATGCAAACCTATCTACGCTAGTGACTAACACTTGTTTCTTGGGTTGAAGAGAAGTCGGCGTCTAAGTCCACGCCGATATTAGACCACCCAGGCAGGGGGACAGTACCAATTGCCACTAGCTATTCATTAAAAAGCATGAATAAAACCCGTGCACTATATTCAATCTTACCGAGACACCTTCACCCAGGTAGCTTGCGGGTGGAAAGGGGCTCTCACACATCTCATCTGAAGACTGTGGTCAGAACCAATGCTGGCAACTTCCGCACCTCCATCATCACGATAAGTCATGAAAAATCGGTTACACACACAACCTCCAATAAATCAGAAGAATTTTCAGTCACACAACCCCGAAGCAAGTCTGGGCCCATTGTTAGTGTATTGACCAGAACGAGGGGGCGCCATATTATGGCTCGGATAGGTTCTGCATCGTGGAATGTTCCCGTCAAAGTGGACGCTAAAGTATAAAATTCATTACGTAGTTAGACTGTTATGGTCAAAATACACATATTTTAGGTTTATGGAACGTATACCTGAGTCATATCTATCTGAAATAATATTTACTGGGACCATTCATAGGAAGGACCTGTATGATTCGAGGGCGAACTATGTCTTCTAATCAACTACGCGGTAATATCCATGCATTAGGAACCTTGAATCGGTTGCACATTGAATGATCAAAGATAATAATCTATGGCATGGTGCAAATAGAGCTTTGTGCGTATACAAGACTTGTTTCTAGACAAGGCCACTTAGGCGAACTACTTTTACGCGTCGAACTTCCCCTAGCTAGCCCTCTATAATGCCAAAGTCCTTTTTCCGAATATGAGGTTTCAGATAACAAATCGGAAGGTATAAACAATTGTATCATTAGTTTGTAACGTCACGCGTCGTACATTACAAAATCTGCTTCTCAAAAAACTTGCAAAATTACCGAACCATATTAGTACTATAAACAGCCCAACTCACTCATTGTCATCCTCTAAGATATTGACTTTGAGATTCCGGGTAGTATCCAGATATCCTATCATCCATTCTCTTAGAAGACATCAGCATTGAGCAAGGCTGCACCGGCACCAAAGACCATAGCGGCACCAACTCCAGCAGTGCGCATGGGCATTCCGCCAGCAGTGCTGCTCGAGGTACCAGTTACTTTAGCTCCTGCCCCAGCACCAGTGCCGGTCGCAGTTGCAGAAGCTGTTACTCCACTAGTGAATGGAATGGCGCTTGCAGAGGAAGCACCAGAGAATGCCGGGACTTGTGAAGTGGCGGTGGCGTTAGGAGTGGCAGACGTGTTGTTAGGATTGAGAACACTTGAGGGCATTAGTCAGTGACTCATAAAAATCCGAGAGGAAATTTAGACATACTTATCGATGATATGTACGACACCATTGGCAACGAGCAGATTTGGAGTAACCACCCGAGCGGAGTCGACAAAGATAGATCCATTTTCAATGCGGACAGTTAGGTTCCGACCATCAGCAGAAGTGTATTGGGTGTCGTTCTTGAGATCACTGGAATAAGCCAGTGTGTCGTTGAGGACATGGTACTCCAGGATACCGGTGAGCTGATCGGCTGTGAAGTTACCAAGAACTGAACCAATGGCCTCGAACGCAGAGTTCTCAGGAGCAAAGATAGTGACGTTCTTAAGGTCATCCACGGGTTGAGTCAAATTCTCTGCTTGCAGAGCACCTACTATAGCACTGAGTCCGGCTGCTGCGACAGAGGATGAGACGTTCAATGGGACCGTGAGGACCTTGTCGATGATATGCACTACACCGCCGGTGAAGTTGAGATCCTGTAGTAATATTAGCTTGGATCAATGATTAGTAGAAGTTTGAGCACAAAGACATACAGCTTTTGTCACTGTCGAGTTGGCAAACAGGCCGGAGTAGAAGTAAGTTTCATTATCCTGCTTGATTGCCTCGACGACTTGGCCATTGGTAACGTTGGTGTATGCCGTGTCATTTAGATAGGTGTGAATGAAAGCAGGCGTATCGGTAATATTGCTTGCGTAGTATTCGCCTTCAAGGATGTGGTAGCTGAGAAGGTCCACGATAGTTTGGTTACCGCTTGGGCTTGACGCCAGAGCTTGGAAGGAAGTACTGTTGGTGAAGTTTGCTAACGCAGCATTGGATGGTGCGAGAATAGTCACGTTGGTAATATTGGCTAGAGAATTCGTAATTCCAGGGTAACTAGACAGCAAGGCGTTGAGGCTTGATAGCTGGGTAGTGTTGGCTAGGAGTTGAGTTAGGTTCTGAGCCACGATGGCACTTGGCATCAATGCCAGAAGGGAAAGCTTTGTAGCTTTCATGATTATATGTTCTTAGTGGCAGTGGCAGGTAGAAATCGCAGACCTAACAAGCAGAAATTGGTTGCTACAGACAAACCAGCGGACTACCAGGAAGGAGAAATCGAAAGAGCAAGTGGAATTGCATCTCACTTATATGGACATAGCCTCCAATGCCCAACATGCAGAGATCTTGCTGAACCAAGTTTTTGGCCATCTCTTTGCCTCTGATGCAAGATTTGAGAATCTTTGCTTGAATCAAGTACCTTGAGTCGCACAATGAGTTTGCCAACGCGGGCGTTGTGGCTGGGCATGTCGCCATATGCCGAGAAGACCGGATTCATGACATTTCCATAAAGTAATAGCAATGAGGCAAGCCAATTAATGTGATCAATTGTCCCATCTGCACATGTGCTGATATATTCCAGCGCCAATAGCACCCAATCGCCATGGCAAATGACGCAGTCTCTGTGGCAGCTTTATACCAGCCGGATGATGATTGGGCGATCCCCGTGGGGAATCTGGGATAGACTTCACTGGCTGGGAAAAACCCTCAGATGGCCGAAAACAAGTCTTTATTGTCAATCAGGCGAGAAGAAGCGATGACTTGCTCAGACTCCGTTCTTAATGATGCTTGAGCAAAGCTTCGACTCAGTGATGTCACGATTTGATGAGGCAATCGATCGAGAATCAATTTTTAATATTAACTTATTAAATAATTCAATCTTCGATTAAACCGCCCTCGCCATCTCTGGTTGCACGACGCCACCCCTTGCAGGGACTTGCGTGTAATGCTTTTTCCGATCACCAAGTTGAGTAATTCGATCGATCGATCATTGATCATTTTAGAAGCAAGCAAGAATGTGCTCAGTATATTCCCTGTCATGAAATTACTAGGACATGTTCGATTGGAGATTCAAGGGTAGATAAAGAGTAGAATCACAATCTATTCTCAGGACTTGAGACAGGAAACGACGAACTTTTGGATATTATGACTTCGTCTGAGTTCATACGCCAGAAACTATGCTGCTGGTCAGATGTGGCTTAAACTTCAATCCTGAGAGGGTTAGGGTAATAATTAGGGTTATCTGTGTGTTGACCGAAAAAATGCTGCTTGAGGTTTTGTAGTGAGCTTCCTTGACTGGGTTACCAGAAGAGAAATTGGCCTTATATAAGATCCGTTGAACAAGCCAGCTCCGTTAAGAGAAGATGGCTAAAAAGTGAGAGGTGCAGAATGTACCTAGCCCTGATCCAGGCCTGTTGGTAATATGCTCAATATTCATAACATCGCACATGGCATAGTTATACAAACAAGTGCCTGTCAGAGTAGGCTACATATAGACTTTTTTGTTCCTAATTAGCAAATGGTACACAAATTAATCCTCCCTGATGTCATTGTACGGTGTTGTCGACCATCACCTGCTCAAAGTCGTCTAGTCACATCTTAAATCTAGCAAGCCTTAAGCCTTTTCATCCTCCGCCCTCTTAAATTGGACTCCGGAAGATTCGAGCAAAGAGTCAGAAATACTGCTGATTGATTTGTTTACCCATATAATCTACAGCTTCAGATGACTTCTAGCATCTTACACTCCTTTTTCTAATACCTAGGTAATAACCTGTGCAAGGATTATGCCCTCCGTGCTCTATATGTAAATCATACTACTGCGTATGCCCACTCCTTTCCTCGAGAAGGTTACTTCCAACATCTCACTCTGGCTTCCAAACTCTCAATTGGAGCGACATTAAATCACATTGACTGTTTTGGCAAAGGAAATCCCGCTTCGGCCCCATGCTTGTCGACGTAAAACTTGAATATGCGTCATGAATAACTTCATTTCTGGGATCTGTTTCGTCTCAACCAACACTGTGAACTCCTATCGTTGGTTTTTACAGTTCTTCCCAAAAATGATGCAACGCGAGCTTTCAGCATGCCTCGCAAGGCGACAACAGTCGATGTCTCTGGTGGACAGAGATGATCAGGTTTGTGTAGTATAAATAGAGGCCTGCGGTCGAGGATATTGTGAGATCAGTGTCATCAATCAAATCAAGAGCCCCTAACCAAGAAAATATTAACAAATTCATCATCGAAGACCTTCTACACCAAAGTCAAAATATTTTACAGTGCGTGTCCTTGAAGCCGTGGCTGTGTTGGCCAGCCTCCCAATTCTCGCAACTACATAGGAAGGTAAGCTCACTTCTTTCCCATACAGCGATGATATTATACTAAACAGCTCAAGTCTAGGTCTATGACAACGTCGACAATTGCCAGCCAACCGATGCCAACAACTACAAGCACTTTCAAGGCACCGTCGATGGAACAGGCTGGATCAACATTGGCACAGGCAGTCCACCATCATGAGTTACGTGCTCTCTGTATACAAACGGTGGAAATTCTGACCCTGCAGCTTGTGGTAACCCGAATATGAAAGGTAACTCCGCTTGGATCAGTGAAATTACAGATGTTGGCGCAAAGGCAACCTGCTATGGATGCGTCTTTTTCGAAGCGGCAGCTTGTAATGAGAATACCTGGATCGCGGTTGGCGATGTTCAATGCTCGAAAATCAATGCTAATCCAGCAATCTCTTTTCGCTGTGTAAGTTCTCATGGTCTGGCAGGAATTCTCATGTTCTAACCAGTCGGTATTACTGTCGCAGTCGACAAGTGTTGATGGCTGTCAATGATTCTTGAGACAGTATGAGAAAATGCCGAAGGAATAAACGCTGGGGTCTATTCTTTTAGGATTTTGTTCATACATCGTCCAGTGGTATGCTCAAAGGGGTATGGATCACGTACTGATGTTGATTACTTAAGAGATTGTGTTTTGGAACGAAGAGAAAGAATGCGAAAATATTTCTTATTCAGTATAACATCAAACCAATGGTGGATACCTTTCAAGTACAATTTACAGCATGAACTTTCAATTCAAGGCTAGCAAATAATAAAACTACATCATTCGTCTCTTATTCTTCCTCACTTATGAACTTAACCAACAGGAATCTCTCGACTAGGACGAGTAATCGAGACTAGGACGAGTAATCGAGGTATCCTGTTGCAGCTGCATCCGGATCGGGCTCACAATAAGTGGAAATGCACCAGCATCTCCGTATATGATATGATTGGATGAATTGTGCATGGAGGAAATCCGAGTCTTGTATGTATTATGTAGAACCTGTTCGGCCGAACGAAGATAGTTAGCGGGGTTTACGCGGAGATTTCATATCGATCGGTCGTGAAACCGAGGATCGACAATATCGATCTTTTTCGGGTTGTAGACATATGTATCAGGCTGCAGGTCACTTTTCCATTAGGCACCCAATCTGTCCAGGCAGAGAGGGAAACGGAAATGCAACAACGGCAGGCGAAAAAGGTAATTGCTAGTCAGACAATGTACATATGGGTGCGTCGCATATATTGATTCCGACTGGATATAGTATTGAAGCTAGTTCCGGGGCATACCTAGTCTATCTCGCTTACAATAACCCAACTTCAGCTCGAATAGTCAATCATCATGTCTCATGAAATCCATTCTGTGTATGTGCGCCCAAGCATCGGCCCGTTCCAGGCAGTGGAGTTAAGCAAGTATCTGACTCTTGAGACTTCTTTCTTAGCTTTTTCTTCGTAGTTGGCTGAATTGATTCTCGAGTAGATATTTACGTATTCCACCAAAAGTACTGCATTCTTGACACCTCTAAATGAAGGCATAGTATATGTTGATTCCTGAGGCACCACGGCGAATCCTGTTTTGCCTCGGACTTCCTCCGAGATGGTATCTCGCGCTCTGATTGGCGGAACCCATATAGAATATAGATGCATGGAGTCCCAACTGAATCGTTCCAACTTGCCTCTTTTATCATTGCTCCAAAAGACTTTGTTACACGTAAGTTTTCAGCCGAAACGCACTGCTCTCGTGATCCGAATCGCGATACATCGCCTTTGCCCCATTATTTGACACGTTCCTTTCTCTCTTTCCGCCTGCCGCTTGTAGAAAGGTGCGGTGTAGGGCGACTAATCGTTGTCAATAATAGCGAAGAATCTAGTGATTTTCGCAGTGCATATGCCAGAGAAATTGCATACACATGCCTATTTGAGCGGCCCACCTGCGACCGCATGCACGTAGTGGACGTCAATCCTGGCACCTTGAGTTTGATAGCACACCTAGCTGCGGTATACGTGCGCTTCTATATACGATGCGTTCAAGACTTCAAGTAGCTGTCGGAGTATATTCTGTTGAAGAAGAAGGATTGACAAGAAACTCAATCGTTTTGTCAATTGTAGCTGTCTCCATATCATAAGCTGCAGGACATACGCGCCTAGGACCTCGAAGGATTCACCGTCTCGTTCCAGTTTCTCAATCTTGTGTCGCTCCCCCACTTCATCACTTCTCCCCGTCGCCATCACATTACATACTATAGAGTAACACTGTTGGTAGTTAGCTATAAAAGGTCAAATGCGGTGTACAGTAGCCGTAGTCAAGCCGAAAGACGCCAAAATTAACCCGACGAGGTCAACACGCACGAAACACGTCCCAATCCAATGAAAATGATTCGCTCAGACTCTATTTTGACGTGGGCCATGCCAGAAAAATGAAATCCAAGCCAACTTAGTCAAATCCAGTTTTCTTGGCGCTCAACTCTCGGGATTTGCGAATGAATAGATCATCTTTTCCGTTCTATCCTGGTTTGGGTCTTTTTCAAGATGTTGACTGACGATGAGACTGACTTGGTGGATATCGGCTTTTGGCACTTCACCCCTCGAATTTCTGTATCGACGTCGCAAATTTCGTTTTTATTTTTTTTAATTTTTTTTCCTTTCCGCGGTCTTTGATTTCCGTGCCCTTGTCAAAATTCTTTTCTATCATTCATGGGCCGCCTCGGAAATAGTCTCGCATATCTCCAACGCACCATAATTTGTGGACTAACACGACAGGCTCAAAAACAGGGAAACAAAGGCCTAAAAAGGCATAAGGCTGTCAGACTACGGCATCAACCTACCAACCGAGTGCCACGTACTATACCTTACTCGTCAACTTTGATTTTGCTGGCTAGGCTCGGTAGAGTCGAATTACTGTTTTCGCTCACGACTACATTAGGCATGTTGGCGACGCTATCCCATCACGCTCTCATGTTTATTATTTGTCACGAATAGGGATTCCGCCTGCATCTCTCGGGATATACGTACCTAGCAAAGTGCAACGTTGCCCGTCTCATCCATCTTCGCTCGGCTATGACTGGGCGATCGAATTAAGCTGTTAATTAGCGTCCGGCTCTAAATGTGTCGGTCTGTTTTTCGTCAACCGCCTCCTTCATCACAATAACCACCTCAGTTACCTGGAACAAGCTTGAAACGGGACAACAACTAGTAGAGCAGTACCAATCCCTGGTCGGGACGAGCTTCTTGCGGGTTGACTGTTAATACACGTACATATATCTGGCGGCCTATGAATATTAATGATCTGACATCACGCGGCGTTTATACATGGGTGTATATCAAAGCGGTGGTCTGAGCGTTTCGACAGGGACTGACTTAATAGCATCCATGCTTGTCGGAAATACAAATCACATAAAGAAGCTATCTTGTTTTCATGGTTCGTTTCTTCATTCTGGCATCCGAAAAAAGCTAATTAATTATAGAACTTACCCCTCTCCGACCAAAACTCATGACCTAGGCCATGTCAACCGACAGATCAAAACTACACCATCTGGTGCCGGCCCCATGGGGTCACAATCCGGATGGTGAACGCAGTCAAGCCGCAATGCCACGGCGAGTCCGACCTAAAAACGCATCTCGCGCATGCAACGAATGTCAAAAACGCAAAATCAAGGTTCGCACTGCATTTTGAATTCTTTTGTTTGTCAGTTTTCTTGTTTTATACTTATTCAAACTGGGACCCCAATGGACTAATAGTGACTTTCCACCTTCCTGTTTGGGTTTGTTCTTTGTGAAAAAATAGTGTATCGGTTCCAATCCCTGTAAGAACTGTCATGAAAACTCTCTCTTTTGCGAAATCAACGACGAGACGGATGGACGGCGGAGATTTGCTCTCAAACGAAAGGTGGAAGACCTCGAGCAGGATCGGCATTTGTTACTGGGGTTGATCGAGGCGTTGCGAGATGACGGATATCAGTCCGCACAGCTTCTCAGTTTGATTCGCAGCAATGCGTCTCTCGACGATATTCGGGTTGCAGTAAGTAACCGGATGGAGGGATTGACACTTCCTACGTCGACGTCGGCACCGGAATCGTCGAGTTGGGGCGCGCCATCATCCTCGGCGTCGTCGATGAGTCCAATGCCATCGAGCAGTGGCCAGATGGATACGCATGCATTTTCTTCGATATCAGACACGAATTCAAGAACTGTTATGAATATCGACCGATTGACGGATATTCCGTTGTTCGAATTATCCGCCAAACCATGGACAGAGGTCACGACAGACGACGGCTTTGTGTCCTATTTGATATCTTTGTGGTTGACGTGGGATCACGTCGTACGGAATTGGATCGATAAAGATCTGTTCATTGCGGCTATGAAGTCGGGAGACATCAATTCTCCGTTCTGCTCGCCATTTTTGGTGAACATCATTCTATCACAGGCTTGCGTTCGTCTCCCCCTCCGATCGGAGTTGAACGAGTTGGGATTGACATTTGATTACAGGTGTATTCGAGCTATCCAGAAGCATTCATCAACCCGGACAACCTTAATTCGCGAGGACAACACTTTTACAATGAAGCCAAGAGGCATTTGGACGCGCTAGAGGGGAGGATCAACTTGACGACAGTGCAAGGACTGGGTTTCCTCTTCCTAAGGTACAACCTACTTTACGATGATTCTATTATATCCAGGGTCTAACGGCGTACAGTACATGTTTGATGGGCAAAGATCGGATCGGCCACAATTACTTTTCTCAAACAATTACTTCCATACGCAATTTGGTTGCACGGGCCGATGAAATCATCGCGCAGGCAGGGCCACAGGCAGATGCGATGGAGCGATCCATAGGAATTTGTGTCCGGGGGATATTCAGTTTCTTCACGTATGTCTGACTCCTAAAGCAAGGGTATGCAGATATTGACATGTAGCAGTCTCGCAGATCTAGCACTTCATACCCCAATCTCAATGCGACCACCCAAAAGAGCATATCTACCTATTGACCACGATCCCAAAGATACATGGATGACTTACCCATATCGAAGTCAACCTGTGGCGGCACATCGAAATTGCATACACAATCAGTCATTCGACCTACATCTTATCATGTATGAAGTCATTGAATTCTTCAATGCAGGAGAACAAGACGAGCAAACCCGGAATTCACGATCCTATTCCGAGGTTGAGCGCGTTACAAGCTCGTTTTACGAACGACTCACAAACTGGTACCACTCTTTGCCGGAGTGTATCAAAGAAGGACAAAGCTGGACTCCGGCAGTTATAGGAATGCAGTAAGTTTCTCTACTACAAGGTAGATATACAGGCTAACCATGGGATCAGCATGTCCTACCACGTCTACATAATCACAATCTTCAGCTATCTCAAAGTCCACCCTTCTGCACCCGCAAGCGCTGCATTATCTGCACAGCAACAATGCGTCTCGTCCGCAATGGCCGTGCGCGATCTAATGAATACCTACCGCTTCAATTGGCGACGAATCGAATACCAACCCGTGGAATACATGCAAATCACCACCGTGTGTCTGTTCGTATTACTCGAAGATCTCAATGCTCCCGGAAGCAGCCAAGCGTTTGTCGAGCTCTTGGTGATAGCGCGTTCGATGGCTCGCCGGTTCCAGCTTGCGAGAGGGATACTGAGACTGGTCCAGTTATCGGCACGAGAGCAAAATATCATCTTACCGGAGGAAGCGCAACAGCTCTATAAGGACTTTGAGCTGGAATGGTTCCGTAGTGGAGGCGCGGAACAGTTTAGTAGTTCTTATCCGAACTTTTCGCTTTCGATGCGATCGCTTGCGGCGAGTAACAGTTTGCCGCCGGGTGGCAGCGGCGACGGCGGCGATGGTGCGAAGCAGGGAAATGATAAGCGACCGGGCTTGACGTGGAGTAGTGCTGAGATGGATTTGCTTTTGAGGAAATGGGATGATGTGTTGAAGATTGATAATGAGATGTGACGAGTCATGTCTTTGTTCCACTAAGTTGGGGTGGATGTGGTTGGTTAGCCACAGACGTATACAGGAGACTTGATGTGTGTTACTCATAACACGTGAGAATATTAATCAGATAATCAGATCAGTTGCCGCATACTGCGAACTACTCCTTAGGATGGAGAGTTGAGACAAGTCATCTCAATTTTTAAGTATCGAATGAGTACCGAATGAGCTCAGACCGTGATCATGATGCTCGCACCAAGGCTTCCAAGGTTGAATCACATGCAAAATCTTCAACAACAATGCTTTGTCTGATCGACGCAATAATCGCTAGACACGAACAATGACATAGTGTTCGTGTAGTAACAATGACCTTGTCAGGTTTCAACCCTGCAATCCAACAGAGGAAGCGGCAGCCTGCATGATTCTGAATCAGTATATAGTACTCTGCAACTAAAAAAAAAGCTGGTGGTTTTCTTTGTTCTCGGTGTTGCATCCATACGTAATTGATAATCTAATGAGCTCGGTCCTTGCGTTTCTTCGTTTGATGTGCTTGGCTTAGTAAGGGACGCAATAGCCGTGAGATATGTCGAATGCATGTGCAATAAGTCGTGAAGCAACCACCCAGATAGCAATTCGATACCCATAAATTGTTTTACTGGTGTCATTTTGTGCGAGGTTTTCGTAACGGACTCCTCCGTATGGATACCAGTTTGACAAATCCAATAGCACGGATAGGACGTGATACCGCATATATTGACAGGTATGACAACATTGACAGCAGACACGTTTGACAGATTCGGCTATGATGCCGACTGAGAGCTAGCTTTAGACCTAGCTACGTACTTCGTAGAGACTAGAGACTAGGGCTTATCCCTGACTCAGTGACTCCGCTCAACACGGAAGGCGTATCCGCAACCCTAGTTCGACAATCCAAGGTTCGCCATCTCGATCTCGCCTATTTGACGCTGACTGACTGTAAGTCTTTAACAGCGTACTCTGAATTCCGTAGTCGAGGTTTGTATAAAGCCACTATAGACGTATATATACTCCATAGGTATTCGACTTGGGTCGAATGTGGCTTGACAGAGTTGAGTCCGTCCAAGGCCGGAGGACGCGTAAGGAGAGTGTCAGGAGTGCTATTGGCGGATACCCTCGTATATTCGTACCTAGTACGGAGAGATACATGAGATTTGTTTGCTATCTGATCGTATAAGTTACCAAATTGCGTATTATGAGACGGGTATGGGTACGGTAAATACCTGTACTTTCACTCCACGTGGTATATGCAGTGTACGACGTATCAGATGCTGTCGTACGAACTCGTTACACTGATCACTTGTAACTTGATCATGATTCAGCGGAGGAGTTCGCCCGAACAGCAGGATTTGGCCCCTAGCGGTGGATGACTTCACAGTCCAAACACCTTAGTGGAGATGGCTACTCCGTAAAAGATTCAAGAAGGATATTTCTTTTTCTCGGGGCGTACTCCGTACATACTTACGTGTACTTCTTCCTCCGTAGTCGTTTCAAATGTCCGTACGGAGAAGATACTAGATAGTTAGCAAGCGAATTATAGTTGGTGCCAAGCTCCTTCCTAATCCAGACGGCCACCGGCCGGAAGGAGCGCGGTCTGAGGCGCTTTGATTGGCCAATGGCTGTGTGGCTGCGGGCCTCGGCGCCAGAAACTTGGAAGGAGCGAAGGCGAACCACGGTACGCATTATGTTCATATTTTGTGCATATTTTGGTGTACCATTACACTGTACTTACACTGTACTTACACTGTATACAGTACGGAGTACTCCGTACGCCGGAAGATGAACACAGAAAGGTACAAGTGCAGCACGTACTACGTAGTACGTACTACATGGGCCGTTTGTCTGCGATTGTACATAGGCAGTACTCGTACAGGTTAGCCGAACGCTTGGCGCGTTCGCTTCTCGCCAGGCACGTACGGCGTACGCCTTAGTACCTAGCCACGGTGGAACAGCACCGAGTACCGAGTATCAAGCCAGTACGAGATTGTACTACTCCGTACGGCACACCATGTATGACTGGCTAAACTAACTGACTACCGGGTAACGAGTGAGTGGAAGGAGAGACGCACGCTGAGGTCATGCGTCTGAAAATATTCCGGCGCTGCGTCGATCATATGCATGCCATACTGGGCTGCATCTGAACATCACCAATATCGCTGGTATAAGAGCGTTGACGAGGATGCAGAATATATCATCAATGGATGGAGGAGATAAGCGACTCTGACTCGGGAATTAGAGTTTGCCGCGGCCTGTAATTTATGGCTCGGTATGCTGGCGTATTACCGTATTGTCTCTCCTTTTCTGGATTTTTCTCCCAAACTTTGTCCGAGACCGCCATCTTGCTACGTATCTCACCTTCTCTCATCTACGACTGCTCCGGACTCACACTCTCACCCTCATACTATGTACTCACGCTCATACGACGATACGTACGGAATCAGCGGAAACCAGTCCCAAAAGCGTGGGGTACACTAACTTGCAAAGAGTTAGTACTCTCAGATGCGCCACATGGTTAGTTGATCGCTAGTCCAGCCCGTGAGCCGTTAAGTTTTAGCTACAGTTTGCGCTTTCTTTTTCAATTTCTGCCATTCTCGCCATCTCAATCTGAATCTCCATCTGGCCACAATAGACAGACAGACGCGCATCACGACTTTGTAACTATATCGCAATTCTTTGTTCTCTCTATCCCAGCGTGCGCTCTCTGCCCTTACTTGGTCTCCACGGGAACTCTTCCATTGCAAACCGTCAATCTCCCCTGTCCATACATTGACCGACGTACACTTTGTTCGCTATCTGTCGGTGGAACTGCTAAACTATCTATCTCTATTCGCATCCGTCCAGCCCAATTTGTCTCATTGTCCGTTCCGGATCCCCACTCTCTGATATTACGCCAGCCAACGCTATCTTAGCACTGCGGATATAGTGTTCAATTCATAATCTCTCCATATTGACTGCCTTGCCTCTGCATCCGATCTAGAATTTTCTTCTTTTGCTTACATTCTTCCCAAATCCCGACCATTCAGTATCGCTTCCTGCTTCCTGTGCCTGTCGACCCTCGACATCAGCGATAATGATGTCCAATCTCGACGACTGATTCCTACACGGCCGCGCGACCGAACATCTCCTTCGACCCTCACTCCATATCCCTCGTTGGCGCTGTTTCACCAGAACCGCAGCAAAAAGAACGTAAAATTTCATACCCAGCCAAGCCAGGACACATACATGTATTGTTCGCCCCTCGAATCATTGTACAAAGAAATCGCATTCTCCCCAACACCAGATCCATTATTACTATACCCCATACGCATCAAACAAGGCAATCCGGAGCCTCTGGGCAGAACAACTTGGCGCAAGGCAAAACACCCGGAACATTACCAGCGCTGAAAGAATACAAAAAGAATGTCTCTGAATATGGAGACATGACACGCTCATTACCCTAACAGCAGGACATTCCCTTCCATTTATTTGTTCTGCCACAAAGAGCCCTGCCGAATTCGTCCACTGCCGTTCCTTTTCTTGGTGCTGGTTACTCACCTGCTTAATCCGTCAACCTGCGACTGGTCATTGATCCACCCTCTCATCACTGCAGATCATCGATAAACACGCCAGGCCACTTTGCGTCCTGCCTGCGGACTCCTGATTTACTGCCGGGCATCGTTTGCTGCTCTGAAGAGGTCACACTCTCTCCAGCATTGTCATAGCTGAGTTTCTTGTTACAGAATGGCGACTACAATGGAGAAAGCGTGGGAGATTGCCAAAAATGAGGCCAAGCTTTGCTATGGCTTCATTCGTCGCGATGTGTCCATGGGGATGCTTCCTATCCCCGTCTTCACGACTGCTTCTTTGCTGTATCGCAATGCGCCTACGGAAGAGATCGTCATTGCTATTGCCAGTGAGTTGTCTACCTCAACTTTCATTCTTACTATGTACTAATACCCCCAAGAAACTCTCCTTCTAGGACTCTTGTATCTCTACTCGTTCGTCGTGGGTAACCAAATATGTGGTGTTCAGGAAGACGAGATCAACAAGCCCGATCGTCCTATTGCAGCTGGCGCGACATCTCTCAAGGCTGCTCGTATTCGCTGGGCCGTCTTGACCGTTCTCTATTTTTCCTACGGCTGCTATCTTCGCGTCGGTATCTGGTCGGCCATGTGGATTGCCATTTCGTTTGCCCACAATTTTTTATCTTTTGGCGATTTTGGTCCTACCAAGGACATGTGCATCGGCCTTGGATGCGTTGCTCAGCTGACAGCTGCTTGGTTGATTGGTGGTGCCCCATACGAAGTGGGATGGAACTGGATCAAGATCATCGCACTTTACACATTGTTCCCGATTCCTTTGCAGGACCTTAGAGATGTTCCTGGTGATTTGGCTGTGGGTAGAAGAACTACCCCAATTCTCATGGGCGACATGCCTTGTACGTTTACCCTCTTTGGCTTTCTGTATAGTTTTACTAATTTGAACAGGCCGCATCTACATCTCTCTCGGAGTCTTCATCTCCCAATTCCTCCTCATCAAATACCGCATCCTGGACCATCGTCTCGACTGGTCCACCGTGGCTCTCTCCACGGTCCTGAGCATATTAGCCCTTACAGTCATTTTCCGACTTTTCGCCTTCCGCGACGTCAAGAGCGATCGTTACTCGTATCGACTCTACACTGTGATTTACCTATTCCAGCCCTTGTCAGCATGCATCACGCTTCGGTAACATCTGACCGTCCGTGCCTTCGCTTAGTGTTTAATCTAGCCTATCCATATTTTGACGATGCTATGATCTCATCAGCTCTCTGTTCATTTTCCTTTCAACTTTGGAGACAATAACCTCTACCTCACATACAATCTCTCAATTTCCTACCTCTCCATCCGACTCTATCGACCAGACCAAGAACTGGCAAAAACCAATGTTTGTACTATTCTGGGCGGCTCAATTGTCTGTTAGTGCTATTGCATCGGTTTTGGAACCAAGGCGCATTGTTATGATATCCATGTAATTCCATAATAGAGCTTTTTTCTTTTTTTTTTTCAAATCAGTGGCTTCTCGATATATTCAAGATATGTAATGACATGCGTGGATTTGACAAAAGTATCAGGATCCCTGCATCGAATCACCGTACCCTGCAGATTAGGGGACAAATCATGTCACATTCAACCATGGCTTCTAGTGACGGCTCAATAAGAATACGCAGTCCCTGAACCCTCATAAATAAGTCTAGAATTTACTCCATCTATCTATCTGGTCTAGTCTTAACCCAAAGAAATCTCCGAATTCATAGACCAGCGCCAAGATTGATCGACGAGTTTTCGGTGCATTAGTCGTGCGACAGACCGTGCATGGATTGATGATCCATGCATGTCAGACAGAATCTGGACCTCATGAGTCATGTACGAAATTAGTTTTCTGAACTAATTCAGAATAGTGTCATACCTATGAACCAGACGCTCGGGTTCTGGGAATGCATCCAGAATGTGATGAATGCATTTACGTATTTGGGTCCTGGATTGGATGGAATGGAACGTGTGCGCGGGTCCCTTGAAGCGACTTCCCCGGCTGGCGCGGCTGATCATTTACTTCTTTTAAGGCTCGAATGGGATTCATTTAGAATTAGGATTGCATATGTAGTGTGACCAAAATTGTTCCATGTGAGGAATGTGAGATGGTGAGATTGAGTTTGTTCCAGGCTGTCAGTTATGGGTTGCTTATGCAAGGTTGGATAGGTTATAGGTATGGCATGCGTTTATAGTTGCTCAGATACCTTGCACGCGTTAGTTTGAGTTACTTTGGAGCATTGTCTTGTGTCTTGGCTAATAGTCTACTCGACTATGTAACTATACTTTGATTTGCCATTGTTTGCAACCTGTCAAGGCTGCTGGATGGCTGCTCTCTGTTACGGTATAATTCGCTCCAATGAAAAGTGATACTGGATCCTTGAATGAGGTTCTACCATATATGCCCGCTTATGCTCATAATACAATCACAAAAACACCATTCCCATAAACAACGCAATCAAAAACCCAAACGACAACTCCGCCATCGACGCCGAAGAAACAGACGTCCTCGCCGTCGCCGTCACCGGAAAATCCAACAATTCCCTCGGAGCCCTCGTGGCCGAAAGGGTCGAATTACTCTCAATACCATATACTGCAATTCCTTCCTGCTTGATAGGTATCACCATCTGCTTCGTCTTTGGATCTACCGCCACCGTGTGCGAGGTGATGTTCTCCGTCCGTATGGATTGAATCAAGGTATTATCGCTGGCGTTTATGATTGCTACTCGTGGCGCGGGAGAATATCTTTCGTATCCAGCCCTAACCTCGCCGGGCGTGATGGCCACGTCTCGATATGCAGCGGCATAGTATATGTTCAAAGAAGGTTCATATATCACTTGGCCCAGCCCCGACACGCCGCTGATGTTTCCGACAATGTTCCCGTTGGAAGCCATGTCTATTACAAGGCTGTATCCGTATCCATAAGTCGGGATCTGGCCAATACCGCATCCCACGAAGAGGTTTTGGTCGGGTCCGAAGGCGATACCGGTTGGATGACAGCTGGCTAGGCTGATGACGTTCGTGATTTTGAGGGCCAAGGGGTCAATCTCAATGATTTCGCCTCCAGGATTTGCGTCGGTTGCCCGTATGGATACATAGAATCTGTCCGTGGCAGAGTCCCAGGCTGGTTGTTGCAACGTGTCGATGGCATGGGGTAGATCGACACGGCCCGTGATACGTCGCGAGGTCGCGTTGATGATTGAGACAAACGATGGGTTCTCTGGATTTTCAAGCGGATTCGTAACCATAACAAGACCCGAGCGTGGACTATATGCCAACTGCTCGGTTGGTAACTTTCCGCCAGTCGATATCTTTGCCACCTTCTTTTTCTTCTTGTGTTCGAGGTCGATTACTCGGACCGTACTGTTTGCTTCGGCAACGTATAACTCGTTCCGCTCGGGAAGGAGAACCATCCCATTAGGCCCTGCTGTTGCCAACCTGTTTCGAACCTCAGGTGGTAACCGAGCAAGGGCTATTTGTGAGGCTGAAGACACACCTAGACCAGTAGTAGTAGCAGCGGCAGTAGAAGTTGAAGTTTTGGTCGTGCTAGTACTGCTGCCCTTCTTAGGTGGTTTTCCGTTGAACCCCTTGATGGTCTTTTGATGATGGTTATTGAGGTCAATGACATGAATGAGGGCGTGATCGCGGTCTGCGAGATAGTATGTTCCGTTGTAGATTACGCTTTGCCCGACTTGGGAGGAGTTGTGTGGTTTCCAGGGAAGGAGTGTGGCGTTTTCGTTGTAGAGGAGGGCATTTACGTGGATAAATAGGGATGTGGATATGCAAAGGATTGCGTGAATGTATTTCATCGTAACATGCAATGCACTTGTAGCTATTTTAGAGTAGAACACGCTTCGGCTTGATCCAGATAATCTTCAGACCTGCTCATTGTAACATGGAATATCATTTTCTCTGCGTCGTCTATCTTCTATGGCGGTTTGGCGACTCCGTGGTGGAGGCAAAGGTTATCATGATGATCTCAAGCAACGCGCCTCTACTTTGCCAAGTATCTATAAAGACAAATATACTGTTTACTTACCGATATCATTTTTTTATTGAGTAAGTTTCTACATAAGAAGTTGGGTTCGAGATCTTCCGGTGCTGCTAAAAACATGAAGTGGTCTCAATATACCAACAATATGACTACCTAGGTAGCTGATGTTACAAGGATCGCCCATAAATAGTTTTTTCTAAACGAGTAACCTCAATACCATTCTCAACATATAAAGTTAATAATTATTGCTGGCTTCCACGATGTACACCGGGCGGGCATGAGCATTTGAGGCGTATTACCAATCCTGCGATACCTGACGCCATACCCCGCATTATATACTTCGACATCAGAAGGATTAATCATCAAAGAATTATTCATCGCAACAAGAATCGAATATTTATAAGACGACTCGGACTGAAATTAATTTTGCGATCTGTCCCGGAATCATATTCAGACGTTATAAGCTAGAATCAGAATGCCAGTCCCATTTCCCCCTGCAGGCTACTCCGAAGATGTGTGGCGGAGAGTCCGTGTACTCTTCAATGGACAGTTTATTGTTGACGCGAATGTCCCCAAGCTTGTGTAAGCATCCACGCAGATCAGCTATATTGAATCTACTAATAGCTGCATAATAGATGGGAACATCCATATTTTCCAGTCTACTACTTCCAATCCTCCGTCATCCGACCTGAATACCTCACCAACAAACAACCCGGTGATGACGCTGATGTCTACGATTTAACTGTCGACGGGAAAACCTCGCCATCCGCTGTTAAACTAATCAAGACAGGCGACTTGAAAGACTACATCAAGATCGAATCCAACAAAGTAGATGCATGGTTCGAAGAAGATGAGCGCATATTCGGCCACCCTAAAGACCCATACAAACGGATTATTGTGCTCCAGTCGTCCAAAAAGGTGCAGATAGAGATTGATGGGGTCGAAGTTGCAAATACTTCTCGCCCGAAATTGTTGTATGAGACCGGGTTGCCGGTGAGGATTTATATTCCGCATACGGATGTGAGATTGGATCTGTTGGAGGATGATGCGAAGAGGACGTCTCACTGTCCGTATAAGGTGAGTACTTCTGTCAGCTTGTCGTTGGCCATGCTGATCTGGGGTAGGGCGATGCGAGTTATTATGTTGTCAAACTACCCAATGGTGACCGGAAGCATGGCCTGGCATGGTGGTACAAGGTACCAAAGATAGAAAGCGCAGGGATCGAGGGACATATTGCGTTTTATGATGAAAAAGTTGATGTGCGAGTTGACGGAGTGTTGAATGAAAGGCCGACCACAAAATTCTCATAGATTCTCTGCTTCTCCCGGCGAGATGACTGCTTCTCTTCGCTTTCTGTCAGTGTAGCTTTGTGGGTGGTGGACGGTGCTCTTGCCTGAATGCCTGATTACGAAAATTGCCAAATCGGGAAATCGATTTCTACTTTTGGCAATTCCTGGGCCCCTTCTCTTCGTCAAGCGCTGCCCTAAGTGTTTCATATAAACGAGAATCTACCGGAAATACGAATTTGTGCATGCTCGAAGAATTTGATGCTTCATTCAAATCAAGCCAAATACACGCTAGCAGCACTAGTAATTGGCCATGGCAGTTGCTGCCTCAGGCATAAATAAGCGGCAGGGAGCGGCTTGACCGGAGTGCTTGGGATGCTGAGAATGCCTAGCTTAACGCCTTAGCCCTCGACTAACGATCCTCTAGTAGTGTAACACTCCTATAATCCTATATTAAATCCAGTGCGGACTACGGAGTAACTATATTAAAGGCGCAAGACGTGGTGCTACCGTGTTATCTATATGGTCACTTTCCAGCAAACTGTTCATCTATTCTAACTTAAATTGTGCTGCAAAGCAAAGCAAAGCACAGACTTTTGTTGGCCATGGATCAATGCGCGAACGCAAAGCCGCTGGAGGAGGGCAATAAGATGCACGATTCCATAGGCGAACGGCGCCGGCCATGTGGAGTAGACGCTTAATTAGATCCACGAATTGACACAATTTCTGGCCGGATTGACATTATCGTCGAGTACGGTAGGTCCAATCACAGCGCTTTTCGATCATGCTCTGCCGCTTCCTTTGCTTTTCTACTCCGCCGCGTCTCCGCGTGGTCCCCCCTAGTTGAAGCTTCAAGCCACCGTAACCATGCATATCATTTAGAGCATTTGACCCGCACTAATGAACGGTCAATCGCTGGAACAGGAAAGATTGGGCAAATGACGTGGGTCAGGATGAGAAAAAGGGTGTTGGAAAAAGGGGAGGGGGGAAAAGAGAGAAGGATTATATCAGGTTGTCATTACTCGTGATCCTTTTCCGAAACTCTCTTTTTCTTTGCTCAATGCTTGATTCTTGGTGCCCCTCATTTTTGTTCAGTCTCTTTCCTTTGAACTATTTGAACTAGATTTGGTCATTCCTTTGCTGCAGTTTACAGAGTCTATTTTCCACCCGGATTTGCGACAGATCAAACACGACACTAGAAAGAGCTTATACCACAGCGCATTTTGTCACAGCATTGCTTATCCGGAGCTGGTCTCTCGGACGTCATCCTTTCGGCATATAACTACTCAAGAGTGAAAATTCCAACGGTCGGAAGTTATACATGAAGAACGTGTGATACGTAACATCATAATGAAACAGACTGGGTGAGTCCAATCAAGAGGGAGTATGCCAAGGAGAAAAAAACTGACAAAGGATGATTTATTTAGTCAAATTTCTACTCGTTGAACCGTCGCATATCTTGCTCTTCGATCGACGACACCGGAAACTTTGGAAGGCTAAACAACAGATGAACTGCTATACATAATAAACACGTCCGAAGAATGAGCCATATTCGCATCAGACCGCTAGCCGGCCTGCTCATCCTCCTCTGTACCTTATATTTCTTAATCTCGAACACACTCGGATTCATCCGCATCTTCTCCAATCCACACTCGGGCATCGCATTGAGCCAGTCGGGCATAAGAACAGCATACTATAATCACACGATAGACAAAACACATGAACCCGTGATACCGCGCAAGATTCATCAAATATACCACGATTGGTCGGGGCAGGGAGGAAATGTGCCCCATACAGCGCAGTGGATGAGGTTGAGGGATAGTTGTATTAATCGCAACCCGGGATGGGAGTATAAGGTATGTTCATCATACTGTATGAAGCGAAACGGTACATGTGACTGACAACTGTGCACAGTTATGGAGCTCGGCAGAATCAAGGGAGTTCTTGCAAAGAGAATACTCCTGGTTTTTGCCTATTTACGATAGCTATCGACACCCCGTTCAGCGTGTCGATTCGCTGAAATACTTTATAATGAGGCATTATGGCGGCATCTATGTCGATATGGACAATGTAAGCCCTCACTTGACTACCTCTGAACTTTCTCACAAGAGAACCATCTAACAGACCACCAGGGCTGCCTCGAATCCCTCGAACCTCTCCGCTACTACCCAGTCTTCACGACCGACGGCGGCGAAGGCCCCCTCTTCATCAACATCCTAGGCGCCGCTCCCCATCACCCCTTCTACGAATACATGACCAACAATATATGGGCATACAATCTATTTTTCTATCCTCTGCCCTACCTCACAGTCAGCTACAACTCCGGTCGATGGTTCTTTACGTCGATGTGGGAGAAATATCACGATAGCGTGAACAGAAGGAACTGGAATTTGGTGCATTCTGCAGGTGAAGGCGCGGATCAGATTCATACCTCAGATGCAAATAATAGAGATCAGCTATACCGTGTCGTTATGGAGAATTGTCGCGGCGCCGAGCCGTGGGTATTTTGGAACGAAGGCGCCGGGTTGACGTGGGAACAATGGGACTTTTCGATATTTCACTGGATTGGAGAGAATGCGGCAAAAGTTATTCGAATTGCCGTGGCGGTTACGATCAGCATCTCACTACTTACTTCCCTAGTAGTTTGGAGGTACTGTTGCAGGGGTAGGAAGGTGAAAAGCAATGCTACGGGGGGACTGAAGTCGGTCGCAGCGCTGTTGACACCTGTATTATCGCCGGCGAAGGAGAAGAGGGTAGAGTTCGTTTTTAAGAAGGGTCATGACATGGTATGAAGCTTGCGTTTGTTTTTCGCTTCGTTTGGACGTATTGCCTTCTGTTTTGTTGTTTTACAAGATATCCCTTGCTGCATATTGTAATTGCCGTTGTCGTGAAAGCATTGATTTATACTGAATAGTTACTAGATATATGTCTATAATGTCATATAATAGTACTCTCACATTGAGTGGTCATTGATACTTGTCCTTCTGCGCTTGTAACGCTTGAGCCAGTAGATCTGGATACCATCGCTGAGCGACATCCTGGTGACTGGTGATGCGTGCAATCAGTGTGCCTTCGCCGATGTTGCCATTGAACATTTGATTGAACGTCGCTTCGGCATCTGATCGCACTTTCTCATCCTTGACAAGATCCTTGATATGCTCAGGGATGCTAATGTTGATCTTTTCCACACCCAAATCGAGACTTACACCTTGGAAGATCGCAAATGAATATCGCGGACCCAATGAATTACCCTGAGCATCCTTGTAATTCTCTATACGGAGGTTTACGCGATGTGTCGTCGCTGTGCATACACCACCGGTGATAGCTTCAAGGGCGCGACCGATATTAATCACCAATGTTCCTGGAATAGGCTTCACTGGCAACCATGTTCCGGCTTTATTCTGTACCTCAAGCCCGGTGTGAGGAGTTCCCTGCAGGAGGAAAGTCAAGAAGCAAGAGTCTTTGTGTGGACCAACTCCCTGGGTATCCTCGTTTGGCTTGCTGTCCACCGGTTCCGGATACTTTATCAGCTTCAGTTTATTCTGCTGAGGATAGTCGAAGAACTGATCAAAAGCCGTTGGTGGTAAATCCAGTGCTTCGGCAACAAGCGATTTGAACGATTCGGCAAGCTTATCGATATGATCCATGTAGCTTTCTATAGCAGCACGGAAGTGTGGCAAGGCTTGCGAATCGGGCCACTGGATAGATCAGATTGTGTAACATGAAGACATTTGACAAATCATACCTGGTTGGGTCCGCGAAGGTTGCGGTAAAGTGGTTCCTCTGGACCAGGGGCAGGCAGTTCAGTTGCAAACTACATATCCACCGATTAGTCAAAATAGAGAAATGAGGCTTGGTATACGCACGTCGAACTGTTCCCGGTGATCATTTTTCAAAGCAGTAACTTCCTGTCCCAGGCGCGCATAACCAAGGAAATGCTTGCTGTTTACCATCTCTATGTCCAGCTTTTTCTCCAAGGGCAAGTTAAATAATGCAATTGATTGTTCTGTAAATTCGCTCTGCACTTTATCTGGCACACCGGTATTCTTCAAATAGAAGAAACCAACATTGACAATAGCACCTTTCAGTGCCTTCAAAAATGCAGGTCTTGTTGATGGAGATGCGGTCTCCGCATAGTCTAGCACTGGAACAGACGTAAACACGTCCTCCTTGACTACATCATCTTTTCCACCATTCGTAGATGGAGTGGTATTCTTATTTGTCTGCAAAGATTCACGATAACTTAGCCAACATTTCGCCCATCAAGCACTCCCATGCTTACCGAGACGTACCAGCTTCTCGAGAAATGTCTTTCTCTTGTCCCATAGAAGACCATAATTCAGCGAGAACTCATAATTGTGACCACCACGGGGCAGGATAGCAGAATCGACTTCGGATGCATTGGTGAATTTAGAAACGAGGTGATCGAAAATGGGGCGACCTTCCTTCTCGTTGTCCCAGACGACCTCTGCTTCGGCGCACAGGTATTGAACTGGGATCTTGATGGCGGGATAGACTTTATTCACCAGATAATCGTAAAACTCGTTGGACGAGAACTCTCGGAGTTCCGACTTGATACCTGGTTGCAAACGTACCGTTAGTGTCTAAGTGAGCAACATGAACGAATTGATATCGCACCTGGCTCAAACACCTGTACAACAAGTTCCGGATCCAAAGCCTCGACATTCAGCCATTCAACCTCGCCCATAAACTTCCGGATATTCTCTGGATTGGTCTCGACAACAAATCGGGGATTGGATGGCTCTGGGTCCGGATCTGAAAGTAATAGCCTCGAGTTCGGTACAGGCGCGCATCCAAGTGCGCTGACACCCAACAGAGGAAGCCGGTCTTGAGCTTCAGCGGTAATCGACAAAGAAAAGGCGCCGCCGAGAGAATGGCCGAACAAGACGATACCGGCATTCCTTTTTTTGGCGGAGGACTTTTCGTTATATACTTTCTCGATGAAGTCGATGAAAGCAGGAATCGAATCGCTCATGGGTTTCTCGGAGGTGGGAATCGCGTTGCCGGCGTATCCGGGGCGAGAGATGTTGAGAACATCATGGCCGAGGCTGTGGAAGTCTCGCACTACTCTGCGTAATCGTCAATCTCTACCGCTCACAGTAGAGTTGTTTTGCGAGAGAGGAGAAAACGTACGAGACAGCAGAATTGTCAAAGTAGGTGACAGTTGCACCGCTGCCGTGAAGCAGGACGACCAGTGGGAGAGCGCCCTCTTGGTCGCCCCGCTTGAACAGTCCATACAATTGCAGCCCATTCTTCTCATATGGGATCTTCTCATCGAACGTCGCCGCCATTGTTTGGTCGATCTAGCAAAGCCGAGACTGTCAAAAACGATGCGTGTATGAAAGAACAGCAAAAGATAAGAGAAGAGGGGAAGAGTCATACATGTCCCCGCATACATTTGGCAGCTGATTCAGGCAGATTTCTTAGTGCGGATTCGGCGATCACACCATTTTGCTGGAAATGATGCTGCGATTTTTATCATTCTGGTCGACGTGGTTGAATGATTGATGACCGGGAGTTTCCTTCTGGTTGTCCGGTTGAAATAGACTATAAGAAGCAAAATGTTGATCACAAAATGCTCAAGGCATGAATGACCTAACCCTAACCCCGTCACCGGCTTCGGACATCACGACACCCTCGTAGCCCTAACCGAATTCCTATGCCAACCACCAATGATTTCTAAAACTTATTTCAGGATTATCTGATACGAACTTACATCTGTAGCTATCGTTCATAAACCTTCTTACTCAACAATCGGCATGTCCACGTGTCTGACACAGGATCTCCAAATTGGGCAATTGTCCACCCCCGCCGGAGTTTCTCCCCTAACAGCCAGATGCCTATTTCGGACTTGGAGCCGTGCAAAATCATACGATTCGTGGTGAGACGGTACATTCAAGAGCTACTGCTTACATTGTTGGTTGGAATCATGCAGGTCAGTAGCAGGAATGATGTACTGGATCAAACTGGATGGTATGTTGCTCTGACACGAATAGCTTTGTATCGATACGCTGTCTTGATATCGATCAACTACACAGTCCTCTAGTCACTGCACTGCATGCTGGTTTCTGGACTTGGTCTCCACTTGTGTGACCGGGGAAAATCTGGGGTAGACAGCGCCTGCACTGAACAGGAAATCATCTTCAAGCTCCTCTTTGTCAAGTCAGTCAATTTCGAATGGTCCGAGCTAGTATTGGTTGTATCAATTAGCTGGGGTACAGGCTGGGTGGAATTCTCCAAACCTTCAGCTTTCTCCGGCGGAGTGGTCAAATAATGAGGTTAACAGCTCAGTTATTTAAACACTCCCCACCCGACAATGGAGTACCTATATTGCTCGTGCGATTCTACATCACTTACTAGCTAACCTCATCATAATAATTCGGCCACACATACAACACTTGAACCTAAGCCAACCGTCAGCATGGGTGACAAAACAATCGGCCTGACGGACCGAGAGCTGAAGAATTTCTCTCTGGATGTCCCTGAATCCGTCGACCTTATTCTGCAAGCACAAGAGAGTGATGCTGCTGATCGCAAATTGACGATTCGTCAAGCATTGGCTAAATACCCTAAAGCTGTCTTCTGGGCCATGTTCCTCTCAACCAGTCTCATTATGGAGGGATACGATGTTGTCATTGTAAGCTCTGTCATCATTTTCTGTTGATTTGAGATACTCATACAATTGCCCACAGATCACATCGTTCTACGGTCAATCCCAATTTCAAAAGCGCTTTGGAACATACAATGCTGGTACCAACGCCTATACCATCTCAGCTGAGTGGCAATCAGGCTTGAGTAACTCGTCCGCCGTTGGTCAGCTGTTCGGACTCTTGCTCAACGCCTATGCTCAGGATAAATTCGGTTGTCGGCCAACAATGATGTTTTTCATGGCATGGATGGCGGTGATGATTTTTATTCCGTTCTTCGCACCGTCACTATCTGTTCTGGCATTCGGAGAAGCTATGTGTGGCGTATCATGGGGTGTTTTTCAGGTAAGGTCTACGCAACTACTTTGCTCTTTCGATATCTTACCCACGTATCTCCGTTGTATCTGTGGCTACGTGCTAACTACCTGGTCTATAGACTCTTACCACTACTTACGCGTCTGAAGTCGTCCCAACGGTTCTGAGACCATATGTAACCGCCTATGTCTGCATGTGCTGGGGTGCTGGAATCTTACTGTCGTCTGGTGTTGTTCGTGCCGTAGCGAGCATTGAAGGTGATCTTGGGTGGAGGCTACCCTTTGCTATTCAATGGGTTTGGCCGATCCCTCTATTGTTTGCAGCATACTTTGCACCTGAGTCTCCTTGGAATGCGGTTCGACGAGGGAAACTGGACGTCGCTCGAAAGAGTCTAATGCGGCTCCGTGAGGACTCTCCTCAGAAAGAGAGAGAAGTCGAAGCAACTCTTGCATATATCCGACATACCACCCAGCTTGAGATGGAAGAAAGTGGAGATGCCAGTTTCTTCGAGTGCTTTCAAGGAGTCAATTGGCGCCGAACTGAAATTGTGAGATTATCCAACCGTTCGCAGACTTGATTTACTTTACATTTGCTAAATTCGGTGTACAGAACTGTGTCGTCTGGGCAGCGCAAATTCTATGCGGTAATGCTATCCTCGGATACTCTGTCACGTTTCTCGAAGCAGCAGGGTTTTCCGAAATTCAAGCCTTTGACTTGAACATCTCGCTTTCAGCATGCTACATAATCGGCGGAATCATCTGCTGGTTCTTGTTCCCACATTTTGGAAGAGCAACCATTTACATGGGAGGTCTAACATTTATGTTCTTTTGTCTGGTTGCAATCGGCGGCCTGGGATTCTCGCATAGCAAACACGCTGACGTGGCTATTGGTATTCTCTTGGTCGTGTCTACGCTTTGCAATATGATCACAACAGGACCAGTCTGTTATCCGATAGTGGCAGAAACTCCTTCTGGAAGGTTGAGGTATAAGACAATTGTCATTGGACGATTTGTGTATAACGTCACCCAAATTTTCAACAACTCAGTGACACCGCGCATGATTCAAGCATCAGGTTAGTATTTTTGCCCGTTGAGTATAGTCTGGCTCTTTGTCGCTAACGTTTGTATCTCTCGATCAGCATGGAACTGGGGTGCTAAAGCAGGTCTCTTCTATGCCGGAACCAATCTGTTATGTAACATCTGGTGCTGGTTCCGGCTTCCTGAGACTAAAGATCGTACCTTTGGCGAGATTGATATTCTGTTTGAGAATCATGTTCCGGCCCGAAAGTTCAAACATACTAAGGTTGACCGTAAGTTATCCCCACTATTCAGTCATGCGAAGTAATTCATGCTACATTATATACCTCATGAATTTCAATAATTCAAAGCTAATGGTCAACTATCAAACAGAATTTACGCATCAAAACTTCGAAAAGAGCCAGTTCAATGAAGAAAAGGTTGCTGCCACTCATGTGGAGAATGAGATTGTTTAAGAATCCGAGGTTGTCTTTATTATATTATTGAAATATCTCTTCGGACGTCGTGCGTGGTCGGCTTTCGTGAATTTGTTTGGGGAATGTATGGTTTTAGTGGTCACAGGTGTCTGTACACTATTTATATGGCAAAGTGGCACAAGGATGCAATACTAAGCTGGACTTTAAGCAAGTGTCAAGGACTTATATCATTAATCTAATGGAAATTGAAATCAAAACAAATCAACACGTACGTGTACCCAAAACAATGCCGATTCACCCTGAAGATTAGCTGGATATCAAACCAAAACAGATGGAAATACAGAAACATGACAACTCGAGGATATCCTAAACGATAATAAACTAGCTAGAAGGACAATTGCCACGTTGAAATATCTTCACGCTCTTGACCGACATTCCTCGAGTATCGCCTTCACCCCAAGTGGACTCCCAGGCAGAAGATGCATTGTAGAATTGAGCCATGGCGTCATCCGATCCGTCAATCCAGGGCTTGCTGCCATATCCATCCCTGTTTGTCTGTTGTCAGCACACTGAATCGGGTTTTGTAGGTTCAAGTTTGAATTACTTACTGGAAATACGAGTTGGTAGATCCAACGGCGACGTTCATGATGAGGTAGAACGCTTGATCGAAGGGAGTGTTGTATCGTTTTGTGCCAGACCAAGGATCAAGCTAACAATGACAAGAGTTGTTAGCAATGAATGGATTTACGAAATGAAATGGTAAAGAGAACTCACAGGAATAGATCCATTCACGCTCATGGAAGCGAAGTGTCCTCTTTCGTACATTGTGCCGTACTTCTTGCCGAAGGGGACATACATTGATTGCTGGTATTTGCATGTTAGGTTCTCTTTTCATGACCACACTTGATCAATCCCCGGTAATCTGAGGTGAGAGATAACAACTTACTGCGAGTCGACTGTCTACCCAGGTGTAGATGTATTCGTCGCTCCATTCCATGCCAAAGGTGTGGTAGTCATCCGAGTAATCGCCACGCGTCATATACTTGACACCTGTGGTACGGTAAAACGCATCCAAAACGGCATTGGGAGCCCAGTGAAGAGTGCCTCCGACGAGATTGCGTCCGCCATCGTATCTATAATCAGAGCGAAAGTTACTGATCTTATCCAAGTGATTGATTCAAGGGTACAGAGGTGCGCTTACGTTCGCCCGTCATTGCCCTTTGATTCCATGATATCAATTTCTCCGCTCAGTGGCCAAGCACCGTAAACGTCGTCTTCGGGCATCATCCTATGATACGTCTACAAGTTAGTAAACATACCACGTGCAATTGAAATGTCAGGTCATAACAAGGTTCGACCCGCGCATCGGAAGAATTGCCACCAGGACTGTGTAACACACCAGATTGCCGGCCATAACCAATCACCCCGCGGCAATTTGGCCTTGACCTCAATTTTGCCATATGTGATGTTGTGCTTTCCCTTGGTCGTCAATCGCGCGCTTCTGACGGGATTGATCATAGTACTCGTGGTGATGTTGCTGACACGGACACAATCGCCCGAGTCATTCGCGGTACAGACTCCCTGTTGGGTCAGATTCAAGGTGTAACCATTCAACAGTTGTGCGTTGGTGATGTCGGTGACGTTGGTTGTAATCGTCGGCACGATATGCAGTCCATTCTCGTCAGTATAGGCGTTTGACGGGTCGTTGGTGGTCCAATCGAATGAACCAACACCGTAGCCTCCTACTTGGATCTCGTAGTTCCAGTCATTTTCGTTAATACCATGAAGGAAATCATCCTCAAATATGAGGCAGTACTAATATTTCAATATCAGTGGGGTTGTTCGCGACAAGCATAGCTTTCGTTGTCGCCGATATAAAATACGCGCAGCGAAATGAAGTGAAACCGCGAAATCATGTAAGAAAAGATTCCAGCAAAGGAGCGAATGTAGATACGTACTGGAGGGTTTTCGACACTCGCCCAACCGGAGTAGATGATATATGCCCCGATTCCCAATCCCACTATCGTGAGTCCGATAAAGAATACTTTGTCCCACAGCATACGAGGGTCTTTCTTCACAGTCCATGGCTTGTCATATTCGCCTATGAGGCGCGCAGATTTGAATTTACGCTGCCTGAGAGGTTTGGATTCTAATGATTGCAAAACAGCGTGAGCATCAAGACAACCTACTGCGATCGACAAAATTGGGTGGTTTTGTTTCTCCGAGCCAAAAGGGAATGCTAGGTGAAGAGTGCCATACCTGTGAAGATAGAATACTGTTGCGCGGAGGAGATAATGGATCTTTGGTCATGAGGAGTAGAGAATGGATTGTCAATTGGATATTCAAGAATAGAATTTTCCTCACTTCGAGAATGGTATTTCTCTGTAGTGACGACTACTGTCGATTTTTCCATTGCTGCTACAGTAGAGAAGGTCTCCGGTGTTGATTTTTTTTTTTTGGCAGCCCTAAATTAACAGCAAAAATCGAGGAGTTACATTATTTTAACATGGCGCGATCAACGCCAAAGTCTACCTAGCTGTCTCTGACAGCTCCAGTAGTGTTATCTGGTTGTCTGGACCATTTCTCCTCGCTCAAGATTGCCAAAACTTTTGGATCAGAAGAAACAACGTGAGTGAGCTCGCATAGCTAAGTTGTTTTTTTGTCGCCGCCTGAGAACAGTAATACCAATACGAACAAAGTCAAACCCAAACAAAAATAGGAAGGGCGCTAATCATCCCTGTACCTGTGCCCAGTAGGCCAATCTCGATTGCAGTTTATAGTGCCTTCTCGGCTTACCGCTATCTGAGTTGTCCTAACGTGGCTGATACGGGGTGGGTATGTATGTACGTACCAACAATAAGTGCAGAATGCAGATAGGAACAGAGTACAGCGCCGTGTGCCTCAAGGACCAATCAAAAGGAATAATAAGAGAGATGTCACGCACTGCAGTGATAATTTGTGCAGAAAATGCCACTGAATGGTGCCATATCTAGGCTCTTCGTTTCTTGGTACCAGGTTGGCCGTGTAATATTTTTTACCACGGCCAGACCGGTGTGATTACTCATAGACTAGTACTTGCATTGCTGTAGGATCCGAGTTCTTCTTAAGAGCCGCAAAGATAAGGATCAAAGTAAAAAAAGCCGAATTGGCAGGCCCAACTCGTCGCCAAGATTATACGAGTATGGTATCACTGCATTAGACATGAACACAAGAATAACGCTAGAGATTTGCCCCATTACACAAACAATAATAAAGCAAGAAAAACGGCGAGCGCTTGTAGCACGGCTTTATACGAGTCAAGTTTATACCCGACACCTGTGGAACCAGAACTCGTAGGGCTCGGGCTCGATGAAGAGGAGCTTGGAACGTTCCCAGTTGCTGCACCTCCGAGGTACCAACTTCCAATGTCTGTGAGCTGACCATCCTGGGTTAACATTGCCGCATTTGGTCCCACATTGGAAACTGATGACCGGAACGATCCGAAGTATGAGTATCTTTCGATATAATCTAGCCGATCAAAGTATTCAACTGAAGTCTGGAAGAACGCTTGCGTGGACTTCAGATCAGCATTTGCAAGCGCATACTCTGTTATCCATATTGATGTATTTGGATACCTGTAAGAGCATACATTAGCCTTCGCTAGTTCAAAGTTAGAGAAAGTGCATACGTACGTTGCAACGACCTGTCCAAGATAACTCGCGAGACCCTGGAAATCTCCGTACCAATGCAAGGGGATGAAGTCAACTGTGCAATTTGTCTTCAGAGAGGTGCAATTCGAGAAAAATTCCCTCAACCAGGTGAGACCGCTTTGACTTCCAGTCACGGACGGAGCGCCAATTTTTATACTTTCATTGCGCAGGGGCTCAATGTCTTTTATCCAAATGCTGGCGGCATCAGCGGGCGAAATTTCACTTCCACCTGTTGATGATGTTCCATCGGGTTCGTTGAAAGTCAAGATGTGAGTGATGTTCCGGCCCGATGTAATCTGGGATTTGATCTCTGAAGCAAATCCTGAGCTGTTCGTAGCTCCCCAAAGCATCGGCACGAACTCAAACTCTTCCTGAGAGCGATTTGAGTATGCAGCCGCGGGCGTGTCCGTGTAATCATAGTACCAGGTCAAATCTGAATTATCTTCCACCCATATCTGGTCGTCGGATGAATGGCCGGAGGTAATGTAGATGAGCCCTCGTTTGTTTGAAGATTGAAATTTTGTGGTGCCTGAAACATCCTGAGACAATGCCACTCCTGTGAGCGTCAAAATAGTCAGGAGAACATGCCTTGAAGTCCGCATCTTTCTTCGTTCCTGTTCAGATATGCTCGAACGTTGGTGTCGTAAGTAATGGCAATGACCTGCACATATTTCAATATAAAATCTTTATTTATCTTTCCTGCTTCTCGAACAGTATCCGGGTGAATCTTCCTGGTCCACAGAATCTAGACCATCTTCACTTCGAAGTTCACACCGGTATCTTGTAGTCGATCGGGGCGATACCCACTGTCCACGACTCAACTGTCGAGGATAAGGCTGGAGATGTAGTCGGTTAAAAACTCCCGAGTAGAAGCGGTTGCATCATACTTGGCGCCACAGGCTAGCTGTCACATAGACTAGTGAACGCCGTGGCAGGGATCTGATAGTGCCTAATCCTAATCATCCCATAGAATCATAGATGCGCCTAGGGCTAAAGCCATAGCGCCGGGTGTGGTTGTTCCTGAAGTCTAGACCTAGGCGCACTCGCTGATTGGTTGCCACGGCGGTCAAAGCAGCTTGATAAAGAAAGTTTGAAGGCAAATTTGAAGTCCGGAAGCCTTACCCTAAGACAACGTCTCGAGATAAGAAATCCGGTGGATCCCAACTAAATATACCACACCGGTACTCCGTACTCGTTCATTCATTCTTCCCCTGGCATGATTCATGCATAAATTACGCCCACCAAGGCGCCTTGTAAAGTATTACACCCCTGCGATAGGAGGCTCAGCCACCTCGTAAGGTTGTAGAAAAAGGCGAGCCTTTCTTCTTTAGTGCGGACTGCGCGAACCCATACAGAACACCCAGGAGTGCCACGTTATCTGTCAGGCTGAATAGCTTCGGTACTCGCTTTGTCCCCTTGTGTTACGAATGACAAAAGGCAATTTTTGCTAGAGACAAGCTCGCTTCTGTTGGAAGGAGCGCTATTGGTTCCACAGTCACTACATCGGCGGCAGCAAGCCATGGCCCATCACGATAACGCTGAGAGTGGATTGGCTTTTTGGGTTTATTTACGGAGTACACCGTTACCGAGTGTGTTGGCTCGTTTGAACTCGGGTTCGCACTAAGTAAGTCTTACAGCAAGACTATAGAGAAGGTAAACGTAGGCGAGGATCATATCTATAGACTAGCTGCGAGTCTATAGGGCGTAGTAAAAGAAGCCATGCAACTGCAGTAGCCTATTTCTTCAACAATAAGTTGACTTATAATAGCTCTCTCGGCGCCAGAGCTGTTCCCAAAGTGTTGAAAAAAAAAATCTGCTCCCACTTCCCTCTAAGGAAGCAGACATTTTTATCATCCTCATAATAAGGCTTCTGCCATTGTTGTTGCAGCTATTGCAGTGACCAAAATGAGTTCTGCAGTCCCCCCAAAAGACATAGAGAGCTCTTCCAGCGATGGCTCAATTCAGCTCCCTGCCCCAGCTGCTCGTCCCAGGATATCTCGGTCTCAGACGTCAAAGAGCTTATTTCTGGGTATGAAGGATGTAGACAGCTACACCCGTTCAGTCACTGTAAGCTTGCATCTATTCCTTCGTGCAGTTTAAAGCTAAAATTGGGATTCAGATGGCGCAATTCCTTTATCGTCGATTCCAGGAGAAGGGCTGGTTACACCCTGATCCAGCTGCCAGACTCACTTCCCCTCTCGGTATCGTCATTCGTGTTGACCCTGAAACAGAGGAGGAAGCCAAATTTGTTTCAAAGCCGGAGGACACGGATTCCGACTTGCAGTTGATCAGCGCAAATCTTGGCCTAGAAGCTGTCTTCACCATGTCGTCAGATATCACAGCTTTGATCTTCAAGCGCATCGGGAAGAATGATTCAGAAGTGACCTTGTCACCACATAATATAACCGTTCCAGTTGTGGATTCTTTGAGCGCATTGGCTGCAGACAGTTCTAATGTGAGAAGGCGAGACTTCTGCTGCTTCTCGAGACAAGAGAAGACTGTCCTCATTTGGACGAATTCACCTGATGAGCTCATGACACACGCAATTGAAATAGAGACTAAGCTTATGGGCTCCGTATGTCATCCATAATCGTCAAGTACTCCCATTTCAAACTTGAGAGCTAACTGATACCACAGATATGGGGAACCATGATGGTTTCAGGAACACAAAGTCCTCGAATCAGCCGCCCCCTAACAATGAACGGACCAGGGGGTCTAACTCCATACCAACATCGGACACCAAGCATAATCTCCGAGAGCCCCAGTCGAGCCTATACGCATTCGAACGAGAAGGGCTTAGTCGTACTCGATGAGGTTGATCTTACTGCCGAAGACGAAGAATCCGCCACACCTGTTGCTCGCCCATTTCTGCTCTCCCACTCTGTCATGGTTGGTCTTGCCATGTGTTTGCTGATGGTCATCGAATGCTTCGCCGTGCGCTTGATTATCATTGAAATCAAGGCGCTTGGTACTCCAATGCTTCCTCGTCTTGGTCTACTGGCGCCACTGCCTATCTTCATGTTCTTCACACTCTTTTTCACAATCGTCATTATCGGCACCGGCTTCCAGATGTTCGGTCCAATGAACGACGTCAAATACGGCAACTCTCGATTTTATAGCTCACAACCCCCAAGCCTCAAACGCCATCCAGGTTATCAATTTCCACATGTGACCATTCAAATGCCTGTTTATAAAGAAGGTCTCAAAGGTGTCATCATTCCCACCATTGAAAGTTTGATGCCTGCTATACGTCATTATGAGTCCCTCGGCGGCACAGCCAGTATCTTTGTCTGCGAGGACGGCATGCAAGCTGTTAATCCCGAAGTCGCTGAGATGAGGAAGAAGTTCTACAAAGCTAACAACATTGGCTGGTGTGCTCGACCACCTCATGGCAAGGACGGCTTCGTGAGAGCTGGAAAATTCAAGAAAGCCTCAAATATGAACTACGCTCTCAGTTTCAGTCTTCGTGTCGAGGATGAGCTCCTGCGTCTGATGAAGGTAAAGGCTGATGCAGAGGAGAGAACTCAAGAGTCTCTTTCTATTGAGGAGGAAGAGGAACTTTACCAGCAAGCTTTACAAACCGTTCTGGAGGGTGATAAAGGCAAAACTTGGGCAGAGGGGAACATTCGTATGGGAGGGATCATCCTGCTTATTGACTGCGATACTAGAGTGGTAAGTCTAATGCTTCCTTCAAGGCAAATTATGGCTAACAAACTATTCAGCCTATCGATTGTCTGTCTCTCGGAGCTTTGGAGATGGAGGAAAGTCCCGAAGTTGCTATCATTCAGCATGCATCCGGTGTCATGCAAGTTATTCACAGTTTTTTCGAAAATGCTAGTAAGTGTTGACAATCTTCTATAACGAGAATCAATCTCACACTTCTCTAGTCACTTATTTCACGAACCTCGTTTACTTGCTTATCCGATTCTCAGTCGGTAATGGTGATTGTGCGCCATTCGTCGGACACAATGCCTTTCTCCGATGGAAAGCCATTCAAAGTGTCTCCTTCATGGAGAATGGCATCGAGAAGTTTTGGTCTGAAAGCCATGTTTCTGAAGATTTTGATATGTCTCTTCGACTTCAAACTGCTGGTTTCGTTGTGCGACTTGCAACTTACGGTATGTTTTCATCACTCGGAGGTATCTTCTGTTATGTCGCACCTAACTTTTTGTAGATAAAGGTGAATTCAAAGAAGGCGTGTCACTCACGGCCTTCGATGAGTTGTTGCGATGGGAAAAATATGCATATGGTTGCTCAGAGCTGGTATGTCTAATACGTAACCTGCAACCTATTTCGGTTTAATACTAAAGCCTCTTACCAGATCTTCCACCCTGTCTATCAATGGATATACCGTGGCCCTTTCACCGAGCTTTTCCGTCGTTTTCTCTGGTCAAATATGAAGGTGTCGGCAAAATTCACAATTCTCGGCTATATCGGAACCTACTATGCCATCGGCGCATCTCTTCCTCTGTCCATTGCAAATTACTTCCTGACAGGTTGGATTGCAGCCGACTTGGATCACAGCTATCTTCCCAGTTGGGACATGCTTTGTGGTACACTTTTCATCTTCGTCATTGTAAGTCCGATTGCCTTTGCGTGGTATAGACATCGATTAGGCGACAAAAAGTTCCTTTGGGCCTTGCTAGAGGCGTTTATGTGGATGCCCTTCTTCGGTAAGTTGTTAAAGGCTGACATCCAGTATATAATGACCATGACTAACTTATATCCTCGCAGTCGTCTTCTTCGGTGGCGTGTCCTGGCATATTTCATATGCTCTCCTGGCTCACATGTTCTGTCTTCCCATTGAGTGGTCATCAACGGCCAAGGAACTCGAAGCTGGTGGTTTCTTCATTGGTATGGAGAGAGTATTCAAAGCTTTTAAAATGGTCCTGCTATTTATGGCTTGCTTGACTGCTTGTGTAATCTATATGGCCCAGTTCGCTCCTTATGGTTGGAAGATTAGTGCCTGGACATCCATTTTGCCGGTGGCCAACCAAATTGTCGGTCACGTCTTGTTGCCTATTATGACGATTCTACTTTAGAACTTTTTGTTTGTTTTGAAAGATCGTTTGTTAATAATTTTTGGTTCGCGTGGGAGGAATATATAGCCAAATACACGAGACATCTAATTTGAAGAATTATCCAATTATTTAGTTTAGTTTAAATTTCTATTGACCACGGCTGCGAATTTGCTGGAGAGCTCAATCAGTGACTCCTAATGATTATCAGGTTTTCATTTCATTTTTAAGTAGTCAAGCACATCTCATAATTTACTAAGTATGCGCGGAGTAGTGAATTTGATGTCTACAACTCTGATAAGGTATAGAATATCATCCTGGATGCCATCCTATACAAAGCCATTCGCGTAGTTATATGTCAATCGTTACTCGTTCTTTGCAGCCCATGCGCAACCTTGAGTGCCAATATGATATCTTCGTCATAGTCTCTTGCCTTTTGTAGGTAATCATTCATATGCATGAAGGGATGAGGAACTCCGAGGTATCTACAGTCTGCATTAATATTGTCAAGTTCTAAGTGTTATTCTTTTTGGTGTAGTATTTTAAACATACCTCTTAAAAGTAACTTTATTACCGGCTGCAACAAGTTTCTTTCCGTAGTCTTCACCTTCGTCACGCACAGGGTCAATCTCCGCCGTGATGAGAAACGTGTCACAAAGATTGGCGAAATTCGGCGCCTTGATTGGTGACAGCCACCATTCAGGCCAAAGTGACCGTATATAATCTACTTTGTCATCTGGGAAGGCATATCGTTGAAAGTATGACATCCGCGCCCAATTGAGGAGAGGTGCTCGACTGTACTGTCGGAACGACTCATATGGAGAATCTTCGAGTTTCTTATAGGAACAGCAGTCTGTGACGGGGGCCACCGCTGGTATAATAAGCTTGAGAGGAATATCGTTATCTCGTGCAAGATGTTGAAGGACACAACTAAGGTAGCCGCCTGCTGAGATTCCTCCGAGAGATATGGACGATTTGTCAATGTTCAGCTTCTCACTCGAATCTCGAACCTGCATGCAAATTTGTCTTAGTTCCAAGTTCGAAAGACAAAAGAATTTCAATTGGCATTTTACCCAAGACAAGGCAGCCCACGCATCTTCAATGTTCTTCCCAAATATCGTCTCTATTCCAAGAATTAGCGACAGCCGCTTGAAGGTAAGATCTCTCTACATATCCAATACTCACCAGGACAATGCCGATAGTTGACGTCTACAACTACCAAGTTAAGGCGATCGCGTAGAGTCAGGCAGAATTTAGAATCTGCATGAAGACTGCCGAAAACAAATCCTCCACCTAGGTTCATAATTTAGAAAGATTGCATGTATAATTGGAGGGAAAGGGATCAAACCATGAAAATTGATATGAACACTATACGGTCCCGGGCCAAATTTGGTAGGATCTGGATAGTAACACCTAATAGGAACAAGAGCTCCATCCTTGGACTCGATGTCGTAATTCTGGATGCGAGGCTCATCTTTACTGTCATAAGCCCAGACGGCCTCGTACTTGGAAGGATTGGCTCGAATTTCTTCAATGGGAACTTCATGCGTTGGTTTCAATTTTGCTAGAACCTCCTCATAGAAGGATATGAATTCAGGATCCATATTTCTAAGAATATTGGGGTCAACGGAGCTTGTTAACGACGAGGCAGTCGCATCAAGCTCGGACTGGGGAATTGCTAGTGCCATGATGAAGAAGTTTTGTTGATCTGTTTAGTACATACAAATATGAAATGATGGCTCAAATCAAGGGATCCCCGGGAGATTATGCAAGTTAAATGCAAATTAGAATATAACTGGAGAGTCAGAGGGTCTACTGCGTGAGCATGTGTCTAAACCAAGCATACACATACTAAATAAAAGTGGAGGGTGGCGGAACAAGCCGGATTGATTCTCTCGGTTTTTCCGAGCAGATTTGTTTTAAATGCGCGGCCCATCCGTTCATTTTCTCATTCCTTACACACAGCTGGAGGCATAGCGTGCGGGGGAAGTTCACAGTTCATCTCTTTGAGATCAATAAAGCGGATGTGCCTTGATGATAAGACGCCAGGAAGCAGAGACATGTCAGTCGAGTCGCAAGCTCGGGCACTGGGTAAGCGGAGACAACAGCAGCAAGGAGAAGGAGAAGGAGACTCCGTTCCGGGTTCTGAACGGAAGAGACCGAGGACATTGCAAGCCTGCCTGCCATGGTATGTTACGCTTTCAAGCTATCTACTTCCAAATCTACGATCACAAGGACTAAAATTTGATAGCCGACGACGAAAAGTAAAATGCAATGGTCATAAGCCTCGGTGCCACAATTGCACTCGATTTGACGATGAATGCCATTGGCCCTCAGGAAGCCTTCCTCTGGGACAATTTACTCTGCCGCTTGTGAATTTGCCATTGGAAGAACTGGATTTCCTCTCGGAAGATCAAGCTCTGTGTTTGTCCAAAGCTTTTTTCTCATCCCCTCAATTGTTAGTGGTAGGCCATGCTTTGCACAGACCGACTTTCGAAGGCCGCCGATTCCTGAAACAGCCTCTGTTTTTACGAATAGCCATATGTGGCTTGGCGGCCATACAGCTTGATGACGATGAATTAGAACGGTTCTTCAACAGAGAAACCGGCCCAGATGTTTCCAACCGACTTGCACTGATCGGACAGACACTCTCGAAAGACAGCTCGTTCCACCCAACGGTCGAGAACATCTTAGCCAACGTCTTACTGGGATGGAGAGAGCTTATTGCAGGCAGTGGCAATCTGGCATGGCTATATACTGGTTTGGCAATCCGTATGGCCCAGGTATTAAGACTGGGCAAAGAGTATCATCAACGTCATCCGGCAGTCGAACGCGAGAGACGGCGCCGGACAATGTGGGCCGCTTTCATATTGGATCGCTTGGTCTCTTATATCATGGCGCGTCCCCAGACAATCGGCGTTCACAAGCTCAGAATACAGCTGCCATGTCCAAACCATATTTATATTTTTGGAGAGGCATATGATGGTCCTGACATCCATCAGTCGCTCCTAGGAGATGCCACTGACGACATTCTGGCATATGTTATTAGAGTAATCAATCTTTGGGGCGCATGTACAGATCTATTTGCGAATTTGGCCATTGGAGATAAGAGCTCCTCTGCTCAGCTTGAGACCGAGCTGAGACAATTGGAGTTCACAATTGAGACCTGGACGGCACAATTACCTGATCGTTTACATTGGTCCCCTGAAAATTACGCGGCTCACAAACTTCTCGGAACAGGGAGTCAGTTTATACTACTTCAGATGCTTGTTCTACATGCACATTGTATCACCCGACAGGGATTTCTGCCTTTCGAGACTCTATTCGTATCGGAGACTGGCACAGATTCGATTGCTGCGCAATCATGTTTGGCGTATGCTCAACGCATCACTGAGATTTCGACTTCACTTTTTCAAGGAGACGATGTCGATCGTACGAACCTCAAATCTCCATTTAGTGGCATTGCAATAGCTTGCGCGGCAAATATATGGATATGGAGGATCCACGTGAACGACATATATCAGATCGAAGGGACAGAAAGGTCATCTGAGACTGATCAGGAAATAAAGTCATATCTTGCAAGTTTAACTGCCATTCTACAGTCATGGGCAAAGACATGGAAGCTTGCTCAGTCGTGGCTCGACGTTATTGGAATACTTACGCAGTACTATGCAACAATCTACACCGGAGATACCACGGTTAGTCTAGGTGAACAAGAAGTAGGGAGTGGAGAACGATCTTCCGAACAAGAAGACCCGGACCGAGAAGTAGAGATAGGAGGTGGGTTTCCAGAGCCACCCGACTTTCAGGATCTGTTCAGAAGAATATATTTTTTGAATGCTGCCGTAGGCGAGTCGACGACTCTGAGGCGGCAATTTGCACGGCTCCAAACTCACAGTTCCTGGAGTCAGATGTGGTTGGGATCACTACTTTCTAGACAGGCACTGGATGATCATTTAGCAGGATTTGTGGACGGTACAGGATTGCTATAAGTGACCTCCTAGAGACGAATTGCAAGTAAGATGATATTAATATGCTTTAATTTCGAGCCTAAATAATAAAGAAAAGATAACAAAAATAGGTTCACATTGAATAGCAAGCAAAACACTGCCCTAAGCTTCCACACTTTATCTTAGAGATGGGAATTCTGGATAATCAAGTCCACAGCATGTTTGGCCATGCCCCTAGATAGTTGTCAGACTAGGTTGTCCTAGGTTGTAAGAGAAGGTATCTGTGCTGTCGATACTTATTGCACTTACCAAGACGCCTGATAGCCCGCTCCAGCTGCGCCATAATTATGAACCACCATTCTATCCCCGTAAAGTTGCTTTTCAATCCTGGGTCCGCCCTTGCGACTGGCTATAATTTACAATCAGCCACCGTCTCTGGTCGAATTGCATCTATACATCGGAAAAATCACTTACGCCTCAATCCAACCGCATGATATAACACTTTGAGGTCCTCTGGCTTGCCAAGGTCTGGACATAAAGCACAGCATCTTCTTTTGATGTCTTCGGCAAAATCCAAGTCGATATTTCCATCCCATACCCCGTCTAATCGGCAGCCACCAAGGACAACTCCTCCATGCGGATATCGGGGAAACACGTATGTCGTGTCGCTCGCAACTCGTTTGGGTGACCGAAAATACATCTTTCCAAGAGGCTTCGAAGGTGTTTCGACTAACAGTATTTGTCCCTTATATGTCAAAATGGGTTAGCATCCGTCGCGAAAAAAGGAGAGGGAAGGATCAAGGGTTGTTAGGGTTACTAAGGTAGATAGGATAAATAGGGTAGAGAAGTCATGTTGAGACATGTAAAAGTAATTGATAGCGGACCTTTGTTGGGTAGATATTATGATCCTCGACCCCCTTCAAGCTATAAGACCCCAAACCAGTACAGTTGAAGAAGGTCTTTGCCATCGGAAAGCTCTCAAAGAGACTGTTGATATCATCAAATTCGGCGCGACGTAGGTCAATTCCTGCTTTGAGTACCTGAACCTGAAGCCTATGACAATCAATTTGTGCACTCATCACATCATAAAGTGGGATGAGCTCACCATGGAAGATACGATTGCACATTAATCATGAACGTAGATAAGTCATACCCAAAGTTTGAACCCTGAGGTAGTTCATGCTTAGGCACCTCGCGTAGTCCACCGACCAGCTTCTCATACCAAATCTTTCCTGTGCCTTGAGACAAAATCCCAGCATTCTCTATCGGCGAGTCGAATATAGCTCTTATATCCATCCTTCTAATGCCACACTCTGGGGATTGGCGCGATATTTTCTCAAACTGCTTGAAGCTGACAGCATCCCACTCCTCTTGTACGCCGTTGTCGGTGGCCATTGATAACCAATTTGCACCAGCCCATGGTGAAGTATATTCGACGCTTTTGTCGCCAGGCAAATGTTTGGCTACCACAATGACCCCCGAAGTCGGAAATCTAGTCTTCAACTCGAGTGCTGTTGTGAGGCCAACCACACCAGCACCTAGAATCACGTATAGTGGTGTGTCGATTCCTATAAAACGGCAGGTAAGCCCTGTTAACAGTGATAAATCAGGTTGTGATTTACCCATTGTGGTTCAATTTTGAGGCGACGATCAGTGCACAGTTCGATGATACTTCCTCTCGAACTAGTAGATATCACTTTTTTTGCTTTTGGGACCTCAAAATCTTCTCATAAACGCCTCAATAGCGATATAATTTGCTTCTTGGTAAATTCATTCGGAAAATTCTCTCGGTTGAATCTTATTACTGTTTCTATTTAGCTACCCCTCTCATCCTCGAACAATCTGTTCATCTATATGAGCTCCCTGCAATATATGAATGATAGATACCCTAATCATCTGACTCATCAACTGTGGCGTGGATGACTCTGATCTTCTTCCTATCTTCTCCGCTTTACACCACGGAAGAGCCGTGCAGCAAGCGATAAAACTTTCACGGCTCATCCGGTCCTTATCTTGATCCCATCCGAGGATTAAGTATCTTGTTATTCTGGGGAAACCCAACTGAAAATGAGACTTCGAACTTTATTTTCCTGATAGAATTTCCTGAATATGGTCGGAAAATGTGACAAGACCCCTTAGTGAGATGGTGAACCGAGTCAAGCACTTACCACCTAGACATGTATTTAAGCAAGGCCGATGGTCTTAGTTGCTGTTCATCTCAATTCGCGCATGTCTAGTCTGTATAACACCTTGCAATATGAACACTGCAAAGACAATGTCGAAAGTTGATATGGAAAAAAAGATGGTCGAGAATATCAAAGCTGAAGTCGAGGACTTGCCCCCAACTGGGAACCTCATTGAGCTTCAGGATCCTGCTTTGCTCAAGAGTTTCAAGCGCCGATGTGATTTTATTCTGCTGCCAGTACTCAGTTTTGTATATCTCTTGAAGTAAGCTTGCCGCTCCTAACATCATCTTGAACAGTTGGTTGGATATCACCACTAATATTAGCTGAATAGCTCTCTCGATCGCTCCAACTTGGCAAATGCCAAAACGGATAACCTCGCCAAAGACCTTAGTATGGTTGGGAATCAGTACAACCTAGTCCTCACATTCTACTATGTTCCATTTGTCCTCTTTGGTCCGATTGGTTCTGTCGTGTGCAGGAAGATCACAGCTAAGTATGGCATTGCCGGCATGATGATGGGATTCGGCATCGCTTCTACTTGCACAGCTGCGGTGAAGTCATTTTCCGGGCTGTTTGCCTGTCGGTTCTTCGTCGGTGTGTTTGAGGCTGGATTTTTGGCATCGTTGGTGCTCCCTTGACAACTTCTATAAAATCCGATCTTGACTCTCCCTCGCAGGGTTGTCGTATATCTTTCCGGGTTTTATACTCGACGGGAAATTGCAAGTCGCATTGGTATATTCTACGCAGCGAATGTTATAGCATCCGCTTTTGGCGGACTCCTCGCTTTTGGCAGTAAGCAATTTACAGGGCCAAGATTTGATAGATACTAATATGTGCAGTCTTCCATCTAAAGGATACAAAATTGTATTCCTGGGCATACCTATTCCTACTCGAAGGGAGTTTGACAATTCTTGCAGCTATAATAGCCGCTATAGTTCTTCCGAAGGATCTTCAGAGGGCTTACTTTCTCACTCAAGCACAAAGGGATCTTGGGATGGCTAGGCAACTGGCCGATTCCGTGGATGAAGCCAATGTGCCTTTCAAATGGTCGGACGCTGTTCGCGAATTCAAGTACTGGCACATCTACCTTCGAATCGCCATTATCTTCTCTTACGGCGTTCTTATTGGAACAAGCTCAAATTTCTTGCCCATCATTGTGCAAGGCATGGGTTACTCGACTGTTAAAACAAACCTGGTAAGGCAGTCAGCTACTCCTATCTACTATACCAATAGATTAATGTGCTGATGCCCGTACGATTCGCAGTATACTGTAGCACCATCTATTACAGCCGCGGTGATATTGATTGGTATATGTTTCTCATCCGACTATTTCTCCGAGCGAGGATTTCACATGGTTGGCATTCTTACAATCAGTGTCATTGGGTACATCCTCCTTATGACTGTCAACATCGAGACCGAAAGAGGAGTTGCCTACTTTGCAGTGTTCTTAACCACGATCGGGGTATGTGTTAAAATTCCATCTGTCTTCCTTCAAAGCTATTTGTACACATCCCGGATACTAATCCAAGACGTGTTTCTCAGGCATTCCCAATGAGTGTGATCTTCTCCGCTTGGACAGTCTCCAACATCACGAACATGAGCTCAAGGGCACTCGCAATGGGAGTTTTGATTGCAATGGGTAATTTATTCTAACCAATAAAGTATGGCAATGCTTGCGAAACAATACTGACTTTCCGTCCGTATAGGAAATTCCGCCGGTCTCGTTTCAAGCAACATCTTCTTTGCTGACCAAGCACCGCGATACATCACGGCCTTGATAATAAACTGTGCCATGGCAGGTGTTTCCATGGTCCTGTGCTTGGGCTATACGGTGTGGATGAGATATGAGAATCGTCGGCGAGACCGAGTTTATGGAAAACTGACCAACTACATCACTGCTAATATTGCGGATGTCAATGATCGTAACTTTCGATTTCAACCTTGATTGGAGACTACAGTCTATCTATACTTTTATACTTGTTAGGCTCCTGAATGTATGTCAAGTTTGAACTCTGGAACTGATTGTTTGACTATATTCTTACTTCATGAATATGCAGTGAATAGCATTATGTCTTATTACCTTGATCCAATATCTCCCCATTTGGCATTGAACAGGTCACATACGTACAGGGGGAAGAGCCTCGATAACGGATTTCCTTCATTATTCAAGTTGATCATGGAAGTCACATCGAACAGGTTTTGAATTCTTCTCAAGAGAAACCTTACCATCAGGTTGGAGTTTAACCATCTCGATCAACAAAAATACTTATATTCTGACCGATAACGCTGTTAACCCTAATCGCCTACCAGCCATGGCTGCAGATCGACAGTGCGTTGAGGCGCTTCGGAGCCTCAAGGATATTTTCCATCCCTTTACAAGCTGTCTTTCCAGGAATTGATCAAGAATGAGACCTTATGATTTAAGATAGGCTTGGACAGGAGAGCCGACCAGATCAACACCAGGGCACTTAAGGTTGTCTTAGGGCTAGGGTCCCTGATCAACTAGTTGGCCATGTATCAAGCCTAGACAACAATCGAGACTACAGGAGTTCGAGCACATCGCATAAAAAGAAGAGAAGAAAAAGGTAATATCAAGTCCAGGTTTGTCCCAATATGGGCTGGGCTATGGATGTCAGCAAGTAAGCAACCCCACACAGATAAGACGGGCTGTTGGCGGGGAATCACGCGATGCACCAAACAAACACCTTAGAAATCGACTACTGCTCTATCTCCTTGCTCTCACTGTTGGTATAACGGGCTCGATTCAATAGGTCAACAGTCATGTCAGGCCAGGAGCGTCCACTTCGCTTTGAGAGCTTGGCTCTACACGCAGGGTTCGTGCAGGCATTTATCTACGGTAATCGGGAGCGGTGTCGTGCTAACGGTCTTCTATCAGAGAGGATGTCCACGATGTTCAGTCAGGGACTGGCGCATTGACTACTCCACTATATGCGTCGACTGTATGTCTGATAATATTCCTGCCATTGGATGTACATGATTACTGATACGTACCATTGCAGTCTTTTACATTCAACAACAGCCAGCACGGAGCTGACATCTTCGCTCGAAAGGCCGAAGACTTTGCTTATAGTCGGCTTGGAAATGTATGCAATCATCTCCATTCAACCCCGCAGACTCTTTTGGCGACACTTTGTCTCTACCAAATAGAGAAAACATAACTGACTCTAAATAGCCCACATCAGCGGTTTTCGAGCAACGGATAGCAGCTTTGGAAGGAGGCGCTGCGGCCCTTCCTGCTTCGTGGGTATCATTTGTCTGCCGACATGGTTTACATGCTAAAAATCTTTCTAGCTCAGGAGAAGCAGCACGCTGGATGGCCGTCGCCGCTTTAGCAATGGCTGGCGAGAACATCATTGCGGCTAGTACAATATTTGAAGAAACGTACAGTTTGTTCAAGTACCGGCTCCGAACGCATGGGATTACGGTCAAATTTGTCGATATCAATGACATAGACTCTGTCCGAAATGCGATTGATGACAACACGCGTGCTGTTTACATTGAGAGTATCAGCAGTATTGGGCTCGAAATTGCAGATATTTCGGCCGTAGCATCGGCAGCCCACGGGGCAGGCGTGCCGCTCGTTGTGTGGGTTTAACCTGGTTTTTAAGGGAGAACAAGGACAATCTAACCATCACATAGGGACAACACGGCTGGTGTCGCTGGTTATCTCATCCGTCCCATCGACCACGGAGCTGATATCGTAATTAACTCAACATCCGAATGGGTCACAGGAACCGGTACAACAGTCTCTGGAGTCATCGTCGACAGCGGAAAATTCCCTTGGAAAACTCATTCCGCAAGGTTCCCTCATCTCACGCAACCTTCGCCAGGATACCATGGTATGAACTTTGCCGAAGAGTTTGGCAATATTGCATACATACTATATGTGCGAATGGCTATTCTGCGTGATGCTGGGCCATGCCTGAATCCATTTGCGACGTCATTTGCTCTGGCTGGGCTAGGAAGTCTGTCGCCTAGGGTGGATCGGCATAATAGTAACACGCTATCGCTTGCTGCGTGGTTACAGACGAACGAGAAAGTGGCGAAAGTTGTGTTTCCGGGACTCGCGACACATCGCACTTTTTCGCGTGCGCAAAAGTACCTTCGCCAAAAAGCTGGATTTGGATCAGTGCTGCATTTCGATCTAAAGGAGGGTGGATCGGAGAAAGTGGCATCTCTTGTCGACAATCTAAAGCTTATCAAGCTGTCAAGCGGGTATGGCTTTTCCTGCTTGCTGAATCTTACATTATAGGGAATGCTGACCTTTATTTTGCCTCACAGACTAGGAACTCCGCAGTAAGTGATCAGCTGTCCCTGACCTCGGCTTCAGAACTGACTCAATTTTTAGAACCTTGATATACGTGGCCGATGAACGTTCGGCATTTAGGGAGGGGATTAGCGATGCCGTTAATGCTCTCATTCGTGTTTCCGTTGGTTTGGAGCATATAGTAAGTTTAAGACGGCATACTTAGAGACAAGTAGCTGATTTTCTATCCCCTTCAGGATGATATTATCGAGGATTTGAAAGAAGCGCTGAAAGCTGTTTGATATAGACGTCAGAATGAGTAGAAAATGCCCAACATGTTCATTGACTGTTGGTGGTTTAGCTCTACCACACCCAACATGTGCATTGGTAGATGTAGTATTGCTAAACGCTAAGAAATGATACTGAGTCTGACCAATCTGGTGTAAAACACGAATATAACTAAGTTTTAAAACTCCGTAATTGGGAAATGGGCCATATTTATGGCTGCGTAGGGGCCATCCGCTGACAAAGGCAATTGTTCTCAAAAGGCAGATACTTGGTTCTTTCAAGACGAGCAGGATCTTGAAATTGCGCTGCACCTGGACCCCACTGTAAGCCATTCCTTTTATATTCTGCCAGTCTTTTGATTTCTATGCTAGGTCCTCCCAGCCAAAAAATAAAAAAAAAAAAAGGCTCAGGCGCCGTCATACCGAGCGTACAAAACAACCGCTCGCGCACAAAAGCTACCTCTAGGACATATGATCCAGCCGAGGGCCTCCTCTCAATGAGCTACTACACCAAGCGCCAAATCTGCGTACACAACGACATGAACCGACTGCAATCAGTCCCTTGGCCCGGCCAGCCCGGGGCTATTCCCGATATAAGAAACCCGCTCCACAAGTTATGACACTTGCAGTAAGTCAGATCTGTCATGGCTGTATTACGCTATTATCATAACTGAACGAAAACAGTGCCGAAAAGTCCGATTCTAGCATGCTTTCCAAACCCAGAACGTCGCAGTTGAAATTGTCAATCGTACTATAAGATGGCCCGGTCTGTGTAGTATCAATCCCTTGTGAAATGGCAGCTTTTGTCGGTCCGTTAGTTTTCGGCATACTATAGAAGGGAATGGAAAAATTCTATTTACCTTGTGTGGTGGTATTTTCATTGCTTAGATTACCATATGCGTCTCGCCATGTCCATAAGAGATCGTGAAGAAGGCTCGCCCCTAGTCGGGTTCTGAGCCTCAGACCCGGCTCCTCATCGAAGTTCCCAATCCGAGCGTAACCACCCCAAAGCTGGGTCAAGATCTTTGACATGCGTCCTTGAAGATCATTATCTTCAAGGGAAGTCTCCCTGATCATTTGAGCCGCAATATGAAACATGCGTTTCCCCTCGTCAATATCAATGTAACTCGAGTAGTTAGAGAAACCCAGCTTAAGTATCAGCATTGCAGCCAACGACAGGATCTGGAATTGGACTTGAGGAGCGTATCGAACGAAATCAGACTCTACGCCGAGGTCAGAAACTCGCCGTATCAAACCAGTCGCCAAACTGTAACCTCGTAAAAGGGCCATTTTGCGAGCGTCGGGACCACTAGGCTCCATAAGATAAAACACGCAGAGATGGAGTCCTGCTCCGTCGAGCAAGACGCTGTTCTCGACTACCAAGAGAACTTAGTACCAGATCTTGACGTTCGTTACGATATCTTTGAGATTAATGTACCTGTCAATTCTGGGCCAAGACTTGCCCACAGTTCGCTGAATTCTCGCTCAAGTAAAGCCAGGAGGGGGAAAGTGTCACCTGGTCGAGCTGAGCCCTCAGCAAACCCGGGGACTCCAGCAATACACAAAGAAGTACGTGTCTCGAATTGATATATTTTGAGCTGCTGTGTGATCGCCTTGGGGACTAGCGTATGGTTGTTTTGTGTGATGATACGAGCAATGGTCCAGTCCGAAAATGGGGACGGCTGTCCATCTATAAATGAGTTACTGTTCAGACGCCTAGCAGTCAGTTACAATGTCATGTGCTAGATCTCGAGGGAATTCAAATACCTATGCAATGCGATATAACATGCTGACCATGCTTTTAGACAATCAGAAACTTCATTTTGGCTTAATCGTCTATGTGTTCGGGAAAAGTCACTGATGACGTCGGGTCTATGGAAACCCAGCTGCAACGCAATGGAATGCGCCAACGTAGCCAGAGTTATAGTGCTATCAGTAGATAGCGAAGAAGTGGGAAATGGCCACATGCATATTAGCACTATGGACTGCACAAGCTCTAACGTGTGTGGGGGATTAGAGATGGTCTCCCATAGTAGCTTCTTGACGGGCGTGATCAAGCTGACGAGCAAATGCGGCTCATCGAGGTTTCTTCGAGAGGCTACATACGCTATCGTCCAGAAAAGTAATGCCGACCTGTTATGATATTCTTCTGGCGTGGTAGAAGGGTCTAGTATCGAGATATGGGGGTGATACTTGTCAAAAAAGCTGTAACTACTCAGAAAAGTGAGATGTAGATGCGTGGTTGTCTCGGCTTACATGTAAAAAAGCTTGGTGACCTCATCTGGTGCGAGAACAATATCATCAAGAGATATAGGCGAGGCATGTACTCTTCCAGTACTAGGTCTTGAATCTAATACCTCATCAAAAGACCGTATTGATGGGGCCGAAAACAACCGATTGCCAGAACGAAGTATTTCTGGTGCGTTCAGTGCACTTGGAGCATTTGTTGCCTGCTCATCTCGTGCTATTGATTGAGAACCAGCAGATGCAGTGTTTGCCATAGAAGATCTCAGTTCCCGGATCTCCTTCTCTAGCGCATCGAGCTTCCTATATTCATGTTTTAGCATTGTGGACCAGGCCATCATTTTATAGATGCTCACTCCGGTTTGTTCAATCGCTTATAGTCCAGTTCTATTCTGCACTCGCGGTCTAAACGACGACATCTTGCACAGGGAACCTTGCCGCCTGTAGATAACTCACATCGCATCTATTGCAATGGCATTGGGTCAGATGAGCGACAACAATTTTGCTCTGCTTGTCCTGCCTACCTTTGCCTGCCGACAGTGCTTACAAGCAATCCGACGGCTCTTGCGACTGGCCGAATCAAATGATTCTGTCTGTTGACGGAACCGACGCATCGTGAATAGTTGCGTTCAGCGCACCGAGAGACATAGCTGGCTTCACAGCACCATAAGATTATTGATCGTCTCGATCGAATGAAGAAAAAAACAAAGAAAATGGTTGAGGACCAGCTCCTTCCCGGTCGTTGTTGTTCCACGTGACTCAGCCGAATTGTCGCGTTCTGATTGGTCCGTTGGGTACAAAGCCTTTTCAGCTCGCGATTTCCCAACTTCCTCTTCAACAACACTCTTCAATTTCACCAGACGCGTTACTCATGATGACACCAATTGCGAACGCTATCTATCGGATATTGATCCCGATACGAAACAATATATCCGATTTCAACGACTATCGCGTCATTGTTTTGCTACAAGCTGTGATATCAACTTTCAAAGAGCCTGAAGGATTACTTCTCGAAGTCGCTTTTAGCAATGGATAACATGAGTGATTGATCGCTCAGGGACTACCAAATACATGCAGCGATAAATTACGCGATTCCTCACTAAAAACTGCTGGATGATTTAATATTTGCAAGTCTACCATTGCAAATCGGCACGCGCATTGCCGTCCCTCCGCGGATTCCTGGCTACTCTGGCTAGATTTTTCGGCGTTGTCATAGTTTCAAACAGATTCTTGCCGAATTTTGAGAAAGCTGAAGATATACCACCATGGTCGAACAGCTCTTTTTCCATCTGGCTCAGTTCGAAACTGATTCGTCTTTCCTCGAGTACGATTTCATTGGTGCTCAGGTTGATTGAAATGTCCGTGCCGTCCGTTGCCGAGTCGTAAAAGGCTTCATCAGAGATGGTTATTCCAAGGAGACCAAGGTTAGGCATATTTCTCTGGAAAATAAACGCAAACGACTTCGCGATAACACATTGTACACCACAGCCTGTCGATGTCAACAAAAGTCTCGATCAGTAGACTGTCTTGTCAGTTGTTGGTATAGATGGATCTTCACATACCGAGCAAGGCCATCACCGCCTGTTCGCGCGATGATCCACAGCCAAATCCCGTACCGGCGACGACAATATTGAAGCCATCGTGCACCCTTTGTCGAAAATCCGGATGAGTGTGTTCCAAGCAATGCTTGCCAATCGCTTGATTGGTTTTGCTTTGTACAAGAAATTCTGCTGGTGCCAGCTGACGTTGGGTATCTGTTAGCATGCATGTTGAATCCAGATGCTCATGGGTTCGTGCATACCGCATCTGTATCAATGTAATCTCCTAGCCTCTGGATTTTACCTTTCAAAACCTCACCTTCCGCTGCTGAATTGGATGGATTTTGTGGTTTGTTACGGTCGATTGCAGGTGACTCTGGAACATCCGGCGCCTGAAACGAAGACTCTTTCGAAATTGGAAAGCCAGCACCATTTGGCTCAACATAATTCAAAGACATCCCTAAGCTTTCTGTATCTTTCGGACGAGGGGTGGCTTCCGTTCCTTTGAGCGAGTTAAAACGCTCGAGGTTAACTTGAGATATCAGGTCGTTCGGGTCTCTGACCTTCATCTCAAAAGATGAAGCGGCGACGGTGGCAGCGGAAGCAAGGTACGCAAATGATCCTAACCGTGAAAAGTAGCATAGTCAGCAAGGTAAAACCGAATCACGATTACTTAGGTGGTTGAATCATTGCTTACCTCTTCCCATTCGATTTTCAAAATTTCTATTTTGCGACGACAGCCAAACTTCTCCCGGTTTAGCCTGATCAGCCGACATACCGACGCAGTAACTGCACCCAGGCACCCCAATTATATATCCACAAGCCTCGTAAATGTCCAACAATCCGAGCTCGCGCAGTCTTCGATGAATTGGCAGCGATCCCGGAACAACCCTCCGGTTTCCTTTATTCACCGGCTTCAGGCCAGATTTAAGACCTTGCTCAAGTACCAACGCTCCCAGAATTAGATCTTCTTCGGTTGTAGTGCAAGCACCAATAAAGCATCCATCCAGAGGCATATCATGGCATTCTGCCACAGGTACGACGTCATCCGGCTTTGGATGCTTGGCAATGAAGGAATGGACATTTTGAAGATCAATTTCATATGTCTCTGCGTACTGAGCATCGTCGTCTGGTTTCAGAAAGATACTGCTATTTTTGTGTCGCGGATGGAGGCGCTTCTGCACAAAGTTGAGTGTGGTTTCATCCGGAACGAATATACCCGTGATACCTCCGAGTTCCTATGCATATCAGCACCAGCTTGATCAAGGCATGTTGAGCATGGAAATATAGCTTACTGTGGTCATGTTGGAAATGGCAAATCGAGCATCCGATGATAGATACTGGAGACCTGGACCGGTGTACTCCACGATTCTTTCTGATGCAACCGTATTCCTTTTCAATTGCTGCAGAATGTACAATATCACATCCTTGCCGCCGATTCCCGGCTTAGGCGATCCGATCAATTTAACATTGACAGATTCCGGAACTTTGAACCATGTCTCTCCTGTTACCAATGGCAAGGTAACGTCCGCAGCACCTAGCCCAATTGCAAGGCATCCCAGTGCGCCAGAAGAGCAGGTATGAGAGTCAGACCCTATCACAAGCATACCCGGCTGGGCTCTTTCCCTATAAAATTCGGTATGCAGGATGGTGTACTGGTTCCAGAATCCCATTGTCAACATTACAACTTCGACCGAGTATTGGAAAGGCTATATCTCACGTTCATTCCTTTATACTCCGTCATTTTGAAAACTCTTTTAGCTCGTTCACTGGCATCAACGAGGGCCTTGACCTGAGGCACGTCTTTGACTCTAGGATCTATGACGTGGTCTCCTGCAAGCCAAAATCGGTCATTGCGAAAGATCCCAGGCTTACCAAGGCGGTTATACGTTGCTTCCATGCCCTGGAAGTATCAATCAGTACTAACTACAACATGAACAGGGACATGCAAATCCTACCGCCCATGAAGCCTCCGAGGCTATAACCCAATCAATATCTACTCGAATGAGATCTCCAACCTTCACGGATCCTTTTTGTGCCACATCGTGCATTGCAAAAATCTTCTCACTCAATGTCATACCGCGACGGCCTGCTGGCCGGAAGCTCAGCGGCTCTAGTTTCTCTTTCGTTCTATCCGCTGAGTTGAGTGCCTCCAGCCATGCAGATACCAAGAATATGATTTCAGCCTCTTCGTCTTCTGCTAGTGATTCATTCCCGTCCAGACCTAAGCCACCTAGTTCGGAAGGCTGCTCGCAAAGGATAAGGATATCGTTTACTGCTGTTGCCTCGCGAGGATATCCATGAGCTTGTAGGACCTGGCTGATAGTCTTAAGCTGCCCCAAAATGTTCCCACTACTCGAAATTTGATCTACCAGATATGATGTCGGTTAGTCTAGGAGACTCGAAACCAACGACACTCCATTCCACTTACTCTCCGCTGCGTCGAGAGAGATGTTTCGAGTCTGACGAAGAAGGCGAAGGATTTCGTTGGACTCTGACTTCCCGTCGTTGGTCATCTTCACTCTAGATTTTCACTACGATTTTGACTTGATATTCTGACTCGTGTAAGAATCTTCTCAATCAGTGAGTATCTCTTCATGGTTATTAACTCTTGCTGTCGGTCCGTCAGTGGCTTCACATCTCAACACCGGCCCGTAAACGGCCCGGATGGCTGTGGAATAGACCTACAACACGTACTTCAAATAATGGAACACAGGTACTGTAAGACCGTCAAGCCTTCAACAGTTGTTCTATACCTTGCCCTTCGACAAGGTTTGGAAAAGACTAAGTTTAAAGACGATTCAAAATGGCATCGGCTGCTGGCAAACTGCGACAGCTCCTTGCGGACCCAAACAAAACCATTGTATGCCCGGGTGTTTATGATGGATTTACGGCAAGAATCGCTCTACAGGCTGGATTTGACGCTCTATACATGGTACAGGATGCATTCAAAATTCCGAAGTAGTCAGAAACTTGCTGATGTTGAAAGACCGGCGCCGGAACAGCCGCTTCTGTTCTCGGTATGCCAGATCTCGGAGTGCTCACTCTGAACGAAATGCGTGGCAATGCAGAAATGATTGCTAATTTGGATCGATCCGTGCCACTGATTGCTGACGCCGATACTGGTTTTGGAGGTAAGAATATGTAGTCCAAGGACGACTGTGAATTCGTGATCCAAGCTCATGATTCCAGGCTCTTTGATGATCCACCGCACTGTCACTGAATACATTCGAAGCGGCGTAGCAGCTTTGCACCTTGAGGATCAACCAACCACGAAACGATGCGGACACTTACGCAATAAGCAGATTGTCGACGAAGACGAATTTATGTCTCGAATCAGCGCCGCAGTCAATGCTCGTGCACAATCTGGTGGTGATATAGTTCTCATTGCTCGTACCGATGCCCTAGAATCTCTTGGCTACGATAATGCAGTACAAAGGCTGAAACGTAGCATTGCGCTGGGTGCCGATGTCGCTTTTCTTGAAGGCGTTGTCTCAAAGGAGCAGGCAAAGCAGGTTTGTGAAGATCTCAATCCGACGCCTGTTCTGTTCAATGCTGTGCCCGGTGGAGTGTCGCCGTACCTATCAGTGCAAGAAGCTCGTGATCTCGGCTTTCGAATCATAATTTTTCCTGGGTTGGCGCTAAGTGCAGTCTATGAGGCTTTAAATGCAGAAGTGAGCCATCTTAAAGAAACCGGTACTTCTCCGGTCAGAGGAGGTGGTCCTCAGGAGCTATTCAATGTTCTTGGACTCAAGCAAGCTATACAAATAGATGCTGCTGCAGGTGGTAAACTGTACGAAAAGGGCGTCTAGCCGTCGTCTAATCTGCATGGACACTGTTTTCACAGTCTAATGTTTCTACGAAATTGGACCGTGCAAATCCGTTGAAAAAACGCAACTGCATTTGTACGGCATCTTGTAGCTAGAGGCAAGAAACATGAAGAAGTCTCCTATTTCTCCTATTCCGAATCAGTTGTAAAACCACACAGCTGTTCCATTAACGATCATCTTCACGACGTTGCCGGCAGTACGGCATGCTTGATTTCTGCCCCTTCGAGAAATTCTTTGATCTTCCCAAAGTCCTTAAAGCCTTCTGACTCCGCAAATCTGAAGTGATCTTCAACTGCACCCCAGCCACTGAAAAGCACGAATTCATTCTTCACACTGTTATCTTCTCTCGTCTCAGGATCCAATCTCCATCCACCGGTAACGGTCCATGGCTTCGCAAAGGCATCAAGATGGTGTTTGCTTGAGGAGTATACACTCTGAAAGCCATCTTTCTTGCCAGGATTGATAAAGTAGCGACTAATAGCAATCACCGGTGCTGACAATGGCACCATTGATCCTCCATCTTCCTGATTGGTAGACGGCGGAGATTGAGCAATTGGTGTAATATCAAGATGCTGTAGCCAAACCACTTCCATGTCCTCCTGTAGTCCTGCCAGAAGACCTTGGTTTGTCTTTGATGGAATCCATTTTTCCATGTGTGTTTCGACGGAGTCCCAGCCACCGAGAAGGTATATATATGATGGGTCTTCGACTTGGCTTAGGAGGTGGACAGGATACGAGGCGTATGAAGCCTGTTCTTTGATGGCAGTGAGGATATATTCTTTTATTGCCTTGTTTTCAGGAGAATTGATGCCCTTGTTGTTCTTGAAATGGAAGAGAGCGAGTTCAGTGACTGCCATGATGGCTGCTGGGTTGACGGTTGACGGTTGATGTCTTGCTCTTTGAGTCGGCAAGTGACAGAGGATTTGCTTGTTTTAGTGCTAAAGACTTAGACTTTTGGGTTTATAAGTACACTTATAGTATTCCAAGGTTTGTCGAACAATATATAGGCGATAGATCAAGTAGCGACTGGGCCATTGGGTTAACCCAAAGCGGACCCCGAGGATAATCCATGTACGGTCCAACATTACCTTGTCTGACTGTTCCAGCAGACCTTGTGCCAAATTAAGCTATCATCAATATACAATTTGGGCCGTGCATTCTCTCAGGCGGCTTGAGCATCTTTTTAAAGCCTTGTAACTAGGGATGTTATCCATACCGTCTGAAGCATTAACCCTAATACATAATGATACACTGGGCTTTGGTGAAATTTACGCAGATAAGGTGATACAAAACAGTAGCAATACACAGAGTATCCATCCACCAATCGTGAGCCAGCGATAGGGCGGAATCTGCGGAATGACGGAAGCTCCTTTTGATCTTCTCATCCTCGACTTCGCTTCTTTTTTCTTTTCTTTTTTCGATATTTTCTTCCTGGCTGCCAATCTGTGCGACATTCCATCAGATTCCTCTCGCATAGGCGATATCCTCAATATGTCCCGGCTAAGACCGCTGTAAGTGGAGAAAAGCCATCATCGAACAGAAACTACTATAATGTCGGAGCAAGAGCAAGGTGTTATCCGACATGATGCGCCACCTCCATACAGCGAGAGAGAACCAGTGCCAGTGCAGTTTCAGATTCGTCGAAAACCGATTGGTATCCAGAAACCCAGCAACCAAGGTGGAGTATCTGGTTTCGAAAACGAGGATACACATGTATTGACGACAAGTACAAGCCGGACGACACAGCTAGAGGAACGGAATACGCAGTCCACAGACCGTCCGGTTACTTCACTTCACACCACGCCGCCGCCGCCTATACAAACTATAATCACGGACGGTAACCTAGTCGCTAGTCCCTCGTCGACATCAAGTGCAATACCTTCCGCTCAAGGTACCAGCTTCTCTGCAAGTACGAACGCCTCGTCCGTAAGCGCAATATCGCCAGGGACAGGGCCGGCATCCGGAGGATGGAAAAAGGCTGCAGCGGGACATGCTTCGAAGGCATTTCAGGAAGCAAGACATTTTGTTGGGGGCTTGATAGGGCATCCTAGTGTCAGTACCAAACACTACACGATCTTACGGCACTCCCACGGGGTGGTGTTCTATCAAGGAAGCAACACGTTTCTAGCTGTCTCCATTTTCGTCGACGAGCCATTGCCGAAGGACCGTACGATATGGTTGCAGTGTAAAGGATGGTCTGGAAAGTCTGGCATGAAAGCAAAGGCATTCTTTGGCTTGAATGACAGCTGGCTCAATGTTACACCAAGTATAGCTATTCAACCGGACTCAGTCAATGCCAGCGATGAACGTGCTTGGCAGAGAGATATCAAACGATTCCGAAAGAAAATTTCCGGCACCCCTCTAGAACGCCATGTTCTTCGAGAAACGGCCATTATCCGCGTACCCGTCGAGACCACTGACGGCTACTATCAATTAGTTCTCTGCCGTGGCGACCAGAAACGCAAAGTTCTTTGTACAAGTCCGGTATTTCGAGTGATTTCAACCTCGTCGGATCCGTCAACGTTGCGAGGGGCAAGTTTGAGCACATTACCAGTAGAACTAGGGCTGTGGATTAGTGGGATGTACGCCCAAAGTACAGCGAGCACTATTGTTTCTCCTATAACATCTCGAATACAGTCCGCAACACAGCCGCTTATGCCGTCGGGAAAAACTCAATTGGCTCTTCAGACTGCGTATGCGGCGAGTGGGTTGGAAGACCGCGTTGGTACGGGTATTGAGGATGCCAGTGGTCGTTTTGATGAAGTTGAAACCCAAGCTTATACTCGGCTCGGCATGACAGATGTCAACGTTGAGACCGGTCCAGTCGCCCCATATCCGGTTGACTTTTCTGTGAAACTCGGGGTACAAGTGGCAACACCCTCATTTGATTTGAACGGGTTACCAAAAAAGATCAACCTGAATAGTGTTCCTCAGCGAATTCTGCCTCGGTTGGATGGTCATTATTTTGCTTGGTGTAAACTTGTCCCCGGGCCTCAGAAAAGTATGAGTGATATCAGCGATGGAAAGAAAGCAGAGCCAGGACAGTCTTGGTGGCAATGTATTGTTTCCGCTTCAGGCATTGTGTTCGAGGAGCGAATCTCCAACGTGCGCTCACGCAAATCGCTAAGAGTCATCACGTCTATAAAAATACTTGAAGATATGGATCTTCCACCAGCAGCTCAGGTCCAAATTCGAATCATGGGCTTCATCCGTCCACCCAAGCCAAACACTGCCTTGGTTAACAACCCTAATGACGAAACCGAAGATGAGCAGCAGATGGTCCTAGACGTCTGCGATATTGAACTTACACGCAATACGCTGGATAACCCGGCATGGCAACCTGAGACTGTGCCCGGTTCTCTGAGTACTTCGAGATCGCTTGATGGCAGCCAAGCCGAAAAACAGCAATCTGGTATTTGGGATAAAGCGAAAGATGGGTATGCCAATGTGCGTCTAAAAGGCCAGACGATGGTTGGTCAGATTCCATTTCATCGTGTCGGTATTAGAACACCGACGGAAGAACTCAGGGATAAAAACATTGCTGTCTCTGGGTACTATATACAGCGTTAGGCCTTGAAGGTGTTGACATCTATGATCGATACGAGCTACGATTCACGGTTTTATTTGATTCTAAATTTCTCGTCTTCTGGTCGATATTTCAATCCGGGGATATTCTCATTTAATAGCTTCATAATATGACACACATCAGCTGAGCAATAAGCACATCGGTAATATTCAACTATTCCTCTGGCAATTCTACAATCTAATGCTTTTCAGAATTCAATTTTCTAAGTATAAATAACATCACTTCGTTACATGATACAACAAGACAAAATAAATCAGGCAACGTGCCTGCTCGTAGGAAACGAAAAACTATCCCTCTGCGACAAAACAGCCAGCAAAGTCAACACAGCAATCAAGACATCAACCTCATCCGAGTCAATCACCATGACTCCTCCAGGCATAACCTTGCCATTGTCACTCTGATATCTTCCAATCTCGATCTTACTGGTTGAGCCAACCCCCTTGTACAAACTGAGAACACCGCCTCCACCTGGGAACAAGGTCTTGTTAACGTCCCATGCATACGAGACGGAATCATGCACAAAGCTCTGGCTACGTCGCGTAGCATTAGTCGGTCGAACGGTGATCGGATGCGAAGAATGAAGCGAATTAGGCGGGAAAACGATGTTGGTCACGCCAAATGCTAAGATCGGCGACGAGGATTCCGCCAGTACTATATCATTTTGAGTTTCTCGCTGTCCTCGCTGCGCATTTTCCATGTTCTGTAATTTCTGTTTACGGATAGAGTCGACGTCGCTCTCGCTATCCAGCGCATCTAACAGTCGCTGTTCGTACACCGGTTTAGTCACCGTCCATTTCGAGTCATTATACCAATGAGTTCTCGACAGTTTGAAAATGACTGATGGATTCGGAATCTCCTCAGCCGCATTTTGGTCCTGCGAAATCGCCGCGGTGGCAATCTCCTTGGCTTGTGCCATGACATCCTCGTTGAATCCGACGTAGTCATCGGTGAACCAACTAACCGATGAGCGATCAAAGTGAGATGAGAAATCGAAGATGGGCGTGCTCTTCTTGCCGGGTGCCCAGATACCGGTTTCGGGGATGTAGAGGAGTTGGTTGAAACGAAGAAGCGATGGGTCGTTGCGGGTGTCGAGGGGGAGTTTGAGGATGGAGGTTGTTTTGGTGGTTGTGATTGTTGGTGCCATTTTGTTTTTGCTCTGTTTTTCTTCGGATGTCTGGATATTTGCAGAAGAAGAAGTTGAATACGAGCTGATGGTAATCAACCCCCAATTTTTTGCCGATATCGTCTCTTGTCTTGTCCTATCAAAGCCGGCTGGAGATAAGCACTTCTCGACAGACTACGAATCCGACACTCTGTTCGAGGATTGAAATGCGTGAATGTAAATATTCTTCTCTTCAACTGCCAAAGCAGATGAAAAAACGACGAAGTAAATCGCTCATCACGCGAGACCTGGTCCGGATCGATGCGGGGTATGCTCAGCCAGAAGCTCACACAGCCCCCGATTGACTTTCACTAATCTCATTGTCTGATTGCACGATGCTGACAGGGTTGCCCAATCCGGTATACTCTGGGCTCTTAGGCCCGGCGCCTCACCCTCTTCATGGTCTAGGTACCTGGTTTCAAGCTTTGCGAGCCCGAAACCGGCAGGTGCCACTGCTAGTGGCCAGGGAAGGATCACTTTGGGGGTCAGTAGGCAGTTAATTTACAATTAGAGATCCCGGTATATCCGAGATAAGGACAGGGAAGGCCGGAGGGAGTACAGGTCACAGCGTGTGAGAGGCTGAGAGCCAACAAGTGATAGGATCAGCTTATATGCTACATCACGTCTTTTACGGGAACTGTCATTGGTGAGAAGTCAGTGGCCAGAGTGACTCTAGGAAGAATCGAGTCCCAAGGACATTATTGGCTCCATGCATCGACACTTTATGGTGTTGCAACTGAAGAAATGAATGTTCGTCCAATTTAGACTCAATTCAAACGTTGTCTTTAGCAACGATATTTAGCTGAAATTATTACGTAGTTTGATTTGATTGTTTCCTCCTATTAATCTACATCGACAAGTCGTTTATTTTTTCCTGTTTCGGCGTCACAACGTTGCCCTAAACCCTAATATCGATGGCCTGATCTTTTGCCTATTGGTAGTGATATTCCCGACCTTCCCTAACCCTCAATCATTATTCTTTACTATCAATATACCTCTGAATAGAACTCCTCGTGGAAATTGATTGATACCTCAATCAAGGTGAATATATACGTAGGTATACCTAGGTAAATTTGATGTAAGTGCTGGCGCGAGAGAGGGAATTTCCCAATACGGACTTTTTGCAACTCAAGACACTGATGAAGATTATGCAATACAATCACAGACACCTCCCTGAGATAAGTTACGTGTAGGCTTGTCTGGGACAGCGGAGAGATTCCGAGGCATTCTTGTTTTTAGAGTCGCGATTTGTCATCAGACAAAGCTTACTTAATTATAATTTGTCATAACGACCATGATGTGAAGGATGCTGATAAAATTGTAAATTTGTAATCAAAGGTAAAGAACGAATCAGAACGCGAGATGGCATTGAACAAGGCTACCCTGTACAGCATATAGCTTGGTAAATATAAGTCTTGACTGCGAGTGAGTGGTATACACATGCATAAGTCAGTGCTAGTAATCGCGCAGGAGAGTAGATCATCACTAATCAGACAATTACTATTGAGGTTTTCGACAGCGGAATACTTCCACTTCGCAGATGTAGATAAAAGCCTGGTGAGGGAGCCAGAATCTCGAGAATCTCTATAAATATAGGAATACCTAGCTATCTTTATTCCTCAAAATTATACGATTGTTAAACACTATTTCTTTCATCTAGAAGCAATATTTCAAACACATTCTAACAACAGCAAAGAAGGCGTGTAGCTTTGACAATGGACGCTATTGTGATTTCCGAATTTGGTGGCCCCGAGGTCTTGAGAAAGGAGAAAGTTCCAAAGCCTACACCCGTCCATGGGGAAGTCTTGGTCCGTGTGAAGGCTTTTGGTCTAAATCATGCGGAGATGCATATGCGAAAAGGTGAATGGGATGAGTGGAACCCTATCACTGGCCTTGAATGCGTTGGTGTCGTCGAAGCTTGCCCGAGCGGTGATATTCCGGTTGGCACCAAAGTTGCAGGTGTAATGGGTGGAATGGGACGCAGTCGACCAGGGAGTTACGGGGAGTTCGTCAATATCCCGCTAACAAATGTCGTCCCAGTGAATACCACGTTACCCTGGGAGGAGTTTGCTGCCATTCCGGAAGTTTATTCGACAGCCTATTCGTGCCTTTTTACTATATTGGACCTACAGCCTGGCGAATCGCTACTGATCCGTGGAGCAACCTCAACTCTCGGACAGGCAGCTCTGCATTTGGCTGTAGATGCAGGTGCAAAGGTCACTGCAACATCTAGGCGTGAGAGCAGATTCGGGATGCTGAAAGACATGGGAGCAAGTGATGTCAAGATCGAGACAATGGGCATACAAAGCGAGTTCGGCCAGAACATCAAATTTGACAAAATTCTCAACCTCATCGGCAACAGTGTTCTAGTTGAAACGATATCTCTTGTCCGGACTCATGGTCGTATCTTGCAAGCTGGCTGGCTTGGAGGCCTCGCGCCAGTGCAGGATTTCAACCCCATGGTTGAAATGCAGTCGGGGGTTCATTTCAGTCTTTTCCACAGCAAAGTTCTTGGAACCTCTGAATTCCCTATGTCTGCTGTGCCACTTCAGCGGATCGTAGAGAAGATTCAAAGCGGACGATGGAACGCAAAGCCGACACACATCTTCAACTACGACGACATACAAGAAGCACACAAGTTACTGGACTCTCACAACGCGGGAGGCAAGATTGTCGTGAAACATTAGATAGAATGTGACGCCAGTTTGGAATTAGAAACAATGCTTAATATATAAATGGATTTATATTTACAAGAAGTGAAGTATTTCAAAGTTTGCGCAAGACGGAACCGATCCACGACCGCTCCTTTTTAGATATGTACACTCGCACTGTAAAGACGGTAGAGATCATTTCTACCAGGATGCAGTTCAATAAGAACTTAAGCAGGTTGGTTAGGGTTGGGAGCACATGCAGCACCAACACAGCAAGTGTAAGTACCCGTCTGGCACGTACCGAAGCTGTTGGCAGCACTGTCGTTGGGGAAGGTGTAAGCAGCGCCTTCACAAGGTGCAAAGAAATCAGTGGGGGAAGTAGCAGACAAGTCGCTACGGAGAGGGTTGACGCAAGCATTCTCACCATCGTTGTCCTTTTGAAGATCTTATTAGAAGATTGTTCAATCACATAGGGAGTTTTTGAGCTTACAGGGCAGGTGTTGAGTTTGAACAAGTTTTTGTTGCATCCGGTGACAGCAGTATCATCGAGTCCACCACAGTGGCAGACAATGGCAACGGAGAAACCGTCACTATACAAATGTCAGCTTCGCCAGATCTTTTCTCTTCTAACCTACAAGAGACACTTACACATAGCTAACATCAATATCGGCCACGGCCACACTTCCTCCGTAGGGAACGACGAAGTTGGACTCAATCAAACTGTCGTCACCGGTGATACCCCAAAGAGCATCATTGATGGCCATGTTTCCGATCCAGTTGGTTGGGACAGCAATAGAAGCTGTCTCACCGTTGGTCATGGTACCGGCGCCCTGGTTCCCTGAGACAGGAGTAGGGGCACCTGGGTTTGTGTCGAGGGAGGTGGTAATGGTGTCACCGTGGCTGTTGACTACAACAATAGTCAAATATTCAGGTGGGTTGGCGTAGTCAAGTGCAGCGGCAACGGTGTGCACTGCCATAGCACCATTGACGGCGAGTCCGTGGGTCACCGTGGTGGGTGTAGGAGTAGGGTTTGGCAAGGCAAAGCTGGTAGCGGCCAAGGCCAGCAAAGAGACGGCGGAGAGTGCGTTCATTTTGTTTGTCTTCTCAAATTCGGATATAACAACAAATAAGGAGTGTATAAGACCGGATACGTTGGTTGTTAAGCAATGACTGCTACGATCTAAGATCTTGAATAAAGGAATGACAAGAGAGTCGAGGCTGTGGCTTTGAAGTAAAGATCGTCGCAAGAAGCGAAAACCTTCGAGAGATTAGTGTCAACATTATATAGATCTCTGAATCCGGACTCATAGTTGCTGCTTGTTCAGGTACCATCGCCTTCACCGAAATAGACCAAGCCATGATCCTCGAGCATTGGCTGAGCTGTGAGGATTTGTCCAAGCTGACAGCCATAAGGCGCCCTAGTTGTCTCCATGCCCTGACCGAACGTTCTGTAATGCTACTTGTTGGACAGCATGAAGTTGTTAGAACGCTGTAGCGCGATACTACAGGGTAAGCTACACTTTTCTTTTTGCGGTTCGAACCTAGATTTCTTGTCTAGTAAAGGCAGTGCTGCAGGAACATGTTACTTAATTCTATACCGAGGAGTCGCAAGATTCATGTCCGCTTGTGGGTCTGACAGGGTCTTGTTAGGATGAGGGACGCCCTATGTTGGTGACATGGAGACATTAGCCCTAACTACTGTTGTTCATAAATACAGTTTAATAGGATGATCAGGACTCAAATAGCTCATCATATAACAATGACGTTGGACAAGAATAAATTAATTTATTGGATCTAATGTGAGCAAGAGTTGTCCAAACTACTATTTTTCAATGGCGTGGCGCGGTGTCCTGTCAGCGTTGCAACAACATCAACGCTTAACATTATTCCGCTGTGGGAAATTTTCCTCGGGCATACGTAACCAAAATTCCTCTAAGAATGCTAGTGCTGGAAAAAGGGGAATAGATACTTAGATCCAGACCAGAAGTTTTGGGGCTAAAATGCTATTATTGGCCTTATAATAAGGTTACATTCTGGTTCAAGTCACAATCCCTGGGCCATGAACCACATTTATCCAAACACATGCGGAGTACTCCGTAAACTTATTGCAGTCCCTGTCTTAATCTGTGTTAGTCTGGATACCAGATGTTCTGTTGTTATTTTGTGTTGGTCATCATCTGTGATTTAGTGGTGGTTGTCAACACGAACCATACCTGTGCCTAGCTGAGCAAATCCATATTACAATTATCGGACCATTGAATACGCACTTGACTCAAAGAGAGACTTCGACGCATGCTTCTCAGCTGGCCAGTCCCGCTCTAGCATCTTACGTTGTGGTCCTCGTGGACTTTTTCTCTTCAAGACCTATATCAAAGTCAATAAATTTTCGAATGATCCTGAGGGTTACTCTCGGTCTTCTCACAAGTGGCTCATGATGATTAACAATACATACTAAGAGAAAGAAAGGTCTGCAGAACGCACGTGGTCGTCGTCGATGTTGATGTGCTACTCACCCCTTCCGAGTCCACGTATATCGGGACTTATGGACCGTGTATTCCTGGAGGAACCGAGGAAGAGCTGTACTAAAACAGGCGAATCGCCTGTCCGCTCAGTCCCGTTTGTTTATCGTCAGTCGGTTCTATAATTTGCTTTTACTACTCAGTTCCTCCAACCAGCCAATACCACCCGTCAAGTGCTTTCCTCTTCCTCCCGAGGTCATGAGGCAGTTTTGATCGGATATACGGCGATATAGCTGAAACCCTTGGAACAAGTCGGGAATGAAAGCTCTATTTCAGTGATGTCCATGGTTTTGATATCAAATTGTAGAATTAGGAACTTATTCTTTGCACTCATGCCATCAAATCGGGCGGATACTTACTACGTCGAATGCGCGAATAGCAGGTAATCTAGAGTCATGTCATCTCTCATTACCTAGGTATGGGCTATTACCAAATATGAGCAGCCGGAACCTATCTAGAGCCGTATAAGTTCGCTTCGACTTGAGACTATCTTGGATTTCTCGAAGAACTGGACAGCATTCGCTCATGGCTCGGAGTTCCTACTATAAGGTCGCGTAATGATTCTATAACAAGAAACAATCAGTAGTTCCGTAGGGGAAAGGAGCACTATAATACAATGATTGACATTTGGTAGCCGAGAAAGGACAAAATGTAAGGTGCTATGTTATGTTGAATCTGAACCTATGACTGCCGGATCTAACTGTGCGCTTTGAAGAATACTCTTCATCTGAGAGAACGCCCGAACGTCTGCTCTGACCCTTCTATGTCCATTGGGAAACATTACTGTCCGTATTTTATTGACAAAGATGAGCAGAGGCTTGTAATATGGGGTAAATTCGTGTCAATGTTTTTGAGAAAGTCTCGCTCGTCATTAATGTTGCCTTTCTTCAAGTTCCCCAGTGTTTCCGTGTCGGCGTAGTTCCACTCGTCGAATTTTGGCACAACTCGACCCTTGTGGTCTGGCCCGTTATAATGAATACATATCCAGAAGAGAACCCAGAAGAAGGACTCTAGATCGTGCATGAAAGTATGTTTTTCTCCTAGGAGAAGGCCGATAGCTATGAAAGCTCGGGTTCCTGTTTTGCCCTAAGCCCTTGAAGATGTGCTTCTTTGTGTTCTGATTGCCAGGTTGAGGTCAATAAGAAACCCTGGCCAAGATGGATTGTCTGGGTCCTTGTTCATAAATTTCTGGGTGAAATATCTCCATGAAGTATTTTGGTCCGAGAATATAATGATTCATAACCTAGAAAAGTCAGGATTGAAATATTACATGATCGGGACCCCATACCTTCAATACATAATTGCATGGCGCGGAGTGAAGTAGCACGAGAGCTCGCTCTGCAGACGGGTTTGCCAAAATCATGTGCGATGACCCGGCGATGTACGCGATTGTGCTCCATGCGGTCTTCATCGATTTTCATACGAAAACGTTTTCTTGGCGGCTCTTCGCCATCAGACTGGCTTCATGATATTTTCTGTCCTACACCGCAACCATTGCCTATCCCATCTTGGAGTATTGTCTTGCTTGTACTCGCTTCATCGATGCTACCGTAAGAATTGAGGTTTGTTGCTTGTGACAGATCCAGGTTCTTTCGAATATTAGCCCGTATATCATCATCCATATCATCAACACGAACCGTTTCATGATGATAATACCTGGCAACATTTACAACTTCCGCTCTGGTTGCAGCCTGAAGAAGGACGCCCTCTTCTCCTCGCTCGGGGTACTGCCAGGAATCTTTGACAACAAGAGGAATCTTGGATGTGTCCCCTTCGCGAAATGCTTTCTAACATGTTGTGCCTCGACCTGCGATGCAAAGGGCCCGAGTCACGAGGCCATCGATCACAAGGCGTTCCGTCTTGCCGTCACGATCAACCTCAATGAACCGCTTTCCATTCTCAAGCTTGGTTGTCGGGTCGAATCCAAGCTCAAAATCGCCCATCAGGAGAAAGCCCAGAATCGCAGAGACAAACTGCTGATCATCTTGATTGATGTCAAACGGCGGTGATGCAGTCGCTCCTAAACGGTCAAACTCCCACAGACGCATAATAGACCCACAGAGGGTAAAGCCTGGTACAAAACGCCGAGAGTCCTGTGCAGCAATAACTTCTCTCACGTATCTACTTAGATCAAGCCAAGTGGTATAACGGCGATCAGCGTCTGGTTTACTTTTCAGCTCTCCAGGAATCAAAATATCCGACCAATGGCACTCAATGTTGGCCTTGTCCTCTCTGTTAATGAAACCGATATGCAGCTTTCGTTCAGCCGCCGGTTCCTGAATCGGCTTATCAGGAATAGCCCACAATCTTCCATTCGTTACTGTTGAAAAGCCCTCATCTTTAGCAAGGCTGACGACAAGACGAACTAGGCTACCCAGCCACTCTGTTACGTCGTTTTGCGTCCCTGACTTGGGCCAGCTTTTCCAGCCTCGCCTACCATCAAACAAAGGCTCTTCTCCTTCTGTACATCGTCGGTACACGGCGTTTTCTGTGTCATCAAGGTTTTCGATATCTTTGAAGAAGACCGCGAAAAATGTAGGCATACCGATGAACACTGATCCGAGCTCCTCCTTCAGAATAGCATGAAAATGTTTCCTATGCTCAGAAGAGTTGGCAAAGCTGCTGGTATTACGCCTTTTTAATGTTTCGGGCAAAGTCTCGGAGGACTAGAATTGAAAGTTAGAATAGCTCTGTGACTTGAAAGGACTACAGTAGAACTGGGCTATAACGAACGGACGGCCTTCCAACATCTGAATCTGATATCTAGAGGTTTTGACTCATATGGGAATGAGGAGCACTCCAGTATAATAAATTGTCTGATCAATAGCGATTGGGAGCACTCTCCATATTCATATGAATAAGTTCTCACCAGATATCAATATAATGACAAGGAAGCCTCCTGTTCGTTATAAGCAGGCTCTATTGTATGTTGCTATTACCATCAATATCTAGTTCACAAAGAGAAGACGCAAGCAGAGCCGACAGTAGCTTGTTACGCAAGGAGTCCAGGCCATGTCCAATTGGATGTTTCTTGGTAATATCCAAGTACTTCGTATTCTTCATCCGTTGAGTCATAATGGAGAGATGGGTGACCGTTCAATCTGCAGGATCATGGAGTTTGAAGCATGGCGCGTTATGTGATTGCAGATGATTACCTTCTACCAAAGAGACAAACAAGCGAACCTTGGCAGGTTTGGTCGAGCCTTTGACCCGCGGGAAAGTAGTGGTAACTGGGATGGATGAAGAAGAGACAAAGGAGCGTGGCCTTGAGAGCGCCTTTGTGCGCGAACTACACGTGACCGCGGCTGTCCAAAGAGGAAGGAGGCGACTAAGGCATGCCCTTCAACATATCTTGATGGTTGAGCCGACTAGCTTAACATATACTGGATGGCTGGATAGCGAAAGGCATGATCAGGCATTTTTTACGGTGGAATAAGTTCATTCCTAGGCTTGAAGCTTGATGAGCGACCCTCGAAATGCGCAATCCGAGAAACAGTGTGATGTATGGAGCTGTTTTTCCACAATCTTTGAAAAAAAGAATATGCAACAGGTGCGGAACAGGTAGCTATAGCCATCAAGGCCCCAAGGTTCGATAAAAGACTGAGATATCCTTTCTCATAAGTCAGATCCGGCGAGGACACCATATGAAGGGCTTTGAGGCGAAGGGCTGTCACTATGATAACTCTATCATATTTATCGGACATTAGGGTTCAGCAACGCCAAAAGAAAGAATGGGTTAGGACACTCACAGGGCCCCGACTGAAAATGCAAACGAAATTGACAGCTTTTTAAGTACGGGTAGATTTATCCTCCAAAGCAGAGCAGCAGGCACTATCGCGATAGCAATATCCAGCCCTAGACCGATAGCTTCTAGAGCTACGAATGAAGGTGTCTCATCGCACGAAGATGACGGATCCCATGCGTCTGATATTGGCTGACATACGAGTAGCGGTGTTATGCAGAGTGCAATGCCGAATGCAGACGATATCATAATACTTATCGTCATGCATCGCCGGATCGAGTCTGTGACGCCGAATATCCTTCGAATAAAGAGAAGGGCAGATACTCGGAGGAGGGTGTTCACGCATCCCCAAAGAATTTCATTTGCGAATACACTCTATACGAGTATCTCAGATTCTTGTCACATTTTCATGTTGGGATGATACCTGGACACACCTTTGCAACAATCCCGAACTGACTATGGTGAGACAGATCAGCCTCATGCATACCTTGACCTTCATCAACGACCGCCCATGTAGTCTGCGCGACTAAAAATAGCGATACAAGATATGCAGTGAATAAAAGGCAGTCGTCAATACCAATATGAGCCCTTCGTTGATGTATGCTCAGGACTTGAATGATGATGGATATTGTTGCAAGTGCTGCGAAGAGCCAGGAGCAGATCAAAGTGATACGAGCGATGTCTGAGTTGGCCATTATTCGGAATATTTTCTGAGTACATTTCCTTCATTTCCAAGGTTTATTCTAGATTCGGAATAATCAAGACTCGAATTGAGAATTGACTTCCTGCTGAGGAAGATATTGGCATCGCAGGATACGAGGCGCAGTTCCTAGTTTTAAAAACTGCCTTGCCTTACTAGCAAAATTACGACATTAAGACACAACTACGGGGCAGTGCTGTCTAAAATTCGCATCATTCATCACTTGTGAGGCTACGAGAGGACGTGGTGTGCCGCTCGTGCATGTCTAGCCTCAACAGTGGACTAATGACAGCCATAGATTAGGGCTTGATGCCCTGGACCAGCGACAGCACAGTATGGCTATTCGATTATTCATCGGATGTATGCCCTATTTTACTTCAAAGCCTTTGAACTATATTCGTGGAACCGTAGAACAAATCATCCTTTCATGCTTTCCTCTTCCAACTCGAGTGCCTAGTAGCTTCAAGCCGGAGCCAAAGCGTAGCCACACTAGCAGCAAATAGCAACACAATAACCACAATGACAGCCCGTTCATACACCCAAGGCGATGTCAATGACTCTGATTGCGGAATCAGCAGACTGATCAGGGGTGTTCCTAGTAAAGCACCTATTCCACGGATGAGTGAGAGTGTGCCATTTACACTTGAAAAGTGCTGTTGACCAAAGAGCTCGGGCAATGTGACGGGAAACAGAGATATATATGCGCTCGCAGCGCGCCGTAGAAGAGGACAAGGAATATGAATAGAATATCGGGCCGAGTATTATAGCAAGAATCATTGCTTTCATTCCTGCAAGCAAAAGCCGTAGTTGGCAACCAGAATATTAATGTAGCAACGGCGCTCATCACATTTGTAAAAGATAAAGCATTAAGCCGATCAAATTGGTCCGTGCAATACCCAATGACAACCCTCGAAACAAAGTTGGACATATTGCCGAAGGTGATGAAGTTGGCAGCCTGGTCGGCTCCATACCCTAGGGATTGAGCGTACGCCACGTAATAGAATAAAGGTATCGAGTAGCTGGCCGCTTGGATGAAGTTACCCAACGCTTGAGCCAGGAATTCCTTTGATGTAGCGACTTCCCAACTCAATGAAGGAAACTGCAACGGTCGAAGCCATGTTGAGCGAGTAGATGACGACGCGGCAACTTGAGCGTGAATCTACTCTTTCAACTTGGGTTCCCATCGCATTGCGCCTCTGGCGAAGGCCACGAGAGCGAATGTGATACACCCCGATATATAAATTGCATCTCGAAACCCCAGTGAATTGATGATTGCGCGAAGCATAGGAGGCCAGATCATACCTCCAACACCTGTCCCAGCAACGATAATCCCCATCGCCAACCCACCACGCTCATCGAACCATGTCGGCGCCAGGGACGTCGTAGTGACAAAAGTCATCGACGTGCCCACACCCATAAGCAGGCCCTGCGTAGGCGCAATCTCCCACCACCACTCATTGAAACTAGCCAAAATATGCGCCACGCCAAAGACAAGACCGCCCATGGCAACGACCAGTTGTGGCGGGTACAGTCTCGCCCACATGGCTACAAAGGGGCCTCCCATAGTCGTGAACGAGACACTAAGGATTCCGATTAGTCTTATTTTCGAGGATGAGATCTTCGTGAAAGGGTTGTTAGGCTGTTTGGCCATGGCTTCGTAGAAGTCTTGGTAGACGCCGAAGCTGAATACTAGGGATGTCGTTGTGGCGGTTCCTAGGAAGCCGACTAGGACGACTAGGATTTTGCTTCTGGGATGCCAACACATTGACTCATACATATTGTCTAAGAGCCTACTTAAAGTCGATGGCCCTTCATCAGCAACGCCGTTATAACCATCAGTTGCTCCATCTCGCGATACCGCCGTCTTGGTCTTTTGGCCGTACTTCTGTGTCCGGATCCATCATCCTGCGACATATTTGATTCTTGCACTTCGAGGACACGTCAAAAAAAACCTGATTTTCCGCGTAAGAACCCCTTATCTAGTCTTCCACGGAAAAGCAATGTTAGAGTCATTTCCGACGGGTAAAAGCTTACCTCTGCTTAACTCCCCGAGGATGGCGTCTGGAGAAGTGCCTCAAGTATGCCGGATGGGATCCATTTCTTATTTCTATTTTCATATCTGAGATGCTCATGCAGCAACTCTCTTTTAGTTTCGAGGCAGTCGGCCGAAAATGGGGCAGGGCTCGACTGAAGGGTGCCGAAGATGTATACTAACCCTAACCCTATTCCATGATCATCCACGACCACAGTTCATTTCAACATGGACATTTCTTGTCTTTTACGGTTCCTGCGATGAAGTAGAAATCCGACTAGCATGTCTACTTATTCTGGCATTCACGGAACTGAACAGACTTTCATGTCTCGTTGAGGCATGTACGTACCTACCCCTAACCCTAAGCCAAGTCCGAGTCATGTCTTTCATGTCTTGTGCATATATTTATGCATCTTGAAATTGAAAGAGGATCAGATAAGAAAGTTACTTCACCTCTTTGTACTTTTCTCTCTCCGGATTCTATTGTGCTTTATCCAAGTATGGGGGTGATTGTAGATCCTCGTCAGAGTCTTGCTTTGATTCGTCGCTTATTCTTCCCGACCAAACATATCGCATATCCAGGATTACAATTGGGTGGGACATTTTTCATGGAGACGTCTTTCAAAACGGTCAACCGAATGAATACGTACGTATGAAATGGGAGTGTTGGAACGTGAGCAATATCCACCTTCGGATGGTACGTACGTCGATCCGGAGGGTGCCGTTGCTCTTACGTACGTACGAGAGCGTACGTACATACGGCGCACCTTTGTACGCGCCTCAACGCCCAACCGGGGCCCTCCGGGCTTTGTTGTATGTGGTTTGAACGTTGTGAATAACCTCATATCTTTGTCGACATGGACCTTCAACAACGGAGCTTTGTATCCAACTCTTAGAGTGGGATTATCCGTACGAACGTGGGAGTAGCCGTTACGTGTGTATAAGCATGGCCATCCTTCCCCATCAGATAGTTTTAGGAACCAGTTACCAATTTGAAGTTATTCAACCATATTGGACAGCTAATCCTTGTAGGCTCGTTGGATAAGCCTTACAGCAATCCTAGCTGCGTTCTAGGACCCTGTAGAACCAACAGGGAGAAAAATAATGCAATTTGATCTAGGAGCAAATGCAAAACAATGATTGGCGGAAAGTCGTAGCTGCTCAATTTGGAATCCCACGGTTGTTCTCGTACTCGGTCAAAGTATCCACTCAGATTCAGCTCAAGTGATACGTATATATCCGTGCTCTCGAAGAGTCATGATCAACAATCTCACGAATAGATCAGTCGGAACTAGAAACCGGTTTCAACGGGAGGTTTTGTCTCCAGGATTTTGCATGATTCATTTTTGAGGCGGCGAGTGTACCTGAATACGACTTGGAAAGTGATTCGAGTTTTTACATGGATATATGTACTAGCTACCTTTCCATTGTGCTTCGTCCTTTGTCACGAGCATCAATTCAATGTTTGCTGTAGCTGTAGTGTTCGTACGAGGATAACGGCATCCATCTGCTTGCCTGTCGAATGGAAACAAAATTATTGTTCAGATATGCCGGGTGGCTAGCGATGGCAAATCTTGTTATAAACGTTGCCTGCGTGAGATTATCCCCATTGGGGTAAAACAAGAGCTACTCACTTGGATGGACGACGCGAATGGCCCGTATGTCAACTGAGTATCATTTTTCCCAAGTATGACATAAAAGGTCGCAGAGGTTCGTCAAGTTTTCCATATTCCAATCTCCAATGTCGTTCATACAGAGTCCTGATTGGGCGGGAAAATACAACCATGCTGCCAAGCTGCTCTGTTTTCCCCTTCAGATCTACGACCGGTAATGTTGGCAAGGACTGACTGGGGAGACAGCCTTGGTAAGGACTGCAAAAACAAGGAAAGGATTAGCCACGCAGGCATTCCAATACGCATATATTCCAAGCGAAATTCCAAGCACGCCGTCAGCACCTTTTCCCAACACTTGCAAAGTCTCGCTTCTTCCTCCTTTGGCTGCCTGAAACCATGACCCATCGCCGTCTGTGCTACAGATCCTCTCGTCGTCGGCATGTCCTCGAACAACCCTCTAATACAAGTGCCGTCGCCTAGACAGGGTCCGGGAACTGCAAAAAGTAAACAAAAGACACGGAAAAATGTCAGCTCTGCATGTCGAGCGTGCAAAGCACGCAAGCTGAAGGTATCACCACCCCTTCTGACGACACCCAACTATGGGGTGACAGCGCGTGATAATAGTTACAGTGTAGTGGTATACCCCCATGCGAAACGTGCGTCAAGTCGAAACAGGAATGCATCATCGATGTCGAAGGCGACCAACGCCGAAAGCTCAATTTGAAGAGAAAGGTCGACAGTCTCGAGAGTGACCGACACTTTTTAATTCGCTTGATCGAGAGCCTTCGCACTGGTCAACAAAATCACGTTACTGATCTGCTTCGCTACATCCGCTCGTCGTCGAGTCTCGATGAAATCAAGTCGTTCATCGATAGCTATGTCCAGCAAACGGAAACCGAACCGACATCGCAGATGAGAGATATGTTTGTAGAGCTAGAGCGACTTCAGCAATCTCGACAACGACCACCGAGGACGCTGGTAGCCCGGCAGCTATCAGAAACCAACCTTCTAGTCACCGTACCAGCGAAGCCGTGGACGACCATAACCGACGACGATAACTTTGTTTCTCACTTGATCTCGCTTTGGCTCACATGGCGTTACCCCTGGTCCCATTGCATTGATCCGGCAATATTCATCAAAGCTATGCAGTCAGGAGATTTACAATCATCTTTGTGTTCACCATTTCTTGTCAATGCGATCCTTGCTGAAGCGTCTGTGAGTTTGTCTAGTCCGGATGGAGATGTTTCTGCAATTGCTAATGGACACCAAAAATCAAGTTTTTCTCCGACAGCCCCCAAGCCTGTGCGATTAGCGGCGATATCAGAACGAAAGGAGACCATTTCTACACCGAAGCAAAAAAGCTACTGGACGATGAAGAGGGGAGGATGTCGATACCAACGATCCAGGGACTAGGAATCATGTTCGAATGGTAAGGAACTGGGCAACCTCCTTTGATGTTTGAGCATATGCCTAATCAAGGACAGTGCTTGTGCTATGGGGAAAGACCGAGCAGGATGGGTATACACTATTCAAGCCGTTGAAGGAATGAGGATAATTCGCAGAAAACGGGCCCGCCTGGTTCTCGAGACTGGATTGTCTACAGCGGATCTTGAGTTGCTGATGCAACGGATTGAGCTCAGCCAGTTCAATGTTTTTGTGTAAGCGGTTTAATGCCCTAGGTGCGTGTTTACTGACCAGTCTGACGTACAGTTCCGGCGCTTTGGCTCTCCAGATTCCTCCTCAGGTCAAGAAGCCGCACAATTCTTGCATGTCGACCAATTGCGATACCGACAAGGAAGTATTTGTACCGTATCCTCGTTCCGTAAAATCGCTACCAGCACACAACGACTGCATACTGAACACTTTGGCACAAATGGGAGACATAGTCTGGGAAATTTCGACATTCATCGGGTGTGAAGAACGAACATTCACGCAGGCTGACTTGATTGATGCGGTTGAAAAATGGCATGCACGTCTTGCTCAATGCTGGGAAACGCGGTCCAGTTGCATTGACCGTGAAATAAATGCCGTGCCGGGTATTTTGACAGTCTAGTGAGTTTCCTTCTGTCCGTCAACCACGGGTTCAGTTGAGCTAACCGAGAGCTTGCGGTGCAGCATGTATTACCATACTATCATCATTACTATGTATGCCTTTCTCAAGACGATGCCGCCCGATGCGGATGACCGCCTCCTGGACTGGGCAGAGCGTGCGAGACGGATATGTTTGTCGTCGGCTCACAAAGTTGCCCAACTCATGGAAAGTCAGCAGTTACGCTGGGGTCCAGATCCCGGTCCGCTTGCAAACGCGCACTTTATCAATATTTCTCTGTATATTCTGATGGAGGATCTGAGGACTACCGAGAGCCATCAGGCATTCATGAGTCTATGTCGAACGCACGTCCACTATGCCAAGCGGTGGCCGCTACACCGAGGCACAGTCCGGATGGTGCAGTTGACCGCGCAGCGTATGAAAGATCCACTGCCGCATGATGTCGTGGCACATTTCAGGGAGTTCGAGGAGCGATACTGGAAGCCGGATAGCGGGCGGCGATTCAGCAGTCGGTATCCTAACTTTGCCATCGCGATTCGGCAGGGGGTGGATTATCTGCCGGACGACTTGGAGCTGGATACGTTCTTGGAGAAATGGGTGAATCTGGACGAGGCGCGGATGGGTGATAGCTAGCCTAGCTGCCTAGCTGCCTAGCTAGCCCAGCGAGCGATAGCATGGACGTGCTTGGACGTGTGATTACTGGTGTTGTCGTCTAACGCAATGTGCAATAAATGAAAGGACGTTGTAGTTATTGAGAAGTGTGTAGGTAGTAAGAGCCTAGGGAGCTGGTAGCTGCGCCGCATGGGAGGTGCCTTCCCCGTGCGACACCCAAGTCATGTGTTGCTCTTTCCTCAACAACGCTCTATCTACTCTGCTCTGCTCTATCCTTACTCGTAAATACCTTCATCTCCCTCCTTCGAGCCGAAACATTTTCCAACAAAGCCCGGATAAACTCCACGAACAACTAGCGCCATATTATCGAGAGATTAACCAGGCACTCGCTCTCGACAGCATCCCGATAATCCGATTTCTCTCCTTGCTCCACCGATCCGTTTCGCGCAAGCCATCCACACGCCCTTGGAGATAAATTATTAACTCCCTATTCGCCGTGCTTATAACGAAGTGAGTGAGTGCATTTCCTTTTAAATCCTAGTATCCTACTCCTCTCAGGTCCACGGATGTTTGTTTACGGGCGGCCCGGATTGAAATTCTTCGCGCCGACAGCAAACACCACCACACCACCCACTCCTCTACGATCACCAGTCCATGCCACCGCTAACAAGATAGACACACCACAGTCGCATAGGAATTATCATCCACGAGGCTCTTCCGTCCAATGACCAAGCGAATCCCCGCAACCACGCAGGATCTCCAGCCGAGCGCAGACTAAGGCCAACTAGTGCGGGGTAACGTAAGCTGTCAGATCTCGATCTGCCTTTGTCTCAGGAGTCCGATACAGTTCAGGTCAGGTGTCGTGCGTTGAACTCAGCTTATAGCCCCTTTGGGAGTTCCCACAACCGTCATCCAGCTCGACGTCACGTCAGCATCTACCTGATTGCAGGTCCGCCGGTGCTCGATCGCAACCGCAACCCGACCGCGACCGCGACCGCAACGTATCAACACCACCAGCCGCAACGTCAGCGTCAACACAGGCCGGTTACCCAGGGGAAGGGGCGTCGAGATGTTGCAGGTGCACTCTGATCCAATACACACTCAAACCATCTCTGCGGGCAAGCATGCGTACTCGATGTTAACGAGAGTGTCTATCCGCTGGCCCCCGGAGGACGCATACGAAAATACCGACACGACTGTGATCTGTGTCAACAACTTTTTTGTGGATTTACGTGTAGAGAAGCAAACGAGAAGGTTAGACTGGGCGATCGCAGGTGTGCGCTTAGTCGATCAAAATGACTCCAGTTTGTTCTTCCTCTCTTGGGCTCAGTTTACAATATACTAATGCCGAGTAGGGAGAGTAACATTCCTACATACCATCAACTCGCGCAACACGTTCCAACACATCGATACCGGCTTATTCGAGAGACTAGCCAATGGCGACGAGATGGAAACGGGGACCATGATACGACCGGGCGATCCTCAAGGTGCGTTTCCTCGCCAGTACGAAGAGGTCTGGCGACAAAGGAGGCCCATTAATGTGCCTGGGCAGAACATAGCATGGATCCTTGAGGGCGCCGGGTCTCGTGTATCGCTTACGCAGAATTCCGACGGCGTAGGGTCGGAAGAGAGCAAGGAGGTCGAGACTTTTCTGGCTCGTATGGGCAGTGTATACATTGCTATCCGCCAGCCTACTCGGATTGTGCAGACCCCACAAGCCAATGGAAGCTTTTCCTTTCAAAAATTTGGAGACGTTGAAGGCGTGAGTGTGCGCCATGAGGAGTATGCTGGGGGCAAGAGGGGATGGGTCGAGAAATTCGTGACGGGCCCTGAAGGCAGAGACCTGCCGACCATGCAGAAGAACAAGAGCGACTTTATCCCGGCCCAAGAGGGTAAGGGCAATTGGAGGAAACCGTCACAAAAGGTGATGATCCGCGGCGAAGAATACGTTGTCCGAGGGTTTGCAGATATTTCTTGATGTATACCGCGTTGATGTTTATTTGGTCAGCCGCAAGTCGGCCTGGCTATGATTTCTTCTTTTGAGTCTTCTTCTTTGATACCATCTTGCTTTCCCACAGTTCATCATGTCTTTCGAATGTATGTGCTTGAAGCATGTCCATATACTTTCGGTTATTTACCTCGCACTTTGCCAGTGCATGCATTTCCTTCTGTCTTTACGATGTATATTGGGCCATGCGATTGTTCAGATCTTTTCATCTCGACTCAACCGCTTACCTGTGAACGTTGGTCAGCGGCATGACTTTGGCGTTTGGCTATGCTATGTTTGATTGATTGATTGATTGATGCTAAAATATGATAGAATTTAGTCTTGTTCTTGTGTAGTCTTCGCACAACCTCTTTAAAACTGCAATCTCGTAGCATCAACCTACCAAGTATATTATTATAAAAACTAGTCGATTAAAAACTACCAAATAATATCTAAACAGACAAAATCAAAATAGGCGTGCTCAGATGGGCTCGCCGCATCCGGCCCCCAAGGCTCGCGCTTCTTTTCCGTCCTTCCGCGTCTGGCATCACCATGAACGCAATGGATACGAGGCTTCCGTCGCCAACCCAATTCATCCCGGCTCGCCAGTTCGCAGGAATCGTCTGGGTCCATGTTACATGGATCTAACTAACCTTAGCCGGTCGAATAAGAATGGACGTCTCATCTCGCTCAAAATCGCGACTGGGATGGGCAGAATCACGCCATAGATCGCCCTTTGTCGTGTGCTCTCATTTGCTTCCTCGCTGGACATCCCTGCTCGACAGATAGGATCGATTATGAAATCGGCTATTTTATGCTAGTGTCGCTACTCGCTACTCGCTCCTGTCATGGAACGGTGATCCTGAGCCTGATTTTTTACGAGGTCTTGAATCCTGCGAGGTCTACTACTGCAGGCCTACTGCAGGCGATACGGACTTTTCTTTTCTTTTTCGTGCTCTTATCGCTGTGACTGGAGAGATATAAATAGTGGGAGTCACTCGACTTGACTATTTTTGCCAGGACAAAAATATCGACTCAAGTCGACGGACATCATATTTCCGGTTGGTATACGCCCTACTTGTTAACTACATCAGCTATTGTGTAGCAATGGGCCACGACGCAACCTCCAAAGATACGGGCAGCACTGCCGCGCCTGTATCACTCTCTCCCGAAATCATCGATGAAATCGACATCCAACAAGGCGACAAAAGTGCTCTCCCGTCGGGAACACTTGACCCCGTCTACGAGGCCAAGGCACGCGAACTCAACAAGGCCATTCAAGCCATTGGCATGGGCAGGTATCAGTGGCAGCTGTTTATCGTGATTGGTTTCGGCTGGGCGAGTGACAATCTCTGGCCGATTGTTACGTCTTTGATTCTCACGGCGGTTGGGAATGAGTTCAAGCCGGCTTATAATGCGTACCTTTCGCTGTCGCAGAATATCGGGTTACTGATCGGGGCGATTTTCTGGGGTTTCGGATGCGATTTGTTTGGTAGGAAGTGGGCGTTTAATTTGACGATTGGTATCACCGGCGTATTCGGTCTTATTGCTGCAGGATCGCCCAATTTTGCAGCTATCTGTGTCTTTGCGGCGTTGTGGTCGGTGGGCGTGGGTGGGAACCTACCAGTTGACTCGGCCATATTTCTCGAATTTCTACCAGCATCGCATCAGTACTTGCTGACCGTGCTGTCCATCGACTGGGCATTTGCGCAACTCGTAGCGTCGCTAGTAGCATGGCCGTTGTTGGGTGACTATACCTGCCAACAAACCGACAAAAACTGCACGCGCAGTAAGAATATGGGCTGGCGATATTTCATGATCGCCATGGGCGGCCTGTCGATGGTCATGTTTGTCATTCGATTTGCGCTTTTTACGATCTACGAATCACCGAAATATCTCATGTCGCGCGGGAAGGATGCTCAGGCGGTGGCTGTTGTGCATGAAGTTGCGCGACGGAATGGGAGGACGTCTGATTTGACTCTTGAGGATTTGACGCAGTACAATGCTCTGGCTGAAGGGAGAGAGGATGGCGTCAGAGCGCAGCAGACATCTGCCGTGGCAGCGTTGGAGCGCAATCTCGAAAAAGTCAGCTTCACGCATGTGCGGTCGTTGTTTTCGACGGTACGGTTGGGAATATCTACGTCCATGGTTACGGCGATCTGGGCATTTATCGGATTAGGGTATCCATTATACAATGCGTATGTCCTATGTCCCCCATATCTAATTACTACGCAAGGAATACTAATTCTAGCAGTTTCCTGCCCTACATCCAAGCAACCCGAGGCGCCGACTTTGGCGACGGATCAACCTACATCACCTACCGCAACGAGGTCATCATCTCCGTCCTCGGCATTCCAGGCTGTATCCTAGGCGGGTTTCTCGTCGAACTGCCCCGATTCGGCCGCAAAGGCGCCCTCGCTCTCTCCACAACCCTCACCGGCGTTTTTCTCTACGCATCCACGACCGCAACAACTTCCAACGCCCTGCTCGGCTGGAACTGCGCCTACAACTTCGTGAGCAACATCATGTACGCCGTTCTATACGCCTATACACCGGAAGTCTTCCCCACGAAAGATCGCGGAACGGGGAACGCGATCGCGGCGTCGGCGAATCGCATCTTTGGGGTGATGTCGCCGATTATTGCCATGTTTGCGAATCTGAATAGTGCGGCGCCGGTGTACGTTAGTGGAGCGCTGTTTATTGCGGCGGGATTGTTGGCATTGGCGTTGCCGTTTGAGTCGAGGGGGAAGGCCAGTCTATGATTTTCTCGCGAGTGTTTGTATTGCTTCGTGTATTTTATTATCATAATCATAATCTGGAGAGGTTTCGAGAGAGCACGTGCACAAATCTTCGTCCCCCAAGCCTTGGAGCAGCTTACCTCGGCTTGTTCTCTAGTTGAGTCTTAGTCGTGCAGATCGCGCCACTAGTTCAGGCTAAATTTTCGATCTTTTCAATTGAGATGATGACGATTGTCTCGAGAGCCTGGAGATGGCAAGGGAAGATTCTTTCTATCCGTCGATAAGTACCTAAGGGTTTTGATTTATCATATCGGCATGGATAAAGCATAACTACACGGACGATGTCGCATGCAACATCCAGGAAGACCGGCCAACAAACATCAACGAACTTTCGAATCCCCCGAGCCTATGGAGTTTGTTCCCGCCTGTTCCCTAACATTGGTGCAATACGTCCTCTGGAGGCATCCTGATCGAATTAACTCGGAACTTTATGTACCCATGTGAGTGCGGGGAGAATCATATGCCTTACCCTGGACACACTAGGCCTCCTAGGCTCCTACTTTCAAGAAGGTACAATGATGTTATTCCGAGTATCTATCTGCCTAAAGCTTTAGGTCCATTTTCATGGTCTCCGTCCAATAAAAATATAGTCTATCGTTTTGTTGGGACGAAGGTGCCAAAGCCGCGGCGAACTTGTGCACTCACATGTGTATGGATCGTCGGTCCGCCACATTATTAGATCAGTTTACGGCTTTAGTGCTAAGAAATTTTGAGATTGTAGTGCGTAATACGTATGGTTCGTGGGATTTTCGAGCTAAGAATACTGCTGGCTAGTAGGTATGATATAAGACGGGGTATTCCCTCCTCAGAGCGCCGTACTGTCGTAACCATATTAGAGACCCCAGTCTACTTATTTCCTCTTTACTTCTTTCACACATATTCCTAACAACGGAAAGAGCAAAGAAAATGGCTTCGCCCAACCCCAAAGACAGCATGAAATCCACCTGGCGCCGCACCCCAAAGGACTCCTGGACAATATGGCACTGGTTCTACGAAGTTTTGGGTATTCACCCAACAGCCCTCGACAAAACCGTGCCCATCCATAGCAAGGAAGAGCCAATCCCGCATTTACCGGAATGGAAGGAACATCGCTGGATAGTTTCGCATGCCATTATCCCGCTTGTGTTGCATCAGACGTATGTCGCGTACACGGGGAAGAATTTGGGGAGTGTTGCGGCTTTCTTCCTGTATGCGGTTGCCTTCAAGGCGATTGCGATTAATCAGTTGCATATGATGAGGGGCTTGGGGCATCAATATGGGTTCTTCGATGGCGATAAACATGCCAGAGATGATGTGCCTGATATCGGGGTTGCGAAGGTTGTGCATTCGCTCATGTCGACGTCGACGTTTAGACCCATGTTTACGGTGATGTTGGCGTACAACAGCGCCGCGACACCCCTGGCAGAGTTGAAGGCGAATTGGGCGTGGTGTATTGTGGAAGTCAGTTTGTATGGGATCATACTCGACTTTTGGTTCTATTGGTATCATCGCTTGATGCATGATGTGGATGCGTTGTGGAAGTATCATCGCACGCATCATCTGACCAAACACCCGAACCCGTTGTTGACACTCTACGCGGATACAGAACAGGAGTTTTGGGATATTGCGGGTGTGCCGCTGTTGACGTACGGATCGATGAAATTGATGGGTATGCCGATGGGGTTTTATGAGTGGTGGTTGTGCCATCAATATATCGTCTTTACGGAGCTGGCGGGCCATTCGGGACTGAGGATTCATGCTACGCCAGCCAGTATGCTGACGTGGTTGTTGAAGTTGTTTGATGCTGAGCTAGTCATTGAGGATCATGATTTGCATCATAGGACGGGTTGGAAGAAGAGTCATAATTATGGCAAGCAGACCAGGTTGTGGGATAGGATTTTTGGGACGTGCAGAGAGAGGATTGAGAGTACGGACGAGATGGTGGATTATAGTACGATTGTTGATATGCCGTGGTATTAACTTTCTTTATGTGTGTGCGATGCAATGTTATGTGTAAATACTTTGTTCTATTCGAATATAAACACTTTTGTCTCAACCGAGTGGCTATATACTCGATCGTAATCCCCCGTAAAGATTCTCCAAATTCTCCTCGCCGGGTCTGGACGGATAAGTCGCCAGAGGATGCAACGTCGATTCATCGGCTGAATCATTACTCGCACCATGCACAGGTAAATGCGGCCGTGACAAAAAATCAGGCTCATTATGCCGCGGCGACGCAGCAACGCTCGGCTTGTTCAACGGCGGAAGTGCAATGGCAGACTCGAGATCCTTGCCACCACCACGGCTCCCGCGACTTCTGCGACTTGGACGTTCGTCTGCTCCGGTCAGGCTGCGACTTGAGTCGATGCGTCTCATCCAGTAGGTTCGTATGCGGTCAAGGGCGGTTTTAAAGTCATCTAAAATGACGATATCGCTGAGACACTTGAAGATGAATGATAACTATATATTCTGTCAGCCGAGAACTTGTCTAAGCAAGTTGGAAGGCATACCTTCCAAAAAGGCTCCACCCCGGTAGCAAGGCCCAAATGTATCACGCCAGTCACGCTCAAAATGTCAAAAACAACAAATATCAGAGACGCACACATGGAAAATAGCATGACGCCAAACCGGGGACTGATGCGAATGAGCTCTATCAAGCCAAAGTCGTATTCTTTCTTGATGATGTATAATATCGAGCAGGAGGTGAATAGCCACCACGGATCACTGCAAGATTAGCTTCTGCCCATTCTTTGCTAAGAAAGTAGTGGTCATACCGGAACAAAGGCTCCCACGGCCTTATCTTGTTAAACATCTCCGTATTACCTATGTTGTTGAAGAAACAAAAAATAGAGTACAACTCCACAATCCAGTATGGCTGCACCAAAATCACAGTACCGATATAGAACGCTGATACGCGACGCGACAAGAACGGCCGGTTCTTCATCCATGCAATAACATTGTGCAGTGACCAGGAGCAGAAGAGGAGCATTGCACTTGCGGATAGGAGCCAGCCGTAGACTGGGAAGGTGGTGAATATCCAGGTCCCGTGGCCCATGCCGAGGATTAACTTATCAATTAGCAACGGAGGATTCTATCATCTGAGAAATCGGAGGCCTACCTCCGCCAGAATCAACTTGTGCAACAAAACGCCCTTTCGCATATTGGCGATGGTCAATGCTGCCATTACTACCAACGCTCCAACCATCATGCCCTGGCCCCAGGCCTCGAGGACCAGGGCCTCTGGCTCAGTTGGCCTATCGGCCGGTCCTGCGGTACTCATTTTGTAGATTCATAGCATACGCGTCAAGATTTCGCGCTAGTAGTGATTGGATGTGTGTTCTGCATCGTCGATTGATCTATGTCAAAAGGGGCGTGGCTCAAAGTGTCTTGACGGTAAACTCTTCTCCTCTATAGATTCTCGACCATTGTATACCGATTCATCATTCCATCGGCATCAAGCAACGAGTGCGATACACGAGGAAAATACGGAAGGAAGAAAAAGAAAAGGACATGACAAAAGACACTGCCATCCATAGTCCATACTTCCCACGAAAAGAAATGCGGGGAAAGCCGAGACCCTCTTTTCGCAGAGCCCAGGCTGACTTCAGACCAGTGTGTCAGCAATGTAGTCTCAGCGAGCAATGTGAAGCCTTTCCAGACTTTTGAGAGAGGATCAAAGCATGTAGAACTAACGCTCTGATTGGCCAGAAGCAGATGGATGACGCTGTGGACGCCACTAGCCGTTCTTGGCATAGTATGGCCGAAAAAGGACTAGCGTCTGGCAAACGAGAACGCTCACGTGCCGATAAGATAAGGCGCGGCTATCCACAAATTTTCTTATCTCACTCAGATGTCTCGATGAACATCAACAATAACCTCTCTGAAACTGTTATTTCAAATAGAGGGCCTTTAATTGTTTGAGACACCGAGTGTATTCGCAATGGGCAAAGTACAACCCAAAAAGCGCAACAGCTCCTCCGCTGGATCGCCGTATACAAAGAACCTGCCGAGCGGGTCCCTCAAGAAGAATCCCATCTTCAAGTTCAATACTGATATTGGTATGTTTTAAGTCCACGTCCTCTGATGCTACTTACTAATTCATATAGGTCAACATATTCTGAAAAATCCCGGCATCGCAGACGCCATTGTCGACAAGGCGAATATCAAAGAACATGAAGTCGTTGCAGATATGTACCCTATACGCCTAAAAAGAGATGATACTGAAAACTGACACTGAGTACAGGTCGGTCCTGGAACCGGTGTTCTGACACGGCGTATCCTGGCAAAAGCCAAGTCGTGTACTGCGATTGAGTTGGATCCGCGTATGGCTGCTGAACTTACGAAGATGGTACAGGGGACGCCGATGCAGAGGAAACTCAAGATTATTCTTGGTGATTTTATCAAGGGTATACCTTCTTCTTCTTGCTTGAAGGGAATTCTGGCTGACTGATTTTATAGTTGATCTCAAGGAAATTGGGCATTTTGATGTGTTTATATCGAATACGCCGTATCAGATTTCGTCACCGCTGGTGTTTAAACTTCTTGCTATGCCGCGGCCGCCGCGAGTCTCAGTGTATGTCTTTCTTCTCGATCTTAGAAGGAAGAGGCTAATTGTAGCAGATTAATGGTGCAACGTGAATTCGCACAACGTTTGATCGCCAGACCCGGCGATGCCATGTATAGTGAGTGCTTCAGTCATCCCATCTTGGTATCAGGCTAACACATGAATCAGGCCGTCTAAGTGTCAACGCGCAATTCCACGCAATCTGCAGTCACATCCTAAAAGTCGGCAAGAACAACTTCTCGCCACCCCCTCAAGTCGAATCCAGTGTCGTCAAAATCGAGCCTCGTCCCGACAGGCCCGACATCTCTTGGGAAGAATTAGATGGCATGCTACGCATCTGCTTCAATCGGAAAAACAAGACTCTTAGGTCAAGTTTCTTTGTGAAGCAGGTACGAGAACTGATTGAACGGAACTGGGTGACGTGGGCATCCATGTTTCCGGATCAGGTCAAGAAGGAGGATACGGATTTCTTGCAGGGGATTGGTGGCGCCGAGTTAGCTGTACCTGAGGTATCAATGGAGATTGATGGTGAAGAAGACGATAATAATCAGACTCTTCAACTGGAGGGCGATGATGAGGATATGATGCAGGATATGCAAGATATGATCTTTGGCACATCGATAGCCAGCGACAAAACAACCAAAACCGCGCCAAAGCTATCCGGAAAGACGATATCGATTAATGGCATTAGCGTGGATAGAGGTCGATTGGTGCAGCTGATTCAAATCAAGATTCAGCGCGCGCTAGACAGGTTTGGATTGTCGGATAAGCGGAGTCAGAAGTGTGATGAGACGGCGTTTTTGCAGTTGTTGCATGCTTTTAACCAAGAGGGGATACGGTTTTCTTAGTTTTGATATTTCGTTGTTGAGCGGAGTTTGATACCAAAAGTGCATTCATGATTTGAGCAGGATTATTTAGGTCATATGAACGCAAATCAGAATTTTAATGCTATTATGACACCTATCTATCTATACTGCAGATGGTCCCTCCGAAGAAGGTCCAGGCTTACTGAAGGTCATATCAAGGGGCCTACACAACTACATCCTCTTAATGACCAATAAACTACCTTCAAACACTGGAACAAGCATTACCATACTATAGCCAATTCAAGAGGTTTGAATCGAAACTACTATCTAGTGCTGCGTATGTCAATAGAATATGGAAGAACCAATGAATGATTTTCATTGTAAAGCTTGATCATGCGTCAAGGGACTCAGGGTTTCAACCCATTAACTCTTCCTTCCTCCCACGACCTCCTCGACCTACATTCCCATGCAACACACCGTCACCCCTTGCAGCATATCTCTCTAGTTCCAGACATCATATGAATTTATGAGCGCGATTCAACAAATCCAATGATGTCCATTGGCTCCTCACCCATCTGATTCCATCAAGGACACAAACAAGCTCCTACATACCACTCCTGAGGTCCATCATTCCTTCTTCTAGGCAAACCCTTACAAACCTACAAGTTCAACCATAGAGTCCAAACGCCGCTGGTATTCCATCCCATCGACCATCAATAAGGCGAAACAAGGCATCGCGCGACAGGAATGTTGCACACTCCAGGGTCGATAAGATGGAGGATATCCCCATTCCTCCCTCCCCTTCGCTTTGTTTCTGCTTTCTTCTCTGTTTCGATGATTTTTGTTTTACTCGACTGTCGCTCCTTACTACTACGATATTAACTGGTATACACTCTTTTGTTTGATTGAACTACTAACCTGCGCACTGAAATGGCGCCTATTCAATTCTTGTTTACATCCGCCATTGTGCTTTCGGCGGCTGTTGCGGCGCCGATTCATTATAACCATGCAGGTACTGGAAAGGAGGGTGCGGTGAGTCAACTCCTTCGGGATTTAGATGGTGGCGCGTACTGATTGAGATAGTCTACTCCAAGCAAGCATCAAAGCGAACCAATGCGCATGGCGGACCCGGTCATGTCCAGCGTCCCGATGATGAGTATCGATACTCAGGCTATGAAGTCGTCTGCTGCTGCGATGGCGATTCAGACGCCTCCGAGTACGGACAGTGGCCAGCAGAGTGATGGAGTGTTTGGCGTTTTGAACAAATTGCCTATCAAACGGGAAGAAGAGCGTCGGCAGCTAGATGAACTCACTAGTTTTTTGACTGGTATCAACTCCATCGCCAAGCGAGATGTGGAGATCGAGGAACGTCAACTGGGACTGATAAAGAGTGTGCCTGAGGCTGTTAGCCAAGCTGCGCAGGTGGAGAAGCTTGTTACGAGTCTACCGATTAAGCGTGATGGAAATGGTATCCTCGGAGGTTTGGGTGGACTTGGTGGTGTGCTTGGAGGATCTGTGAAGCGTGATGTCGAGGAAGCAGAGAAGCACGATGAGACTTACACTGAGAAAGCGCTCAAGGGATTCGAGGGGTGGATGCATCATGGTGTGAAGGATGAGCAGGAGGCGCCAGAGATACCTGAGATTTCTTCAGCAGCAGGTCTCGGCGATATTGCTAAGAGAACCGACCCTGTGGGCAGTCTTCTTAATGGCCTCCTCGCAAAGCGTGGCACTGAGGGAGCAGAGACTGAGGCTCACGATGAGACTTACACTGAGAAAGCGCTCAAAGGATTCCAGGGATGGATTCATCATGGTACCAAGGCAGACAAAAAGGCAACTCCGGAAGTACCCTCGGCAGCAGACTCACTTGGACTCCGCGATACTGCTAAGAGAGCTGATCCTGTGAGCAGTCTTCTCCCCGGCATCCTTGCAAAGCGCGACACGGAAGAATCCAGACCGAACGAAGAGCTGGTCGATGAGGCAATTCATAAAGCAGAGACGCACCACGACGTAAAAGACGAGACTTACACCGAGAAGGCACTCAACGGATTCCAGGGGTGGATTCATCATGGTACCAAGGAACTCAAAGAGGGAGCTCCAAAGGTACCCCCGGCGGCAGATTCACTTGGCCTCGGGGATATTGCCAAGCGTGAGGATGGCGAAGTGGATAAGAACATGCTTGACGGACTTGCCAAACGTAGCAGCCCTACTGATCCCGTCACCGGTCTGCTCAGTGGCTTCCTCGCCAAGCGCGACGGACATAATCCTAATGATCTTACTAACCTTCTTGGAGCTATTGCTAAGCGCGAAGATACGGAGTCTGACGAGAACATGCTAGAGGGACTTGCCAAACGCGGTGATCCCCTTGGTATTGTCAGCAGTTTGCTCGGCGGCCTGCTCGCCAAGCGCGAACACATGGAGTCCGACTCAGATATGGTTGACGGCCTCGCAAAGCGTGACATTGACGACGCAATCGCCACTGCTTCTGATGCCCTCACCAACCTCGCAAAACGTAATGGCCTCGACTCCGTTGATGCACTCGTCAAAGGCCTCACAAAGGGCGGACAACTCAACAACGGCCTCAACATTCGTCAGTTGAACATCCTCTCGTCATTGGCAACTGGTGCATTGAGCAATGCCGGTACAGCAGCCGGCAAACTTGGCAAGGTCGCTACCGGTAAACATCGTCGTGGAAACGGCGACGCAGGAGCGATTGCTGCTGCTGCCACGGCTGGGATGAACGTTGCCAACCACCACAAGGCCGGCAATGATGATGACGAGAGCGCCGATGTGGATGAGATTGCAGCTGATGTTGCTGAAGGAGAGCAGACTTTGCACGATGCTACTTCACCTCAGGGTCCTGCCGGACACTTGGATAAGCGTCAAGTCCCTCCCATTGCTGGTTCGGATGCGTTGAGTGTCGTCAAGGGATTAGTTGCTCATCCTGATACGGCTTTGACGCCTGTTACGAAGGGTATCTTGGTTGGAGGGACTGCTTTGGGCGATATGGCGCCTCAGTAATGCTCCCTTTCCCTTTGGGTTCCGGAAGTTTCGTTCTCCGGCGAATTTGCACTGCAATCTTAGCTCTCTAGAGGCCTTGACAGTCTCACATCAGACTGACTGACGGGGTAGCGGAAATCCGTCCGGCAGCGCCAGAACCCAGCACTGCAATTTTAGTTCCCTAGAGGCGTTGACGAGGCCATGTCCTTTTTCTTTTTTCTTTTTTTGTTTCATAATGTTTCATTTATTTGCACTGCAGTTTTAGCTCCCTAGGGGGTTTGTTTGAACGACGGGAAGGATTTCAGCATCCTCAGATTCTGGTGCACTGCAGTCTTAGCTTCCTCGAGGAGTTGGTTGACGAGGCGAATTCAGTGACGGTTGATTTTTTCCTTTTTCCACTCTGTTTCCTTCATTTGATTTCATTCCAAAATACTCGTTCCCAATTGTCAATTTTCTTATAACGTGGAAAGTTCTGAATTTGATATTTATTGTTCCAATATGCCATACATGGTAATACCCTTCCAAGGTCCAATTGCGATATATCAGTTTATCTTAAACTTCTAGTCAGAGATTTGAGGCCTATGTATCCATTGATTTGATGTCAAAGTGACAGTCACGCCCGACTAGCCATTGCACTGCAATTTTAGCTCCCTAGAGGATTTGAAAACACGGTGGCACTGATGCATTGTGGAAGTTGAAAAAGTTCAAGGAACACATTAAGGTAGAGAGCCCTGCAATTTGGTTCCCTAAAGGCGTTGACTAGGCGATTTCATACTTGCATTTTCTGTCCTTCTGCACTCAGTGCAATGAAGTTTTAGGGCTTGCTTGCTAAGACGGAAAAATTCAAATGGATTTCAGCATCCTCAGGATTCCGATGCACTGCAGTTTTAGCTTCCTGGAGGGATTGAATAAGACGAATTTAGTGCCTGTCGACATTTTTATTCTTCGCTCTATTTTAATGTTCCTTCGTTTGATTTCTTTCCAAGGTACCTGTGGACTTGTTCTGGATTGTTATTTGTGTTACATAACTTGCCAAGTTTTGAATTTCATGTTTTATTGCTCCAACATGCCATGCAGGATAATATGTTTTCAAGGTTCAATTGCCATATTCAGTTATCTTAGACTTCTAGTCAGACACTGGAGATTTGAAGCCTACACATGTTGTGAGAGCGCCTCAGCCTTGCACTGCAATTTTAGCTCCTCCGAGTGGATGGCACGAGGGGAGTCAATCAGCCAGCTGCACCTTTGATTGTTGACAAAATGATCCTGCTCGACTGATTTATGACTGTATCTAACAAACTTGTATGTTGTCTCTAACATAGGGAATTGTCCTCTATATTAAAGAAATTCAAGCCCCTAGCTGTAAAACGTGTCTTTGCTCAATTGGTTGACCATCTGGCCAACTATAGGCCGATTCGATGTCGACTCTGCACCTCATACTATCTAACACATAGATTGCATTAGCGTAGTATTTTGTGTCTCGCCGTGAGGCTGACATATAGAGGTGCTGATAACCATCAGTTTTATACTTGAGGAATCTTCTCTCTTTACTACCACAGATCATCTTAGCACTTTTGCTACTATATAGAATTACAAGCTTCAGCTCGGTCCAGGGCTGTATCAAATCCAGAAGATGCTGGCTGGCATGAGATCAATCCCGTCCAATAAGGTTTATCTTCTGGAGACTCTTGTTGGAATCCTTAAAGCTGCCCAAGGCTACATCTTCGCTTCTTGGATCAACATCCTCCTTCCATTTGTGCCCGCCGGCTTTGCTGTGAAATATAGCAACTGCAGCGCTCCAGTTGTCTTCACGATTAACTTCCTAGCAATATTTCCCGCCTCCGAACTGCTCAGCCTTGCCCTGAAACGAGCTCAAAGGAGAGTTACTACCTCCTTATGGGCCTTGCTCTATTCAAGTTTTGGGTCAGCCTACACACTCTCAATGAAGAAACCAGCGTCCTAGTAGTAACTTTCAGATAGTAATGCTGTCCAACTCATCACCTCAATACTCCTTCTCCGAAGCCGCCAAGTCCGTACCTTGCAGATGTCGCTAATCGGCGGAATCTTATCAAACATGCATCTGATGCTGGGGCTCTCCTACGTGATTGGAGGCTTACGATACTTTGAATCATATTTCAATACGACCGTCGCTGCTGAAACCGGTGCGTTGCTGCTCCTAGCAATAACAGGCATCATTCTTCCGACGGCGACGGAGCTACTTGCGAAGCCTAGGGATGGAGCGGTGTTACGGCAGTCCCGGGCGTTGTCTCTGGTGTTCTTTGTTGTCTATTGCTGCTTTTTGTACTTTCAATTTCAATCTCATTCAGCGCTCTTTAACGAACAATCGACGCCCGTTGACGACAGTGATGAACCGAGCAACTTAGAGAACCTTGAGAGAAGCGAAGTAGAGGTTGAACCAGTACAAAAGGAAGAGAGCATCATATCCCTGATCGCTATCATGGCAGTTTCCACAACCCTCATCGGATTCCATGGCCTCTTCGCTACTGATACCATCGAAGCCCTAATGCAGCAGACCGGGATGACCGAAACATTTATTGGAATCGTTCTTCTTCCGCTTCTCACCAACGATTCCGAACCGATAAAGGCATCGGCGAGAGGACAGTTCGATACTTGTTTTCTATTAACAGTTGGGAAATGCGTTCAAACGACATTTTTGATAATACCCACGATTGTGATACTTGGGTGGGCTATGCAGGTAGACAACATGACGCTTAGTTTCGATGGATTTGAAGTTGTAACGTTGTTTGCGTCCGTCATCTATATTAACGTCCTCACTTCAAACGGAAAATCGAACTGGTAAGTTCTATTGGCGTCATGTTTCCGGACGTGGTTGTTGACTCCATGCAGGCTGGAGGGTATTGCGCTGATTGCTATGTTTATTGCTATATCGATTGCAGCTTTCTACATTGAGTAGAGGTTAAATGACTCTAGTTTCTTGATATGAGTTGATGCGTCGATAATCCATGAATACAGAATTACCTAGGTAGATGAAGTCTTTTATTCATGTTTATAAAGTCCCATGACTATTGTTGTCGTGGTTTAGTACCTAGGTAATAAATGCCACAATATTAGCATCAGATGATCTGACCGTAAACATTGATTGCGAGCATTTTTCTGGCGCACAGCTTGATCGGCTTTCTCCTTTATTTGTTACCAGTATAAAGAGGGATTCAACAGGTCTTCCTCACCTGGGCAGTATTGCTGGCTACGCCGCAATTGTTAAGAAGAGCCTTCCACCTAATCAGATAGTTTATATATAATTGTAAACCATCTTCACACAATAGGAGATTACCACTTTTAGCCTCATAATGGAAGCCTGGACGACCCAGTTCAAGCAACGAGGATGAAAATTCATACTCAGTAACGTGCGTAATGTAAATTGCACTGCAATTTTAGCTCCTGAGAGGAGATAGTATGAAAGGGAGTCAGTGAACCAGCTACAAACCTTCGACTTTTCCCCTTCTGGTTTGTATTCTGTCCAAAGTACTATAGGAGTACCAATGCATATTATCTCTCGGTTGTATAGCTGGTTCTCTAAGCTGCTACAGGCTGTCTGGTTTCATTCCATAATGTGTGATATGGAGTGTCTTGTGTAGCTAGCTAGCAGTGAGGATGTAGGCAAGAGATAGAGCCCTTGCCTATGCCCAATATTGAAACAGGCACCGCCAGGCCATCTACACATAGTACAATGTCATTACGTACGCACTGCCATTGGTATGCATTTTACACTGCAATTTTAGCTCCCAGGAGGAGTTGGTCGTCAGCGAATTCAAAAGTATACAACCAGCCCTGTTTCAAGGTTGATTGTCTGTATTTCCAATGTTCACTTATTCATTTGTGAAGACTTGAATCTTGGTTGTCTTAAGTAAAAGGCAGCTTGATATAGACAATGATTTATTGGGCCCGATCATCATACTTGTTCTATTGTCCAATCTTGTTGCATATAGTTTTGAATTTAATATTTCATTGTTTCCACATGTTGTGCATGCCAAATCATGCTTCGACATACCTGTCGTCCTAAATAGCTAGTCAGCGACTCGAGGTCGTTCCAAAGTGTAGCCACTAGGTACATATAAGTAAAAAAAGAAGGCCAATACTCCGACAGTAAAGAAATTCGTAAACGTAACATGATCGGTGAAAGAATAAAGTCCTAGCAATCCCAGCGTTGGTCAAGCCAAACGCGAGTGAACAGGATTAAAAATATAGCCGGGCAAAGGGTATCATCGGGTAAGTATTTTCAAGAAAGAGAAATCAAATCGGGCCATCAGTCGTCAAAATCCATATCGTCAACCTCCACACGAGAGCCAAGCGCCTCTCGACCTTCACGGATCAAAGCCTTGAGCTGGTCGTTCATTTTTTGAAAGCTGGCGTCCTCTTCGCGCTCTCGTCTTCGGACCTGAGCTGCGAATCGCTGTGCCTCCCTGGATGCTGGACTTGCTGGTAGAGACGCTCGGGTGGGACTGAGAGGTTGCTTGAGGGGAGTCGATGGACGGCCAGCCGATGATAGCGGGGTGACGGCTGCAGGTTGAACGGGGTTCAGGGTAGGTCGTTTCGTCATAGGCCTTAGGGGATTCACAAGCGATCGTCGTGACTGAGGACGATGAGCCGTACTTCGTCGAGGGACTTTGCGCGAAAATTGTGTAGGACTTGGGCTTCGTGCAGATGAAAACTTCAGGGATGGCGAATCTTGGACTAAGATCCAGGGTTCCTTGTCGCGTAAATGTTCTGCTTCTTCGTCGGGGTATTGTCCAGGAATCGGAGTTGAGCCCCCGCCGCCAGAAGTGAATGGATCTTGTTGACGACCTGGTTGCGGAAGACTCGCTTCTTTGGAAACAGGAGTCATGACTTGATAGCTATTACCTCCGCCAGCAGAAAATCCACGGAATGCAATCGTCGAGCAAAAGTCCCAAACTTTCCCCACAACGGTGAATACAGCTCGACCCCAGCCCGGTGTCACTGGAGATGGCGGCGGTATTTGTTGTGTAGTCATTTCAGTAGCCTCGCTGTGACTTCGCTTGCGACTTCCCACGTCTTTGTTGCCGACTGTAAGCGCTGGTTGTTGGCCTGTGATGAGAGAATTATAACGATATCGGTTTGGTCGATAGTCTTGTTCCTCTGCTAGTTTTTCTTTCGTGTCTTTCAGATCTAGCTGTCGGTGATCTTCGCCCCCATTGGCAAGAATATAATCTGTGTTGATCAGAGGTAACGGCGATGGCCCTTCAAGTTCGGTCGATGACATAGGATCCCAAGCTAGAGTGCGCACATCGGGTGCTTCGCGGCGCATACGCTTGCGGGTCGTCTCGGTGTCGGGTGTGTGGTAAATCGACGTAGTGGAAGAGGGAGTGTGAGGAGGGCGGAAGAGTTGGGTTCGCATGCGAAAGGGCGTGTCGTAGTCGGGAAATGAAGCCATCGTTCTGCGCCCTGGCCGGGCGTAGTCAATGACCAATAGTCAGAAATTCTGGAACACGGCCAGGTTGCGTCACGAGACGAGGTGCATGCAACTCATTTAACGCGCAGATGTGAGTAGATGTAAACAAGCGCCAAGGCTGGCGAGATATAATTCTGCAGTAAGTAGATGAGTATGTAGTATGTAGTGTGTATGTACAGCGGTATTGGATGATGGGAGAAACGAGTTGGAGTTGCGGCCTCAGGTTGTTTACTTTTTGTAAGCTTGGCTGCCTCCAGCCAATCAGCGATGAGTATTGCAGCTGATGCGGGGCTGTCCCCAACAGAGTCACCTGACGCCCTTCAGATCCGCCAATCAGAGTGCTTTGATCGTGTGCTTCTTTGTCTACAAGTGTACGGAAGCGGTTGCACATATGTATCACCAATCAGATAATGTAATGATCGACTCTATTAGACGGCGTACTCCTTACAGCTACAGCTTCTGCTGCTTCCAAGTCCGACCAGCAGACTCCAGTCCGTCTTCACCGTCCACCAAGACACACCATCCCTCACTGCCTGCGCCGCCGTGCCCACCGATCACCGCAGGGAAGTTGTCTCGCGCGTATTCCAGTACTTCGTCATTATACGTACCCGGCTGAAACCATACCGCCGGTATCCCGACTTCGTGAGCCTGCTTCAGCAGCTGGAGCGTCACCGGAGGCGGCGTGACGAACGACAGCGATGTCTCGGTAGGTGATGTGAGCGATTTCGGGGTTGATGCGACGGGGTATTCTCGCGAGGGTAATCTGATGGTTGGTTCGCGGGGGTGGATGGGAGTCACTGGGAGCGAGTGCTGGTGATACCATGCAAAGACTATACGATCGTCTCAGTAAACAGTGCTAAATTAATCCTGCATGGGAACATACTTTTATAGCCAAACCTGCTAGGGTCGTTGTTTGCGCCCGCCACGGCGAATTGAGGCGACTGGAAGAAGCGCGTAACTGCAGCCTCGGTCATTTTCAGAGATGAATTCCTTGCGCTTGATATAAGTCGGACTGGAGTGAAGAGGAATCTTGTTCTGTTGCTGAGATGCATGAATCAGATCAAGAAGGTGAAGGATAATGCGGGGCGGAGATCAAATTGTCGGGATGATGAAATATATATCCAAGAGGGCGCAATGCGATTAGTAATTATATACTCGTTGCTCGGTGTCAACGACATGGGATGCCCAATACTAAATTGAAGATCTACAGTAATACACATAGACTGATCTCGAGACTATAGCACAGTTTTGCGATGGTGTTTGTACATATGTAGATTCGGAGACAACTGGTGTATTGCGATAACCCTAACCCTTGATGCGGCGGCAATCTCACCATCATTATATTGACGTATATCCTCTTACTCGTAGTTGAAACTTCGTCCTGCCATTATTTGCATTTTACTTTTCAAGAGAAGATATCTCGCATCTGAGAATATGCATTTATTCATCTTCAAATTCAGTTAGATCGAGACTGCGATACAGACAAGCAGTCTAGATCGGCACGATCTTATCTTATCGGCCGCTGCCTACTCCGGATTCTTCAAGAAGTGACGACACACCATTCTTCATCCCTTCAACAGACCATCCTGCCTTTATCGCAAATAATCAGAACTTCAGTGTTTGCAGTACACTGAAGTTCTGCACACGAATCGATGCCCCCTTTCATACCGACGAAACGCTCACTATCTCCGCCAAACCAACCCTCGCCACCACCCGCCAAACGGCCCGCAACCAAGAAGCAGGCCGCCGAGCTTCTGGAGAGCTCCGATTCATCGCTTAGCGACGTATCGAGTGACGGAGAATGGCAAGACGTGCAGAAGTCGATAAAGTCAAATGAAAAGGTAGATCACGATGACCACGATGACGAGAGTGTGGATTGGGAGGATGCGATGGATACGACTACACCCAGCGGCTATGCCTCCTATGCAACGCCAGCGCAGGGCGATGCAATCCAAGATTTGGAGTTGACGTTGGATCCCACGGCGAACGTACCAGTTACCAGTTTACTAGATAACAAAAAAGGGCCATCCCAAATCGAGCGAGCGATTCGATTGAGTACCCACAAGGCGCATGTACAGTGCTTACTCTTCCACAATGCGATTCGAAATGCGTGGTTGAATGATAAAAAGGTTCATGACATACTACGAGAGCAGTTACCTGAAGGTATTCAGAAGGAGATTAAAAGGTGGCGAGTTGCGTCGGCATTGGATCCTCCTCCTCCCGCTCCGACACCAAAGAAGGCCGAGAAGACAGGCAAGAAGAAAGGATCGAAGAAGAAAGAGTCTGCAAAAACCCGTAATTGGGGTGAAGAAGCAAAGCGGCTAGAGCCTGGTCAGCCAGATATGAGTCATGGCGATCCTATCCTACAGCTATTGCGGATTTTAGCAGCTTATTGGAAGAGAAATTTCAAAATAACAGCCCCAGGACTTCGGAAACATGGATATCGGTCTACTGTGAAGCTGGAAGCTATTGTGTCTTCCTTTAAGAAAGAAGAACACAATCCAGTTGTACATGGCGAGCGCATATCTGATCGACACGAATTTCGTACCCTTGCAGAGCAACGGCAAGGGTCGCGTGATGTCGGCGCTCAACTGTTTACAGCACTTCTTCGATCATTAGATATTGAAGCTCGTCTAGTCTCGAATCTACAGCCTCTCGGGTTCGGATGGACCAAGGCCGAAGTTGATACTTCCGAGCCTGTACAGCCAGATGCAAGCGCAAAGCAGACCGAGGTCGAGAGCAGCGATGAGAATTTTGGTTCAGACGAAGAAGAAGGCACAAAGAAGCCTGCTAGAACAAGTCAATTCGATCGCGATCTCCCATTCCCTGTCTACTGGACCGAAGTAGTGTCACCTATCACTCACGAAGTCATACCAGTTGATCCTCTGATATTGACCAACCCCGTGGCAGCCAATTCCGAAATGGTGGCTGCCTTTGAACCTCGAGGAGGACGAGCGGACAAAGCGAAACAAGTGATTGCTTACGTGATTGCTCATTCCTCAGACGGCACGGCCAAGGATGTGACGACACGGTATCTACGACGCCAAACATGGCCAGGAAGGACAAAAGGGTATCGGTTGCCAATGGAAAAGTTGACCATCAGAATGTCTAGGCGAGGCCCTACGTATACAATTGACTACCATTGGTTTCGAGAGACGATGAAAGGATACATACGCTCGGACAAACAACGGACGGCTGTAGACGACATTGAAGATGCAAAGGATCTCGTTTCCAATCAACCTGAAAAGAAAATCGTCAAGAAGGAAACAGATACTTTACAAAGCTTGAAAGCTTCTACGGAATTCGTACTGGAGCGTTTTTTGCGTAGGGAAGAAGCGCTACGACCTGGCGCCAAAGTCGTACGCAAATTCGTCACTGGAAAAGGCGACAAGGCCAAAGAAGAGAACGTCTATCGTCGCGCGGACGTTTTGAGATGCTTATCCGCCGAGAGCTGGCACAAGGAAGGTCGTCGACCGAAAATGGGAGAGGCACCCTTGAAGCGCGTCCCCATACGAGCAGTAACCCTCGTACGGAAACGAGAGGTTGAAGAACTCGCACGCCAAACGGGACAGAAACCTCTACAGGGATTGTACGCAAGCTATCAAACGGAATTCATCATTCCACCCCCCATCGAAAACGGCGTAATCCCCAAGAACGAATACGGAAACATCGACTGCTTCGTACCCACCATGGTCCCCCGCGGAGCAACTCACATCCCCTACAGCGGCACGGTACGCATCTGCAAAAAGCTGGGGATTGACTACGCGGAAGCCGTGACAGGGTTCGAGTTTGGAAGTAAAATGGCCGTGCCCGTTATTGAGGGTGTGGTTGTCGCGGAGGAGAATGCAGAGGTGGTGCGGGATGCGTGGCGGGCGGATCAGGAGGTGAGGCGTGAGAAGGAGAGGCTTGCGCATGAGAAGAGGATTTTGCAGACGTGGAGGAAGTTTGTGATGGGGTTGAGGATTATGGAGCGTGTGAGGGCGGAGTATGGTGATGAGGGGGATGCGGAGTTGGATAATCCGTTTCAGCGGCGTGGACGACCGAGTCAAGGTGCGGAGACACCGAAGGGGATTGAACATGAGGTGACTAAGCATCAATATGACGAAGAGGATCATGACCGTCATGAAAATGCACATGCTGACCTCGGTGGAGGGTTTCTCTTGCCAGGCCACGACGATGCGGATGCAGATCTTGGTGGTGGTTTTTTATTACCCGGTCACGACGACGATGTGAATGATTTTGTCGTTGAGCATGGAGATGCCGTTCATCGTCAACCCGTGAAGGAGCCAATGGACGTTGATGATGATGATGAGCCGGAATTTGACGATCCTGATGAGCCTGAGGGTGTCCTGGAAATGTCTTCACCTAGTGAAGAGGAAGAGGAAGAGGAAAGGGAAGAGGAATATAAACCACCACCTGGAAACTCAAATCGGCGACGGAGGCGAGGCGGCTGACAATTCAATTTCTACGAGATAAGTCTTGTACAATTAAAGCGTATGTAAGATATTGTGCAATTTTCGGACAGTCAGGCGTATGGACATTAAAAATAAGAATACATAATACATAATCGTTAGTCGTATGATACAATCATCTCCTTTTACTCGCAAGCGGCGACCCGACAAGCGCCAGATCAAGCACACTCTCATCATCTTCGACGTAATTTCCAGCAGCATCATCGACATCATCTGCATCAGCATCGTCAAATCCGACATGAACAGCAGGCGACATCAAAGGACTATGCGCAACACGCGGACGACTCTTGAAAATACTGGCATACTCCGCTTCCTCTGTGAAAAGATCGTCTCGTGGTGTGGAGGCGCCTGAGCGAGAGGGCTCGGATGGTTGTTCTTTCGGTGGAGTCGCGAATTGGTTGATGGGGAAACGCTGTGATTCGCGTCGTGCGGCGAGGGATTGGCGAGGAGGGCGGGATGTTGGTGGTGGAGGGAGGAGAGACATTGACTGTCGCGTTCGTTCTAGTAGAGAGCGAGGCTCAAAGAGTGGAAGTGGTGCATCAGAATCTAGCTCTGGGTCGGAGGGTCCCTCGGGTTGTGTATGATCGGTGGCGATGATAGCGTGCTCTTCTCTGATAAACGAATCGTATTCGCTACCGTTGTGATACGACGGTTGTGACGCGGCGTCTCCTATAGTTGAGTCGAAAGTCGGACGTTGCTCGTCTTCGAAGTCAGTTACTTGAACGCTGGGAGAAGGAGAGAGAGATGGCGTGTATTGCTCAGTGTCCGGTATAGGTGATAATGTAATGTTTTGCTTTGGATTCGGTCTTTGAGGCGACTCTACCGTAGTAGTAGGAATACTTGAAAAAGATCTTTGTTGGTCTCGTGTGCCCTTGACCTCAAATAGAGTATCTCTAAGCGAGGATATGATCGCTTGGTGCTCGCCAAACAAGTCCCTGGGTTCCGCTGCATCTCGTAGTTTTGAAGTGCTGGCCACTGTCAATGTCTGGTGGTTTCTAAATGTGATACTCTGACTTTTGCCGTGCGACTTTGTCGGCGCAAGTCCACTTGTTTGCTCTCGGTGCATTGATTTTCTGAACTCCTTCAATCGCTGCAAGCGGCAACGTTGGTTGGTAAGACAAGTGTCCAAATCCTGCAGCAAGTCCAGATTCGACGTATGATTGATCTGACGAGTGCTCCCTTTTCTGGCACGGCTCCATGCCTTTTCGAACGGCAGGTCGAGAAAAGCATCCTTCTCAACAGCAGAGCCTCCCGTCAACAGAGACTCAGCAAGATTCCGACCCCCTAGCCAATTTGCCTTGACATCATGCGCTAATCTTTCGAAATGAGGGGATTCTTCAGCTTGCCGCGGTTTCCGTTTCGAGCACGCTAACAATGCCCTAGCCTTTTCGTCGAGCAACTTTGCGAATTGGTCGTGAATCTCTCGTATCCTGACTTGGTCTCGTCTCGCGTTGCTCAGAGAAGAGTGATGAGCTATTATCAAAGGGACCAATTGCTCCTCCAGTTCCGTATCGGTCAAGCTTTTCGTAAACGCTAACCGTAATCCCGGCTCTCGTTGGTTTTCGCAAACGACCTTTCGTAGTACTGCAGTCGAAAACACGGCTAGGATTTCCTCGAATTTCGGCCCTTTGCAGTCATCCAGCATGGTCTTGCGCACGGTGGTCTCTCGTCCCAAATCGCCATTTTTCTTGAGATCAGCCAATGCCCGAAACAAAGCCGCACGGAGGTTGACTGATTGCAGTGGTTCTAAAGGTGGGAAAAACGGACGAAGTTTCTAGTCGGTAGTGAGTATCCAGCGCCAAAACAGCAGCAAAGCGGAGTAGGCGGGGGACAAACATTCTTCGTCTCGGAGGGATTCCACAGTAGGAATAAGTGATACAATACCCATTCCACGCTCCTGACTCGCTGGGTTTGGGCCTTTTGGCCGCCTGAAAATGACTTGCGAGAAAGGCCGGGCCAGTCTGGTTGTTGGTCAAGTTGGAGTAGGTGGATATTGCGGAGGAAGACGGTGACTGGAGATGGAGCGAGCCATGATGGAATTGGTGGACGGGGTGTCTGCATAGATGGATAGTAGAATGAAACTTAGCGATCAGACTGTGGTAGTTGTCACAATATTGATCAAAGAGAACTGTCAAAGAAAGAAGAAAGAGATGAAGCGGTCAATTGGGTGAAGATGTCAACAAAGCAGGAGCCCCCGTGATTGGTGTTTTGGAGATCCACACCAAGATGTGCACATCTAAGCTTTCACATCAACATACACATCCTGGGTGAGATTATAGGAAATTAAAGACTAAACACTCTTTGTAGGACACTGTATAGCTCATTCTGTATATTTCACTCCATCATGGCCGTTCATTGAGAAATTCATGCTGTCTTCCTTCTGCACGGTGATGTCAACAAAGAAGGCTGTTTGCAGTGTTTGCAGCCCTTTATCAGGCCCCACTGGCTCATATTTATCAGTCGGCCCCTCTGCTTCTGTCCGTCCTCTCCATCAGTCAAGATACTTACGATCTACACTTCTTCGTCGCATATTCAGAAGACGCAATTAGTGTTGGATTGACTTCAATTGTCCGGATCGCAATGGGCTCTACAGAATCGCAGAAAGGAGACTGGACCCCATGGACCGGTATGCTCTCCATTCACGTCTCTAAGAATATGCTAACTGATTGCGCAACGATCAGTCCTCTCTACAATCCCTCACCCCATAGAGGAAAATAGCTCCTCGCCGATACCCTTCTTCCACCTCCTCGAGCGCCTCAAGACCACCAAGCGCGAAGGATGGCGCCGCTTCGGCCTTGACCGCGCAGAATCTATTTCAGATCACATGTATCGCATGGCAATTATAACCATGCTCGCACCGCCCTCTCTTTCCGCCAAACTCAACATCCCGCACTGCACAAAAATGGCTCTTGTTCACGACATGGCCGAATCCCTCGTCGGCGACATCACCCCCGTCGACAAATCAGTCACAAAGGCCGAAAAGGCACGCCGCGAAGCCGCTACAATGGATTACATCGAACAGACGCTACTACGCAATGTTCCCGGCGGCGCGATTTCCGGTCCGGAGATTCGTCGCGTTTTCCAGGAATATGAGGATAGCGAGACGTTGGAATCAAAGTTTGTGCATGACGTGGATAAGATTGAGCTGTTGTTGCAGATGGTCGAGTATGAGCGGGAACATGGCAAGGATCTTTCGGAGTTTGCGCATGTTGCGAATCGGATTACGCTGCCAGAGGTGAAGGAGTGGGCTGATGCGATTATGAAGGAGCGCAAGCATGTGTGGCAGAACCAGTCTTAGTCGCACTCGTTTGCGGTTTTCTTTCGGGGTTCTCAGAAGTGTTTCGGTAAATGGTCAGGGAGTTGATTGGTGTAAATAGATTTGTTCATATTCTTATTTACGACACTCAGAGGCATGGCGCTGGTTGGCTTTGTCACTTGCACAGATGTTGCATTGGTCCGTCTAATACATAGACATTGGCATGAATTTGCATTGATTTCATGAACGTTGTTACTATATGTAATGTACTCCATCTCCCACACCCAAGTCAATTATAGATGTACCCGATCATCCTCCTTCTCCATCTCCGCCGCCAACATGAGCGCCTCCCTCTCCATATCCTCCGCACTCCTCGGCGTCCTACTCTCATTATCCACAGCCGGGAAATTCGACCTTCTCTTCCTTCCTTCTGTCAATATCGTCGCCGTCGAACTTTCTTGCAGCACATCCACATTCTTCTGCATCTGTATTTCCCTGTGTATTCGTCCCAAATCTCCTTCCTCCCCATCCAACATCCCGTAAATCGCATCCGTGCCCCCCTTATGATCCAGATCGGCCCTTTTGCGCGGAATGATGTGTGTATGAACATGCGGCACGCTCTGGCCCGCATCTACGCCATCTTGAATTGCGATGTTGAGACTTGTGGCGCCGTAGACGCGCTCGATCATGCGTCCTACTTTGCGGACTGTAAGAAACAGATCGGTGGTTTCGTCGGCTGTGAGGTCGGAGACGCGTGGGACGATGCGGCGCGGGGAGACGAGGACGTGGCCGGGGATTATGGGTTTGAGGTTGACGAGGGCGAAGGTTAGGGGGGTTTGGTAGAAGACCTATCCGATAATCCCGTCAATGTGTGAGTCAACGGAATTGCAATTGATAGGATGGCGGTATGTAGTGTAGTTGGATTGTTCACCTGAGAGGTTACTAGGAAGGGACCAAAGTAGATAGGTCCCTTGGCGAGGTTCGCCATGCTTGTGACTGTTATACTTGTTGTATCGAGCAAGATTCACACGAGTATCATTATTCGCATCAAGAACCTTAGCTATTCGTGTTTGGATTGTTTGGAATGATGAGGTGAGCTGGATGAATGAAGGTCCATGCTTTGGACTCGAAAGTGGAGAACTGCTGGGGATCTGATAAGATAAGATTCTCTTCGATCTACGAAGTACATACACATTCAATAAGTTTCCTCATTATTGTACCTGGGAATTCAAGTTCAGGGATGAAGAACTTTTAATTCTATACATATGAGCTGACTCTGCTAAATCAGCCCTGCAGCGCACGAGCGAAGCTCTCCTGCCAAGGTGCCGAAGTCCCAAGATCACGCCCAATTATAACAATCTTGCAATGATCAGGCACTTCCATCTCATCGTCCTTGCTTTCTCGCTTTTCCGAGTCTCTTATTTCATACATTTCCCTCACAGCCTGGATGATTTTGAATGTGCCATCAGTCAGTGCTAGTATACCCTTGAGACGATGAATCTCAAAGCTTGACTTTTGCGTGTTGTCATCTGCAGCACCACCGCCAGAATACTTGACAACGCTCTTCCATAAGATTGATCTCAGCCATTCATCTACACGCGGTAACTGGTCAGGCGGGATTCTGGGATGCGTCAATGCAACCGTAGAAATCCTCGGATCAATATGCGCATGCCCCTTTTCCGAGAAATCCATCTTCGAGAGTTGATCGTAGGCATGTAAATCCAGAACGACGCCTTCAATCCGAGGCGTTCGACTGTGGTCTGTGACATGAATCTTCGCTGCGCCATTGATAGACGCAATTCTTTGCCGGGTAGCCTCCAACTCCGCCGGCGTTACCAAGTCAGCTTTGTTGAGAACAATAACATCTGCATGCGAAATCTGCAGATGGGCCATGGTCAACGCTGGTCCCGCGCCATGATGCTCGTCATGCTCCGCACCGGCATGCGTTGCTGTCGTTTCTTCAGGAGCAGGCTCATCTAGTAATCGCAGAATGTTTTTTGCGTCTACAAGCGTGACGATGCCGTCGAGATAGATTGAGCTTCCGAGGCCGTCATCGACCCAGAATAAGGGTGCGATGTTGCCGGGGTCGGCGAGGCCGGTGGTTTCGAGGAGGATGTAGTCGAATGTGCCGCGGCGGTCCATTAGGGATTCTATCGCTTGGACGCCGGAGTCTCTGCGGTCATATTAGTCTATCAGACGAGAGCAGGAGTGGAGGGAAGGCGACGTACTTGACGGAGCAGCAGATGCAGCCATTACCGACGTCGAGCCATTCGGTGACCTCCTGCCCGTTTTGGTTGACGGTTAATGACTTTTCGATGTCGGTTGCTGTGCAGAATGAGCAAATGCGATATGATCCTAGAGTGATGACTTACAATCTCCGAATTCTGTAGACTAGTTAGACACGCATTCAAGAATTGGAGGAATTGAACATACCATTCATGATAACAGCAATCTTCTTGCCATGTTTCTCGGTGAGAATGTAATTCAACAGAGTTGTCTTGCCAGCTCCAAGGTATCCTAAGGCAAGTGTCAGTGTCAGAGAAGGAAAGAGGTCGCCATGGTCTGCCTACCTGTAACCAGAGTTATTGGCACCCGGCTGATCAATTCTCCTGTTTCTTTTTCTCTTTCTTCTACTTTTCCTTCTTTGTTGTCGAGAGACTCTGGGAATGCCGTCACATCTACCAGTTCTGGAGGGGCATCTTCGTCATCCATTTTGTTGTCTATGAGTGGTGAAGAAGATGAGAATTGCGGAGAGATATGATCAGTTTCCGACTTCAACCTTGAGTTCTCTTTGTCTTCTAAGAATATTTGACTGCGTTGCCTCTGGAGATTGTCTGACGTAAAGCGAATAATTAACGGATGCCTTGTTCATAGGGCATCACTTTTAAGGCATACGTCTCAGGCACCCAGGCAACCTTCAGGCGCCAAGGCACCAACCAGCATGGACTTTTATTTGTTCGACGAGCCGCGCGATTCCACCAACGGGCCAGACGAGCTCGACTTTGACTACAACCTCAGCAGTGACTCTCCAGACAGTCACTATCCGCTCTTTTACTCTACATTCCCCCCGCTGTTTGCGCCTGCCTCTCCCTCTCCGCGCAAAGCTCCCGCAACAGTCTCCGTCTCCACGAAAATGGCTGCGACTGCTGCGGCCGCCGTGTCGCCTTCGAGCTCTCCGCGTCTGCCCAGCCCTCCGCCATTCACAGAAGTCCAGATCGGACCACAGTCTCCCACGGTTGGAGACAAAGGAGGCGATGGCCAGCTCTTTGCGCCGCTGATCGAGACGGATGATGGGTCAACAAGGAGGATTCGGCCTGGTACTAAAGCTGCCGATATGGCTTCAGGGCCGCCGCTCGTTCCGTTGTCGCAGGTGAGTTGAGCTATCTATGATTACACATGTCGTCTGTAACTAATCTCATGAACTTGGGAAATTAGCTCGACTCTCCTTTTCAGCTTCAGGAGCATCTAAAAGCCCTGTTCCACAACTACACCATGCCCAACGGATCGTCTACAATCCACCCAATCACACACGAAGTCGCGGTCTCGCTTGCTCATGCTCCCGAAGGCGTCGAACGATCTTTGTGGCTCTACGAACTGTGTCGCTTCTTGACGATGAAAGTGAACAACCTTATCATTGCGTTTTTCGCCGAAGACCCTCCCTGCTCGCAACAATCATGCCCCGAAATGCGCGCGTCCGAATGGCAATACCTTTGTGCTGTACACGACCCGCCAAAGTCATGCTGTGCGATCGACTACTGCTGTCATACTCTTGACTGGGCGACAAATATTTTGACGTCGCCGAAATATTTCCCTAGCCGGCTCACTCTAGGTTCGGAGTCTGGAGGTGGTCCGCAAGCTAGTATGCGGCATTTGACAAACATATTCCGTCGACTATACCGTATTTTTGCGCACGCCTGGTTCCAACATCGAGATGTCTTCCGTCAGGTGGAGAATACAGATGGTTTATATGTCTTCTTCAAGACGGTGTGCGACGTTTACGAGTTGATACCCCAGGATAACTACACCGTTCCGGAAGAAGCGGAGCGATTAGCTGCCTCTGACGATACCCCCGAAGAGCCACAAGGCCATTCTATCACAGCAGCAGTCCTGCCGCCTGAAGACAACCGCCGAATCTCAGTGCTGCGGAACGATACAGCCATCGCGGCGCCGGCCTTGTCTCTGGATACTCCTGTTGATGCACAGGCTTCGTTGAATATAAGTACGGGCGCTACGACGAGACGACACAAACACAGTCCTTCAACTGGATCGAGCGTATCAACTATAGCCGAAGTGACTGAAGATCCCAGCCCAGCTGCCAAGCTGGAACAGTCTTTACCTAAGGTCGAGGAGAATGCGGAATCCACACCTGCAGAAGAGCCAAAGAAAGAGCAAATCGAGGCCCCCGAGACTGAAAAAAGCCCCGAGAAAGAGCACAAGGAATCTGAACGTGAAGTGACACCTGAAGAAACCGGTCAAAGTCCAGAGGAAGCACAGCCAACAGAAGCAGAGACGGATGCAGAGGCAGAAAAGCAGGAGGAACCAGAACCCGCGGCCCCGGCAGCTACGGAATCAGCTTCTGAAGAACAACAGCCATCCGAAAGGGAACCGTCCAATGGAGAGCTCGAGACCGACTTCAAGTTTCCAGCCTCGACAGCCGAAGAAAAACCTCCAACCGAGTCTTCTGAGCCCCCAGCCTCCACAGAATCACCTACCACCGTTTCCGTGACAGAAACAACTGAGGAGAAAGACGATTAATCTTCTTCAGTCTATGAACGACTTGACGACTATATTCGATATTACTAATTCTGCATATATGCCCCATGCCCCTTCTTATTCTGATGCCTGTACTGTACTACTAGCATATTTCCTTACGTTTATTTCTTCTACTTCGTTTCTGTTTCATTCCTTTGGACTTATATTTCTATTTGTATACTTTTTTTTGTACGATATATGAGGTTTAATTATGGCGGTGATTTTGATATCACCGTGGGAATTGGAATGGACACAAACACGGTTGGTGTTCTTAATGGAAATCTTCTACAATATTCACTTCACTGATACTCCTAGACCTTTTCAGCCATCTCGACATTGAATGGAGGACAGCCGCTTGACGGCCTTTTCATTAACTAGAATTGCTCTCCACAAAATCAATCTCATATCTGAGGCTACCATCCTTATGCGAAGATATACGAGCCAGTTGACGAGCGAGATACAGGCCTATGTTCGCGCCTTGATACTAATAATGTGCTCCCATACAATCACTGGTACTCATTACCCTTTTCAGGCATCTCAACATGACCGCTTGTAAAACTACAATGTCCCAAGGGCCACTCAACCGGAACCGCCCACCACTGAACCGGCAAAAGTCCCATATCTTCCCCTTCTTCTTTTTTCATATGCTGCTTGAATTGTCGGTTTTTGACTGTGTGCGCCAATTATGGTCCAGCCATGCCCTGGAGGAAAATTGGATAACTCATCATCATACAGAAAAGTGAAAATTAAGTGAAGTCTCATTATTATCACTCATGGTATGATGCTTGAATAGGTTTAGCTGCCCATTGCATTTCTACTTGTCAAGCCCCTATTACTTTGCACGTGAGCGGACTAACCCTAAGTATATCTATTTCTCCATACAAAGACAAAATGACCTGGACAAATGATTAATATATTTGTCTTGGTAGGACAAGCCTTTGAAGTACTTTCATCCCCGGCCTAGACAGCTAGAAAACTGCGACTGTATCTGACACACAGATAAGTGTATGCCAGATAATGCTCTACCAAGCAAAAACACCATCCTTTTGAACTAGACACCCAACATCTTTATCCCTATTCTCCTTGATAATACGCAACAAAAGCTTCCCAGATTCCTCCGGATCGCCTGCCTTGCCCCAACCGGTCCTCGCCTCTTCGCCTTCACCCTGGAGATTTGAGACGACAAACCTGGGACTCATAGCAAACACTTTCAAGCCTTGGTCCCCGAAGTCTCTCGCCTCGAGAACAGCTAGCATGTTCAGCCCTGCTTAACTAACCTGATAAGCACCATGACTCCTGTTCCCGATCTGGGCGTGCTCGGCAGTCTTTTGCATGGCATTCCCCATTAATGTTCTGCCGCCGCTGCTGACGTACGCCTAATACATATTCGATGACTTTAGAACAAAGGTCGAAAAGCTGCTGCTACGACAGCGAGGCCAATGACGTTAGTCTCTAGCACGAGATGGTACTCGGTACGAATGTCGGGAATGTTGAGTCCCCTATTGCAGCATTGTTGACGAGGACGTCGAGACGGCCGTATGCTTGGGCTATGTGTTCTGGGGCTTTGGAGATGGAGGCGTCATTTATGACGTCTAGTGGGAGGGTGGAGAGGGTCCCCTTGATCTCGTCTGAGAAGGAGGCCTTGAGGTTGTTGAGAGCGGCGTCTAGTTTGGAGAGAGAGCGACCTGCCATAACTACATGGTAGGATGGGGATGCGCAGGCGAGCACTTTGGAGGAAGCGAGACCAATGCCGGAGTTTGCTCCTGTTGTTTGTGATTAGTAGGGAGGAGACTTGGATGATGAGGTAATGGGGTGCGAACCGGTAATCAGGATGATTGTTGAAGCGATTTTCTCTTTTTGGTGGGTCAATGCCTAAATTTGGAGGGATGGATTATGCGGTCAGGAGAACTCTAGATCTCGTTTAAGACTTTTACGTCCTTTATATAGACATATCATATCTAGCAACATTCTGGCTATGGTGATTTAGGGCTCAAACATTAGCATGAACGTTGAAGTGCCAATACTCCCAAAACCCTATATCAATGAAACAACACGGACTTAGAAATCCAAACGCCGCCAAAGCCATTACAGTCTCGAAAATTGATCATTATTATATACTTCAGACAGAACTTGCGCCGTTAACGCTTTCATCTAGCTTTAAAGATTGACCCTAATCCCCGTCTGGGCCGGTTCCGGCTGTGCTTGCTCGAATATCATCAGTCAGTTGATGAAATCAACTTAATTGTAGATAACTAGTTTAATCAATTCGAACTTCAGGCTTAAGCTACTATTATCGGACAGAGACCAAAACCGTTATATACACAAAGGCTCCCGAAAACCCTAACAAAACAACCTTGGACGCCATATGCTAGCATGACTGCCCGGACAATCATAAAACCCAATACCATTTCGTTCAAAACTCTATCCACTGACCTAATTTATCATCTCTCCTGTCCTGTCGATACCGTGCTATACGCTAGCTGTGCAGATATGGCTTTTTCGATCGATGAGGCAATGGTGCCCACTGTATGTCTAGTAGTTGTTAGCTTGATACGAACAAGGAGGGGAGATACTAGGAGTCTCACTCTACCAACAATACAGACATGGGAATGTCAATCTTTGTTTTCAATGCCTCCTGAACTTTGGCCTTGAGTAGCATCAAATTGAATGAGTTGACACCCAAGTCGAAAATAGACGAGTCGAAGCTGATATCTTCGGCTGGCATCTTGAGAGTCTCAGCCAATATACCTTGGACTAACTTCGCTGCATTTGTTTCAGGAGCCCGCCACTGGTATTCTTCGTAGAGATTGCGAGCTTCCAGATCTTCTTTCTCAAAGACGGTGTATTCTCCCTTCTCCAGCGCTGCACGGACTTTGCTGCGCGAGATCTTGCCCAAAGAAGATTTCTCGAGCATCTGCTGAGGAAGCGGTATTACGCAAGCTGGTTGCCAGTTTGTATTTAGGGCTACTATCTTTGCAATTGCTGCTGCTGTTTCGAATCGTGCCTGGCCATCGTCTGGGGCATACGCGGGAGAGTACACGATGGCAAGCTCTTCAGTTGGCGAATCAGCTGCTCGGTGTGCAACGGCAACGGTGAAGGTCGGCACAAGACCGGGAATCCCTCCCTCTTCGATGGCTGTCTCGATATCTGTTGAACTCCACTTGATACCATTGATCACGATAAGGTCTTTGGTGCGCCCAACAAGAATCAAGTTTCCTGCCTTATCGATCCTGGCAAGGTCCCCAGTTATAAACCATCCATCCGCCGAGAACGCATTCGCCGTTGCGTCTGTATTGTTGAAGTAATGATCAAAGACAACCGGGCCAGAGACTTGCAGCTCTCCCACTTCTCCATCCGGTGCCCTTTCAGCCTTGTTATTCAAATCCATAACTCGCATTTCGCAACCTGGAATACATGTCCCCAGATTGGCAAACTCGAGTCCAGCAGCGAGATCGTACGACGGACAGGCCAACGAGTAAATGCATCCTCCACATATCTCCGTCATCCCGAATCCAGGTCGAATTACTTCTGTCTGAACGCCAAGGCGACGAAACTCGCGAGTTAGTGAGTCACAGGTCGACACTATGCTGGCCTCGGCTCCCGCAATGAAAGCTCTGAGTCGCGACAGATCCGCTGTCATGGTCGGGTTTTCTTTCAAGCCTTTCAGGATTTGTGCAAGGAAGAAGTTGGGGGCAAATGTATAGACAATCTTGTGAGCCTCGAGGAGCTCTACAAAGCGTAACGGATTTTTTAGGAGCTCTGTCGCTGGTACGTGGACCTGATCACTTCCCAGGCTCATGGCATGCAGATGTACTTCCGTCAAGCTTGCGACGTGGTCCATTCCTACCCAGTTGAGGAATGGATCACCATGAGCAATATCATGGAAAGCGCTCTTTCCTTGTACTGCCGTTACGATCTGACCGTGTCGAAGTGCTACCGCTTTTGCATTGCCAGTGCTTCCCGAAGTCAACATAAGCACAGCTATATCCCCCGTTTGCTTCTTGAATCCAGTCATGAAAGCGGATGAAGTAGAGATGTCACTCTGCAATGACTCAACCGCATGCAGACGGAGGCCTTCGATGCCGTCGAACTCCGGAGTCAAATGTCTCACAGTCAAAACGATCGGTCGTTTGAGAAGCGTGTCGAGATGTTCAATATGTTTCTTTCTCTGCGTAAGGTTATTCACCAACGGCGTCGAAATCGCTGGCAGGATACCTGCGAGTGTCGCCGCCCAGAACCATTGGACTGTGTCATGCTGGCTGTCGAAGTGAAGAAGGAGGATGGTTGATGGTGTGAGGCCCTCGATAGCACTCAGCAAGCGAGCCTTTTGCGTTGCGTCGTCTACGAGGTCGAAGTATGAGACGTAGGTAGGTTCAAGCTCCTCTTTACCAGGTTTGTAAAATGTCAGTCCACTTGTTGTCAAGGTTGCTCTTTGTAAGAGCTGGGAGAGGTTGTATATTTTCTCCAACGGCGTGCTTATTAATGTGGGTAGTTCGATAGGGGCAGATTTTGCTATAGGAACAAGAGCGGGCGAGTTCTCTGCAGCAGAGATTTCATTTTCTTCAATGAAATGGGGTGCCATTTTGAAGGATGATCTTTGTATGCATGTTAAGAACTAAGATGAGGATGGAAAGCTTAGGCTTTATAAGGAGGGGATAGAGGAGCTTTTGAAAAAAGCAAATACAGGCGTATGCAAACTCACCTGCCATAAAATGACATCTCGTGTTCTTCTAGATAGCCCTTATTTGTTCACAGAGTTGGCTCAGTTACATAATTTCGTCAAATATTCAGCTTGAGCGGGTCTCACAAAGGCTCCTACTGCGCCATATCCACAAGGATTCTAAAGATATACGAGTTGGCCAGGCTCTTGTCAGATAGCATGCAGCTCTATCTTCGTGAATAATCTTGCATTCTGCGCTCTAAAGTTTCCAGTAAGTCTACGGCTCGAATAAAAGATAAAGCCATCATACATCAAATGTTCAATGTTAAATTCATCATTTCGTCCTAAGTCCTTGAGATTGCCACTGAGGTTGTGAAGACCGCAACCAAGGTAAATGACTTTCCAGGTTTGCCTTTCTAGGAGGACAGTCAAATACCGAGTACAGATAGTATATCAGAACCTCATACATGACTAGCTTGTTGAGTCCGGCCTATTGATAACGACTCTGCCAAAGGCGGGGCTTCAGGCGTGCTAAGGTCACCTACCTAGCTAGGCAGGCAGGCATGTCGATATTTGGGGGCGATCGCCTGAGTGCGCTGCATCATTATCTGACTTCATTCCAAAATATCCTAGACGCAGATGCAAGTGACCACCAAGACTAATGCGGGTGTCAATACAGCCTAGCCTAACGGAAGCCTAGGATAGGTATATCACGCGGGGTCACGAGAAGCAAAAAGTCCTGGAAAGTCCGATTTACTACCACCAAGTCAATGATGTCAGCTGGACAGTTACTTGCTTATATCAAACCCAAGCGAGGTTAAACGACACCTGTCATTGGCTTTTACGTGTGATAATTTGTATTTGAACCATCGATCTCGTATCTATACGAATTCTGCCATTCAGGTAACTTACTTTGTTCACGGGCCTCTACTTCGTTGCGCCTCCTCAGATATCTTTGTTGGATTATGTAGAGATAACCCCAGATGATCTAAACTGTGTCTTTCTGCTTTGATTGATCAAATTCGAGGCTCTGCTATGTCTATTACCCGTTAGGGAAATGGCGGCGCATGACCAGCGAAGCCCTAATGTCGTTGCAGGGGTCTAGCCCGTTACGGCAATATCACCCGAATGGCGGTTCTAACATTTGAAGGCATGTCACTTTCACAACATGTCTGCTGGTATTGGCAAGAACTCATCACTGGATTCTGGGATAGCATCGATAGATATATCAGTGCTACTCCCATGCTCGAGTATCACATTCCTATCTCTACCTGAACCGGTTTTCAAGGTACATGTATCACCTAGTTATAAGCTAAGAGTAAGAGCTAAAGGAAGCGAATGAAAAATCTTCCTCATCAAAGGTCCATAAATACCTAGGTATCAGAAAAAGGAAACGAGCAGTATCTTTTGCAGCTGAATGATACAAATGTGCTACACAGCAAATGATCTTGGGATAGGAATGATTAATCTTCTACGGCCAGTTTTCCATGATATGATCTGCCATAATTGATTTGTTGCGATTGTACCTACGGAGCTCTAGGTTTGAGTAGGAAAATCTCTCCTTGAAAAATGTCAAGCTTCGTCTTTTTGATATTGACGCTTGGTCTACTCTATATTCAATGCCCCACAAATGAAACAATCACAAACAATCATGCAAATTATCATCCTCATCTGCGCTGGGAAAGGTCGCTCAATATCCTGGACGCATTTCTTTGTTCAGTCATTCAAATTTTCACTTCTAAGACGCCATATTCAGTACCGCCATGAAGACGCCGGTAAACTCCGTACACAAGTGGTCCAACCACGTAGGAGGCGTTGTTTGTCTTCTTCTTCTTTTCTCTTGTTTGTTTTCTTATTTTTTTTCTCGCGCGTTCCTCAAACATCGCTCTTCTCTGCTCAATCTTCTCGATCTTCTCGACCTTCTCCCAATACATAGTTGCTACCTACGAAGTTTGAATGAAAGAGCTTCTTTCTCTCAAAGATGGCACGTAATCTGAAAGAGTTTCCGGTCTGGCAATTGTTCTGGGAGTAAGTAACTTTACTCCATTCTTTGCTTTTTGAGAGAGCGAAGATGCTTACAGAGGATCAGCTCCTCGGACGAAGAATGGGAAGAGTCTGAAACGGTAATTCGCGACCCGTTAGAAGAAGATGTAAGCAATAATGTCCTTTCAATGTGATGTCATCTTGCTTTGCAGTCCGAGCTAACAGTATGAAGATGCTAGAGGGGGATCCCCCTGAGAAGGGAAGTGTGCGCGTCTTGTAAGTTCTGCCAACGACAACTCGTGGCTTCTTGTTGTTGACTTGTGATCGATTCCTTCCGCCAGTCGAGTATTTCAAGGGAGCCGATTATATTTCCGAGCAGATGTCTCAAGTGTTCGAGATTCATCCTGACTTCTGGTCGCTCTATGAGACAAATGGCTATCTTCAAGGACATGTCAACCCATTTAAGGCAGAACACCAGACATATCATGACTCGAGCATAAGTATTGACACATCCAACATCAAAGCAGGCGTATGTCGGAGCTAACCAGTACGTTTGCGCAGCACATATGGCTCGTTTCACTTTCCAAGATCGGAGTGAAGTAGGCCCAGAGGACAAATACCACCAGCACAGCCTGACATTCTTCTCGATCTGGCTCAGTGAAAACAATCGAGCCGCCTTTTCACATATTCTACTATGCTTTGGATTGACGGAAGATATGCAATTAGCGGTAGTGAAGGAATTTAAGGAGTCCGACGGTCTGATACTCAGTGGTGGTGCCTTTGAAGTTTATGGTACTCTGGCGCGGACGGTAACTGTGTGTGCGGAGGAAGCAACGCGACGGTTAGGAAAAGCCGTCTGCGATATCGAACAGGTATTCATTGATTTCTATTGTTCCATAAATTGTTTAAAGCTAACTCTATACATCAAGGATCGACGCATCGTCAACGGACCCCTCCCAGAAAATTCAGAACGTCGTTGTCGCCTGCTCCTCAACAAGTACGAAGAAATGCACGAACTGTCTACAAAATTCATCCAAGCTGGCGAATCCTTGACGGTGGCCGAGAAAATATTGTCAGGCATCAACAAGTACGATGAAAACCACAAGACGCTGTGGGCACCCGATACGCAAATCGATACGCAACAGCGCATCAAATACCTCAAACAGTTCGGCAAAGCGATCCACAAGATCGATAAAAAAGCAGGGTCATACAAACGCCGACTAGATAATGAGATAAATCTGGTAATTACTGATTCAGATATCCAGGGACATGTGAGGGCTTTGTACTGATGTATTTTCTCTTCCTGCTAGGTTCATCAGCTTATTTCGGCGGAGAAGGCTGCCGAATCGAGACATTCAGTGTTTCAGTCAGCTCTTTGGGAGGAGAATTACAGATTGCGACAGTACATTTTCGTCTTATTCAGTCTTGGAGTGATCGTTTTTCTCCTTGCAGTAGGTCAAGCCATCCCCGGCTGAGTGCGATAGCTAACATTGAGCACTTGTAGGGAATCATCTTACAATCAAGGCTTGAAAAGGTTGAACACAGTCTTTCAGTGTAGGTGACCAAAAACGCCTGTCACTACAATTTTTCTCCCGTGATAGTCGAGATGTCTGGAGGGTTTCCATTATTGCTTGAACAGATTGTATTTCATTGATGGAGCGTTTACTTAAATTGGGAAACTTTTACTATCCTGCTTGATATAATTAGATTGAATCCACAAAACATTAATCATCATACAGTAAAAGCGCCACCTTCAAAGAATGAGTTGATTGATACCATACAGGGAAGAAAAGCATGTCATAATAGCTTGAGGATCTTCTCTTCTCTGTCACTCATTAGAGGTTTGATCTTGTATCGCCTCGTTTACTACACTTCTAGGCAACAGGAGTGACCTCTATCTTCCTTGTTCCTTTGACTTGCTTTATATAATGACTTCTCACAAATACTAAATGCGGTACATACTACCGATATAGGATAGAATAGCTTACTGGGTATCTTAGGACCGACTGACATTCAAAAAAGCGATAGTGGGCCGTACAGAATCTCGTCATCCCGAGCTGATTGACAGACACGCGGACATGCATGAGCTCTTAAGACATCTCACTCAGGCCCGCGAAGTTCTGAATGTGACCCCGGAGATCTTCAAGGACATGGAAGATCATTTCCAAAACCACACTGATCAGACCGAAGAATGCTCTTATCCGGAGTTCAAAAGTCGTCAAAACAATAGCATGGGCTCATACAGGGTCTTGAGGACTTACTCTTCAATTCTCATGGATTTGGAAGAAAGAGCAGCGTCTCTTGATCGCCGACTTCATGAAGAAATCCAGCTGGTAAGTTTAGAGCAGGAGGGAGGTATCTTTGCTTGATTTATTCTAATCCATCTCTTGCAATACTAGGTCTATCAATTAATTCCTGCTGAAAATGCCTCGAGCTTGAGCTGCTCGGTGAACCGGTCGGTCACAGCGCTCAACGAACATACCAATATTTTCAAAAGTATCTGGTCGAATTGAAGAAAGGGGGGACTCCCGTGGCTAATGGCCCTCCAAAGCAGACAGGGGAGGATATCAATAGCCCCACAGGCAGTTTCATAGAGATCTAAAAAGACATCTCCGTGTTCGAGGCCCTTCGGATGGAGATCAAGGGTCCTTCAAGAAAAATTACTTACTCTTACATTCCTTTGAAGTTTAACAGACTGCTTTTCACTGATCAATTGTTAGAATCAGATTATCAACTTAACAATACTATCTCACATAGCTAGAATGGAATCGCAAGGCATCAATCATCACTTCATCGTCGTTGGCTGCCATCGCAACCAGCTAAGTAATATAGAAAAATACATTTTCCCAGTCTGCCTAGGAAATGCAAAGCAATGTTATTGTTATTAGCGCCGACCTCTCCTCAACCACCTCGTAATAGCCCACCAACGCGTCACAGAAAGTGAGAGAAGGGTAAGAGGCACTGCCACCGCAAAGAAAATCCAAAACGTAGTGTGCAGACTCGCAATATCCGAAGTCATACTAAAGAAACTCGAGACAAAGGACAGCGGCACAAACACAACAGCCAAATACGTAAGACGTGCGAGACTCTTGTTCTGTTCTGCGGACCGTTTGGCTTCTTCGATGGATATAATTGCAGTGACGACACGAACGAGATCTTGAACTTGTGCTTGGAGGGTCTCCAGGTCCCTCAATATGATAATGAAGTCCTCTCGTAGATCTCTGAGGGTTTGATCCTTGGGGTCTGTGGATGAGAGGTTTTTGTCGCTGAGAATACCGTCGACGATATTGGTCACCCATTTTCGATATCTGGGTACATTACGACGAAATGGATGTAGCCATTTGAGGGAGGCATCCAATCCGTATTTGTCACCATGACCTCGAAAGTCTGGCACTTCGAGTTCCCACTCGATCTGAGTCAATCTTGTTGTTACATATTCCTTGACAGTCAACCATTCGACCGCAATGATGCTAAGAATGGCGAGGGAGAAGTTGTTCGGTTGATCTTGCAACTCTTTTAATTGCTGCATGGACATCTTCATTGTCCAGTAGATTACAGCCTCAAATAATGAGTCCTTTGGGACCGGTGCTGCTGGAATAGTTTTTGATGAAAGACTCGGGGGTGATTCGAGATTGAATCCTTTGCCCCAGAGAGGATGACCTTCTTTGATTGATGGATCTACAATCAATATTCCTGCGCACGTTGTTTAGAATCCAATACACATTTAAAGAGCAGGTTCATCGCTTACCCAATGTATGTTTTTGATGCTTTTCATTGCGTCGGAGCCATAAAGACGCCTTGCTGCGCCACATGTTCACTGATGCCTGCTCGTCATCGAGCAAACTCGCACTTATACGATCATCATCCAAACGTCTAAGCACATTCATTCTACGTGCTTCTTCCGTAGCTCGTCTTTGCGAGTCCTTGCTCCTAAAATATCGTGGATGGACATAGCGAAAATGATAAAAGTTCCGACTTCGAATGATATGAGGAAGTTCTTCAAGCTCAACCCAGGGGTCCCTCGTGTTGTACCATAAATAATCACTAATATGGCCTCTCCAAAAATGCGGATCGATGTCATATGCAGAGCCGAAAGCTTCGATGACATCCCTGGACAGATCTTCGATGACAAATAATCTGGAATGATCTGGACTATGGTTGAAGTTATATTCCTGAAAGAGCCTTCGAAGCTCTTGAATGCTATTGATTGATGTTCTTGTGGGTTCGCCGTCTATGTCTTTGGGGAAATCTATCATCACCACTCGTGTGTGCTTTGCGCGTGTTTCCCGGTCTTCTTCTGTGAGATATTTCCATTTGACTGGTGAGGTCGTCACCTCCATCCAGCTTGCCAAGTACGACAAAGAAGGCCATCCCCGCGAGATGTTCTTGATGTGTTTGAGGTATGGCATAAAGTCACTTGATGGAGTAAGCAATTTGAATCATAGACAAGGCTGTAGTCGAATTGTGGACAAGCACCTACGTGTTTATCTCCCATGGTCGCCTTTGCTCTAGTGGCGTATATACATCTCCAATATGATATGTTCCGGCTTCATTAGAATGAGGCAACACATTGTTTGAATTGTGCCCTTGGAAGCGGTTTCGGATTCTATTCTGCTGGGAAACTGGGAGGAGATGCCCTGCATGGCTGGCCCATGATGGGGACGGTCCCACATCTCTGTGAGGCTTTTCGCCCAGGACCATTATGTAACTTCGGACATCGAATATACAGGACGAATTGACAAGAACAAGATGAGAACTAGATTTTCGGTATGGCAAAGGAAAACAAAGAAAGAAAGAGGGATCGATTTAAGCTTATTTCAGGGGGCCAAAAGTTAAAACAATCGGCCCCACAGTGAGACAAACATGAACTATGATTGGCTCAGAAGATTAGTCAGTTCTATGAAGCTGAAATCCGATCGCTGCCTTGTTGCCTTAGGTTTGGTTAGGGCAAGAATTGAAGAAGCCCTACTCCGAGAGACTGGACAGTTGCTTCAAGCGTCGAATTTCAGCTTTCAGCTCGTAAACCATAGTGAAATAAAACTATACAGATTACTATCATAACAAACTATATATTTACACCTCCCTAGTCTTCTCGAAAATCCCTCCATCCTTAATATCTCTCCCCTCAATGGCCGAGGACGAATCGTCAACCACCCCGGCAACAACTTGTGTCCCTTCAAACCTAGCATTGATCTCCTCCAGCTTGAGTTTGCTCGTCTCGACAAATGTAAAGTATGCAATGATGAGGAAGACGAAGTCCCAGGCGGCGTTAATAAAGTAGAATTTCCATCCCAGATCTGCCATGGCGTAAGACATGGCGAAGGACGCGAGGAGACTGTTCAGAAAATAAACAAAAGTAAATTACAGCTCTATCGCAGAGGTGATGATAGAAAAGTGACATACCCAAAGGAAGAATCTAGCATTCGGAAGATAGCAATACCGGTTGTACGTAGCTTAAACGGTGATATTTCCGTCGGGTAAAGACTTGTCATAGGGGTAATAGAAAAGGCGTAAAAGCCTTGGAACAAGAATATAACGGCGATAGTACCATAGATGCCGGATGTGTCGCTGCTTCCGCCGTAGCCTTGAAAATTAAAGATTAATACCTTCTCATTGACGTATAATAAATGGAATGATACACTCACGTTTAATCAATCCTCCGATTAACAGTAGCGTACTCACCATCCCGCTTATACCGATCAACGCCTGCACTCTTCGCCCAAGAATGTCAAGCATGAAACTACCGACAATGGCAACCGCAAAGGACCAGCAATTGATAATGACTTGGACTTGAGTCTGAGTTACTGTTTCCGTAATGCCAGCCTGGCTAAGGATCTTCGTCAAGTAGTATCTATTGTACAGTGAGTCATGACAAACATGACCTGTTCGGATGAAGGAACCCACGATATGATAAAATTACCAAACATGTTGATCATTGGACCGAAAGTGCACAAGATAAATAGCCTCTGCCGATTGCCCTTCGTCGAGATAATCTCCCTCCATGGGTTGCGCGGGTACTCTTCCGCCTCACGAATGAGGGTATCCCTAATCTCACGCAGCTGTTTACTGCCGTCTTGTGTGTCGGTCTTGTTTTTGCCCTGCATGATAATCAGAACTTCCAGTGCCTCTTCATTCCTCTCGTGCGCGATCAACCAGCGGGGTGATTCGGGAACGAAAGGCAGGATAATAATAGCTAGTAGACTAGGGATAAGCTGGAGCAGCGATGGCAGCCGCCATTCCCATGTGCCCTGAATGTTCTGGCTGCCGTAGTTGACAATGGATGATGCCAAACTTCCGACGTAGAAGCATGAGAAAAAGAGCCCCAGGACCCGAGCCCGTTGACGAGGGGGCAGAAGCTCGCCTAGCAAGGTTGGCGCTGCTCCGTTACTTATGGCAGATCCGATTCCCACAATGATACGGGCGACAACGAACATGCCAATATTCTGAGAGCCGGCCTGTAGGATTATGCCAACAATGGTGACGATAGAGGCTATAAGGATCGCACGGCGGCGGCCAAAGTAATCTGGAATGGGCTGCATGAGGAAAGCTCCAAGAATTCCTCCCATCCACATTGCGGCGTTGTTGAGACCCTCAGTGGCAGTGCTAAGTTGAAAGTAGTCCGGGTAAGCCGGTAAAATAAGAAGACCGTTCATGACGGATGAGTCGTATCCTAAAGTCTGCAATAGGTCAGTACAGTCGAAAGGAACCCAACGTATGTAGTAAAGCAAAGCTCACTGCCGAGTTGACAATGGTCACAGCAAGAAGCAGAGGCATAAGCACCCTGTGGTCCGCAGGGACCAGTCGCGAGGCGTGTTTACGCTGAAGCTGCGCCATGATGGTGTTGTTCTTAGAATTGCAGTGTGACTGTGATGCGACGGCTTGAGTCGCCGCAGTCTGTCTTATATTCGCGAGTTTGTTCATGGCGGTTTGTCTTATCACAAACCTCCCTGATTACCTTGTAGAATAGCAGACTTATCATTGGTGCCCACTGTCTTATAAACTCTTATCGTCCTAACTCGGCTCAGTTCGGGTGAGTCCACCAGTGAAGAAACGGCGTTACGATAAGCTATTTCGTGCTCTTAAAGTTAGGGCAGCCGTTCCTCAAGGGGGAGCTCGGGTGAGATGAAGCAGACATAAACTTTCGCAACCCGTGAGGCCGGCATGTGCCGATGATAAGTACTTACCAGGCGATGCGCATTGATGCTAAACATATTTGCATCTGACACAACAAGACACACCATCATTCCAACGAACGTTGAGCCAATCTGCCACAGTTTCGACATGCCAGCTCCAATTAGACAGTGGCCTGCCTGGACCGAATACACCCATGGAGGTGCGAAGGAAACCGGCGACCCTGACTTCCTAGCTGTCAAAAAAGCTATCATCGCAGAGTACGGCACTGAGGCTCTTCGTAGGAGTTGGATCAAGGTATGCGATGAGCTACAGAAAATCACCGACGACATAGGAGAAAGGGGGAATAAGATCATACCAGTGTTTGAAACGGCGGATATCATTGAGAAAGGCTTCACTGACGCCCAACGCGAAGAGATAAGGAGTATCGGCGCTTGCGTCTGCCGGGGAACTGTACCGGAAGATGACACAAACAAGCTTTATCACGATCTCAAGCGGTTTGTGAGCGACAACGAAGGGTCCATCAAAGGCTGGCCGAAGGAGAGTCCGTCCATGCTCCTCTTATATAACTCCCCCACACAAAACACTCTCCGTTCACATCCCAACCATCTCAAGCTGCAGCGAAGTCTGAATGAGCTGTGGCATGACTCAACGGGCGAGACCTCCTCGGATGCTCTCGTCTACCTCGATGGAGTTCGCGACCGCGCTCCAGGACAACCATTCCTTGGCTTGGGTCCTCACATTGACGCTGGCAGCCTCTGTCGCTGGGTGGATCCGACATATCGGAAAGTGTACGACAGCATTTTTTCTGGAGAACCGGAAAAATTTGATCCATATGACCTAAGCGTGCGCAAAGATGCCAACCAGACGTTATACGCAGGTGCGGCGCACTCGAAGGTGCTGCGTACTTTTCAGGGTTGGACCGCCCTAACGCCTACGGCTCCACGCGAAGGCACCATCATGTTTTACCCGAACGTCAAGACTGCCATTGCTTACGTACTCTTACGACCTTTCTTTCAACCGCCGATGGGCCCGGGGGTGGACATTATGGACGCTGAGAAGTGGACGATTGATGACTCGTCAGGCTGGTTTCCGGGAACTTTCAAACCAGACAGCCAGCGCCTCAGTCGGTCTTCGCATCCTCACCTGAAGTTGGAAGAGTGTCTGGTGTACGCTCCACCGGTGAAGGCAGGAGATACTGTCTGGTGGCACTGTGATGTAGGTTTAATATTCTACTGTCTAATTACACTTATAGTCTTAAATTACTAATTCAAGCCCATTGGCCCGGCACCAGCTCTGTCATGCTGTCGACACGGAGCACCTAGGATTGAACAACGCATCAGCGGCTTTTATAGCTGCTTGCCCGACGACCAGGGTTAATAAAGACTACGTCAAAATGCAGCTGATCTGCACACTTGAGGGTCGCCCAGCTCCAGACTACTCTGAAGGTAATGAGCTCGATGAAACCAAGTTGGAAGGCTATGTCGGGCTGGACGAGCTTGATACAGATGCCCGCAGGGCATTCGGGTTTCACTTATTGGAAACCTCCTGAGCTTCCAAACGCGCTAGATAGATAAGATAGATCATGTCCTGAGAGATCATACGGTGTTTATAGCAGACGCATTACCATTCATTTGAAGTCGGAGTATCGTCGCTGCGTGCTTTGCAACGGCGTTCCAATCCTGCACCTCCTCGAGCAGGCTGAGGGCGATACAGACCGCCTCGTAATATTCCTCTGCATTGGTCGGCTCATTTTGGCATTCGCGCAGAAGCAGAATAGCCGAGACAAAGATATGGTAGGAAAGGGCCCTGAAGTGGTCAGTAACCACTGAAAGGAAAACATGTAACAGGCGTAGGTACCACTGTTTTCGCATGGAGGCGGGTTGATCCCAGTTGCGGTTGATCCAAATAACACTCATCGCTGAGCTTACACTAACCGATCTCGCCCAGTTATACTGATCAGGAGCTGACAGCCAATGTGATTGCAGAGTACGATGGATGCGAAGGCGGAGGTGGAGGAGGACTAAGGTGACATCGTAGCGCTGCCACTTGATCCAAGGATTGTCGAGCTCGAGCTGGTGCAACTGTTCGTCCTCAAGATTAGTTTCCGGCTGAAGAAGGCGAGGGAGGCTGTCGATGATTTCTGCCAACTCCTCGTCGACAGTCTTAACGGCTTTGATTGTCTCAAGGATTCCGAAGGCAGATCTAATATTAGCACGGAAACGGTAAACTGCGGCTGCCGTCCTTGCCATAAAGATATGATAGTGAACGTGATAATGCGCAGCCTCGTTTTCTCCCACGCTTTGGGGGGTGGCGGATGGAAGCGGCACGTCGAAGTCAATATCGTCGATTTCTGGTGGCCGATAGGGCAAAGTTAACCTAGCAATCACCACGTTAGCAATCACAAGTCATTTTACTTGACGAGAATATGTGCAAACACATTGATTACCATTCGCAGATGACCAGCGTCCACCATAGCCTGTGTTGGCCCTCTGCGCTCAGGCACGAGGCAGCCGCGTCGGAATAATGGGTGTGCAAGCCAATCCTCCGCGCTATTCGTAGGGCAGAGCTCCACAGGTGCTGGCCAACCTCCACATCTCCCCAGTTATTGAAGCACATTCCCAATATCGCTATGGCTTGAACTGAGTGGATGTGAGGAACCCTCATGAAGTCGGCTTGATACAGTGAAAATATAGCAGCGTCGTACCACATACGAGACATTGTTCGACGGTCGGAGCCTAACTCGCTATCAGTGCGTATTCTGGGATCCGCAGCTATCGAAGTAAAGACACACCTTCTGGGAGCTGTAGCTTGGCCGCTTCATCGTCATCCATCATGATAATTGCAGCCTGTCATGAGCGTCCACAATATCAGTCATAGCCTGGGAATTAGTGGAAATATGGATTATTACACTGAGAACACTGAAGTAAACAGCCGTCCAAGATGGATCGGTTTCTTCTATTTTCTGACCTCGTTCCATGGCAGCACTGAAGTTGTTGCACTCTTCCTGAAAGCGCGGATATTCAACAGCGTAGTGTACCCATGCGTTCCAGGACTTGTCATAGGTGATAAGCTGCTCACTACATACAGCGCTCGGCAAAATGATGTCACTCCAGGTTGAGGAACTAGAAACTGTCCTTGCGGATTTAGCAGATAGTGTCTCCCACAATCGTGCCTCGAGACCTTCGTCGTCATGCTCAACTCCATACTTTTGTCCCGGATGTTTCAGTATTGACTTAGCGGCCGAAGAGCCCACAGTTGATTGCTGAAGCTTCGACTGGAGGAAGTCAACCTCCTGTCGCAGTCGGTGGTTCTCGTGGGTCAACTCTTCATATGTTGGTCGATCTTCGTCTTTCCATCTAGGGAACATGTGAGTGTGATCTCATTAGAGGTAATTAAATCCTCCACGTACGTTACTACTTCGCCTCGCACGATAACTACCTCTCTTACGCAGGCATCAGCCTCTCCTCGTTTGATGCATGTCGAGCACGGCACCGCCTTATCGCATTTCACCTTTCTGGATGCGCAGGACCGACAGCTACGGGGTGCTCGCTGTGTTGTCCTGAGGGGAGCGTCATTCGTGCGGTACTGGGCCATTGAACTGATAGGAAAGCCTCATTGAGACATGTCCAATGGAATGATCAAGGCCTAAATCACTGCTGACAAGTTGGGAAATTATCACGTGATTTCGATCGAACTCGGAATGATCTCCCTTTCTGGTAAAGCGGTAATTTTGAGTTCATGCTAAGACTCGGCGAACTCGGCCGAGCTCGGCCATTCTCCGAGGAGAGCCTGACATCTTCCTCTTCCATCAATTATTGATATTGAGTAGTATATGCAATATTGATACGAAACCTCCTATATTGTTCCTTTCAAGTCCTCGCAATCATGGCTTCCATCCCCCAGGCGTGGTTCAACTGCTTACAAGTCACATGATGTCTCCGATTCAGGTCTTTCAAGGCGCTGTCATTTTCTCCAAGGATAGCGAGAATCTCGAAATTCTCTATAACGCCACTCTCATTGTTAAGAACAGACACATAAGTGGTTTCTATAGGTTTCCTGATCAGGCCCCCGCCAGTGCAATCCCAGCAGAAGCGAAAATCAGCTGCTTGCCCTGGGGAGAGTTTTTAATTCCTGGCTTCGTGGATACCCACAACCATACCCCCAATGGATTGTGCGAGCCGTGGTCAAAACCTTCACATTCTCAACTGGCTGAGCGAGGTAACATTCCCTGTTGAAGTTCGGTTCAACGACCCAGACTACGCCTCACAAATATACGGGCAGGCCGTTGACGACTTTCTACGCCAGGGGATCACGACCGCCTCTTATTACAGTTCACGACATGCTGATGCTACGAAAGTTTTGGCCAATATGTGCCATGAAAAGGGACAATGTGCGTTCGTGGGTAAGTGTAATATGGATAGGCATGCGCCAGCTTATATACTGGAAAAGAGCGCGTCTCTTTCCCTGCAGGAGACGGAGGGGTGCGTCCAGCACATTCGCAGTCTACCTGGCTGCTCCAGTGCCGATGCTGCGCTGATAAATCCGGTTGTGACGCCGAGGTTTGCCATCTCATGTACACCGGAGCTACTCCGGGGTCTTGGGGATATTGTGAAGCGCGACAGCATACCAGCAATTCAAACGCATTTCAACGAAGCTCAGCAGGAGATTAATGCAACAAAGGAACCTTTCTCCAGTTTGGTGGAAGTGAGGCCGACTTATATGAGAGCTTTGGGTTGTTGAGTGCACAATCATGACGGATTACGCAAAGGATCGAGTTCACGCTCTCGGGTGTGGCGTTGCACATTGCCCAATTGCTAAGATGACAGTCGGGGGAGGATTTATGGCCGCTCTGGTGCGGGAATTCCTGCGACGCGGCATCAAGGTTGGACTGGGTACGGACAGCGGCGGCGGCTGGGCATCGGGAATGCTGTCTGTGATTCGGCAAGCGATCATCGCATCGAACGCTCGTGAAGTCATGTCAAAAGGAAAGGGCAAAGCGTTAACCATTGGCGAGGTATTTTATCTAGCGACGTTGGGCGGTGCAAAGATTCTTTGCGTTGCGGACAAGATCGGCAGCTTCGAGGTACGTAGAGAAGGAGTTCGACGCTGTCTGGGTGAGAACAACGACAGGGTTAGAGTCAGCCATGACCCCCTGGGAAGAGGGCGACACGCTTAGGGCAATATTTGAAGAGTACCTCATGACGGGTGATGAACGCAATGTAGCCAATGTCTATGTGCGAGGACAAAGACCAGCGGGAACTGATAATCTGTGAAAGTCAATTCATTTTTAATGCACGACCTACTCGCCGTCGCCTTGATATGTTAAAGGAATCTGTTGCCTAGGTAGGTTATAATTCCAAGTTCCATTTAATACATCACGCCTTGTAACATATCGCGCCCTATGACATTGTGACTATGTGTCGCGGAATGTATTTTACTAGTCAACTAGTTTGGAGTAGTCCAATGTTGCTCCTCCTTTTCACTTTGTATTTTACATATATAAAGTCATGGGACATGATTCTCTGCAACTGCAGCAAGACAACACATCCTTCATCCTAAACCGAATCTGAGCAGATCCAAGTGAAAATGTCGGTCAAGCAACCAACAAAGCTGTCCATACCATCTTCTATTGAGAAAATAAACTCCTACTGGTCACCAAAAATCGTCGCCTCACTCAATAACGCCTACAGAATCAAAATTTCTAAATTTGCCGGCGAGTTCATCTGGCACAGCCATCCGGAGACCGATGAGCTTTTTTACGTCATCAAAGGAAAGATCATGATTCGACTTGATGAGCCTGGCCAGAACTCAGGCCTTGACGATGTCTACCTAGAGGGAGGTGATATATTTGTGGTGCCTAAGGGAATGAAGCATTGTCCAGCAGTGGTGGGAGAGAGGGGTGCAGATGAGGCTGTGGTAATGTTGATGGAGCCAACCGGTGTAGTGAACACAGGAGACAAGGGTGCGTGCAGGGCAGGTCAAATCAGGATGAGGATTTGAGACTTGAAAAATGAAGGAATGATAGAGTTTTCGTCCAAGCAAAGATAGGCAGGAGACACAGGAGTAGTTCTAAACCACTGTTAGCCTAAGTAACTTCCTCTCCAGTTCTTCCCAGAAAGCCGACACTGACCCTCGGTGGTAGAAATCACCACAAAATTGTACGTACGGTCGATCTAGTAAATTTTTACCTGGCTTGATATAGTCATCTACAATCTCGATTGATTCTGCCCGCCCCGGACCAAATCTCGGAATAAAGTCAATAAAATCCGGACCACCACCACGACGGCCAGCTTCGTCCGGATAGGACCATTGGATCGGGTTAACGACCTTCCGACCAAAGCACAACGTTAACTTGTTCTTTAAAAGCTTCGGAGAGTATTCGTTAGAGAAAAGTGAATTTTGGAAGAATTCATGGAGAAAGTTGTCTTTGATCGAGATGATTGGCTGTCCTCTATACGAACCTCGTAAAGCCCTAAAGACCGGGCGTAAGGCCGACTAAATAGTGCTTGAACGAGTCAATTAATCTTATTATAAAGTAGCACACAGAACCTTTGTTTGTGCATTATTCTCTGAAACTCGATATGAACGATTGAGAAACTGAATTACTGAATTTTGGCTTCTGAACCTATTCAAACCTTCTCCGCGTGGCTGATCATCAACCGTCATCATGGCAACAAGTAATTATATTACCAAAGTGGCCATTGTCGGAGTGAGTCGAACATAACATCTCTATTCTAATTGAACCCTGTTTCCTTGCAGAACTGAAGTGATCATCCAATTTCTAGGCTGGTGGAAACTCCGGAAAATTCATGACCGAAGCCCTCCTGAAAACCGGCAGACACACCGTCACAGCCATTACACGAGCCGAGAGCAAGAGCGAACTTCCTGAAGGAGTAATCTCAAGAGTGGTTGACTACGAAAAGCCGGAAACAATCGCGAAGGCACTCAAAGGTCAAGAAGCGCTTGTTATCACTCTAGGCGCTTTTGCTTTGAGCAACGAGGTCAAACTCATTGAAGCCGCTGATGAGGCTGGCGTTCAATGGATTCTGCCGAATGAGTGGTCTTCATATCCGGGAGCTCACGAGCTTATCAAAGATATGTTCTTTTATCAGATGAAGAGTCCGTATTAATACATACTCCCAGGGTTTGAGGATGGGTTCCGAACTTGATATATGACATATGACAGTGGCTTATTCATGCTTCCTATAGGTGCTGCTCGTGAAGCTTTGGGGGAGCTCAAGACTTCCTCTTACATTGGCGTGTCAACTGGTTTCTGGTATGAGTGGAGTCTGCCTATGCCCCCAGCATTCGGGTTTGATATCGCCAATCGTTCTGTTACCTTGTTTGACGATGGAGATGTCAAGACTTCTGTGTCAACATGGCCTCAGGTATGACCTTCCTCCCATCATTTTCCTGACGAAAGGCTATTAACACGAGTGACGTTACCTAGATTGGCCGTGCTGTCGCCGCTCTTCTCAGCTTACCTATCAAGGCAGAGGAAGGTAAAGGCGACGGCTTTCTCGAACACTTCAAGAACAAAGACGTGTACATCAACTCATTTACAATCAGTCAAAAGGATATGTTTGAGTCCCTTCTTCGCGTGACCGGCACCAAGTCAGAAGATTGGACCATTACCAAGGAGTCGGCCGAAGAGCGTCTCGCGGCGGGTCTCAAGGAAATGCAAGAAGGCAAACATTCGGGCTTTGCGAAGAAATTGTATACACGTGTCTTTTTTCCCGACCGCTTTGGCCACTTTGAGCATAGCAAAGGCACACTCAATGGCTTGCTTGGCCTGCCGAAGGAGGATCTCGATGAAGCAACCAAGGTTGCTGTAGAGCGTGCGGGACTACCTCGGTGGACTGAGAAATAAAGTTGGGTGACGATTGGTGGAAGCTTTTTGCCTTAATCCGCATGATGCTTGCATGAAGCAATGATAAGCAGCTTGACAGAATCAGTTTGAATCACGGGATATCTATTGCCGGAAGACATACCTATCAACATATTTTTGTACGAGATTAGTAGAGTAGAACGCCTACATATTGCTGAAGATAACACGAACCAACCACACCAAATAGGTCCTAAAAAGATAAGACCTCAAACATAGCTAGAGACAATACTCCGGGTTGCACACGTATCCAGGGTCCTGTCTAGATAACACATGATAAAGACCGTGGTGGTTATTTGATACCAATGGCATCAGCATCAGTACGGTTCACTGATTATATATCTAAAATATGCACCCATGACGCCACACATCGTACCAAAATTAGATCTCAAAACCGAGCATGATCGGAATTGCTTTTCATACATCCGGATGCACGACGCAGCTCAAAAACGTCCACTAGAGCTGCAATAGATAGCTTCTCGAAACCGGCGTAGTAAAAGAAAGACAGCGAATCAAGTTTCATTCCAACTCATGTTAGTCTCTAGATATGCTCGCTGTTCAATCGACTTTCCTGGAAATGGTAATCTGCACCGATTGTTGCCCGAATGCTAAAGGTGAAGCGCTTCGGGCATCAAAATGTGTGAGGCTGACAAGGACGATTCTCCTCGGTAAGCCGGACCCACGGATGATGTTGGCTGGCCAGCCCTACAAGAAAGCAGTGAAGAAAATGCCGATTAGTCTGCCTGCGCTGTAAATGCAGGTATGAGTTCATTATTCTGCTGCCTATGTCATTATTTGCATCTGAATTTTACATTTGGATAAACTCTGCATGACGGGTTTCCAATGATTTGGTACAGGGTTAATGAGGCTCTTTAGAATATGGACGGTTTCGATCAACTAATACAAAAACTCCATTGACTTCGATTGGTTTTTAGATAAATGAAAAACTGAGCAGTAAGTGCAATGACTTTGAAACATAGGCAAGTGTGAAGGCAACGCTGTTCGTTGGCATCGCAGGCAACAGAGTGACTACTTAATTAGGAAATAAAAGTCAATCAGATGTATCTAGTGATGCGATGACAACTATGAGATCGTCAATCCTCTCATTGCATCTAAAGATTGGTACATAAATAGTACATGGATGTAACCAAACATCTTCTTCACGATACGCAAACGCGAACCCCATTCCAACCCAAAGGCGGACTTGACTTCCCATTATGTCGAAACTTTTACAGCGCATAACCCACCATCACTGATGTATTTAGATATATTCAATTTTTCTTGTCTATTTATTACATTGCACAGCTTTCTGCAGTTCTTCATGCACCTGTTCGGATTCGTCAACAAGGTCCATCACGATTTTCCAGAAAGACTACCCCCTACCGAACAAGCTCTAGACTCCCCTCAGGAAAATTCCGATTTAGGAGTGCCTAGGCATCAACTACACACATAAAACTAGCTATCTGCGCTTAAGAACGCTCGCACTAATATAGTTTACTTATCTGGCTATTGGTAGTTGACATGCATGTCGCCTAGCAATTGGAAGCATCACTTTGAGGGACGCTACATATGTATGAATTTTGAAGGACTCCACGCGATAATAGTGTATGAAACCGCCCTAAAGAGAATCAATAATCTCAACCGCAGAAGACTGGAAACCAAACCGATGATGACAACGGTGAATCCAGTTTCTTACTCAATCGATATTTTCGGTCTGCGATACTTGGGGCCGTTTGGCCCTCAAGGACCTTGGGTCTATCTCTACGCCCGAGAACAGAAGCAAAAGTGGTTGGAAAACAGGACGGAGTTGTCGAGAAGGAGAAACTCACCTCAAATCATGTTTTGCGTCTCTCATGTTCGCAGATAGAATGTTCTCTTGCTTCGCTACCTTCTCATGTCGATTTCTTTGTTACAAGAATCGTTACAATTGGATACGATCATCGGTAAAAATGGTACAAGTGGGTCCGGACCTTCCCGCCCTCGGCCCGCGATCGAGCCATTCTTTTTTTTGATGGACCACCACTTATCCGAACGTTGACATACAAGTTCATGCATTATTGATATCATTATCTTCGGTAGAGTTGGATGATTCAGTTACCGAGCGCATAGATAATGCAATAATGTTAAGCAGACCCAGACAAAAACAGATTGTGCCTCAATAGTGAGTGTGAACTTTTCAATAAAAAGTATCCTAAATTCCTAATCTGGTTGACAAAAGAGGGGAAAGGAAAGAAACACCAAGTCGACCGATGTCGGGGCTCTGCCTCTTTAGTAGTACTGTAGAGCAGGTTTAGATGCAGCCGCCGACGCACTGACTAAACAGTTGAACGATATAGTTAACCCTCCTCTTTTCTGTACATTTGCTGTATGTTCGGCGGGGCTTGACTGGTTCATGGGCTCCAAGCCTCCAACGGCACTCACAAAACCACAAGGCCCCGCCAGTCAATTGGAGCCACGCATAAGACTAACGCAACAGGTCACATCCATTCGACGGAGGTTGGCTATCCTTTCACTATATAGTAGCAACGGTGCCTTCCATCGTTCAGAATCCAACCGTCTAAGCAACGCAGTGAAAACTTAGCCCTTCCTTTGGTGATGCAATTCGACAGCCGAGCATCCAATGGCAGGAACAATACATTTTTTGGTACAGAAGATGACCCTTTCTCATTCCTGTTTGGAGTGACCAAGCCCTTACCGCCGGTTGCAAAGGAACCTCAGTCATCATCTGTTTGTCGGGATGAGACGAGAATATCGGAAGATGAAGGAACGATTCAAGATAACCCGAGCTAGAGCCTAGAGGTGACAACCACCAACTAACGTGGTCAACACCCATGCTGCTTCCTTCTTTGTTCTGGGGGTTAATAATAATCCTTGAAGTCGCATATTTCGGATGCATGGAAGGAAATCTTGGGTGTAGCCAAGTACTAGCAGATTAAATTCACGTAACTATGGCGGTGCTTTTCGGGCCATGGCTTTTGGAAGGAAGACTCGAGTGTACAATTTATTTTAGATCGCAGCTCCGACTAGCTGCGAAGTAGTGGTTTTGTATCCAAGTAAAGAGTATGTACGATCGTAATTAGTCCAATCACCATCCATCGTCTGCGCTGCTGTTCTTCCTAAAAATGGCCACGTCGGATGCGCGGGGATACTCGCTGTGATAGATCAGCGTATCGAATCGTGTTTTTCGACTGTTCATAATTTAGTTAATTCAGACACAGGAGCTGTTTGATTTTACTTTTTTTTCCCGACTCCTTTTCAGTCCCTCACAATATCAAAATTCCAATTTCCTTCAAGGGACAAGGATTGGAAAATTTTTCCTTGTAGACTGCGCTATTGATTGTGCCCTATCTACTATTCGCTCTAGGCTGTGTCCAGGTACACTCAGACCAGCCGATGACACCAGCGCCCCCTGGTCAGGCCGCAACGCAGCAGAGCTTTTAGAAGGGAAGAAAAAAAAATCGCACACTGAGGAAGTACCTTTTTGTGTGCCGGTCATACATACCACGACGAAACATCGGCCAATATTCGTGCTCGCTGCAATAACGGCATTGTACGGTCACAATCGAACGAATATCCAATACCACGAATTATTTTTTCTCGTCACTATTAGAGGCTACACAGCCCTACCCAGAGATGATTGCTGCCTAGTCTTTTGGGAATAATATTGTTACTCTAGAAACGCTGTTCCTGACCCGAATTAGCGGTCAGGTTATCAACACCATCACCAAGCAAGAAAAAAAAAAATTTTCTTCTGTGTGGTAAAAACAAAATTTACCCTGCATCTGACTCATTGGTCGTCGATTGGCAGTCAGCCACAGGCATTTTCTAGGGTATTGCATTCGCCCATGCAATTGTTGCACCACCACGTCTTCCAGCCGCCGTCCATCTCTGACCTCTGACATTTCTGTCCTACAGTCTAGACTTGTGTGTGTGTGTGCTTGTGTTACTGAGCATTTTTCGGTTCGGATTCCGATTCCACCAAGTTCAAACATCGCCTGAAAACAAGTCGCTCTATATCGATATTGACATAATAGTGTTGCATCGTTGGTCGCACAAGCTGCCGCCGTCTAAAGTCGCTCACCCACCAGCTCGTCTCTTTTCTCCGTCTCGTCTCGCCCTCTTATACAGTTACAGACCGATACGTACCCCTTGCGCCTCAGCTCTTACCGACTGAGGGGGCCAAGGGGTGAAATCCCCTTAGGCGCCTTGATTTTGATCGATTCGGATCTCTTGGCACACCCGGCTGTTGTTGTTGACTTCGGCGACATCTCACCTTCATCCTCTTCACCTTGACGCGGGCGTCTACTGCCCAGCTAGACTCCCATTCTTATGGCCGCGAACTGCTGAGTTTTGCCGATTGTCCAGGTCCCTTGTGCGTGCTAGCGGACGCGTTTGAAATCTAAGACTTTTTCCTGGACAGTTGAGCCCTCCATGGCAATCACTATCCGCGACAACTCGACCGGTAGTTCTCACCGGGGATTCTTCAATACCCTCCGCGACCACGAGCTCGAGACGCGATCCGAAAACGTAATGCTGCCTTCGGCTGTGCCGAAAGTGAGCATGTGGCACCGACTGGGTTTGGGACGATGGCTTCACAAAGACGAGCATACCTCCGGATCGAGCTCCCCCACCAACACCACCAACGACCACAGAGAGAACCTATCGCGCCGGCTGTCTCGAAAAGTCGGCGCTGTCGGTCTGCCTCGACCTGCTACATTTCGTCGACAAAACTCCGAGCGACGAGACCGATTGGCACCCATCGAGCCAGAGCATCGGCGGACACAATCCGCGGATCGTCGTCTGCCTTTGAGTGTGCAGCGATCACACTCACCGACACCAGTGAACGTCGCCCGACTTTCAGCGCCTGAGGTGGGATCTTGGAGCGAACAATTATCAGGTCTCGGCCTTCGAGATGACGATTCCGCCCACGAGTATTTACGAGATACGGCGACTTTGGACCCTATGGATTCGGCGCCGTATAACCGCTACGACAACGCAAGCATACAACCAGAGACAGTGGATGACGAATTAGAGCAGGAGTTGGAAAGAAAATGGATATTGAATTTGAGCATGCACTTTCGCGACAAGTCCGAACGGGAAAAGTTCTTCGTCACGTATGCAGAGAAACCGAATAAATGGCGAAGAGTTACAGTATCGTGCGATTACCGAGACGCTCCACCGGATTCTTTGGAGCAAGATTTGAAGGAATTACATTATCAGCGCGACAAAAGTGCTAGGATATATGAATCGATACGAGAATCGCTTCCAGAAATCCAATTCTACGACACAGTCACCAACCTTAAGCTCGAAACAAGTGATGGCCGGTTGCATGTACATGTGACGGAAGATGTCAACGAAACTATTCCTTATCCGCCTGTATCGAGTGTTCGACATCTTGGTAATCGTCTTATTCCAGAACAAGATCTCATGTTTGAATCTCATCTGTCCGGGTTTGTTTACAAGGTTCAGTTGGACGGTAAAGCTTACATCAAGAAGGAGATACCTGGCCCAGACACCGTTGATGAGTTTCTCTACGAGATCAACGCACTTCACGCGTTACATGGTTCACAAAGTGTCATACAGTTCGAGGGCATTATTGTCGATGACCATCTCGAACGTGTCAAGGGTTTGCTGATCAGCTATGCAGAACAAGGTGCACTGGTGGATGTACTGTATGATTTTCGAGGTCAGTTGCCGCTGGATCGCAGAGAACGGTGGGCCAGGCAGATCGTACAGGGTTTGTGCGAAATTCACGAAGCCGGCTACGTGCAAGGCGATTTCACGTTATCAAACATTGTCATTGACGGAAATGACAATGCCAAAATCATCGACATCAACCGCAGAGGATGTCCCGTTGGATGGGAACCACCCGAGATTGCCGCCAAAATCGAGAGCAATCAGCGGATATCCATGTATATCGGCGTCAAATCAGACCTTTTCCAGCTGGGAATGACATTATGGGCCCTCGCATTGCAAGAAGACGAGCCAGAGCGTCAATCACGTCCACTATTCATACCGATCGATATGAAAATACCTGATTATTACAGAAGGGTCATTGCTCATTGTCTTAGTGACCACCCTCGAGATCGACTATCCGCAAAGGAACTACTGGCTATGTTTCCGCCCGACCCTAAAGATCATCACCACACCATCAATGCTGTTGTCCCTCCTCCATGGAGTGCCTACCCCCATCCCACTAGTGGTCCTCCATTCTATGACTCAGTCCATATTGATGCGCCTCAGTCAGTTTGCCTTGATGATAACCACAACCAGCACGCTGAGCGTCCGAGTGTGTTATATGTGACGACAGCTGAATATGAATCAGAGGTCGAATTTCCTGAAATCGATTTTCCCCCTCGAGGTCGTCGTCCATCAACGCACGGCCTCCCTCCAAGCGACTATCACCCTTCGACGTACATGCCTTCAAGTGTCTCGCGTGATCCAGATGGGCGTCGATCCATCTCACAGAGCGATTTTGAAATCCACAGCAGGCCATCCCCAGCTATGCGGGTTGAACCTCGATTTGAGGAGGTTGAGGTCAATGGTACGCCGTACTTGGTCAATCCGGACATGTTCTCTGCAGAAGATTTTGAGGCCCTGAGAGACAATACACATGAACCCCACGACTCGCAGGAATTGGAGAGCGGGAGGAACTCTGATATAAGCCGTGCTGTGGTTCCGTCGTCGGTTGATGGAGGTAAAGAAGCGGAGGTTGACCGAGATGCGAACGAATCACATGAAGTCAAGGTTGGAAATGATCAGAACGTCGGCATTTTAGGTGACTTGGTTGGTGTAGGCAGTCATCCATCAGTGTCGTTGGATCAGCAGAATGAAGCTACGCCATTCACCAGCTTGGAACACCAGCCTACCGAGCCTTTCCCCACCGTTACTCCACCAGCAGATCCAGCCTCACCAATCAATCTATCTAACGTGCTAATGGATATTTCGGAGTCTACGGAAGAAACCGAGATCTTGCGAGGCTCAACTAGCACTGGAAACAACATCCCGGCAGAGAGCTCACTGTTTGGTTCAAGTCTACCTATCAACCCAGCCCTCCCACGGACAACAGCTTCATCCACAACATCATCAACGAAGAGAAAAAGCTCACTATTCAGCTCTATGCTACCTATCAACCCCGCCCTTCCACAGACATCAACGTCACGCCCAACGACATCACGACCAACACCATCAAGACGGAACTCGCTCTTTGGTTCTCTATTGCCGATCAACCCGGCTCTTACACCGACTGCACCATCACAACCAATATCCAGAAGGAATTCATTGTTTGGTTCAAAACTGCCAATCAATCCAGCTCTACCACAAACATCATCAACAAAGTTAGGCAGGAGTGAGAGACCATCTAGTGCTATGAAACGACTATCATATCTTCTCGATTCCGTTCTGCCGATCAACCCAGCTTTCTCAGTCAACCGCCGAGAGGGAATGAATTCCAATACATTCTAACTAAGTGCTACGAACCAACCTTTCTCTCAACAGGAGAGCACCCGATATATACCATCCACCCGATCTGTAAAGCAAACTTATTGGAAGCAACCACATCATCATGACCATACAAACAATTTCAACAATGACCACAACAAACCAACATCGACATGCCCCGGCGTTTCTTCAACATGGGATTCTTTTGGCACCACATCTCGGCGTGATACAAAAAAGATATAGCAGCGCATTGTTTGCAGGAGTTTGCATTCTTGGAAATGGCTCGAACTTTTTTCATTTGTTTTGTCAGTTATCTCGTTGGAGTTTTTATTTCATTTCTGGGACGTCCCTCGCATCTAGATTATTCATTTCGATTGAGTTTTGTTTTCATGACTTCGCAATTCGGTAAAAAGGGCAGGAGAATGATGGGAGTCGGTATTGGGCGCTTGGAAATTTGCATCTTTTCTATGTTTCTAATGAATGACCCCTTTGGCGCCTTGATTTTCTACATATTTTCGTCATCCTGCTGTGTTAATACTTTTTATTTCTCAGGTCTCTTTTTGTCTCGTTTTTCTAGCCTGTTGTCTGCTTCTACTTTTCTTTTTGGTTTTTGTTGGTATTCGCGCATTCGATTCTTCCTCATGGTGTTTTGATATATATAGCATTTTGATTGACTCCTGATTTGACATTTATTTTTCCTCCTATCCTTACTCTACTCTACATCTATATTGGATCAGTTCATCTTACCTACTCTACTATCCATTTTTGACCTGGTCTGATCTGGTCTTTCCATCTATACCTATGACGACGTTACGACTTCCACTGCATCCATTCCAATTTCATATTATCTCGTATTCCGTTCCTGGGGTTTCTTAGTTCTTGATTTTGTGCCATTTCTGGTGTCTGGTCTCTTTTCATCACTCACTTTACATCTTCTATGGGGCAATTCGGTCTTTTGCTGGGCTGAGGGTTTCATATTCAAATTGTTTCTTGGGGGTTTAAACTGGTGGATTCTACTAGGTCATGCTCGTTTGTTTGATTTTGAGTCGTTGTTACACATATATAGGCATTTTTAACTCTAAATGACTGATTGATCTTCGTTTCTGCTATCACTTCAAACCAGACGCTCGGGGCTTTTTCTTTCTACCTTGGTACATGGAAAAGTAGAATGGCAATGTATGATCCATTATCCCTTACAGCATTGATACACAGAAACCAAAGCATCGACACAGGACATTGAAAGATGTGTAAATATATATATATATATATACATAGAATCCACAGGTAAAACCAGGTCTAATTCGATTTTTTGGATGAGAGAGGAGATGATAAAAAGAGTATGTCTCGGTCGTGAGTGTTGTATATAACAGTGTGTGCGAACTTTGAGATTGAGACTGATCTCGAAGTTTGGGGTTAGTGATTTGCCTCCTAGAGAGAAGAAAGGTGGAGGCAGAGGGTTGTATATATGGATTTCATCGACAGTTGTAACCAGGCTATGTCGAGGGATGTGGGAAATAAAGTAAGAACGAAAAAAAAAGAATAGCATTGTGCCCGGAAAACAAGAAGGCCAAAAGAAAAGAAAAAACTCCAAGCAATGCAATCACCACTCGAGAATAGCAAAGACATGCTCGTTTCTCTATGCCACCGTAGAACAGAAAATACCAAAGGGTTTGTCTAGACCTCACAAGTGCGAGTTTTAAAGACAGAAAACGGGATAACGCTTCGATGCCAAGTATCGAATGCAGTAAAACGAATTGTTGTGTACAAGATTAATCATCATCGTCGTCGTGCTCTTCCTTCCTCTTTTTGGACTTGGATGGTTTGGTGAGCTGCTTTTTCCAGACGTTGTTTGCGGCTTCGCGGTCGAGGTTGGAGAAGACGATGTTGAAGACGTCGGAGTACCAGTTGACGGGGTGGCCTTCGATGCCTTCTTTGATATTCTATGTACACCGTTAGTATTATTCATTTGGACAAACATGGGAGTAAAGGCGGCTTACTTCAGGAAGTTCCAGCCAGTCAGACATGTTGTCAGCTGGGAAGAGGATCTTCTTGGCTCCGGCGCGACGAGCAGCGACAGTCTTCTCACGAAGGCCTCCAATGCGGAGAACCTTTCCGGTGACTGTCAACTCTCCGGTCATTGCGATGGTGGGGTCGAGAGGGTGGTTCAATGCAAGAGAGAGTAAAGAGGTTGACATTGTGATACCAGCAGATGGTCCTACAATCAATATCAGTGAGTTTATATATCCTAGAAGGTATAAAGAGGTTAAAGTCTTACCATCTTTCTGTACAGCACCCTCTGGACAATGCAAGTGTACTCGAGCCTTTTCAAAGAATCTGTTCTCGGGGAAGTCCTGGGCCATGACTGACTTGGCAAAGGAGTATGCGATTTGAGTCGACTCTTTCATGACGTTCATCAGGTTACCGGTGGTCTCGAATCCAGGGCGAGAGTCGTAGGTAAGGGCATTCTCAAGAATAGATTCCACATAAAGAGCAGCACCTCCCATACTCGTCCAAGCCAAGCCCATGGTTACACCAGGTGGGAATACATCGTAGAGACGGTCGGAGGTGAAGACTGGCGGACCCACGTAATCCTTCAATACTTCTTTGCTGATGCTGACATGCACGCTTTCTGGTACTTTCAAGGCAACGCGAGGAGTCTCGGTTCTGGCCTTCTCCGGCTCAATCAAGATGTCTTGAGGGTCGACATTTTCCTTGTCGGATTCTTCCTTGGCCTGTTTTCCTTCCGTGGTAAGAGCCTCTTCTTCCGAAAGAACGTCCTCGCCGAGATCTTGAACGATCTTGAGGGCCGCCTTTCGGTAGACCTTCTCGATTTGCTTCTTCAAGTTTCGGACACCACTCTCGCGGCAGTAGAACTTGATCAGCTCCTCGATAGCATCCTGTTGCAAAGTAACATCAACATCCTTCAAGCCGCTGAGTTCTTTGGCAGCAGGTGCAAGGTATTTGTCGGCAATTGCCATCTTCTCGTCCGCAACGTAGCCAGACAACTCAATCAATTCCATACGATCCAACAGAGGTCGAGGAATGGTGTCGGTCACGTTGGCTGTGCAGACAAAGAGAACTTTTGACAGATCAACTGGTACGTCCATGTAGTGATCAAGGAACGACGAGTTCTGTTCAGGGTCGAGCAATTCTAGAAGAGCAGAAGAAGGGTCACCTTGGTGGCCACGTCCAATCTTGTCGACTTCATCAATGAGGATAAGAGGGTTCTCCGTTTGGCACTTTTTCAACGCTTGAATAATCCTTCCTGGCAGCGCACCAACATACGTCCTTCGATGTCCCTTGATTTCAGCAACATCCGTCAATCCTCCCACAGAGAATCTGTAGTATTGCCTATTAAGAGCGCGAGCAATGGACTTTCCGATACTGGTCTTTCCAACACCTGGAGGTCCGACCAAACACAAAATCTTGCCTTCCACCGAACCACGGAGTTTGCCGACTGCAATGAACTCCAGAATCCGATCTTTGACATCTTTCAGGCCGTAGTGATCCTCGTCCAAAACGGACATGGCGTTTTTGATACCAAAGTTCTCCACGCTCTTCTGACCCCAAGGAATTTGTGTGAGCCAGTCGAGGTAATTGCGAGTAACGTTGAACTCGGATGCTGCGGGTTCTAGGTGCGCAAGTTTGTTCAGTTCCTCGTCAAACACCTTCTTGACCGCCTCTGGCATAGCCAACTTCTCCGCTTTTTCTTTGAACTTCTCAACAAGCTTGTCCTTGCCGTCAGACTCGATACCCAATTCCCTCTTGATTCCTTTCATCTGTTCCATTAACCAGTATTCTCGCTGGCGCTTCTGAATCTTAGCCTCAACGTCCTTGGAAATCTTTGACTGCAGCTGAGCATTGATCAACTCCTTTTTCAAGACGACAAGTGCTTTGGGAAGTCTGTCTTCGATGTTCATCGCTTCCAAGACCTCTTGCACCTCTGCAGAGTCGCCGGCGGCCACTGCAGCTGCAAAATCGGCTAGCTTTCCGGGCTCATCACCGAGGTTACCTGGAAAGTGGTCTGTCGCAAAGGCAGAAATCTGGTCTCGGAAAAGTGGGTTGAATTGAACAATTTCCTTGCAGACATTGACAATCTCACTGGTCACCGCTCGAATAACGGGGCTCTTCTTGTCAAACGGCTCTTCGGTCAGGTTCTCAACGTTGGCAAGAGTGACCGCGTGCTTGCGTAGGAAAGATGTTGGCTCGTAGTGGTATACTTCCTTTGGCGGGGCTTCAACCGCTCCTTCTTCGAAGCTGGCAACGACGTCTCCTTTCTTCTCAGCGGTATCCTTTGACATTGGCTGATCGATAGTACCATTCCGAGCTGGGTCATTGGGTGCTAGCAAAGTATTGATCTTGATCCTTCGATGAGGGTAAAGAACGGCTGTCAGGCCACCTTCGCCATCTTTCGTGTTCAATGGATATGTAGATGTGATTTGAGCAAAAACACCGACATCATGAACATCATCCAGACTCTCAATGATGTCCCCATCCGCATCATCGTTTTTGAATAGGAAGGCTCCCACATAAGGCTGACCGCGTTTCATCATCTCTTGTATAGCTGCCGAAACATTCGGATCTTTCACGGTGATCGCCTTGTAGAATCCAGGGAACAGCGGCCGTCTCGCAATCGGGATGGCCATGACTTGTGGATAGACATCGGGGATGAAGGGCTTCTGAAGCGACTTGTCTCCCTTTTTGCCTCTTCGTCCGCCATCGTCATTACCGTTTCCACCGCTAGGCTTCGATTCTGAACCACCACCTTCGGAAACTGGAATTGGCGACGGCGAGCTCGAATCGGCTTTGCTATCTCGGCTTTTAGCTTGTTGAGGTTCTCCCTTCTTAGTAACTTCTGCCTGCTCTTCCTTTTCAGCATTGCTCCTATCTCGCCGTCGACTGGGAGTATCGGTCGTTTGTGAGCTTGGCTTGTCCATCGCATCGCCAGACTTTCGTCGAGAGTCTGCCTGTTTAGTTGTGTCCTTTCCCTCTGGGCCCTCATTGTTATCCGCATTTTCCGGCGCATCGTCTGAAGGTGGCGCCTTTTCTTTGTATGAGATTCGAGCTGATGTAAACGTCCGAGAAGCGACGGTCGACGTAGGAAATATTGGTGTGCGTGTTGACGGCAATCGAGTGCTCGCGTGATGCCTAGCTGAAAAGGAAGCTATCCTGGGAGTTACATAGTGTGGCGCACGATGGAGTGCAACTCTCCATGAAATGACCTGGCCTCGAAGCATGCTATGAGTTGTGCGAACATCAAAAGGCACGTGCTGGCCCGATGCAAAGATAAGACCTTTTCAGTAAAACGAATAGGCGATATAGAACAGAAAAAGGGTGCTGCTAGAACACAACAGTCGGAAAGAGGATGGACAGAAGCTCTTTCTCGGCTGTATGGGTCGACTGGTTGATAATCAAGCAGCGTCGATTTCTCCGAATGTCGGGGAACCTCTGAGATCATCTGCGGGTTTATGTTATTCCGCGTTCCGAGGCCTTCTCTCCGTGAAACTTTTTTAGAAGCTTCGATCGAGGTCGAGAACATCGAACCAGTTGTTTGCATATCTGTCGTGACAGTTTATCCGACTTACACTATCGCGCATCCGTTTTCGATATCATTGGATGAAAAATCGATGAGACATGGCCGCAACACCTGCGGGACTGCCCAAGGCAGTCGCTATTCCTACGAGAATCCTTATTAGGACATCGCGGCCAACCGCCAGCAATTGCCCCAGTTTCTGTCAACAAGTCAACAGCCGTACTTTCTACGATCACCGGTCATCGTCGCCTCCAGGTCTATCTCACAATGCTCTTCCTGCGAAAAAAGAGCCTCTCCGCTTCGGAGCTAGGGTAAGTCATTGGGAACATCTCTATAACCGAAGGTTCATCTGCTCATGCGATATAGGAATTCCATGCTTCCTCCGTACAACAAGCGATGAAAGATCCTTACAAAGTCCTCGGAGTTGACAAGAATGCATCCGCAGCCGATATCAAAAGAGCGTATTACGGAATGGCCAAGAAATTCCACCCCGATACAAACAAGGAACCAGGTGCCAAGGATAAATTCGCTGAAGCACAATCGGCCTACGAACTACTATCTGACGCGAAGAAGAAAGAAACCTACGATCGATATGGTTCAGGAGCATTTGACCAGAATGGAGGTTTCGATCCCAATGCCGGTGGAAATCCGTTTGCCGGAGCCGGGGGTTTCCATGGGTTTGGCGGTGCTGGCTTTGGTGGTGGTGGTTTTGGAGGTGGATTTTCTGGGGATATCAATTTCGAAGATCTTTTCGGTGCGTTTACCGGAGGTGCTGGACGTGCGGGAAGACGACGCGCATCGCCACATGAGTCTATACTAGTGGGAGAGGATATCGAAGTCCAGACCAACATATCGTTCATGGAAGCTGCAAAGGGAACCGGCAAGGACATTTTCATCACACCGCTTGTTGAGTGTAAGACTTGCACAGGAAGCGGTCTCAAGAAAGGCGCCAAACGATCTCAGTGCAAGTCGTGCAATGGATCCGGTACTCGGGTTCATTTCATGCAAGGCGGCTTCCAATTGGCTAGCACTTGCGATGTCTGCAATGGTTCTGGAATGGTTACTCCTCGTGGCTCAGACTGTGGCACTTGCAGCGGACAAGGAGTAGTCAGGGATCGACGAACCGTCCATGTGGACATTCCTGGAGGAGTGGAGGATGGTATGAGGATCCGAGTTGCCGCTGAAGGTGATTCTCCTCCAACAGGTGCCGCGAATGCTGGTACACGAACACAGCGCGGTGACCTCTACGTCTCGATCCGGGTCGCGCCAGACCATCGCTTCAGCCGTTCCGGTTCTGATATACTCTACACTGCATCACTACCATTGACTACTGCTTTACTTGGTGGAGAGGTGACAGTACCGACGCTTGACGGTGAAGTCAAGATCAAGGTCGCCACCGGTACGGGTACAGGTGATCGCATCACTCTTCCAGGTAAGGGTATGCGTAAGCTTGGTGGTCGTAGCCGTGGCTTCACCTCAACTGGCGACCTTCGGGTAGAATTCAAGGTACAGATGCCAAAATACCTCAACGAAAACCAACGGACAATCCTTGAAGTATTGGCGGATGAGATGGGCGACAAGACTGCTAAGCGCATCATGAACGTTGGAAAGGACAGGTATGTCTAATCGTTGCACGCATGACTGATGCATACCTGACGAGTTTGCAGTGGCAACCCTCCCAGTTCCGGCACCGGCGGATCAACGGAAGACTCGCACAAGAACGAAGGCTTCCTCAAATCCGCATGGCACCGCCTCACCAACCAACACAAGTCTTCAGATGATAAAACCACTGACTCATCGAAGAAAGACACATCAAAGAAGCAGAACGACGACCATCACGACGAGCCCAAGAAAGCTTCGGAATCAGGCTAAGCTATTAGCCATTTACTATCTCTGTACATTTTACACCCATTTTGCTTTGCACAAATTACATTCATAGCGTTGGCGAGTTGGTGTTGTCATTTACGGCGGTCGTTTATTGTTTGGTTTGAGTTGTCGAAAGCCATGTATTATAGTTAGAACCCGGCCATAGTATATGTGAAGAAATCACAACCCCTCTCTGATTATCCAGACTCAATAAGAATGTACTCTATATCATAAGGCGCGGTATAGAATAATGCCCAGTGCCGGTGCTCAGGCAGCTTTCCTTCAACTGCATCAGCCAATAGGACGACTATCGCAACACTTGATCGAGTATCGGCCCTCTCGCTCGCAAGGCAAATAAAGTCTTTGCTCAGAAACAGCTTAACCAAGATCACTCCACACGCCAATCAGTGTGCTCGGGCTGATCCAGGGGCGTGACGGCGGCTCTCGACGTGCAGCACAAGATCCAACCAGAGCGCCCTATCGAGACTGTCGCAAATGCTTCGGCGTGCAGGCGCCTAACTGTGTTTGTCGTCGGGAATTTGGCTGGTATCGTCAGATACCGCCACTCTGTTCACTTGATGATTATATCCTCATTTCTTTTTCTGCATCACTTGGCCGGGTGTTTTAATTGTTGTTGTTGTTGAACATTGCTGAGTCGAGAGTGCTGAAGGGAAGTTAAGCTAAGCAGGCAGGTACCCCACACCACTAGTGCCCTCCCGCCTGCTGAACAACTGACGTATCTCAGTCAACAACATACACCATAACGAATCTTTGCTCAACAATCACTTCAGTGGACTCTATTTATTCTCGCGGTAGGAGCTTCTGCTCCTATCTACTACTGCCGTCAACATGAACCAGTCTCCCATGCTCTCGTGTCCGCTCAAGCAGACCAACGAGATCGACTGGGTCCAGCCACTCAAGGATTACATCCGCACCGCCTACGGAGATGACCCAGACCGATACCAGGAAGAATGTGCGACTTTGAACAGATTGCGCCAGGATATGCGAGGCGCGGGCAAGGATAGCGCTTCGGGGAGGGATTTGCTATATCGATACTATGGACAGTTGGAGTTGCTGGATCTGCGGTTTCCGGTGGATGAGAATCATATCAAGATATCGTTTACTTGGTAGGCCGACACTACAACAGTTGGCGGGCTACCTATCTAACCCTTGGCTTGACAGGTACGATGCCTTTACGCAGAAACCGACGTCGCAATACTCGCTTGCATTCGAGAAAGCGTCTATACTGTTCAATATCTCCGCCGTCCTTTCCTGCCACGCCGCGAACCAGAATCGAGCCGACGATACCGGATTGAAGACGGCGTTCCACTCATTTCAAGCCTCGGCTGGCATGTTTACATATATCAATGAAAACTTCCTTCACGCGCCTTCGACGGATCTGAGTCGAGCTACAGTCAAAGCTTTGATTAATGTTATGCTAGCGCAGGCACAAGAGATATTCCTCGAGAAGCAGACTGCCGACGGTAAAAAGTCTGGCGTTTTAGCCAAACTCGCCAGTCAGGCTGCATGGTTATACACACAGGCCGCCGAGACAGTCCAAGAATATGTCGGAAAAGGATTCTTTGAAAAAGTGTGGTCGCTCGTGATACAGGCGAAGGCATCACACATGGCTTCAGTCGCGAGTTTCCATCAGGCCAACGCTGACTCGGAGAATGGATCGTATGGAATTGCTATTGCAAGGTTACAACTAGCAGCGAAATTATCCGCCGCAGCGGTAACGTGGGCCAAGTCGTTCCCTTCCTCTGTGCCTGCGAATTCCAACTTGGTTTCAGAAGACGGGGCAAGTTTGATGGAGGAAATTAAAAGACATCAGGCTATTGTAGAGGAGCAGGTTGCGACGATGGTCCGAGATAATGATTTCATCTACCATCAAGGGGTGCCTAACGAAGCAGGTCTGTCGGCTATTGCGAAACTGGCTGTGGCCAAGGCTATACCTGTAAGCGAGCTGTATCAAGGACAGGATATCCAGCGCATCATTGGTCCCGATATCTTCCAAAAACTGGTGCCGATGTCTGTTACCGAGTCTGCCAGTTTATACGATGAAGAGAAAGCCAAATTGATTCGAGCAGAGACTGAACGGGTTGAGACGGCCAATGGAGAAATGGCAGCCGGCTTGGACTATCTGAAACTACCCGGTAGCTTGAATATTTTGAAGGGAGGCATAGACCAGGAAGTTACGGTCGATGAAGAGTTTCGCAGATGGTGCGAAGAGATGGCAGACCACTCCGGATTTCATAAGACTCTGGACGAGTTACAAGACAGCAAAGCGAGTATCGTTGACTCACTAAGTCAATGCACGCGACAGCTGGACATGGAGGAAAGTGTATGCGAAAAGATGCGGTCAAAATACGGCGCGGACTGGACGCAGCAGCCGAGTTCACGTCTCACGGCGACACTTCGCGGTGAAATTCGAAGTTTACGAGACACAATTAATGAGGCTGGAGCGAGTGATACCCAATTGAATGCGACCTTAAAACAATACGAAGCTGATTTCGATGAGATGCGGTCAGCGGGAGAGACGGATGAAGCCGATGTTCTGTACCAACGGGCAATGATAAAAGCAGGCGCAAAACAGAAAATGTCTCGAAATGGACAGGCGAGTCCGTACTCACCCGGGAATGAGGGGTCATTGCTTGATGACGTGGACGATGAGGGTAGTTTATCGGTTGCGGAGCAGATTGCGAGGGTGGAGGAATTGCTGAAAAAGTTGAATTTGGTAAAGCGTGAGCGAGCACAGGTCTTGAAGGATTTGAAGGAGAAGGTATGTCTTCAGTCTCGGGGCGGGGGCAAGATACTGATAAAGTGCAGGTTCATGAGGACGACATATCGAATGTGCTCATTCTCAATAAAAAGTCTTTAGGGAACGGACAAGAGCAACAATTATTCCAGGCAGAGTTGGAAAAGTTCAGACCATACCAAAACCGCATCATCAAGTCGAACCATACACAGGGCTCGTTGATGAAAGAACTTACAAGAACATATGGCGATTTGCTACAGGATAAACGAGTTCGCTCTGAGCAGTCCAAGTACGAAACCATAACTCGACAACGGAATACTGTAATGGCACGATACAAGAAAATCTATAATGCTTTCCGCGATCTGGTCTCTGGGGTATCTCAAGCAACCAATTTTTACAATGAAATGCAAGAAACAGTGGAAAACCTACGCAAAAACGTCGACACATTCGTCAACAACCGTCGATCGGAAGGAGCGCAATTACTCAGCCAAATCGAGCAGGACAAGAACAACAGTGCTTCAGGACAGGAAGATCGTGAACGAGAAAAATTGAGGCAACTAATGGAACGGTTATCGACTGAACCCGCAGCTGCTCCGAGGAACACATCACCAACGAAGCAATCCCGACCTCAGCCGCCGGTTAAGGTATCAAGCAGCGGTACAAAATCGCCGTCACCACACTATCACCACGCAACACCTGTGGCACCTCCACCGTCTCAATCACCAGCTCCAAATCCATACGGACAATATGCACCCAACCCAATGGCAGGATACTACGGCGCAACTCCAATATCTGCCTTCCAACAAGGCGCCGCCACGCCTCTTTCGGGAGGATATAACCCCATGGCATACCCATACCAAACGCCCGTCTCACCTCCCCCGAATCAAGCAGGTCTATATTATCAACACCCTCACCCCGGAACATCAACAACACCAGTCCCCCTACCCTCATACCCCGGCTACCCAACAGCTGGTACACCCGCCCCTCCTCCACCCTCACACACACCTCAATTCATTCCACCAGGTTACATCCCCCCTCCCCCACCCCCACGACCAGCAGAAACCCAATACCCACCTTCGACAGGCGGTGCATACCCTTCTGGTCCGGGTGGATATGCGCAGAGTCGACCTCCTTATGGGGCTGTTCAACCGCATCAGCATCAACATAAGTCTAGTCAGGGATTGGGAAGTCAGACATCACCTAATAACGATCCGTGGGCCGGGTTGAATTCATGGAAATAATCGCCATGTATCTTGGTTCTATTTTATAAGTTGCATGCATGTCTAGTTGATGCGATTCTCGTCTTTTTTCTTAGAATTAGTTTCTGTGTTACGAGATTTATTTCGATAATTCGATTTATTTTATTCAGTCCGTGTCATGTGGCCGATTTTTGTTTCGAAAATTAAAAAGTTCCCTTTCTGGATTGTATCTGTACATGTCAACGCCGAGGGATCTTTCTACATATAAATGTATTTAGTAGAGACCCGTGCTGCAATCCGTGCAATCAAATATATTTTCTACCTAGGTACCGTCTTCATTGGCATGTATCATATTTGATATTTCTAGAACATCAAGATCCAGATCCATCGATGGATCGGGTCGGTCACGCCAGGCAGAGCTCAAGTCATTTCAAGGTAGATACCCATATGTACAGGTAATATGGCGATCATCCATTATGAATACCCATGGACGTGTATATGTACCTACATGTAGGTTACCGGTCTTGCATCAATTGATCCATGTACCTTTGAAATTTCCAAGGAGCATTTCAACCTGAAGGTGGCTATCTATGATCCGGAGTCGAATCTCGACCCCTTGGCCCTGAACACAGTAGCATATCGAACGAACACCCACGGCACCGGCAGCGCCAAAACCGCAATGCCACCCAACAGACTGCAACCGGGACCAACGCCCAGATTGTCGAACATGGGTCTCACGGCTAGCGGGAGCGCGCAGGCTACGAGAGAGCGGAGAATGGTGTTTGCGGAGACGGCGCTGGCGGCGAAGGGGCCATAGGTGTCGACGAGGAAGTTGAGGCATTGTTGGAAGATTATGTTGAAGCCTGCGCCTATGAAGGCTTTTTCTCACATTCAGCATACGAACACTACCTAGGTCCATGTAGGTGGGATGAATACATAAAGCAAAAGGGAGAAGGGGGAAGGGTAATCTTACCTCCAGCAACAACAGGTAAACCCCATGAAAACTCCGGCGCAGCAGTCCAACCAAACCAGAACAGACCGACGACAAGACAGACACCACCAATAAACAGCGGCGGCAGGCGTGCTTCGGGGACCGGGTTCCCGTTATTTTTTTGTAGGGCTCGCGCATATCGAGGCTGATTACCTAGATTTACTAGCAAGGCGCTCAAGACGCCCACAAAGACGCCTAGGAATGGTAGCGTGGATACTACAAGCGGATAACCGCGGTATTCGTGGAAGACTATGGGGAAGGCTTCGAGGGTGAAGTAGACGATGCCGTAGACGAAGGAGGCGTATAGGGCGATGAAGGCGAGTATGGGCTCGGTGAAGAACATTCTTTTTTAGGACTCTCATTAGTATCCTATGTCCTAGTAAAGTAGTTGAGGTAGAAGTAGACGAACCGGATAGGACGGCTAATATGCTTTGAGAAGACGTTATTCAAATCGATCTGCTCTTTCTCGTGTGGATGCCAATATCTCTCCTCTTGCTTCTCTTTGCGTAGGCTTTTCGCTTTTCGGGCGAGGATGACTGGGGCATATGTTTCCGGTAACGTGAGTAGTGCTAGCGCAAAGATTGCAAAGATGAATATTGCCTCGAGGTATTCCGTCCCTGTTATATGGCCACATATCTTAGCAAAAACCTTAAGACGGCCATCTAGATGAGTTTAGGGGGTACTGCGTACAGCGCCATCTCAAATGCGGATTCACCTCCAGCGCCGCACCAACGATGGGCCCCATAGTCGGACCTCCAACAATACAAAGCGAGACGAACGTCATCGCAGTCCCACGTGTACGGAGCATGAAAATATCTCCCAAAGCGGCAGGTACGTTACTGATGGGCGCAGAAGCGAATATGCCGGCAATAAAGCGAGTAACCAACAAACTGGTGATGGATTTGCTGGTTGCGCTCCCGATGCTGAAGAGGCCGTATACGAAGACGGAGGGGAGCATGGCCCATTTGCGGCCGTAGGTTTCGCTTATGGGGGCCCAGAGCATGGGTCCGAAGGCCCAGCCTGGGGTTGGTATGTCAGTATGTCAACAGATTGACATTAAGCATAGAGATTGAGATACGAGACGTACCCAAGACGAAGAGAGATAGAGTCAATGAGGCAATCTCGCTGCTGACGTGAAAGCGGTCCTCGATATCAGACTGAGCCGGAGAGACGATAGAAGAGCCAAGAGAGCCGCTGAAGGCTAGCATGCTCATTTGAAAAGTGAGGAAGATTTTGTACCACGGTTTAAAGTTCTTAGGGTTCTCGGGGTCGGCTTCTGAGAAGGCTACAATCCAGGCCTCTTTTTCTTGTTCTTGATCATGTTCATGGGGTGTAGGCTCGTCGTTTTGTGCTGCTTGATCGTTGATGTTTGTCGCCATTGTGTGATAGATTCCTGGGCCACAGAGTCTTTTATATCTTGGTCAAGGAATTCTGCTCATCTACATGTATTTCTTTGGCCATCAAGCTCCTACTTATACTCATAGCACCATGAAGGGGTCCAGCGCAGTTGTTTAGTTAGGGCAAGGATCAGCCGAATAAGGACTAGTGGCGGCCGCCGGTTCCACTCCGATAGTGGGCCTCAGGCAAACACCTCATGTACATAGCAGTCATGTATCCTACTCTCAAGGTCCTTTTCTGCCGTGTACTATTCTAAGTACATATGATCCCTTGTGTCAAAGCCACATAATCCTTCCGGCGGCCGACGCCATTCCATTATAGGCCTGGTAGGGATATGACATTGATCATCCTATGTCCGCTGGAGACCGTCTTCCGAACCCAGATAGGTTGATGATCCCTAAATCGAATCCAATTATATTAACCTAACAAGCAAAACGTTGAGTCAATCATGATGGAAAAAGCCCTCCGCGTCTGCGCCACATGTAAAATGCGCAAAAAGGCCTGCGACAAGTGCCTGCCCATATGCGGCTATTGCAAGAAGCGAAATTTGACATGCGTTTACCACGACGAAGAGGGACATTATTACCCACAGGCAATCCAAACACATCCACTGACAACAGCAACTACAATGACAGTAGATGATATGGTATATGGCCAGCTTCATCACGTCATGTATCGCACAGGACTCTCAATTCGGGAAATGATTGATGAGTTTTCTCGGGGCGTCTATACCGTCTTTCCGGTTATATCTCCTGCTGATGATGATTCTCTATTGGGAAATCTTTCAGTGTACGAAGAGTATCAACGTTTTCTTTCGGTTGATTTCGCACTTGTGGTATTGGCTATGTATTTAGTGACAATGCGCTCATCATCACTACCACTGGACGACCATGAAGAACAGGCAATGTCCATTGAGGTAGTCTACATCACTATCAAGAAACTACTTAGCCACGTACAAGCCCTGAAAACTACTTCCATTTTTCTGGTTCAGGCAAATCTTCTCGTTGCCGCGTTTGAGTATGCACGTTGCAGACCATATGCGGCGTACGTATCTATTGGGATATGTGGTAGAATGGCAATGATTTTGGGCAGATGCCCACACTCGCATCAGGAAAATCTGCGCACGGTTCTTGGGGACCATGCCTTCAGGGGACTTTTTCTTTTGGAGAGGTTAGTGGACTTTGTTTTTTCCCCTTTCTGCAAGTTGAGTATACTCAGTTTATATGGATCCAGGCTCGTGGCATGCGAAGTCGATATTCCATTTATATCATCATTCGGCTACTATCAACAATATACAGAGGTCGAACATCAAACCCAACATAGTATAATCGCTGGTATGAGCCCCCTTTTCTAATTGAGGTATCCATCAGCCTAAATGGTCTTTTAAATTCTAGATAGTGAAGAAAAAGCCTTGCACCTGCTCGGCAGAGTATTGCATCTCACCAAGTCGCCGGGCCGTCAGGGTCAGGCGGGCCTCGAGACTCTCTATGCTCTGCAGAGAGTCAGTTCCGAACTACAGGATTTCCTTTCAGAGTCTCTGGATTGCTTAGCGACGAAAGACGGCGCTGGTTCATACGTTGTCATTGCAACTGCAATAAGGTTCTCTGCCTATCCCATTCTGCATGCAACACAAGACATTGCTGACTTTAAGGGGCAAATCAAAAAGGTCGCTATTTCTACTCCATCGCTACATCCTCGATACTTTGACCACCACTCTACCAACAAGTAATAATACCCCGATGATGACGATGAGACATATGCAAGAGTCATCCCTCAACGCCCTAGATACCGCAACCCGCATAATGATCGATACTTCGCACGACCACGTCGAGTACGGCATACCACATGCATTGGAAACTTTCCCGCTGTGCGGTGGATACAATCTTCGCTGTGCAATGGAGAATTTGAAGACGTATGGTTCGCGAGACCGAGGAAGGGGAGGAGGAGGGGGTTCGAGTCAAGGTGATTCTGAGAAAGATCTCGCGAGGTTGGAGGAACTGTATGGCGCTTTCTGTCGAAGGTGGAAGCCTATAACTATTGGCGATGAGGCTTTTTGACTTACGGCTAGTCATTGCTGTTACTTGTAAGTTCTTATACTAGAAAAGAAAAGAAGAGACTTCGGTAATTAATCTAACGTGTGTTGAAGTAATCTGCTATTCAGATATGGAATAATTAGTAGCCTCTTAACCTGGTGGGATATGCATGTCGCTGGATGCTGATCAGATCCATATAAAAGGACTTTAAGCATCTTGCTTGTAGGTTGAATATCTGACGAAGGAAAACAGTGATCAGTCAATGTAGCCCTAGCAAAAGAAATTCACGGTTATAGAAGCATCAATGATAAATACTTACTTCCACACCCTTGCTCTCTTATCCTCACCCGCCGTAGCGAACATGTTCCCTACTGGGCAAGACCGAATGGACATCACTAGAGGTTGTCAATATAGATGCATACTTTTGGTTCTCCAAAAGCAAGATCCCCCATACCTTTGCCCTCATGACCCTTTACAACCATCTGGACATCTCCAGTGTCTGGATCCCGGAATCGAAAACAACAATCCATCGAACCACTCATGAGCCATGTACCTTCGGGTGTTGTACTGACAGTGATTGTAAAGTCCTATAAAATGTATCAGAATGAGAATACCATAGGGCAATCCTTGCACCTACTTGATGGCCTCTATATGTTTGTATGCATCTACCAGAATCAAGCACCCACAACTTGATGGCGTTGTCCAGGCTTGTGCTGTAAAGGTGGTCAGAATCGGGAGTAAAGCAAATTGAACAAACTTCACTATAGTGGCCGGTCAAGTTGGCTATCAGATATCCTTTGGGCATTTCAAAGACCCATATCTCCTTATTCCAGCCGCCGACAGTAAGGTAGAGGCCGTCAGGAGAAAATGAAACGCTATAAAGGCTATCCTCAACGGAGATGGCATTGATGAGTTGGCCAGCAGTCATGTCCCATAACCGTATTGTTTGGTACTAGCCACCAGAAGCGAGATAGTGGCCACTCGGGTGAATATCAATAGAGTAAATTCCGACATGTGGCCGGTGAGGATATACTTGATCTTTCTGGAAGAAACATCCCGAACCTATGCCAAATACTATTAGTACTGTTCTCTTGAATGTCCATGTGATAATGCTTCTCACCCTAATGAACTCATCCACCATGCTAGCTGCGAGCAGATTACTGCCTGGAATGAAGCAAATGCTGCGCACAAACTTCTCCCTATCTGCGCTCTGGAGGCCATCGACAAGAGTACAAACGAGAGAACCCGTTGCCAAGGCGAATATTTGGAGAGACTTATTGCCACCGGTAGCGAGTTACTTGCCATCGCGGCTGAATGCCAGACCAGTGACGGCACTTTGATGAGGCAAGTCGTGGATCAACTTCAATTCAAGCTTTCGCGGCATAGCAGGATTGAGTAGAGCAGCCCAAGTAGCGCCACTCCTCTTTTTTGATGCCCGCGAGCTATCAAGTCTCTCGGGATAAAGCCCGCTGTTATTTTGAGAGGGTGACGACAACTTCAAAATCTTCTCCGCATCGGCTAGTGCTGATCCCATTCTATCTGTTAACATTTGAAAGGCCTCGCCAACCACCCTGCCTTCATTCACAGCGTTCAGTATAATCTCTTCATCAACTGCGATATCATTTCTTTGCAAATTCAGCAGCTTCTCCATCAACTTGGGATGTTGAAGTGCAATCATTAGGAATCTCTGGATTCCCACTGCATCCACCAGATTGTTATCAATTTCGAGCAACCCTTTTTCCAGGAGCAAACTCAATACATCTTGCTCCAGAAGCCTTCCTATCCCTTGAAGATTGTGACCTCGTTCCAACAGAAGTGGCAGTACTTTCTCGCTTTGAGCTAAATTCACTGCTATTGATACCATTACCTTCTCTGTGATTGTCAGATTTTCATGAAACTCAAGCAAATACTTCAAGGCAGATTCTGCTCTAGCTTGGTTACCAGCTGCTGAGCATAAGACCTTCTCGCTGATCAGAATTTCCGAGTTTGTCTCGTTGTTGATAAGCAAGTCCATCATCTGTTCTGGAATTTCCCTATTGGAAGCAGCCGCCATCATTGTTTCCTCTGAAATATCAAAAACAACCAATCCTTCGTCGCGTTTTTCCAAAAGCATCCGCATCATTGAAAGACCAAAACGAGAATTCATAGCCACGTTGTTAAGTAGTTCATGGTCCAGGGGATAGCCCTGGTGGCACTTCTTCAGTAGGAACTCCATGTATTCCAAGCCACGGGACCGAAATGCGATTTTCCAAAAGGAGATTCGAGGTGACTTGAATGCCAGGCGAACTTTCCCAAAGCAAGAAAAAAAGTTGAGAACTTGTCCAATTGTCAGCAGCAGTTATCAATAATTCCTCTGTAACTTTGATTTCATCGCCACGGATCTCCAAGAGCAACTCCATTATCTTCACTGGCGCCCTTTTAGCAAAAGATGTGATGATCTTTTTGTTCAGAGGAACCGTGGCGCCCAAATTCCGAATAATCAGATTTGACATGCCATGGCCATAGCCAGATCGATCAGCTATCAATTCCATTAGTCGCTCGGTGATTTGAGTGTCTTTCCGTCTCCTGTCCCATAGTATTTGCATCGTTTCTTCGCCACAAGAACCATTGTTAACCACTGCGAAAAGGACTTCCTCGGTAATAGGAACTTCTAATTCGTTCTCCTTGTCCAAAAGCAGACTCACGAGCCGAACAAGATATGGATATCTGTAAGGGCCTAAATAAGTCCAGGGCGACAGCACCGCGATATTACAACGGGCTTTGACAGGACCACCCAGTACGATATAAGCTATAGCTATCGAATGGGTGATGTGACCAAGATTATGATTACTAGATGGTGAGAGCATAGTGAGAGGATGGTGATATTCCTGACAGAGTATTATATTATTACCTCACTCGCTCGTTCGTAGGCTCCATGTAGATTCGTGCTCCTAGATGTTGTACGGGACCGCGTCAACTGGTGTTCACTAGATTGGTGGATTCGGGGCTCACCAGATATGACGAGGTGTTTTGTCTTATTACGATATTAGTGAGCTTACCGTGCTCTTACAGGGCTCATGTCATTGCGGGCCTTCCTAACTAGGTATTGTGTCGAGCTACCTAGATACATACATACAGAATCGAGTACACAGATGAGCGCGACTCTCCGAAAACCAGGTAACTACATACATAGCATCCAATCCGCTCTTAAAGGACAATAATTGCATGAGTCGATCAATGATTCAATGTTGAGATACGCATATAGCGAATATTGGAGTCTTAATTTCAATATAAGAGAAGAAAAGTTGAGGACGTCATAATTAATCTATTGTCTGTTGAAGTGATTGAAATAATCTGCTAATTTCATAGCACGACAGAAATGTAGAAAAAAGAAAAGGAAATAGAGAAGAGAGAATGATCAACATCAGACCATTATAAGGATTCTGAGTGGAGTAACAAAGAAAAGGCTTCGGTACAAAGGAGGTAGTAAGAGAGAGGCAAACACAGTAAAAAAAGATAACAAGTCTATTGGGTAAAAAAGAAATCCCACACCATCCCGATCTATCATGTATTTCGACTCCGTAAAAACTGGCAAAGGGTAAAAAGGCAAGAAACAAACCGCGCCTCGATGTATGCAAAGCAAGGTAAAATAATCAAACAAATCTATTCCGTTAACATTTCATTGCTGATAAGTGTATCGTTGAGAAGGTAGAGCGAGAGAGGTTATAACTCCATTACGGATCCGTTGACGGACGGAGTGTTGGAGGAGTATCCGTTCGGTGCCAACATGTCCTGCACCGGGATTTTGGGTACTTGCGGAACAGGAAGTTTGCGCTGGGTGCCGTCGGGTCTGCTCATGATGTCTGTGATGCTGGGTCCACCGTGTTGCTGACCGGGGTTGTAAACATTAGGTCCCTCGGCTTGAGGCTCCATTGGCGCGAGTGCCGGGGTGTGGTGTAACGACAAATGACGAATGGATGGTAATTGCAAATCAGCGGCACCAAAAGGACGCAAACGAGGCGAGTGTGCTGGGGTTGCGAGAGGAGTGTGGTCGGGGGTAGGCGACAGGGAGTCGTGAGAGAAAGTAGGCGAGGATGGCGCAGTCGAGTTTGGTGAATTAGGACGAGAGCGCTTAACCCGGTGGTGTCCGTAGTTATCCTCGTCCTCGTGAGAATGCGACCGGCTCATGCTCTGAGAAATGGCATACGCAGAGAGCGATGGCAGACGTCCAGGAGCACCCGAGTATCGAGAGCTGAAAGGGTAATGACGGGACGAGCCTCCGTAGTGATCGCGCTCGACTTGGGAAGCAGCAGTCGCGAGCAAATTAATATCCATCCCAGATGAAGCACGGTCGCTGTTGCGTGAATAAGGACCCAGACCCGCCCGCAAATGCGAGGTGTAGTTGGTGTAAGAGTGTGGGGGAGACACATCAGGAGATCCGACCTGAGAGACTGGAGCCGAGCGAGTAATGGGTTTGCTTGGAGGAGGCATCATCGAGGCAGCAGCGTTGAGCATACCCGAGTCCTGACCAGCCGCCGCAGCGGCAGCAATATGCTGGGCTTTGTTGCTTCTTCTCGAGTTGGGGTTGTTGTGAATGCGCGAGTGACGAGTCAATTCGTCTGAACGACTGAACCGTTTCGTGCAGCCTGGGAACTGACAGGCGTGAGGCTTCTCGCCGGTGTGAGTACGAATGTGACGAGTTTGGTGCTCTAGACGATGGAAAGCACGATCGCAAAGAGGACACTTGTATGGACGAGGGAGATCCTGGCGCACCTCCTCTGCGGCGGGGCGGGCGCCCTTCATGAGCGGTGGGAGCAGACTGACAGAGGACGCCATTTCCTTGTCTGAGTTGGAATCCGTGCCGGGGGTAGTGGTGGTAGCAGGTGAAGAAGTGTTATCTGTAGACTCGACAGAGTCGGACTGTGGGTTCAGTAGATTGGAAAAACCCACTGACGAAGCTGACGGTGACATGTGAAGAGGGCTGCCGGGGGACGGGTTTAAATAAGCTGGGGAAGGGAGCCAGGGAGTCGAGCGCTCCAGCCGAGGTGATCAACAGGGTAGGTCGATGTAATAGACTGTCGATCCTCCTTGATAGCACGAGTGACCGATCCTCCGTTGATATAGTGGAAGTGTAGTGTCCGTGAGGGTTGGTGAGAGTTGTGGGCGTGGTGGTGGTGGTGTTGGTGGTGGTGGTGGTGGTGGCGGAGGAGAAGAAAGTCTGGAGAAGAAAGAGAAGAGAAAGAAAATCTGGGGAGTGGCCGAGTAAGTACGTACTCCGTAGGGAGATAGATGGAAGGATGAGGGAGGGAGGGAACGAGGAAGGAGGAATGGAGGGGGAAAATGTTAAAATGGCAGCTGCTCTTTTCGACGGGTGATCGGGAACGGGGGGTTATCCGAGTTTAGACACTCTCGCAATCAGGAGATTTTTTCTTAAGCAAGTCCGGAGTACCGTGTGGGGGAACCCTTTGACCCAAGTGATTGGGGGGGGCAAAAAAGAAAAGTTTTTTTTTCGTTTCTTTTTTTTCTTTTTCCCCTTCTAAAAAGAGCCAAACACTGGGGCTGTCTGGGCAAACAGGGTGACAGCCAGCTCGGTTCAGCTGTGCCTCACTCTGTTGCAGAGTCGCAGGCTGCTCCATCCGATTTTTGCGTTCTCACCGAAGAGTGGCCGAGCTGGTGGTTAGTGTGGGCAGATGTATTTTTCGTACGAATATTACGAGAATAAGCGCTGTGAAAAGAGTGGGTTAGTGGAATGTGGGGTCTGGCTGCTCCCAAAACAGCAAGACATAACGCGTCTAAACCAGAATGGGAAGCAAGGCTGTGGCTTTTATCCACCGCGGTGCGTGTTCCAAGCGGTTACATTTGCATGTTGGCCCGGGTATCGCGGGTACGGCGCAGATCTGGAGTACCGATTGACATGTAGTATGTGTACGAAGCACACACAGAACCACTTGGAAGATATTTTCTATCGAACAGTGAGAGTCTGCTAGTAGATTGTATCCTTAATGATTAACCACATCTTTTGAAGAATTTGTTTGTCTCAGTAAGTAGATGAAGTGCTGAGCTGAAGAGGTATCATCATCACGGGCCGGATTCCGGGGCAAAGATAGGACTAGAGCCAAAGCAGCAGCTCTATCTTTAACACGCCGATACACCTTGATACGACGAATATACGAGATACGTATTAGGTAACAATACCAATTCATGATGACGAGACTTTGAGCTGGAATGATGATAGGATGAGGTGATATCTCACGCAGATCTGGGGAACCATACAGCTGCGCATATTATAGCGCAGTCAAATACGCTGCCATTCTTCTTTTTTTCAATCTATTTTTTACAGAATATGCGATGTACTATGTACTATGTAGTACATATTGCAATCGTCACATCTCTGTCGCGACCGGAGTATGCACGGGGTACATCTTTCCTCATCCTGTAGGCAGATAACGCAAGCGACCATGTGAGCAGCAACAAACAACAAACACCTATCAAGTCAAAATCGATCTACGGAAGATCCAAAAGATTGTTCATCGTTATCTAATAAATTCAGGTCACACATTAGGTAATTCCACCCGGTTGCGAAAACCGGGGTGGCCGTTTTTTGTGTATTGTATTGTAACTAAGAAGAAAGGGTATGGATTTTCCCCCTATCAGCGTCGGCGCATCTGGACTGCATTCTTGCTTCCGTCACGAGAATTCTTCGGAATGTCGCTCTTTGCTTCTATCGGTACGTCTTACCGCCACCGTCTGTTTGGGGATGACTAAGACAGTCGAGATAACTAATCTGGGGGTGGTACGGGTCCGTCTTATTGATGATCATTGATCACATCATTTCTAGTCTATTTCTGCTCAGTTACTGTCGTGAACTGTTGTCAACTGACTCTACAGTTTGTACATATAGATAGTGTCTTCTGACTGTGTCATTTATCCTATCTATCTGCCTGTTCTATCATAAAGATAGGTTATTGTCGGACGCCTATCTATCACGGAACACACCGTAACAATCACCTGCGCCTCCATACGGCGTATCAAGATAAGAAAACCCACACTAATCCCAATCAGGGCAGCCGAGCATCCCCAGACTATCTATCCGTACGTACGTATGTACTCCGGATAATGATCGGACTGTTTTCCGTCTAATCAAGTCACGAAATCCAATATGATAATTATCCAGTGACGTCCTGAGGGGAAGAACATGGAACCGTCAAATGATACTGTCGTGTGACAGCTAGTTTACGAGATTAATTGATGGCGTTCGTACCTGACCCCAGGATATGGTTACATGTACCTCAACATCGAGTTTGCTGCATATCTAACTAGTGTCTTTGCGGCGATATGTTGGCATTAGGTAAATACATTATTTCACACCGTATACTCTGTACTCATTCCTGTGTACTCCGGCTTTTCTTAAATCTTATTTTCGATTCCATCTTGCTGGCTACAGTATCAAGTAACGAGCAAGTAACGGAGGTATATCGGCGCAGCACCGAAATATTGCACGCAGGTGGCGTGTCTGAGCACTCTGATTGGGTACGGGGTTACTCCAGACTATCATAGTATGGAGTGTGCGGATCCGCCTTATCTTGAATCTACGTACAAGGGGTTTCCGCACGGCGGAGAGGACACCTCGCCTTAACACTAACCCGCCCGGATCACACTCAAGGTGGACGCGATATACGAATCATTCATTGTTTCAAACGCAGATGACTCCATGGATAAATTCTCGCTCATTCCATGGACAAGAGGCGAATTATCCCCCAAATCCCCAAAAAGGACGGAGTATTTGTGGAGCACACAGTCGTCGCTTACCCCAAGTTTTGAGTCCTTGGTACGAAAACCTCGTCTCGAAGGATCCATACACATACATCTGATCGCAAAACTCTCCCCGTTTCACATCACGCACGTCGCTTCTGTTCTTCAGCCTTGAGTTGAGTTGAGTACCTTTGAGCCAAGGTAAATACTGTATGCATCTACTATATACATTTCCGAAAAAGAGACGGAAACCCCGATACGGACCTAGGTACGTAGCCTCCGTGCCGGATTCGGCGGCTATTGTACCACTCTGGAGTCTGTGGAGCGGTAAATTATTAGGTAGGGTTTGACCCCTCGAGCCTGCGGAATCAGGCTTCCGTATTCTCCTCAGGATGAACAAATCGTAGAAAATAATACCTATATAGTAGGTACATAATGAAAACATTGCTAACTATTCGATAACAGCATTCAACGTATTCCTCGCTATTCTTATCTCTTCCACTGCAGAGCGGCAGACTGTGCAAAAGGTAGAATAACCGACGATCTCTGCAACCGTCAGCCCATAGACCAGTTCAGCCGTCAGTCCCGTCAACATTAGCCGGCTATTCTTCCTATCTTGCCTTGACCAAGGTTAACCAGGAGCAGAATATAGCCGATTTCATCTTCTCAGAAGATGATCTGATCCTGCGACAATCCAGGATTTAGCAGGCAATAGTTTATCCGTGGCGTACCCCATACATACATGGCCGACTAGCCTACCCCATATCTTAACAAAGTTTCGGCGCGACACTTCACTGGTGCTGCGAGTGTTGCACCATCCTGACGATTTATCGCGGCGATCTTTTTGCGTATCTCCGCAGTCGCAGATCTGCAGATTCTGGAGTGAAGATTTCGTAAAGGATTCACAATTTCTGTGTCAGTAAAATTTACTAAATTATAAGCTCAGCTTTGACTTGACCATTTAAATATCGTCTAGAATATTCTACGGAGTATTGATAAAAAATGTAGTTACCTATCAAAGCCAACACTTTGGTAAAGAGTATAATACTACCCCAGTATCACACCTGACATGACATGACACATTAATATGCCATCTAACTTAAGATCAGTGACAGCCTGACAGGGTTTCACCACCAGACCGTCAGACGCCCGGGGAAACTCTCCCGCGAATCCGGGGTTGTTACCCTTGCCTCCTGCCCTCTAGGCCCGTCCTAGCCTCCTAGGGGCCATGTACGTAATCAGCTGAAGACGAAGTAGGCAAGTAACTATACATTCCCCAGGGTATTATGCATATGCGCATGTAGGGAATGTGCGTTTGTCTGGAACTGTCCTTATCAGTAGGAGTGGCGCCATGTATATAAACCCAGGGTTCTAGACAAGTGGCAAGCGCGAGTTGCGCGATGAAATTATTCTAGGTACGCGTCACTATCCATACCTAGGGATGATAAGATAACGGCTGACTTATGAGACAGGCGAGGAGTCGTGACATACATGACATGTCACAAGTTACAACCATGAAATTTTGAAACAAAAAAAATCATCAGCCGATACTACAAACTGATAGTACGTACGTAGAATAATTTGGGAATTTTACTCCGCAATACTCCGTACCTCGCTCGAGTCGATTGAGAAAGGAAATGCGGGGATTGAGCCGAACTGGACCCCATGGAGTAACCATCATATCCGACATAGCCCCAGCAAATATCCGTTGGACCATCAATCAACAGCTGATACATGGAACTACATACGTACGTACTAGGTAACTGCATATGGCATATCGCCCCGATCAAAATACGCATGCCCCTTTCTGGTTGTGAGGAAGTGGGATCATCATCTGAAACAAGGGCTTTTGAACCCCAATCAATTACCTGCCCCGCCTTGGAGAAGAGTCAGCCACAACATACCACAAAGGGAACATCTCTATCGCGGACACTCCGGGTGCTCCAAGAGAAACAGATGGATGGTTCTAGACCCGATATTTAACCGCGACGGAAAAATATGACATGATACATACATGGTACCTGGGTGTACATAGTATACTACGTAGTTGCCTGACTTGGTGGTGAGTGGTCGAAAAAGAAAATATATGTCGTCATTATCGTCGCATTGTCAGTTGGTTCACATGTTACGTAGTATGAAAAGCTTGTGGACACGCACTTGATTGTGGTACGCGGTTCAAGTGGACGGTACAAAAAGGGACGGCCATGGTGTCATCGGGTAATTTCGGATTGTGTCCACTGTCCACTGTCCACTCCGTAGTATGGAGTATGAGATAATGGATTGTGAGGTTCCTATCAACTGAACACGTGTTTCTTCTACTGTCAGTACTGACTGACTGATGACATTGCTAGCTGAATATCAAGCGATGAATCGACAGCCTAAAAGGCAAGCCTTATCAAATTGAGCCTAAATATCAACATACATACATAGCATAGATGGAACAAAGTCTGTTCTACCTTTGATAGTATCGGCAAAATAATCGGCATCCAAACCTGCTGCCCGAGCAAATCCCAAAAAAATCGGCCATCCCGACCCGGCATCGACTCGACTCGGCAGGCCGGGTGGAGTCTCACCCTCAAAAATTTTCTTCTTTTTCTCCATATCAAAAACTCTTCTTATCCACTTCGCGGACTAAGCTCTAAAAACCGCGGTGAGACTAACCTCGATATTGATACCGGCGGCCCTCATTTCTGCGAACGGCCTGTTGACCGAACCGAATGCCGTGCGTACTGGCAGCCTAGCCTATAAATTCCGGTTTGCGGCGGTTTTGATGTTGCTTGTTTTTCAAATTTCCATGTGGTCTGACCTGACCTGACCTGACGGTACGTACGTACCTGACGATACGACTATTTGAGGATTTTTACGGTGGATCGTGGATGAGGCATGTAGTCTCATTGGTGGTTGATTTGCTCCAGATTTTCGCATATCGTCGGTCTAATTGTGTAGTTTCTGCTCTGTTAAGATCCAGGATAGGAGCGCGATGCTCTGTGGTGTGCTCCGCATTACATGCTCCTGCTGCTCCTGCATGTAGTTGCAGCGCAATGGTATGCATATGTTGCCTGATCGACTTTCAATCCAGCAGTTTCCTTGTTTTTACTTACCTGCAGATAACAGACTGTACTGTAACTTAGATGAAGCTTTTCAGTGTTGGCAAGCTAGAGATCATACGGCTGATAAGCTCACACCGCGGTAGCACGGAAAGAAATTTCACATGCAGGACCTGCAGTAGTGTCTTGCGCCGTATCTTATTCTTGTCGAGGATAGATAGCTTTACTTCTGCTTTACTCAGGAGACTGACGGAGTCTACGTCTAGGTCCGGCATTGAAGTTGATGAATGTGTAAAGCATCCGACACATATCAAGACTGTCTACGGATGTAATGCCGTCTTCTACAGATATCACTCTCCTATCATGCGTCTTCGACATCTGGAGGAGCTTCACATGGTGTTTCATATCGTCATCAGGGTTAGGGTCACGGACATAAATCATGTGACATCATATTGCCATTCTGTCCCTGCACACCGCCTTGGATTTCAGCCAATAGCATACCCGGCCTCGATAGGTATCATCTGAAATCAAACATCCTACATTTTCTAGCTTTACCATGTCAATCAATTCTTCATGCAATTCCATAATCTCCCTCCAATATTCGCGGTATATATAACGCCATACTCGGAACCATCCCCCCGAATCAATCCGCTTTTCCGTCCCGGAAGGAATTGACTAGAAACAAAGGAAGAAAGAAAGAAAGAGAAATGGCACCCCCGCGTCAACGTCCACCTCCAGGGTCCGCCCTAGGAGGAGGAGGTGATGATTCCCGCTCCGAAGCATCAAGCACAGCAACTGGAGGACCTACATCGCGCGGAGTTCCGGGACCAAAACCACGGAAATCTGCCGCCGCCGCCAGTAGTGCTTCAGGTGCTGCGGTGACGGGCACGATGGCGAGTGCGAAGGAGCTCAAAGTTGCTGCTGCGACGGGTGCGGCGGCGGCTGCTGCTGCTGCTGCGTCGGGTCTGGGGCAGCAGGATATGTATGGAATTGATGGATTTAGGGATGATTTACCCGGTGTACGTCCCCCCTTTCGCCGCAACGCCCGTAATTGCAGGTAAACATGTTAATAGTTTTTGCTGGATAGATACCATGGCATCAAATGCCTCTCTCAATTCTACACGATTACAGACACGCGTACAAACTCTCTACACCAAGCGCATACGCACGACCTATATCGAAAATATATTTCTCCTCTGGCATTGGTCTTCGCTCCCCGACTGCTATCGCAGCGAGAAAGGCTGCTCAAGCCGTTGCTTCTTCCTCATCCGCTTCTTCGAACTCATCGACTGCCTCGGGACCAACGCACCGTTCCAGAACTACTACCACCGCTGCAAATGTCCTCAAGCCAACGACGGAGACGAACAGGGTACACAAGATAAATAGTCAAGACCGCGTCGGCAAAGAGCAGCTTGCGCTTGCGGTGAGGAAGCACTTCAATGCGGCGGGGTTGGTGGAGCAGGATGCTATTGCGCGGTTTTTGTATAAGGTTCGCGAGGAAGGGAAGGGAAGGGAGTTTCGGTTGAGGTTTCAGCCTTAGCCAGCCTCTGTGCATCTGTTTGCTTGCTTGTTATTTGACTTGTTGATGGTTTGATACCCTGTTTACTATCATTATTGGCGTTTGGGCTGGAGTCATGTACCTTAGAATCTAGTCATTATCTAGTGCAATATCTTTATCTTTCCCATCTACTGGCACGCTGTCTTCATCTTGATCCCCGTCCCATTGGAAATCGTCGTCTTGCACTTCTAAAAACTCGTCCTCGTCCTCATCCTCGCTATCCGCGATTTCGTCGACTTTCCGTTTGCGTACCGTTATGGTCGATGTTGACGCTGATAGGGACAGAGGTTGAGAAGGTGGTGGACTGCTTCGTTGCTGCTGCTGCTCTTGCACGTTATCAGTTGTAGTGGGAGGACGTAATTCTCTCAATCCGCCCTGCTCGTACCTGTGTTAGTCAAACCCATCACTCTCAAGGGGTAGGATGAAGGGCGTACAGTCTCAATAACAAACGGAAACACATTCCCCTCAACCCTGATACTAACCACCTTCCCACCCCTTTTCATAATCTCCGCATACCTCACTTTCACCCTCTGTTCCCTACTATCCATGTCGAGATGTTGAGGTAGGTGATCGCGATACAATACAATCCGATTCTGCACACACGTCTCCCACGATCCTCCCGCCAACGCCGGGTATAGCGTCGGCCGTGGCTGACCCTTGATCTTCGTATGCGTTTGGTTTAGTAGTATAATAGCTAGATTGTGGCTGGCGGCAAGTTTGCTGATTCTGTTGATCATGTCGCTCGTCACGTTCCATTTGCGGTTTAGAAGCCATTGGAGTTGGTGGGCTTGCGCCTGTGCTGGACCTGGTCCTAGTCCTGATCCAGATGCTTGATCTTGTGGTGTAAGGGCTGGTTTCAGGCCGAGGCGGGATTTGAGTTCAGTCGCGTTCGGGAAGTAGGATTGGTAAAGGGCGGAGATTGTGTCGATGATTATCAGACTTGTCGCCTTTGGGGGGAAGCTGGGTGGTGGGTGTGTGAATAGGGACAATAAATGGGGGAGGGAGTGGGCGCGGATGTGGATGAAGCGGGTTATGCAATTGTTCAGTTTTGCATCAAGCTCTTCTTCACTGATTTCGTTGTTGGTGGTTGATTTGAGGTTGCTGATCAATAAATGTCTGAGTCTGGGTGTCGGGATCGGTGAGCCGGTGTCTATCTCCTGTCAGAATCTATTTATTGAAGAAAGAAAAGAGCGAAACAGACCGATCCATATAACATTCTCATCCTCCCCGGCCGTCAAGACCTTGGCCGCTATGTTCAACCTGTCGATGACAAATCAGCTTCTCTTCTCATTCCAGAGAGGCGCGAGAGAGAAGACGAACGAAAAAGAGGTCTTTCCAACACCAGGCGGACCATAGATTTCCGTGATACTTCCCCTCGGAATTCCCGATGACAGTGTAGGAGTAGTGGATAATGCATCATCTAATCCATCCAAGCCGGTTGGTAAGGACTGCGCAAAACTTGCAGGCGCAGATGCAGACGCAGAAGGAAGCTGCGTTGACGAAGCGCGGAGGGCCTGTGAGGCTGATATTGATGATACCCGTGCTGTCTCATTGTCAGTATGATGATCAACAATGTAGAGAACGGCGGCGTACGTGTAGTGGCAGACTCGGCTAGGAAGTCATAGTCGGTCATTGTAGATGCATATTCTCTTGCGCATTTAGTCTCCTAGTTTCTTGTGTAGTACATTCTTGCACCAATTATGGGATCATTCATTTGTTGATTCTTTTCTCCTCGTATATCTGCTGTTATCTGCAGTGATCTGAAGAGTGCAGTTGGTTCAACTTTGTTGGTCGTTTGACGCGGAAGATCAATCTGATAGATCGCCCACGCGCCGCTAGCCGATTTTTCGACGACGTCAAAATAACCCACTTACTAACTGAAATACAACCCATTGAGTTATGTAAGTAGTATGCTGAAATAGAGTGTTTGTCAAAAACATTTCTGTACATAAGGACAGCATAGAACCAGCGTTGGCACTTTGTAGAGAATTTCGATTCAATGACACATAGCCCTAACCCTAATATTATCGGACGCGTTTGGTCTAACCGCAATGGGCATTATTGATTTTGATGTCTTCCTCGAGTTAGTAGATCGTTGTATAGGTGCATTTTAGATGAGGTAGAAGTAGAGAAGAAACGATTGATCATGCGGTTTCTTGAGCAACGGCACAATTCAACTGATGATGTCTTTGTTGTCTACTTCGAGGAGCTGCCTCGCCTATATGCTAGCCGAATTCCAGTCTGGGCTGCACGGTGAAGAATCTCGGACTCATAGCCGAAGCAACCAACATTGAACTATTTTGACGTCGTATAAGTGGTTCGATGGAATATGCCACATTTGAATTTAGATGTCGGCTACTTCCCTGCCGTGTTGGCTGGCCTGTCCAGCATGCGACCTACTCCCTCACTAGGAAGAAAGTCTCCTGCAGAAAGAGCTACCTTCTACTAGTTTACACCTACTCACTCAATAAGTGACTCGTTACAAGGGGGTAAACCTGTCAAGTTTACATAGGCTTCTAGAAACATACATTGAGGAGCAAGATGTCATCAACAAGGGTCGCCCATCTCAATCTGGGCGTGATCAAGGACAGAAGTAAGTCAAATATCGACTATGGATGACTGGATTGATCTGACCATGGTTCAAATTTCAAAAAAACAGATACAGGCTTGATACGCGGCATTCCAGCTACTTTCCATGGCATATCGCCTGCACTCCGTATTCGTCCAACTCAACTCATCCCCTCATCACGCACGTTGACGACTTCACCTCGACGATATGGCGGGTATGCTCTCCTTTCTCCAATCTCCCCGGATTCAACAACTCACTGATCTTATATAGTTCCAATCTTACCCCCCTGGAAAAACAACGCCTCCGCCGGCCTGTCTCACCGCACATCACAATCTACAAATGGCAATATCAATCCCTAACCTCGATCCTGCAACGCTTCTCAGGCATGTTCCTCGCCGGCAGCGTTTATGTCTACGCAATCGGGTATTTAGTGGCACCCACAATCTCGCCGGGGCTGGCACAAGCATTTGATCTCGAAACCATTGTAGGTGCTGTGCGTGAGTTGCCGGGTTGGGTTAAGAGTGGTGGGAAGTTTGTGTTGGCGTTGCCGTTTACGTATCACTTTTTTAATGGGGTGAAGCATTTGATGTGGGATTTGGGGGCTGGGTTGGCACATAAGAGATTGTTTGGGAGGTTTGCGTGGATTGTGGCTGGGTGTAGTGTTGTGAGTTCTTTGGGGTTGGCTGTGTTATAATCTATACTACCGTGTAAAGCTACTACGCTGATACCCAAATCATTTTCGAAGTTAAGGTTGTGACTTAGGGCATCAGAGCAACAACATAGCCAGGATGCTAGAACAGTATAATACACCATGCGGCTACTCACCTACCTAGGTAAGATATAACTTAGGTAACAGATTTGTCTCGCGAGAGGCGTTCGTCTTTATCTACATGCAATGGCCTGGCATATGACCAGAAATCCTCTATGTGCATATTGAGTTGAAAGACATCAGCTAACATCTATGTTCAACGCTCCTGTACACTTCGAAATCCAATTCCTAGATCTTCGCTTCCCTTTCCTCCTTCAACTTCGCAGGCAAGAGTCGCCTCAAAATCTTCCCAGTGGGCGTCTTCGGCAAAGTCTGCAGGTGGAACACACCTCCTCTCAACTTCTTATAGCCCGCTAGCTGGCCATCTACCCAGTCTCTGACAGCGTCGAGGACTTTCTGCTTCTCGCTATCTGCAAGCTCTACCTTGTCGGGAGTGAGGCTCACGTAGGCCAGAGGAACCTCGGTGGCTTGAGCATCGTCGTAGACGGCACAGACTGCGGCGTCGATTACGTCTGGATGTCGCAGGAGTATGTCTTCGAGTTCGGACGGGGCGACTTGGAAACTACGTAGTCATATCGACCGGGTTAGTACCTAAGTAGGTGGCTAAACGACTTGGTTGTATTATCTCAACGTACCCCTTGTACTTGATCATCTAGACAACAGTCAGTAGAATAAAATGTCTAGTAAGGAAAAGATAAAATACCTCTTTAAGCCGATCAGTCACCCAAAAGTTCTGATTCTCGTCCACTCTCAGGATGTCCCCCGTTCTGAGCCATCCATCCGAGAAAGTCTGTTCTGTCGCCGCTTTGTCGGCAACATAGCCTCTGCAAGTTTGATTAAATAACGATTCTTACTGGGCTATCAAAATGATATTTTTGGAAGCTCTCACATCATTACTGTTGGTCCGCGGATCCATAATTCGCCCTCTTTCCCGGAAGGGACGTCGGATCCTGTCTTGGGATCTACTAATCGCGCCTCTCTGTATGGTTGACGGACATTAGTAATGAGTATTTAAGACAGTAGGTAGACTGTAATCCATGCAGCGTACATTCCAGGGAGGACCTTGCCAACACATCCCCAAGCATGCTCTTCTTCTTCTATCTGGTGTATGACGCCTCCGGTCGTCTCGGAGAGTCCGTAGCCTATGCTGAAGTTAGCGTATTCGATGATAGCTGATGTGAATATACGTACCTTGGCAAATACTCGTGTGTGGAAGCCGCTTTTTGAGTAGAAGCTGTACTGATTTCTATTGCCATTATTTAGCATGATCCGATAAATCCAGTCATCTGCAGACGTACTTTTAAAGGTGCAGCTGAGATGACAATCCTTTTCAACGAAGCCAAGTCGTATTTCTGGGCAATGGGCGATACGGCCAAAGCGAGCGCCACAGGGGGAACAATATGTAGGTCTGTGACCTTGAGCTCGCTTGACTTTTTGCAAAACGTCTCAAGGTCAAATGCAGGAAGACCGCAATAGAGTGCTCCAACCCACATGCCAGCTACCACCGATAAAGTTAGGCCATATATATGGCAGTCTGATAGTCGAAAGAGTGTCAGCATGTCAACCACAACTAAATCGAAATAAATTGGGTGTCGAGCTCACAAGGCGCAAAGAATACTTCACGAACAGTAGAATTGACTCGGGCGGGCATCGCAGTTCGCAATATGATAACATCCATGATAAGGTTGTAATGAGAGAGTTGCACGCCCTTCATTTTGCCAGTTGTTCCGGACGAAAAGCATATGGTGCTAGGCACATCTTTGGAGCTTCTGCCCTGGAGATCGAAGGGTGGAAGAGTTTCTCCGGCTTTTGTGCCAATAATGTCATTTGGGAACTACGGCATGTAAATAAAATAACCCATGCAACGAAACTCAAATGCGTCCCCTGAGAAAATAGAATAATCACTGACCTGCGGTAGATTCTCTACCTTGCTGAGAACAGTCGAAACCTTTGTCTTTGTCATCGAAGTCGAAGCCAATGCAGCTTGGACGTCGTCGAGCTTCGGCGCGATGGTGGCGATGTGAGTCGGCTTGACGATCTGAAGCAAGTGCGAAATATCCTTTTGCGTCGCTGATACGTTGACAGGGCTACATATTCGCTTGGTTAATACATGAACGGATCACATTCAACAAGTCTAGGAACACTACTCACGCAAAAACGGCACCCGCCCACCACGTCGCATGAGCTAGAATCACAAAGTCATTCTGTCCTTCCGATCAGCCTCCTATATTAGACCTCTGGCAATCACATTTCTGTACTCACGGAATTGGTAACCAAGGCCATCAAGACATTGCCTGGCTGTAATCCCCAATTCCGCAGCCCCCAGGCTGCACGAGCAGCATCTTCCCGAAGCGAACCATATGTAATCGGCTGTTCTGAGATTGTGTCCACATGAATAACCTTATCTGCTGGTACTTCGTCCGGGTTGTATTGCGTCATGAACTGTGCAATTGAGAGATTGGTCGTACTGTCTGTCGGAAAGACAGGCGACTGGTAGGACGGCATCTTTGTTGAGGTTTGTTTTCGCCTTCGACTGGGATTGTTCCGGGCCAACCAGATGTAAGTAAGTTTCCCGTTCGATCGGCGGTTAGAAGGGGGAGAGACTTGGTGAAGCTTCGCAAGACAGTTATCACTTGATGTGAAATACAACAATTGGGGTGACTCGCATTGTACGTCGTCCCGTCTGCAGCGGTTTGATCCGCAAGAACTGGGATTCCAATCCTACATATGTAGCAGGGGTTCCTCTTCTCACTACGGAGTAGTTACTGTATGTAGTACCTACTGATTACTCCGGTTGACCCCGGTGGTTTTGTTAGTACGTTATTTATCCTTATATTTTACAGGGATCATGACTGGTCAATCACTTGATACGGGAGTAACGGGACCACCTGCTTTGAAAGGTAAGGAAGGTCTGTCCATAGGTAATCAATCTGTAGCTGAATATTAGTTAAAAATATAATATACAAATGAATAACCTATGTATGATTTAATGATAAAAAACGTACTAACAAATCCACCGGGTCAACTGCATAGTAATCCGGAAGATCCTGGACAGGGTTAGTTTCAGGGTGCTCTAGTACGGACTAGTTACATCCTAATTCGAGACCTTTGCCGATTCTGTAAGTGCATGCAGAGCTACGTATCGCCAGCCGCACATCTAGACTTTTATGTTTCTGTCCTTTAACCTTTATCCCGTGTATGTAACTTTTGCTCTAGCTTTTGCGTGAGGAGTAAGTTTACGGAATACGGAGAAAGACCCTGGCAGCTGAGTTTGCGGCCCAGGGGCATCATTCCGATTGCTTCGAATTGAAATAGTTAGGTGTCTACGACTCTACGAATATAGAACAAACCCTGGCGCTTTGCTCCTTCTGTAATATTAATACGAGGTTTTATGTCGCACTGGCCCCTGGAATAATAAATTGGGAATCAACTTCCGTGTCTGCTTACTACTACTTAGCCACTACGTGCCCCATGCAGTTCAATTCAGTTGCCAACTTGCCAACATGAAGAATTATTAACCGGGATGAAAACTATACAAATCAATGCCGATCGCATTGCGTCTACGACTCTACTGTTTCGCCCCAACTAGGGCAACGATACTAGTGGACTAAATTTGCTCGCAGTGTCTTAGGTGCATATGTTGGGTGCGAATTTTTCGTCATTTTCTACTGGACATATAGAAGCATGATCTACTTATATGATATGTGACCTATCGATTCGCATCCGACATCTTCGAGACAATTTCAATGTGAGAATGCAACAATGCGCTTTCCGACAGTTTTGACTTACGCAACGGTATTTCTGTCTGCCTTGACAAGTGCTGCGGCACAGTCTTTGCCATCATGTTCAGTACGATAGACGCTGTCTCAATTGCTCTAGTTTCTATTGATTGATGCTGACAGAGAATTATAGGCACAATGTATAGAGGAGATACTCCCCCAATCACCATGCGCACCAACCAACCAGACCTGTATATGCACCAATGCCATTTTCAAAGAGGAATTGACTGGTTGCGTGGCGGCGAATTGCACCGTCAAGGAGACTCTTAGTATGCCAGCCATCCAGCAATTTAGACTGAGGTTTTTATGCAGTTTTAGACATACTGACGAGTATAGCCACGCTTAACATCACGAATACAGAATGCGGAGTGCCGGTGCGGGATTTGACGAGACCGAGTATCATTGTTCCGAGCGTGGGATATATCGTTTTGCTGTTTATTGCGTCGAGGATATACACGCGCCTGGTGATGGTGCCGGGCAATAGGTTGGGATGGGATGACTGGACGGTTCTTGTACTGGGGGCTGTCATGGTGGCAGTCAATGCAGGCTCCATATTGCGTAAGTAGCCCAGTTGCTGAATCACAGGTACGGATATGTAACAAGTCGAACAGTTGGGCAAGCCGGTCTGGGAAAAGATATATGGACCTTGGAGTTCGACAATATCACGCAAATCCTCAAGGTATGGATGGCACAACATGGACACGACCAAATTTTGACCTGGCTAATCGGCAGTAGATTTACTACATCCAGGAGCTCCTCTATGTCACCGCCATCACTCTCACCAAAATCTGCTTTCTCCTCTTCTACCTACGCATCTTCCCCAACTCGCGGATTCGCTGGCTTATCAATACAACTGCTGGCGTGGTGGTTTGCTACGGCATTGCCTTCCTTTTCGCCTTCGTATTTCAATGCTCGCCGATTTCGTTCAATTGGGAGGGCTGGGATGGAGAGCATGCAGGGTCATGTGTGGACAAGAATGCATTAGTCCTGGCGTCGGCAGCGATCAATATTGTCTTTGATTTATGGGTTATAGCTCTGCCGATACCGACGCTCGTGCAGCTGCAGACCTCGACGATGTTGAAGTTTCAGATTATTGTCATGTTCTCGATAGGGTTTCTGTAAGCACCCATTCGTTCCCCTGGAAGAATACCCGAAGAAATATACTAATATCCATGGATGTTACAGAGTCACCGGCGTTAGCATTTACCGCATGGTAATGCTTAAGGAGTTTTCCACAAGCTCGAACCCAACATGTACGTCTAAACCCACTCCATATTCGATGAATAACCTAACATTATACAGGGGACAACGCACCCGGCGGCTTCTGGTCTGTCGTCGAAGTGGACGTAGGCGTTTTCATCCTATGCCTGCCATCTATCCGAGCACTACTCCGGCGTTTCTTCCCCAACGTTTTCGGTTCTACGAACGGGGAGATGGGCAGTAGCAGTCGAGCGACGAATCCAAGGAAGCCTGGGAGGGCACCATCAGGTGGCGACCCTTTGCACAATACGAGCTTTGTCCAGTTGATTGACGTAAACCATGACGGGGAGAGTGCGAAACATTATACGGAAGATAGATCGAAAAGCTTTGGGGGGGAGACCTGATGTTTACAATCTATCCAAGTGACCAAGTCCTTCTAAAAAAAAAAAAATCTAAAAAAATAAAAAATAAAAGCAGAGGGTCAATTGTTCGTGAAGGCACGCCGGTATTCTGGATGACAATTAACCCTAACCGCTCGCTGGGCGGGCTCAGCGACTCTTCTCCCACCGCAACCCCACAGTTCGCCTGAAATTGACGACCTTTGAACGAATGCCAGAGTGATAGCTGTACTTAAACCAAAATCTCAATGACTGGGACAGAAAAAAAGAGTGGTAGCCCTCTCTTTATTGAGGACTGGCCGCGCCCACGCGATGGTCTCCGCCATTCTCCAATCCAAGCCCTAACGACTGTGGGGACCTGATGTGACTACATTTTTATATACCCAATTTTCTATGAATAATATGCTAATTCTTCTTGTATTTGCTTATAACCCACTTAACAGCACGTTTTTACGTCGTCTAGACTACTCTGTACGGTGCATGTCCCTTAAGTCCTTCAGTAGAGGGGGTTGTCAATAGGATCGGTTGGTCGATGACTCAGGGTTCGTTCATGAGTCTGACTGATTCACAAGGGGGCTGCTTCCATAACAAGCATTTCAAATCTGGACAGAATGAAGGACGCTGTTAGTGTGACTGAAAAAGGAGTTGAGGAGGATATGAAGTAGTTATATGAAGTAACTTCAATTTCGAGGGGGTTATAAACCTAACGTAAGAATAATCATTATTCTGAAAGATTATTCTCATACCGTCATCGAAATCTGATATCCAATTATCTTTACGTAGATATATAAATACGGCCTCCAACCTTGGAAGTCAAGTGAATATTTAATAACAGGCACTTTCATGATTCCACCCGAAGAAACGACTGCCTCCAAATGGTATGAAGGTCGAACCACTGGTGGTCTCGTCGTTTCAGTGAAGCTACATGTGTCATTTTCGGACCTAGATGAATAGATAATACATTTCGTACCGGTCAATAACGTTTGAATATGTGCAGGACGTTAAGTCGTTCTATACAAATATACACAAGACAATCTAGCTACGTACATACAGATTATGAGAGTTTCGCTGACTTGCCCTCCCCATTCTCACTGGACACAGTAGCCACATTCTCCGATGCCGCGGCCAACTTATTCTGTTCTTCGGAGGTGGTTGTAGCATCACCATCCAACAAACGGGTATCCTCCTCCTCATCGTCATCTTCTTCTGGCAACAACAGATTCAGAATCAGCGCTAGCAAGCCCGTAACCACGAATCCAGTTGTCATGACCAACTCAATCGCGTCGATGAGACCGATCAATCCCTTGTTGTTACCAGTGTAGGTAAACACATATGAGAACCAAGTCGGTACAAGGGTGGCGCCCATACCAACCGCAAACGAGGCAGTGAGAATGAACCTATTGCGGCGGGTGAAAGGTGTAGTGGCGATGATACGAATACCAGAAATGGCCACGGACGAGAAGAGGAACGTAGTCATACCACCCAACACCGGCGAGGGGATCGCCACAAGCGCGGCAGCAAACTTGGAGAAGATGCCCATGATAATCAAGAAGAAACAGCACCAATAACCGGCCTTGCGATTTGCGCAACGTGTTAGAGCGATGACGCCGTTGTTTTGCGCGAATGTGGACATGGGTGTGATTGTGCAGAGGCCAGCGAGAAGACCGTTAAGGCCGTCGGCGAGGACGCCACCGCGGATTCGGGAGTCGAAGAGTTCGCCCTCGACGTCGAGCCGGGATACATCGCAGGTGGCTGTTACGTCGCCGATAGCTTCCATCATGAGGACGATGTAGAGGGCCAGGAAGGGGAGAATTAAGGGTGCGTAGATCTTCAATGGGAAGGTCTTGACCCAGATGAATGAGGCGACGGGTGCTTCGTTGATGGATGAGCGATCAAAGTAGCCGCATGCAGCGGCAACGATGCAGCCAACGAGCAGACCCACGGCGACGGAGCAGGTGCGCATAATAGGGGATCCGAAGCGTTCACACAGAATGATTGTCAAAAAGACCAAAAAGCCAAGGCCGATAAATTCGGCGCTTCCCCAGGGCAAGGCATGTGGTGCTGTGGCAGAAGGACAGAGGGCAGCAGATCCGCCAGCTGCAGCACCATAAAAGCAGGAACCAGCACCACCGGCCCAATTTTGTAATCCGCTCTGAATCAGACTGACACCGATCAATAGCACGACGGGGCCAGTCACCAAAGGCGGGAAAATGCGTTTGAGGATATCGATCGAAACGAATGAGAGACCAATTTCGAGTAAGGCACAGAGACAGGATGTGCCGAGGATCGCGCCATAACCCTGAGGACAGGCGAGCTTTGCGCCTGTCTCGGGGTCGACGGGGCAGTATCCGGAGTTATACATTTGAGTCAACGCATTTTCGGCAATGGTCAATGTTGAGAATGATGTACCAGCAACCGAAATAAGACCGGTACCGATGTAATAGGGTGTCTTGGGGATGCTGAAGCGAGTGATTTGGATTGCCGACAGGATACCCGAGACAATCAACGATGTAGAGACGAGGTATTGCGAAGTGGAAGTATCGAAATTGGCGGCTCCGCCGATGATGATTGGGGGTGTGATGACACCTGCCAGCATGGCGAGGGCATGTTGAAGACCGAGCAGGAGCGCGAGCAAGACAGGAATCTTATCGTGAAGGCCGAAGAAGGGTGTTCGGGAGCTAGATTTTTTCATAAATGGTATGCGCGGTTTGAAGAGCATGGCATAGTCGTAGTCACCGATGAGGCCTTGTCTACCCCATTGTTAGTATTTTTTTTTAATTAATTCACCGTTGGGATAGACGTACTTGGTGGTGAACGATTGGACGAATCGTCCGAATCGATCTGAGATTGTTCGTTTAGGACCTGTATCAGGCCCGATCTGATCTGGGCCGTCCATGATGATGCTTGAATTATACAACAAAGATGAACTGAGGTTGGAAGAGTAGAATAGGGTAGAGTATTAAATATTCAAGCTGACAATGAATTGGCGATATTATACCCTCGATCAACGAGGATTGTTAATTAGTAGATAAGCCGGCAATCATGAAGCTCGAGGGATGTCGTGAACAGGAATAAAAGGATCGTTATATACGTCAGGGTATACAGAGGAAGAACCCGCCGAAGTCCGTGGTCTAGACACTGTTTATCGGGTATATTAACTGACACGAGGAATTAGAGATGACAGAAATTCTTATTACTCGATGTGAAGTTGTAAATTCGCAGGTCCCAGCTCCGTCGACTGGTACAAATTAAGCTGAGAGATAGGCAGCTCCACCAAGCTGATAAACCAGGCTCTTCTGGGAGAATAACGGGGAATTTCACGCGGTCTAACCAGGTTTACCACGCTTAGTGAGTGCGCTAGGGACGATTAGTGCTAGTGGGCGTTGATAAGACTCTGGCTGCTGAGAGGTTCAGAATTGCTTTCATTCGCTAATTAAGGTCGCCTTAGGGTCTGCCTAGGGAGTTTTAGGGACTTGGTGGGCTGGAGCTCATGGCCAAGTCCGATAACGCTGTTAGAAGTCCAAATGGAGGTCAATTACTCCTGTGCAAATTGATTATGACCTACTCAGTTCAGTGATCTTTCAGGAGTCAGTTCGATACATTGAAGACAAGTTGTTAGGGCTAGGGCTAGGGCTCGGCTGGTCTGAGGCATACTTGTATTGTCACCAACACGAACAACAGGAGAGTGACCTGATTCATCGTCGGAAGATATTGACTTATGCCATAATGCCACTGATAAATCCCCATAAAAATTGATAACGATGATTGACATTGATACGCACTGATCGCGGGGACCAATTAGCAGCTGTTCGTAGCTTAGCCTTTAGATAACTCATCGGGACACGCCGATACCCCTGATCACGACTCATGCATCACATCTCTAAGTACAGTTTTCGTCGCTTAACGATATCAATTTGGTAGTCTACATATTCGCCACGCAGCTAATCCGTAGCCAACCTGTCGATCAGATATTTCAAGATGATGGGAAAGGATGAAGAAAGATGAGTAAAAGTCACCCGGGACGGAGCGATCCTAATACTATAACTACGTAGCCCGATGTGATGTCCATGATTTTAAAAGGTGGCGAGGATAGTTTTCTTCGAGTTGAACTGACTAGCAAAGAACTATCTTTGGAAGATATGAACAGTTCTTGAGGCAGCTCGACGGTGGTCTCGTGACCATCCCGACCGAGGGATGCCTCAGGAATGAGGCTTCCAACAATTTTCGAAGCAACCACAACAAACCCAAGGAACTCAGCCTCAGGATGGCGAACAAAGCAGTGACGCACGACGATATTCCCTTTTCAGCAGCAGCGACCTTTGCACACACGACGAACACGGCCACACCCAGGCAGTGCTGTCGATCTTAACCACAAGCTTTATTAAGGACCGTGGCTGAGCGGTCCCTGCGCAAATCGGCGAATCGACAGCCATCCGTGGCATAAGTTCTCCCTGTCGAGGCAACATCTTTCTACCATCATGAACATTGAAGTGTAGACAACCATCAACGACATCTGGAGGATAGGGAATACAAAATGTCTACCGACCAGGTCAAGCCCGCTATAGCACGCATCTCGAAACTGCTTGTTACGTCGTACATTCTCGACTGGGTTTTCATCGTGTAAGCCCCCCTCCCTTTCCTGTGGAAGGATGCTTTTCTCTGACGGCTTTGTAGGGGCCTCGCTGGTATCGGCGCCGGACTCTCGAAACTGACACCCGCCCAACGACCCTTCTCTCTTACCGATCCTGCCATTTCCCTGCCCTACAAGCCCACCGACACCGTCTCATCCGGTCTTCTCATCGCAATCGGTCTCGCGATTCCAGCCGGCATTATTCTCGTTTTTAGCTGGTTGTTGGTCCCCAGCAACCCGCGCGCATTACGCAGGGCACCTTTCGCCTTGATTTGGAGACGCAAAGTATGGGAATGGAACGCGGGGTGGATGGGTCTTGCGCTTGCGTTAGCAGCTACTTTCACGGCTACACAGGGACTGAAGGATTTGATCGGGAAACCGCGCCCTGATTTGATTGGACGATGTGATCCAGATCTCTCGAAAATATCGACATATGCGGTTGGTGGGCTGGGAGCGTTGGTGCAGGGAGCGCCGACTTTCGTGACCTACGAGATTTGTAGGAATCAGGGGAGTGATTTGAAGAATGATGGATTTGCGGCTTGGCCTAGTGGGCATTCTTCTTGTACGTCTTTTACCACTTGCTCTTTGAGAAATATTGTGGTGCTAATGAGCCTAGTTTCATTCGCGGGTATGGTATACTTGACCCTCTGGCTATGCGCGAAATTCTCAGTTGCGTTCCCGTACATCGGTCCTTTGGCCTTTGGCGCGAGGGCACCTGCAGTAGCAACTCAAGTCCAAAAGACAGAAAACGAACAAGCAACCACAACCACAGCCCCCTTGTCAACTTCACCCCGCGACCAAGGCGCCGCACCACCAGTCTACCTCCAAATTCTAGCCTTCGTCCCCGTCTGCGTCGCTTTTTTTGTTGCATGCTCGCGCTACCATGACCACCGCCACGCAGGTTTCGATATCATCTCTGGTTCCGTGATAGGCATTTTCTTTGCCTATGTCGGATTTCACATGTATCATGTCCCTCTCCGACGAAGTGATGGCTGGGCATGGGCGGCGAGAAGTCGTCGACATGCGTTTTTCAGGGCGACCGGATATGCGGATTTGACTGTTACGGAGGGGTGGGCTGGTAGTGAGGCTATGCCTGCGACTATTCAAGAAGAGGTTAGGGGTGAGGAGCAGGTTTGATTTATCTACCTCTGAAACATGCATGATCTATGATCCTTGATCCTTGATCCATATACGTGTATATGTACGGCCTTTATGATGTTGTTGTCACTGCATTATGTACATTACATTAATCTAAATACTAATACCAATCTAATACAATATTCGATGCCAGAGTGATGATCACGTCGCCCCCAACCGAATACTATGCAAATTATTAATCTTCCTAATAACCTTCTGCTCATTCGTCAGATCCACAAACGCCCATTTCCCACCTCGCTTGAGTTTTATGCCTATAAATACTGCGATGAACACCATCACCTACACCAACACCTGTTAGCCTATACTTATACTAGCTGGGGGTATTGGGGGACATACGATGAGATAACTACTCAAAAACGGCATAACATAAAACCCTCCCCAGAGCGCGGCACTATTCGCGACGACAAGCACGAATATGCAGCCTGCGAGTGCCGCGTAGGCGAGAAAGGGCTGTCCGCTGCCGCGGTAGGGATAGTCCGTTGGATCCTTTGTGCTCCAGCGTCGGACGAGGGAGATGCTTTCGCGTTCGAGGGTTTCGCGGTGGGTTGATATACTGTCGTTGCATTCATGGGTCAGATTTAGTTCATGGGTTAGGAGGAGGGGAGGGAAGTACCAGTGGTAATAGCGTATAAAAGCTAGACAGTTACAGGCCCAAACGATCAGGATGCCGGTTGAGCCCATTTCGGCTAGGATTTCGACGAACTTCAAATTCACTCCTGTTAGACACTGACACATATAGCCCTAGAGGATGGGTTGGGGGTGGAAATGGTACCATTCCGATAGGATTATCCGTCCCCGTCCCAGCCCTCAACTGCAAAAAAGGCACCCACCAAAACGCAAACGCCGAGAAGATCATCGCTCTCCGGGGCACACTATGATTATCGGTTTTGCCGAAGTAGGCCATTGCCCTTAGATACCAGGGTTGGTGCGGACCTTCGTCTAGACGACTTGTCAAACCGAATAGAGCGCGCGAGGCGACGTACAGGTTTGTGCTTGCGCAGCTGAGACAGGTGAATACCAGGAACAAGTTGAAAATGTCGCCCAGATGCGGGATTTGCGACCTAGAAGCGATTGCAACGAAGACGGAGGAAGTCTTTTCGCCTATTCCTGTTTCCGTCGCGTTGGCGGTGGTTGAAGGGCTGGAGCATGAACTGGATGTCACCCAACTCAAACGCGGTAGTTGGCAGTCGTCCCATGATATTTCGAGGGTCGCGAGTACGCTTGTCAGTGTGTAGGCCAGTGTGGCCATGACGGAGATCCAGATGGCGGAGAATTTGACTGTGTTGCCGATCAAGGTGTCGTTGGAGCGGTGGGAGGTGGAGGAGAGATCTGTTTTTACACGGCGAGGCCATTGGACCTCGAGTGCGGAGGCGGCGACGATTTCGACGCCGACGTAGGCGAATGTTGCGATTGAGATGGACATTCTATTCTAGTAAGTACGTATAGGCATGAGACGCGGGAAGTCGGGGGAGTACATGAAAGCTGTCGCCCAGTTTGGGGCGGCGTTGTGGTCAAAGACGAGCACGAGAGACCAGTCTAATTAGTTAGATTATATCTCATACATGTAAATGCACGTAAAGGGAACGTACTTTCAGTATTTACTGGCTGATTAGCAGTTTGGTCCGGTTGAGCTGGGCCGTTAGCTTCGTTCAAGATGCACAGGCAGGGTAACAGTGAACTCACCCATGAACTTCAATATAATCAGAAATACGAATATGACCACAAGAAAGAGAATCTTAAGTATCCCGGTATACAACTCCACATGTCGATATATCTACCTCAGTCAGCACTAATCCGATCATCTTAATCAACGAAAAGGGGCCAACGAAAAGGGGCCAACGAAAAGAGGCAAGTAGGCGTACACCAATACTGAAATAATTCACCACAATCAAGAAAACCGGAATCGCAAAATAAATCACCAAGCCCTGAAAACTCTTACTATCGTCGACAACCGGCCAAAACACCAATTCGGCAGCGGAGGTAGCCACCAACGCCGAAAATGAGACGGAGTAGGTGAACCAATAGGTTACGCCAACAGCGATGCCTAGTTCCATGTCGACGAATTCGCTGACGTACATGGATAGAGCGCCGGGGATGGGCCAGATGCAGAGCATTTCGGTGATGCATTGCATTACGGCCCAGGCGAGGAGGCCAACCAGCAAGAAAGAGAGGAGGACGGCGAGGGGCCCGCCGAGTTCGAGGATTTGGCCGCCTCGCCAGTAGAGGCCTGTGCCGAGGGTGCCGTTTATTGTTAGCATCTATTATTATGTCAGCCTCTTGTCATTAATGTAGATTGAAAGGAGAGGGAACGGTACGAAGAGATGAATCCCCCGCAGACGACGTTTTGTAATCCTGTCTCTACTCGGTCTGACAGGAACGATGATGGGGGGTTGTTGAATCCATTCGATTGTGCCTATTCGGGCATCTTCATCGCCTAGCTGATCTGATTGAGACTGCCCGGATTGAGAGTGTGGTTGATATAGCAATGGCGGAGACTGAGGTTGGAAAAGCGGTTTCGTCTCTTGACTTTTTATCGCTGTTGGCGTGTTGTCTTCATGCTCATTTTCATTTTCATTGTCGTGTTCATGTTCATTTTCATGCTCTGAATGTGGCGGATTAGGCCGAGTCAACTGAAACCAGCCATGAGTCCAGTCTAGTTCTGAGAACCAGGCAGGATAGTCTTCTGATTGTGACATGCTTGTCGTGATCCATTTGTTGTCGTTGTCAGTTGTTAATTTTTCGAAGTTTTATCTAAAATCGTAGATAATGAGGCTGAACCACGAGGCTGTGTGACATGATAAGTGCGGAGGTACTCCGTAAAATCCGTGTTCAGATCGAACTCTGCACCATTCAGAATCGAATCTTAGCGGGAGTGGGCATGGACTGACTCGGACAACTATGCTGCTCTTGTCCTAGCTTTTTGGTTTCAATAGAAACGATTGGATGCGATTTTGTCGACAAGGAATTAGTCTGAGCAGTGGCTTAGATGTTCCTCATAGGGAATGATGCACCGAATCGGAGGCATCAATTCGTCATCCGTTCGTATCTGCTCGAACATGCATATCGATTGTCGCGTGCTTAGAAATCTAAGATCTCTTTTGAGCGTATGCAAAATATTCGTAAAAGTAAATCTTCATGAACGATATGAATGACATATGTACTTCCTTGCAGATTTATAATCCTAACCCTACATGCGCCTCACACGGGCCGAGCCTTGTCTCATTGGTGCGATCCATGGAACAACAATCTTTGCTTTCTCTTTTTAGCCCATGATAGATTCCAAACTCTTGCTGCGGGGAGGAGATAGCGTTATGCAAATTCAAGCATGGAGCAATTAAAAAACCGAAATGGACAATTCTTCATTCATTGGGCAGTCGCACGATTATTTGATACGAGAACAATGTCGCCGTGAAGCCGGGCTATCTTCGCGCCCACGAAGCACAAACAATTCATTCTATCGCAGCGAATACAACAATACCTGTACCCAAAGTTCATCATGTTCATCACGAAAATGGCAACTTTGTGGCCATTATAATGGACTATATACCTGGTAAGCGACTCGATGAAGCATGGGATAGCCTAGACTCTCATCAGAAGCTCTCCATTGCCAACGAGCTTCGTTCTCATATGAATCAACCTCGCACGTTGAAAGGTGACTATATCGGAGCAATCGACCATGGTAAAGCTATAACTGGCCAGACTGCATCAATTGAAGGCGGTCCATTTGATTCCGAAAAGCGCTTCAACGAGTTTATCCTGGGAGACATCGTTAAATCAGCACCGCACATTCTGCGTCATTACGCTAAATATGCCGTTGATGGAAAATCATGATATCGTTTTCACTCATTCCCTTTTCCCCACGGGATATCCTAGTCGACGGAGGCCGCGTCACAGCTATTCTTGATTGGGAATATGCTGGGTGGTACCCAGAATACTGGGAATACATTCGAGCATTCCGGCAGCTCAAATCAATGCCTGACTGGCCTGATTACCTGAAACGGATTCTTCCGCCCAGATTCGAAAGAGAATACATAGGCATGTCCTTCCTATCGCGTCTGATGCGTCAGTGATTAGGGGTACCAAGTGCTCATTTTGAATGAGTTCAAATGTTACAACTTAAAACCCAGAAGAGATATGAACCCGCAAAGCGCGTACAAGAATGTGATCGACATTTTACGCGCTGAGCCATATAAGCTTTCACATAAGTGGGAGATTCTTGACCAGTGAGAAAGTAACTAGAAGCACTTTTGGAGATTGGGCGCTATTCAAAATATCTCTCATTGTTCTTGGACTCAGCTATAGATCGCTTTCTTCCATCCTACCCAGAAGATCTATCTATAGGTTTCGTTGAGCCATGGCATAGCTGCAAAGGCGGCGCTAATCAGGAAGTGATTAATCTGCTACGAATCAACCTGCATGACGCTAAAAAACCCTATGGCAAGAATGGGCAGGACTACTTTGGTATAATCTACGGAGTGTTACGCAAACATTGAAGAATTGACCATAACCCTGCCTTCTATTCCTTCTTCCCCCCCCCCCCCCCCCCCCCGGGGGCCTAATAACCCGCTTACAACTTGGGTCCTGTTTTTAGCTCAGTGATCTATTCTCTGGTTTTCAACTAGATGCCCGATGCCCCCTGTATTACTTAGACATGATAGAATTTAGATGACTCTGCAATTTTCTCAAATGCTTGATTGTCCAACGTTTTCCAAACTACTACCTACACAGAGTCAATAATCTCATCCTGTTCAAATCGTATGATTGACACCCGACCGTTCTCGTGTCCCATCACCAGGACACCATCTCGATAAGATGCACATGTCGGATAATAGTCAGGGGGTAGCAGGAGTATCTTTTCCGTTCCGCGAAACACCCAAGGATTCCTCACGGAAATTCCCGGATCACCTTTTGAGCTTTCAGGAGAGAACAGACCTGGACATATTGTTTCGATACTCAATCGTCCCATGCTGGTGTCAAGGTATTCGCCGTCCTCCGAAAAGGATATTGACTTGACGCCTATCATGTCCTTGCAGAGCCCTAAAAGCTCCCCCGTTGCCGGGTTCCAGAATTGAATTTCAGGAGATCCAGAGTAGGTTACAGTTGCTAAGAGCCTGCCATTGGGCGAAAATCTTGCAACTCTTTGTCTCTCCAGAGACTCCAGATCCCTGACCAGTCCTCTACTTGTATCCCAAAGTTTCACTTCATTGTTAACGCATGTGGCTGCTACCATCTTCCCATGTGAAGAAACTGCGATATCAATAATTCCCTTTGGGTCCATTTTCAGAGCTTCACAGTATTCCCCACTTCTTGCATTCCAGAGATGCACTGTGCCGTCTTCATATGCAGCTGCAATATTCCTCCCATGTATGCTAAAAGATAAGCATTCAATGCAGCCTGGGGGACCTGCAAGCGTCTGTAGTAATTCTCCGGTCATTGCATCCCAGAGACGAATGCACGGATCAGGAGCGTCTGGATCATAATCGTAGTCACCTTCAATTATCCAGACTCTACCGAGTCTTACTTTGCGGCTGATTCCAAGCGATGCAGACACCAGAATTTTACCATCTGAAACGAATCCAATTGTGCCAATCGTGCCTGTATGGCCACTGAGTGTTCGAAGCAATGTACCTGTCCCCGTATCTATAATCTCAATATCACTCCTTGAACGCAAAGAAGCTATCAGACTGCCATCGGGTGAGAGAACCATCATATTATCCACACTTAAGGCTATGAGCAGATCAGCGGTATTCACATCCCAGACCATGGCCGATTGGCTTCCAGCAAACGACACAGCTCGTTTGGCACTGGACATTAGTGCAGTGCTACTAACTGACCTCGCGTGAGCATTCAGAGAGGGCCCGCTCGCCTTGATGGTCAGGTCCCACAGCTGGATTCCTGTAAAAGATATGGATACTAAAGTAGTACTGTCTGGGGAAAACGACACGTCTTGGGCATGGTACCCAGGGTAGGTTAGCACTTTTGTTAGCCTTCCTGAATCTGTCTCCCACAACTGTATACCCCTGGTAGAATAATGTACGAGCCCCTTGCCACCACCCGTTGACGTCAAGAGGTCTCCGTTGGGTGAGAACAGCGGAACGCAAAAGTCACCGTCAATTCTCCGTAGGAAAGCTCCAGTGGCTGCCTCCCAGAGACAAAGCCTTCCATCGCTGGCCGTTGATGCCAGCAGCGAGCTGTCAGGCGAAAATGTCAGGAATTCAATTTTACCTGAATAATTTATTGTTGCGAGAAGGGCTTCAGTGCCCACGTGCCAAAGATTGATGGTATTTTCCATGCCTGTAATAGCCAGCATTTGCCCATTCGGAGAAAAAGTCACACTGCTAGCCCCATCATGATGTCTTTCTAGGGTTTGCCGCCATTCCCCAGTAGGAGTATCCTAGAGACAAACTGTTCCATCCTCAGATGCAGATACCAAACGGGCACCGTTGGGAGAAATTGCTAAGACCGTAATATCAAGCAAGTGCGCTCGCTCTCTTTTCACATAACTTTCGCCAACTATATCTATTATAGTAATAGTGGCTCTTTCAAAGAGCCCACCTGCAATTGCCACCATATGGCGACTTTTTGAAAATGCCGCAGTGGACGGGTATTGGTGACCTGTACTGATTTGGAGTATCAGGAGTCCCGTCGCAACATCCCATTTCATGACGTCTCCCAACTGAGTCACGGAAATCAGTGTTTTACCATCCTGCGAGAATACTGCCCAGGTACTCTCTTGCCGAGATTGCAAATGTTTCACCATCGTTCCGGTCGATGTCTCCCAAATGCAGCCGGAGGGAGACGCCACAAGCTTTCCATTTGGCGAAAACGCCACATTCCGACCATTATGAGGCAACAAGGATTGAAGCAGAGGATCCCATTGCTGGTCTGTGGTCGGCATTCGACGGAGCCATTTTGGGATATAATTCTCAAATAGACTGCGGACCACGCTCGCTTTAGGGCAAAATGGGAGCGCCGAATTGTATATCTGCAAGGGTGCTGGCTGGATTACTGCTCTGAACTTGAGCACAAAACGCCGAGCGTCCTGGACTAAGAACTTCAAGTCGGTCCTATTTTCCGTCTTCGGAGTAAAATCAGATATGATTAATGTAAAACCAGGACCACAAAACCTACTGGGAGAGCATCCAGATAGCCAAGTAGTACTAGAATCATCTGGACTCCTTCGTGCATCTTACCAAGTAAAGACAGCGCCTCCAGCCAGTGAAGAAGATGGATTTGAAGAAATCGATGTACTTTGCCGTTGTCGGTAGGTTGCACGCCGCTGTACTGAAGGTGGTGTATCCAGTGGCGACATGCATACTGCAGGTAGATAGGGATGTGTTCACTAATCCGCGACTGCTCAATACTGGCCAATTCTGTGACTGGGTCTTGTAGACAACAAATGTTATGCCGAAGCATAGTTGACATAATATCTATCGAGCGTTGAAAGAGAGTGTCATGCGCCGTAGCCTCTGATATGCAGAAATTATCATCGAGACACCTTTTATTGTCAATTAGAAATTCTCGAAAGGAAAGATGAAGCAACTGAACCGTATCATTGCTGTTCTCTGGCACCGCCAACACCGAATGCAGGCCTGTCAGCGTCTCCTCTACGCTCGACAGCGGTGTATCAATCAGGCCTGAAAGACATTGTGGCGACAAGGGTTCAAACAGAACGACTATAGACCCAACAACATGTTTGAACAAGCTCGACATTTCCGCCTTTTCCTCTTCAATGGCATCCCCAAGCAAAGAAAACTGCAGTATGCTAGTATATATAGCGTCCAGATTCTTTTGCGGTGAATCTCCCGTCACCTTATTGTCAAAAATCATCTTCAAGCGCAGTTCCAAACGAGACCTGGTCAAGTTGGGTCCATCAAGAAACCGACAGGCTGTAGCAGCGTAGATGAAGAGACCATCTGTCTTTGTTAGAAGCTTTTGGAGGTTGGCTTGTCCTGGCCAATCTTCCGCAATCTGGTTCTTCTGCTGTATAGCCGCTAGCTCATGCGTCAAGAAGCGCGTGATGTCGTTTTGGACATTTTCTCCCAAGTCAGAGACGGTTACCTTATTCAAGACGACCTCGTGAATGAGATCAGGCGATACGCCCCGAAAGCAAGATCTGATATGCGCCTCCGGCCTACTAGTGAGGAAAAACCGAATTCGAATAGTCTGAAGATCTTTGGCGTGGCTCATGAGCTGAAGAATTAGACTCAAATCGCTTTCGGGTTTGCATTCATCCAATGCATCAATCACGACTATCAGCGTCAGAGGACATAAGATTTGATCTTCAAGCCTGAGGAGTGGTTGGAGAATCAAATGTTTCCACTGATTTTCTGGTAATTCATCTCCGATCCTTGGGTTTTTATCTATGGCATCACATAGAAGAGCCTTTAGACTAGGTATTACCCCAGCCATGGACCACGCCAGAGTTGTGAAAAGTCGCCTAGCGTTATTTCTCAAAGGTTCGTACTGGTTAAAGAAGAAGCTTGCACCAAGGCATATGTTGTTAGGCAAAGGCACTCCAGTGACGAGCTGGATCCTTTCATGACAAGCAGCCGCAAATGTGCGCGAGATTGTAGATTTGCCAGTACCGGCCATTCCTCGAAGCCAAAATATCTGGCGCCCATCTGGGTCTTCTATCCACTTCTGGATCTTGTTGAAGATTTCCACTTGCGTCCCTGGTAGACAACAACGTTTGCCACGGTCTTCGTAGGAATTGAATACCGCACCTTCAGCATACGGTAACTTCTCAAGTAGTTGCAATTGTTTGGATGCCTTAGATATGGTTAGCAAGTATGTAGAATTAGTTACTCGAAGTGAAAGGTAGAAATAGAAAGGGCAGGTACAGAGGGCGAGGGCGAGGGATGGAAGGTGCGTACTTTCGCCTCATCTCTGGCCGCGGTTATCAAGTCCAATGATGTACTCATCTGGCTCTGCAGGCTCTCCATCCTGTTGCCAATCTCTTTCAGGGTATGACCACCGAGAAACTCCAAATCGTCTTTGATATTTTGATCAATCTCGGTGAGTGATCTAAGCATATCCTTCCAGTTATCGAGTGCAACTAAGTCCTTGAGGAATCGAAACATTCCAGAATGCAAATATTGTTTTGCCAGGCGCATCTGATATTTTAGAACCTCTTTGTATAGGTTGACTGTTTTAGTTCTCAATGATGTATGAATTTCTTCCAGTGGTTTTATTGGTCTAGATTGTCAGCCTGTGTCGTTTCTCATGACGAATCAATCCTTACCTCGAGCTCGAATTTGTCGACGCATAAACCTCGACATGAGTGGATTCTAAGAGTCGATAACGAATAAGCAGATCTGAAATCTGCTCGAAGCCGTTTATGGCATCTTCCTCTTGTGTAATCGCTCTTGACACAGGCTGCAGATATTAGACAACACACCAGTGCAACTTCTGGTTCCGCACGATAGAGCAAATGGTTGGACAACTCACATTGAGAAGCACCAATATCCCGGCCCAGGCCAGTGCCGCGTGTGGTTCCGAGCTCACAGCTGATGATATGAAATCCTTGACAGAGAGAATAGCATGTATTACTCGACGAACCTGATCTTTCACGATAATGTCTCGTCCACCGACAGTGAATTGCATACGCGTCTGCTGTATATCAGCTAGCTTGCGCTCGACGAGGTGCTGTAGTTGCGTTTCATGACTGTCGTTGAGTACATTGTTGTTAACGTATCCTCCAGGCTGTTCCTTAGTTTGTGTAAGTAGGTCCTTTTCAAATGCTACGATCAGCTGCTCATCTTCTTCACGTAGCTGTTTATATGCTTCGTTCCAAAGACCTCCCAACTGGAAGCTCTTTGGGTGTGTGACATGAGCTGGTGGTGGTTCGAGTTTTGCAGTTTCGAGCTGGAGATCGGCTGGGTTCTGGTCTCGGTCAGGCTCGTCTGCTGTCTCCTTTCCTTCGGATGTGCCAAGGTATCGCTTAATACGAGCACGGAACGGCATGATTTCTTCTCTGAAGCGCAAGATAGCGCAGATAATACCTCCTCGTATCTATTTTGGAGTCCGTGAATGAGCAAGAAGAATTAGAAATCTGAAAATGTACGAAAGAGAGGGGAAGGGACATTCAGGCAGCCGAGTCCCCAAGCCTGCATACGCTCACAGATTCTGTCCAATGACCTCGCATCTGGAAACACACCCCTGACCTCTACCGCTATAGTACATATAGTGAGTATACTATCGGAGTAGTAAAACTGGCTTATGCCAAATTTGGATAAAATGAAATTTCTTGAGAAGTACTATTTCTTGCTAGACTTGTTCTACAATAAACTTCTATTGAAAAACCAGAATACTAGTTCTATTGCTATAAGCCGGCCCTAGGTCATTCTACCAAAAACAACTCCTTGACTGAGCAAGTAGACTCTTATCTATTTTTTCCCCTCGAGAGATCACACATCAACAAAGTATGAAGATCGTACCGCAACACAGATAAACAATTTCTATGATTATAATTCAAGGCCCAAGATTCAGGTTCAAGAAGGAATTTTGAACCCTCCAGGTACGAGACATTGAAATACATTATTAGGATCAACTTCCGCTTTCAGCTTCTGCAACCGTCTTACAGTCGCTGGCCATAGCCCGCAATGACGTCGTGCCACGGTGATGCATAGTAGCTCAGATAGTTGTACGGGTCGTAGACGCTAAATTCCTCGCTTCATTCTCAATGGTGTCCATCAGATCGCGCGCCAGGGCGTATATCTGCTCGTTCTGCGATGGGTCAGTCCAGGATGGCGAGATTAGACACACGGCGAGCGACTGGGTGTTGCCAGTAAGTTCTAGAGCATTTTTGGTACCTCCAGGTGTACAGATTTGCGGTGGGAGGGGTTCTATTATCACGGTCCAAGTCACCCCTGTAAGATTCCGGATTAATGCTACGCTATTATATATGCGTTGAAAGTGCTTTCGTAGGTATATATGTAGTTGTTGCAGTGAGGTAATCTATCTCGAGTTAGTGAGAAGAGCCAATACTCTCTTTCTTACGGGATAGAGCACAGGATAGAGATGGATCTGCATACTGCTGAACTTGTGGCGGCTGTGCAGCGGCCCTTGCCACAGCAGTCGTCGATATGTTAACAACTGCAACCTCCAGAGGAGCTAGGGTCGGCAGAATCACGATATCCTGGTAGTACTCTGGGGCGCTGTTACCTTGCGGCTTTGTGTAAACAAACTGGTTCAAGGTGATAGGGACAATGTGGTACAGGGGCTGCGAGATACGCCAACCAAACGAGTAAGACGCATTCTCATTGTAGTTCTGTAGCTGCGCGATTTGAGAGTAGATGCTGATCTGGTCATTGACTGAGGCAAGAGTATTGTCAGTCGTAGTCGTCCACAAGGGGCCGAAGGCCGCCAGAGTAACACCAGTAACGACACCAAAATTGTTCGATCCACCGCGCAGCCCTCACCAGAGATCTGTATTGTGGCTCTCACTGGCTTCCACGATAGAGCCGTTGGCGAGCACGACCCGATAGAGAGAGACCAGCTGATACGAGAGGAGAAGCTTGCAGACGGCAGCCCAGGTGGTATCGAATCCTGCTCAGAAGCTTGGGGGAGGTTATACTGATGTTATCAAAGATCCAGCTCCAGAGCACATATTTGGAGGTTTCCTATCTAGGTAATCAGGCCAGATGTGGTTGCCTGGAATCCCTGGACTGCTACGTGTTTTATCAATTCATTCAGACTGTTAAGACTGTTTAGCCTATTATCACTCCCGAATGTGGTGTGCTGTATTTAATGATTGGCTGCTATTCCCTGTACTTGTGGCACAGTGTTTGGTAGTCAACAAAGAAGTGGCATGTACCCCTGCTGCCTTCCGCACCTCACCAAAACTAGAACTTACTTTCCATCTCTCCAGCATCAACCCTTTCGAGAATCTGATCTCATCACACCAGTTAATACGCGTCTCCTGCCATCGATATTCTAGCGCTCTGGGCTGACACAGACTCTGCTCAGCCTTTGATGTGCAAGCGACGATTCTGAATCCCCGCATCCGCCCTGTAACCATCACCACCATTTTTATAATGGCTTCGCAGAAATTCTACCCTTACGTAGTAGCCAGCTCGGTCTTATTACTCTCTGTCCTCATACTACGCCGTAACAAGGCAGCGAAGGAGAAGCAGCCTCCGGCACCACCAAAGCCGCACCCGTTGGCAAACACACCACCTGAGCAGCTCCCTCAGTATATTCAGGAACTCATCGCGGCAGTTCCCAACTGCGTCATTCTCCAGAGCGATGTTGAGGCTTTCCAAAAGGCCGTGGATTACAGTTGGGCCCAGCAGAACCGCGAGATTATTCCCGCGTGCGTCCTGCGCCCGCGCGACACGCACGAGCTCAGCAAGATTGTCGCAATACTAAAGAAGGAGCACGACAGACGAAGTCTTTCTGGATCACAGGTCGAGAGTTTTTTTTCGGTCAGGAGTGGTGGCGTCAATCCTGGTCTTGGGGCGTCGACCGTAAAGGATGGCGCTGTGGTTGACCTCAGTTTGTTTTCTGAAATTACGCCCGCTGCTGATGGATCTACTGTTACTCTTGGAACTGGTTCCAAGTGGATCGACGTTTACAAAACTCTAGATGAGAAAGGATTAATTGTGATGGGGGGAAGAAACGCACCTGTTGGTGTAGGAGGGCTGACCTTGCAAGGTAAGATTTCTTCGAATTCGATATCATTTCTATGGGCAATTTTTCGCATAAATCAACAAATGCTAACAATCCAGAATAAAGGAGGCATATCGTTCTACTCTCCCAAATATGGATTTGTCTGCTCCAACTGCGTGAGCTATGAGGTTGTGCTCGCTGACGGCAAAGTTGTTACGGCTTCTGCTTCAGAAAACCCTGACTTATGGAGGGTGCTAAAGGGAGGCGGGAACAACTTTGGCATCGTGACTCGTTTTACACTCCGCAGCTTTCCTTATGCGCCTTTGTGGACTTCAGGAATAGTGACACTGGCAGCTCTCCAGTATGCAAAGTCACTGAAAGCCTATCATGATTACCTGGCTCATGCTAGCTCTGGCAAGGCCGGTGCATTTGATGAGGACGCTGCTGGCCCAATCCTCAGTTTTGTCTATATTCAGAAACTTGGCTTTCAGATCCTCTCACTTTCAATCCTGTATACCAAAGTCCCAGAGGGTAAGAAGTGGCCGGCTCACTGGGATGCAACGGGCTTCAAAGCACTCCGAGGCATCCATAAAGACCGAGTGGAGACTAACACCGGCGTCGTGGAAAGATTTGGTGGTACTGCTCCAGCTGGAACTCGTCACACACAGGGCACAACGACTATCCGCAATGATCTTGAAACTATCAAGGCGGCTTACGATATTTTCTGCGAGACTACAACTGAACTACGCCGCGTGAATGGACTTGTATGTCCGTTTGTTTTCCAGGCGATCTTGCCAGGATGGATGAACAAGGGAGATCCGAATATCCTTGGCCTTGAAAACTGTACTGAGCCATTGATCATCATCAGCTATTCTGTCACATGGGCTAAAGCCGAAGATGACGAGTTCGTTCGATCGACTATCCGCCGCAGCTTAGAACGGATAGAGGCAGCCGCAGAAGCGAGGAAGACGGGTCACCAGTACCGCTTCATTAATTACTGCACGGAGTGGCAGCGGCCATATCAAGGCTGCGGTGAAGAAAACCTGAAGCTCATGCGCGAGGCGAGCCACAAGTATGACCCGACTGGCCTGTTTCAAAGCGGGCGTGCTGGTGGTTTCAAGCTAGATATCTAGGAGTAGCGTAGCTAACAACTGTGTCTGGTGTGACTACCAAACGCTGTGTCAGGGTTTCAAGGAATACGTAACAGCCAATCATTAGATGTAGCACAGCACATTTGAGAGTGACAATACGCTAAACAGCCGTAACAGTTTGAATGCATTGAGATAATAGCGACGCAGCCACCACTTCCGGCCTGATAGCCTTGCTAAATATGATGATAGCTACTTGTCCGTCTACAGGGGCTCGGTTGCCTGCATTGGCATAAATACTACTACTTGACAAGTTGATAAGTGGAGGTGTATCTACAAAGTGACCAATTGGTTGCCTTCAGTATCAAGGAACACACTAATGCGTACTGAAATACCCAAGATTCCGAGTAATCCGAATCTGGAAATACGTACTACGTATCCTAAGATTAGCCCAATGAAATACAGCTAATTGTTTTACCCCTGTCTACTACGGTGGGACAATGAACGAAGTAAGGCACCAGGATTCACCATAGTTGAAGAGGGAGTTGTTGGGAAACTAGGGCTTACGGAGTACTAGAGTAAGAATTTAGTCAGAAATCGTCATATTACATGGACACCAACCAAAATCATAAATACTTACGTCCTCTTCTCATATGAATCTGAAGGCAGCATAGCTAGACACCAGAAGTCTCATATCGCACAAGATGGAATCAACTACTGCCAAAGGTACCATCATCGTCACGGGCGCCAACGGCGGTCTTGGAAGTGCTATCACAAAGGAGATCGTCTCCAAGCCCGAGTTCTCCACATATCATGGCCTCTACCTCGTCCGAGATGCGACGCATGCACCTGTGCTCGGTTCCGTTCTCGCCAATAACTCAACGCATCCTCACGAAGCTCTCTCAATAGACCTGGCCGATCTCGATAGTGTCCGCAAAGCTGCTGAAGCCATCAACCTGCAAGTTTCAGAGGGTAAGATCCCTCAGATACGAGCTCTGATTCTTAATGCTGGGTTCCAGGATTTCAATAAACAGACCTGGACGAGGGATGGATTCGATACCACGTTCAGCGTCAACTATCTCGGACAATGGCTCTTGACGCTACTCTTGCTGAAGAGCATGGATAGGGATACCGGCAGAATTGTGATCATTGGCAGTCAGGCTCATGAGTAAGCATTTCCTGGCCTCCCTCTGATGCTCGAGAAATAAGCTGACAAGCCGTTTTCCCCCCAACTCAGTCCTAATGACAAGCGAAATGACAGCAGCAAAGCTTTCATCAATGACAAATACAACCCTATAATCCGCGACAAAGATAATTTTGAAGCAATTGCCAAGGGAGAATGGAGTCCTGCGATAGAGGACGTCAGCTGGGGCCGCAGCGGATTCCGTCGTTACGGTGCGGCCAAGCTATGCTTGACTATGATGATACATGAGCTCCAGCAGCGCATGAACACAGATCCTCAGTTGAAGAACGTGTGCATTTTAGGCGTTGACCCGGGCATCATGAGTACTGGCCTACAGCGTCATGCATCGTGGTTCATCCGCGTGCTGATGTTCAAGATCGTATTACCGCTTATGTTGCTCCTGATGTCAAATCCGCCGCTTCGTTCAACCCAGAAGTCGGCATCACATATATTGCAGGCGACTTTTGATTCCAATGAGGTGTTAGGCGAGTACCCCAAGGATCTGTATTTGAATGGTGACGAGCCGTGGGAAACGAGCGAGGAGTCGAGGGATGCGCAGAAGAGAGAGCTGGTGTGGAAAGAAAGCGTACGCGTTACACAGCTGAAAGAGGGAGAGACTATCCTAGCTGCCTGGGACTAAGTGTGGATTTAAGCAAGGCTTGAGGGTAGTTTATTGCACTTTGGAATGTGTCGCTCGTTTATCACATGAATACTATATTGTTAAGGGCAAAATCATCTAGTAGTAGGATAAGAACATTTGTAAACATGCCTATACCTAGTCTGGATACAAAAATGAAGAAGGGAATACAGGAGTAAGTGCGTGGTCACAGCGGACTTCAAGGCAGCCATCATCAGGCAATCAGATGTGATGACCCTAACCCTAATTGATGCCCCGCACGGCCCGAGCCTTGTGGGAACTATGGGAGAGATCCATGGTACCAGTACGATATTATTTCCTATTTTCATTGCTAAAGGCATATTTAATTGATATGCCTAGTTGACTCATCGCTGCCTTTAACTCTCACCGGCCTGAAATGCCTTCTTGAAGTGATCGCAGCGCGGTTGTATTGTTCAGCTATACACCGGCAGACGCCGCCGTGCAGCCAATCAGACTCGCCCTGTAGCTAGCATCACACGACTAGGTCTACTACCCAAGGCATATCTTTTCTATCTTTTGACGTGTCCTTATTGATAATCAATCGATAAGTAGATCTGAGGCTCTTTTCATAAACGGATATTTAATATCAAGTTAGAACGGGATCTGTATACACTATTTTACTGTTTTTGAAAGTGTTACTCGACTAGCGCATCTCACCGAGACTTGTTGTCCACCAACTGGCAGGCTTAGGTGACAAGGCTTAATTCTCCGATTATCCATAACAACCAACCATCAGAGCATCTTCTTCAACTGGAAAGATCAGAAGGAATAAGAAGAAATATGCTATTCCGAACCCCCACCAACACAACCACCAAATCCTCCGACCACAACCAACAAGCCTCAAAACCAGTTGCCCAAAACACGACGAAAAATTACTTGACCAGACCAGTTCTGCAAGCGCTACTCGAGAAACTGTTTCCGGGGCAGACAGATTTTCATATCGAAGTACGCAACTGTCAGCCCTATCCCAAAACGTGCCTTGAGAGTGGATGCTGACTGCGATTGTGGCGGATAGATGAGAGATGATCAGTGGCATTTTGTGGCCCCGCGGGTGATTGAGGATGTATGTTCCCCTCCCTTCATTCATCGCCTTCCTACACAAAGGATTGTGCTAATTTAGATGATGTGATAGGATGAACTCGAGTAAGCATTCGTCTTCCTAAGGCTGACCTAGTCAAAGGATCGTTTATTAATTATTTAATTGTTTAACAGTGCCGTTCGCCAGAAATGATTTATCCGATGATCATGGAGTACGACCTGTGGAGGCTGAGCAGCCCGACACTGACACCAGAGCGACTGATGGCGGCAAATGGTCTGACCAACATAGCCCTGGAGGGGATCGCCTGAGGCACAAGAGATTAGCCTTGGCTGATTTTAGGAGGCTAAGACTCGCAGACTTACTGGTCTCAGCGGTCTGGCCCTTTTTCTAATTCTTTCATTCATTGAACGGCGTTTAGGTGCATCGCATATTTTGCGGGTTTATTTGTTGTAAATAAATAAATTGACTCCCATTCCATCTCCTCTTATCTATTCTATTGATCGGTCCGTTGATCGGTGGCTTACATCTGATAAGTTTGAAGATGAGTCAAAGTAATAATTGCTTTACCGACAAAGCGCTCATTGAGCCGGTAGAGGCTATTGATGTTGTCGCTTTATCATCGTCACCAGCGCAACAGCAACAAAAGACAAAACACTCGAGTTTCAAAGACAACGCAGCTCTAACCATCCATTTCAACTCCCAATTTAATAAGAATTATACGTCGCGCTACATGTCTGTCCCCAGACCGTCCCCTCCTCAAGCCTAACTAACGAGAAGAAGATCAATATGTCAACGCAACTCCTTTCAACCCCTCCAACTCACCCCGGATATGCTGCAAAGCATCATCGATGCTCACAACATCAAGCATGGAGATGCACTATGGGACTTGAGCTCCGTGTTCTACACACGCAATCTAAAGACCGAAATGGTCTTTTGCGTTCCGTTTTCGCAGACTGAAGACGGGGATGTAATTGGTATGTATATACATAAACATTTTTTTTTTTAAAAAAAAGAATGAAGCTAAGAATATAGAAATGGCATACACAATCCGCTATCCCGAATACAAACCTTCTGACGAAGAATGGACGATTCGTCAGAGCGGGATATATCACCAACTCAATCGCAAGACGAAGCAGAGTTTGTATATTGTGTTTAATCCGACGCCGAACTCGAAATTGCATCAGTCCTTGCTCTCCGCGCTTCAATCTGATGATGGCAAGTCGTCGTTTTGGCTGCATCAGACTCTCTTCGCGACGTATGTTCCTGCATGGAGACACTACATTGCATCGCTGGAACGGCGGTTCTTGCCAATCGCAAACACAGCGGCTGCCACTTATATTAATGAAGAGTTGCGGATTGGGCATGGACACCTGAGTTCGTTGATCAGTATCCAGAAGGACTTTTTGCAGATTCCGACGATATTGGATGCGGCGGGCGATGTGCTTACTGAATTGAATGCGCTCGTATCATCGGACGCAGCAAATCAAGAGACTCAGAGGTTGAAGAATATTCAGCGGCAATGCGAGACGTACTCCCGCACAGCGACGCATCTACAACAGCGCGTGCAGATAACCGCGCAGTTGTTGGCGGATACACTCCTCTTTCGAGACCAGGTGCTCGCCAACGAACAGAATGGGAATATGTTGCAGCTTAACCGGTCTGCTGTATTCTTAACGACGCTGACTTTGTTGTATTTGCCGGCTTCATTCCTCACTGTAAGTTCCCCCTTCTTGCCCCCAAAGGCATGACAAGTTTACTGACGTGACAAGTCCTTCTTCGGAATGAACTTCTTCGCCATGAATCAACAAGACAACACAATCGTCGGAACACCCATGATCTGGATCTTCGTGGTAAGCGCCATCCTGCTGACGGTGGCCACATTCATCATGTACAACTGGCTTTCCAGCCACGAGGCATTCTTCCGGACAATGGCGCCTAAGAAGTGGATGCCCGCTGATCTGAATATACGAAAATTGACGCGGAGGTTGACGGCGAACAAAACGACTGATAGAGCGACTGGTGTCTGATTAATTTTTCATCTTTTGTTTTTCTGTTTCACTTGATTAAAATTAAGATGCCGTTGAAGAATCCGGTAGTGAAATGCGATATATCCAGCGTCGACGTGCGTTTGTAAGTGCCGCTATGAGAATATAGTCCCCTCCCTGTTGCGAGGCACTCGACGAAAGAACTACCGTAAACTCATCGTCTTGCGATAGATCCGGTAGAGACACCAGTTCTGTAACGGTGACTCTGTCTACCTCAGACTGCGGGACGGTCATTTCTAGTAGATAGACTCTGTTTGTACCGGCTGGTGTACCCAGGGCGAAAATCTTTCTGTCGTTCCAGTCCATGACTAACTTCAAGACACGGTAATTCTTGATCGTGTTTTCAACAGCAATGCTTCCGGGATATGCAAGATTCTGAATATATAGCTGTTTCTCCCGCGCTATGAATGCGCACGTCGCTTGTTGTTGGCGAAAGGCTGTGAATGCTGTAAACAGACCTACTGTGCTACCGGGGTCAAGTCCCTGCGATCTGACAAGCACAGTCTGCAAAAGCCTCGGTCTGGTTTTGAGTGATAAATGAATGATTGGAATCTCATTCTCGCGACTTCGGGCCGTAATCTGTGGCTGCACGATCAAATATACTTCGTCATGTGTCGGGAATGATATATAAGTGATATCACTTGCGGACCAGTCGAGTCTTAATATCGTCGAATCATGGGGTAAGCCTCGTCTTGACATGTTGCTGCCTTCGCTTTCAGATGACCCTTGAGTCGACGGAGTCATTCTATTTACTGTTAGCAACGAAATCATAAGCTCGGAAGAAGACGTACTGTCTCGGGGCCTCTTGAATCAACTCTTCAATGGGAACAAGAAATACAGAGCCGCATTCTTGTCCCTCTTCTTTGCTCTGCATGACGCATGCCAGCATCTTACTATCAGGGGAAATTGCCAGTCGACTGATCTCCGGTAGCTGTAAAGTAATTCGATATTGGCGGATAAAAACCAGGTCATATATATAACACTAATCCTTAGCACAGACATCAAACCTAGGTATGAAAAATACTCACCTGAAAAACAGCACCCGTGGTAGAAGCTATCAAAAACCTATCCGTCAAAGCAACGGACTTCCAAATACAATCAGTCAAGCCCAAAGTATATTCCGCAGCTGGCGATACGATTGGCGGTTCTCCAAAATTTATGTTAGGCGGAAGGGAAAGCTCGTTGTATAATCTGATCTTGATATCATTCCAGTAGGCTACTAAATCCCCCTTGGGCGATATTTCGCAGCCTTTTAGACCTATAGCTGCCGACAATTGCCAGGAATCAACCTGCCAATGTGATAGGGGAGAGTTTCGGCTGCGAGTTCTACACAATTAGCTTTGTCATGGTAGTAGAAATGGTCTGACTTACCGTCTATGACGGATTCTGTCTAATAACGTGTGGCGCTCCTGTGTATGATTGTCAACAGGCGGCATACTCTTGAAATAAGTGTACGTTTGAGACAGTTTCTCTTTGACTGTTTTGACACCATCCCGTTTCCTATGATCCAGAACCAGAACCCTATGCTCCAAATACCGCAGCATAAACTGGACTGCATGCATTTCCTCAGCTTGTCGATGAGCCGCCTGTTTGATAAGTCGTGTATGCGTCTTGTTCACCTCTGGATGGTCTTTGTTTGGTAGGAAGCTTCGACCACGGACAAAAAAACGGTCATATCCATCTGAATCCGCATGCTTAAGTCTCCTCATCTGGTAATTCTCAACACCTTCCCCACCATCTTCCAGATAAACAAAAACGACACTCAGCACACAGCCCAGAGCCCAGACATCACTAGCTGTTGTCATTGTCCGCGTCGAAGTCAACGATTCAGGAGGGAGATACGTGCCCTCCCCACGCCGATTTCGAGTCCCCGATGGAGACCGTTCTGTTTCTGGTTTTATACGCTGTAGGAAAGCGCTGTTGAAATCCATTTCTTCCCGTTCAACCGTCTGTCCGCGCCTTCGATATTTGACTCGAGCCATACCAAAATCGCTCAATTTCCACACAAACCGTGTCCCGCCATCGTAGGCAGTATCTCGGAAAATCAAGATGTTGGAAGGCTTCAAATCCATATGATAGCAGACCATATCCTGTTGATCGGGGCCCTTCATCTCATTATGAAGAAAGTCCAAACCCTCAGCAAGGCCCTTCGCCGCTAAGACTATCGGTGCCTTTTCGTCCACAGTACTGCGTCGGGTAGGATGATATTTCGTCATATAATCGCTGAGATCACAGATAGCGCACGGCATAAATAGACTGTAGGCATTGGTGCCGATACGGAGACTTCCATAATTGCCTAGGATATTCTCGCATTTCCGAGTTGATCCCTTGAGTATTTTTTCCATCATATTTCGCTCTTTTTCGCCGTCGAACTGCGTGGTAGTAATATAATCCTTGCGGGCAACGTCCATGGTCGTAGCGTTCAAGGTTCCATGTCGCGTGTCTTTGAAATGGCCCTTTGCTATTTTCACTTTGTACACTTTGCCAAACGAGCCACTACCCAGTTCCTCTTCCTCTAGATAGGGTAAACGCTGCGAAGTAAGACTCTCGACGATGACTTCCTGTCTGTTCTGAATAACCACTGTACTGAAACATGCCTGCGAACTGCAGAATTTGTCGACGATGACGCTGTCCTTGAATAGATGCAGGAGATCATCCCGTGATGCTGGTAACAGATGAATCTCCTTTCCGCTTACCCTGCCTTTCAAGGGCCATTCATTCCTAGCTACAAGCTTTTTGGTAAATCTTCTCGCGGCCTCGATACCGCATGAGGCAAAGAGTAAGACTGCAAGAAAATCATGAAGTTCGCGATCATCTACCCTCTCGACAAGCTCAGCCTCGGTAAGTCCGAATTGTTGTACGGCAGTGTAATCTGCAACGAGTAGACTCTGAAACAGACGCATCAACAGATCGTTATGAAGTACACGTTCAGCTGTCCCATTCGTCGCAAATCTTAGATTTGGATCATCTTTTCTCTCGAGTTTGTTGTATAGTTGAGAGTATATCTGTTGACAAAGGGTGTCGAATGTCTCGGATGCCATGCCTGGCAAGCAACCGGATGCAAGTTTGCAAGTATACGTCGCATTTCTCACGGTTTTACGCTAGGGATGCACTTGAGTATACTCGGGTTGGCGAAGACTTTATATATCTCGTGCCAGTTGATGCGAGTTCATGAAATGAAGTGAGGCTGAGAACGAACTCGAGGCTGGGCACATGAAAGCGAGGCGACACTGTGGCGCAGCTCCAGCCACAGGAAGTGAGGGCAGCCATTTCTAGGACGCTGTTAGCGACGCTACGCTGTTCAATGGTGTTGCTTACAGAATATTAGCTTGACAGCCCCAAGTAAGAAAGCGTTATATGTTCGTTAGGGTGAGAAAATACATATGTAAGGTTGTTCAAATACCCGGCCTCACAAGATACCAACTGTCGCTAAATCACGCTAACTACTGGTAAAAGTCTCAAAGTCTACCGGTGGTCCTCCCGCTGGTTTGTACTTGTCCGGGGATAAACGAACTGGGATATGTCGGTATCCCGGTTGGAGTGCCGGCCGGGGAGAGTGATGAGGGGATACAAGTTTCTAGGTACGTAAGAATCATCACTACTTAGCTGATGGCTGATATATCGATATCCACTTTTGTGACTTGAAACCCCCGTAATCAATGCCCTATATCCACCGCAATCCGGGGAAGACACACGGCTAGATGACGGCATCATATAAAAGTTGTGAACCCTAACATCCTACGTAGTTCTCCGCATTAATCCGGTTACTTCCATTGATCCCGAGTTTTCTGGATTGTGTTTTTGACATTATTGGCTATTCGGTTGGTATATACAGTAAGATGAGTGCAATAGCGTTCCATGACCTCTTTGAGGCCGTCGCGCAGGTCATGGGAGAAGAAAAGACTTCCACGTTTATCCGCGTTAGTTGCGTGGTTGGACTCGAGCTGAGGATGTACGTCCTGGAAGAGGAGTCGTCAGCTATCAATAAGCTATACAGTACGCTGCTGAATGATGCCGCTGATCAGTCACTGAACAGGATGTAGTGGTTCAATCGTCATGAGTCTAAACTGATCAGCCAAGCTCCCAGAGAATGAGACTATCCGCAACATAATGTTTCGGGTGTGACGTACACCCCCAACAAGGTGGCAATGCCTCAGGCTCTCGCTCAAGGCTGACATCTTCCGTCGCCGCGAGCTACCACACACTGGCCTCATTGCAATATAAAGCTTTGGTCAGGGCAAGGGTATGCGCGACGGGGGTGTGTCCCGGGGAAGCGAGAGCTGCTAGAAAAGTAGCCATTGCTGACTGATAAACTATTGAACTCGCTGGCGTCGTGCCTCGTTGGAAGGGAACAGTTAAATGGGTTGAACTTGCATGTATCGTGCTTTCGTTTGTAAGACTACCCGTAGGTAGCATGCTACAAACCGTACACCACTGCGTGCTAAATTGCCATGTATCTCACTGAATTCAACCTTCCGGATATCATCAACGCATGACATCAACTCGCCTACCGGTACACCAGACGAAAATTCCCGACGAAGAAACTCCGGAGCGAAACATAGAATGTGTCTGCCTCGAAATTCAACACCGAGTTCGTTGAGAGTGAAGATGATCATGCTCAGGCTGACATCACCATGTTTTGTTGACATTGAAAGAGATCAGTTGGGATGATCAGTCAACAGCCTCGGCATTCACGTGTGCAATCAATCTATCTTGGAAAGTTGTTGCCTGAGGCCCTGGCAACACATTGGGAGGTTTGGGGTAGCATCACGTGAGGCGGACAGGCGGAAGCCGAAAAAGCCAGACAGGTGTTGGCGCTAGACCACATTCGGACGGAAAAGAAGCGTTGGGGCAGAAGGGGCGGCCCCACTGCGCCACTGGAGCTAGCCTCCGATCAATCATTCTGATTCTCTCTGCATACACTCCTGAGTATGTCCACAGAGTGGATGGAAGAAAGTACTCTGTATGTTAGAGCTGAGTATAACTATATACAATAAATATTTACTGTTCCGTCCGAGTCTACGATATCAAAGGCTTGCACGGTTGCAGCAAAGACTGACATTGGATTGGTCTGGCCCGTGCAAACATAGCAGGCTAACCTATTTCGGACGATTCTGCAAAGTCTGTTCTCTGATTGGCCGACATGTGCATGCAGGTCCCGTATCGTCCAATCACGTCCCTTCAATCAATCCATATCCGGAATTGTTGGGACTGATAACCCACCGCATACCTGCCTCATACCAACTGCCTCATACACTCAACGAAACACCAGGCATGTTCAAATGTTGCTCAGCATTGCATCCGTATGACTGCGATCTCTCGGATGCGTCTTACCGAATTATCTCCAGTCGCTCGAGATACGAGTGAGATGCAATTGCCTCATATCAGCTTCATTGCATCTGGAGTACGTAGTTATCAGCTCAATTCCCCCTCTAGTTGCTCCGGTATGTACAGAGTAGTCAACGAGGTATGGCGAGCAAGCACCGATTAAGCAATCTCTCCGTATATAGAATCAGAGAAACAAATACACCAGCCAATAATTCTTCCAACCTCGGCTCCAAACAGCAGGTGGTCAGGACAACTGACAATCCCTTCCCCAACGTCGCCCGATCATTGCTGGAGCGGGTGGACCCAGCCCAACCTTACTTTCTATCATAGTAGCTTCTTTTTTTTGCCTCCCCACCACTCTTATTAAGTCCTCTCTCCCTCAGTCGTCGTTGTCTTCATTGTCAATCACATCTCACTGTTGTGTCTATTGTTTGCACATACTGATCGACACTGACGACCGACAGCATGTCTGCTACCACTGCAGATGCAAGGCCTCGGCCTGCTGCCGACACCAAAAAGGTGCACATTGCCGACACAAAAATGACCCTCAAAAACTGGTACAAGCACGTCGACTGGTTGAACGTGTACTTTATCATTGGCATCCCACTCTATGGATGCATCCAGTCACTCTGGGTTCCTCTGCAATTCAAGACTGCTGTCTGGGCTGTTCTCTACTACTTTTACACCGGTCTTGGAATTACAGCCGGTAAGCTACAAACGAATGAAAATAATTGAAAATAATTGAAAATAAACTAAAGATATTTAGGATACCACCGTCTTTGGGCTCACTGCTCCTACTCTGCCACCCTTCCTCTCCAGATCTTCCTCGCCGCCGCCGGTGGTGGTGCCGTCGAAGGCTCCATCCGCTGGTGGGCTCGTGGCCACCGCGCTCATCACCGTTATACCGACACCGAAAAAGACCCCTACTCCGTCCGCAAGGGTCTCTTGTACTCGCACTTGGGATGGATGGTCATGAAGCAGAACCCCAAGCGTATTGGCCGTACTGACATCACCGACTTGAACGAGGACGCCCTTGTCAAATTCCAGCACCGCCACTACATCAAAATCGTCGCGTTCATGGGTCTCATCTTCCCTATGATGGTTGCTGGTCTTGGTTGGGGTGACTGGTGGGGTGGTTTCGTCTACGCTGGTATTTTGCGTATCTTCTTCGTCCAGCAGGCTACTTTCTGTGTCAACTCTTTGGCCCACTGGCTCGGTGACCAGCCATTCGATGACCGCAACTCCCCTCGTGACCACGTCATTACTGCTCTCGTTACCCTCGGCGAGGGATACCACAACTTCCACCACGAGTTCCCCTCTGACTACCGCAATGCCATTGAATGGCACCAGTACGACCCTACCAAGTGGTTCATCTGGACCTGCAAGCAGCTCGGTCTTGCCTACGACTTGAAGCAGTTCCGTGCCAACGAGATCGAAAAGGGCCGTCTCCAGCAACTCCAGAAGAAGCTCGACAAGCGCCGTACTCAGCTTGACTGGGGTGTTCCTCTCGACCAGTTGCCGGTTATGGAGTGGGACGACTACGTTGAGCAGGCAAAGAATGGCCGTGGCTTGATTGCCATTGCCGGTGTTGTCCACGACGTGACCGACTTTATCAAGGATCACCCCGGTGGCCGGGCCATGATCAACTCTGGTATCGGCAAGGATGCCACTGCCATGTTCAACGGTGGTGTCTACTTGCACTCCAACGCTGCCCACAACTTGCTTTCTACCATGCGTGTCGGTGTCATCCGTGGTGGTTGCGAGGTTGAGATCTGGAAGCGCGCTCAAAAGGAGAATACCAACGTCGACTATGTTCGCGACACCAACGGCCAGCGAGTCGTTCGTGCTGGTGAACAAGTCACCAAAATCCCGCAGCCGGTTGCCACAGCCGATGCTGCATAGACATGACTTATGACTTTCTTTTCTGTTTTCTGTTTCAAACCTCGCCGAACCTCTCTCCTTGTAATAAATCACTCTCATGGCACGCTAGAAGCTTATTCATATCTTTCCTTTTCTGGGACGGTGTTTAGACGGTGCTATCATTTTTTTCGGCGTTCCAAGGTGTATCTTTACCGCATGCAAATGCATACAGTCAGTCATTTCAAATCAGAATGACCCATCATCATACAGTCTTTCATATAATTACCTTGTAGACTATTCTGTGATTGTACTAGAACAGCAGAAGTAGCAGTTTTGGCTGTGCGGAGTGAAGCCTCAGGCAGAACTTCCAAGCTCCCTAAGCTCCCAAGGTTCAATGACTTGACTGACAACGCACACATCATCATCAATCAAGCAAGCAAGCCACCATCTACCCACTCACACCGATTATCATCTCTTTCAGCTGTACAACGTGGAGTCATCCAATCGATCTCTCCCCCGCCTTTTCAGACCGTCTTTTCTCATCTTCCTGCTCGTCCTGAGCCTCGCTTTCATCCTGGCTCCTCCGCTCCGTTTCCCCTCCCCCGCTTCTACCTCTAGGCTCAGTGCACTAGTCAGGCAGTTACACTCTCCTTTTCATCATCTACAATCACAGCTACCAACAATCAGAAGAATTACAACATCCAACATGGCCCCCGAACTCCTCAAGAAACCACCCCAGGCACCCCCTACGTTCGTCGCTACACCCACGTCAATCATCGAAGATACCAAACGCCTCATCGCGCGCTCCCGCAAAGTTCAAGACGACGTTGCCAACGGCGTGAAACCTGAAGATGCCACCTTTGCCAATGCTCTGCTGCCACTTGCGCATGACGAGAATGCCATGACCTTGGAAGCACACATCATCGGCTTCTATCAGGCCGTATCCACCGACCAGAAACTACGCGATGCGTCCAGCGAAGCTGAGAAATTGCTGGACGACTTCGGTATTGAGACTGCCATGCGCGAGGATTTGTTTAAATTGGTGGATGCAGCCCTTAGAAAGAATGAGGAACTAGATCCCGAATCGAGACGGTTGTTGGAGAAGGAGCATAAGGATTATATCCGGAATGGATTGGGGTTGCCCGCTGGACCGAAGAGGGATCGGTTCAAGGAAATAAAAAAGAGGCTCAGTCAGCTGAGCATTGAGTTTCAGAAGACGCTCAATGAGGAGAATGGCGGAATTTGGTTCACGCCGGAAGAGTTGGACGGTGTGCCAGAGGATGTGCTGTCTGGACTTGAGAAGGGCAAGGATGAGAATGAGGGGAAGTTGAGGCTTACGTTCAAGTATCCTGATCTGTTCCCGACGCTCAAGTATGCGAAGAATGCGGAGACGCGAAAACGTGTGTCTATTGAGAAAGAGAATAAGTGTAATTCGAATGTGCCCTTGTTCAAGGAGGCGATGGTCCTGCGTGATGAAGCCGCGAGGTTGTTGGGATATCCCAATCATGCTGCGTTCCGGATTGAGGATAAGATGGCCAAGACGCCGCAGACTGTGGACACTTTTTTGGGTGATCTACGGTCGAGGTTGACTGCTGGTGGATTGAAGGAGATTGAGAAGTTGAAGGAACTCAAAAAGGCGCATGTCGAGTCTCGTGGGGAGAAGTTTGATGGCCATTATTTCCTCTGGGATCATAGGTTCTATGATCGTTTGATGCTGGAGAAGGAGTATCAGTTGGATCATCAGAAGATTGCGGAATTCTTCCCTTTGCAGACGACCATTCGTGGTATGCTGGAGATTTTTGAGGAGCTGTTTGGTTTGGTGTTTGTTGAAGTCAAGGGTGAGGACCGAGCTAGTATTTCTGCGTCTGGAAAGGGCGAGGATATTGTCTGGCACGAGGATGTACAGTTGTTTAGCGTGTGGGATGACGAGGGTCAGGGTAGTGGATTTGTGGGTTATTTGTATCTTGATTTGCATCCTCGTGAGGGCAAATATGGTCATGCCGCCAACTTTAACCTGCAGCCGGTATTTTCCCTTCGTGCACATTTACGACAAATTACATGCTAACCTGTACAGGGTTTCATCGACTCCAACGGAAACAAACGCTATCCCGCCACAGCACTGGTGTGCAACTTTTCCAAACCCACCGAAAAGAAACCAAGTCTCTTGAAGCACGAAGAAGTCGTCACCCTCTTCCACGAACTCGGCCACGGCATTCACGACTTGGTTGCAAAGACAATCTACTCTCGCTTCCACGGCACCAACACCGTGCGCGACTTTGTCGAAGCGCCTAGTCAGATGCTCGAAAACTGGTGCTGGACACCATCTCAACTCAAGTCCTTGAGTCGTCACTACTCTACTCTATCAGAAGACTACCGCAAAGCATGGTCCGAATCATCCGCTACACCCGACACTCCAGCCCCTGAACGCATCCCTGACGACATGATCGAATCCCTGATTCGCACCAAACACGTCAACGACGCGCTTTTCAACCTGCACCAACTCCACTTCGGCATCTTCGACATGACCATGCACGAGCCTTCCTCTCACGAGGCAATCGAATCCTTGAATCCAACAGTGACATACAACACCCTCCGCAAAGAAATCACCCAAATCGAGGGTCCAGAAGTTCTCGGGCAGGGCGATGAATGGGGTAACGGGCATGCCACATTCACCCATTTGATGGGCGGTTATGATGCTGGTTATTACGGGTATTTGAGTTCGCAAGTGTATTCAACGGATATGTTTTATACGATTTTCAAGGAGAATCCGATGGATCCGGTGCAAGGGAGGAGGTATAGGAGGATGGTGTTGGAGAAGGGTGGGAGTCAGGATGAGATGAAGTCGTTGACGGAGTTTTTGGGTAGGGAGCCGAAGACGGAGGCGTTTTATAAGGATTTGGGTCTGTCTTGATTCTTGCGAATGCGTAGCATGAGCATGCAGTGCGCAGTGCGCAGTATGCGGAAGTTGGGTTGGGTTAGGGTTAAGCTTGTATGACGGGATCCACTTCCTTAGTAGCTTCATAAATTAATCTCACTCTTGTGACCTTTTAACAAATCTTGAAGTTTCAAACACTCACACTCCAAACAAACACACTCAAAGCACCATAAACATTCAATAAATCGCCCTCCAAATTTCTTCATTCCTTCCTTCCTTCCTTCCGTACCTTCACTCGCGAGCAAGTTGAGCAAGAAAGAAGCGATTTCAATAAAATGGACACCTCCGAACGACTCCCCCCCGCCGAAATCCAGCAGAGTGAAGATGAAGAGAAGAAGTTACGAATCAAAACATATCACTGCCGTTTCTGTTCGCATCTACTGATTGCGTCGACGAGGGAGCTCTTGTCGGAGAGGACACCACTGCGGAGACGACGGGTTGCTACAACAACAACAACTACTACTACTACTACTACTACTAGACTGGGGGTAGAGAGTGGAGGTGAAGGGGAAGGAGGGTTAGATGGGGCGCTGATTTTGGAATTACCCTCTAGCGCAATTACGAGAGCGCATAAGAAGCGGAAAGTCGTTGGCGACGATGACGATGGGAAGGATTTTCAAGGGGAGGGGGAGGATGAGGGAGGGGAGGGCACAGCGGCAGCACAAGCACAGGCACCACCACCACCACCACCATCGACAGGCCGTGATATCGGAAGGAAAGGGAGGACAGAACAAGCGCATTACACAATCCCGCTCTCAACGCTCCTGCCCGATCAAACACCAATCATAATCCGGCGCGGGGATGGGTTCGAGAAACGAATCCTGCTAAGATGTGGACGGTGCAGGGTCATTGTTGGGTACAATCTTCCTTCCCAACGGAGCAACGCCGAAGCAGAAGAGGAGGAGAAGGAGGAAGATGAAGAGGATGAGGATGGAGTCGGATTAACGAGAGGCCGGAAGAGGGAGAAGGCGATTTATTTACTTCCAGGGTCGATAGTGGGCACTGAAGATTTGGATGTTGGATTGACAGAGGCCGATGCAGGTAGAGGAGGAGGGGATGTGTTGAATGCGATGATTGAGCGGAATCCCGTACTAAAGGGGATGGAGGCGGAGTGGATTGAATGGGTCAAATAGCCCTGTTCTTCTCCTACTTGGCAAGACTTCACTACTGGGAGGATGGTGGTATAAGGTGAATGATTGATGATGGTTGATTGATCATAACTCCATATGCACGTACGTAACATAAAGTACAGTAAACACTCAAAGCAAAGCATGGTAGATAAACATGGCCAGAACCAGACACCTTACCAGGTCACCAGTTCACCAGTAGCAGAAAAAGAATATAAACAGAACCGGCGATCATTGTTTCGTTGGAAAGGGTTTGCTTTAGTCGGGTCAAAGCGAAGGCAAGAAGGGTATATAGGACGCAATTAGTTTGCGAGGATAGTCCGGACGAGGTCTGTCCATCATCACCATTATTAGCATCATCAGCCTGACAGATAGGAAGAGTGGAAAAGGACAAACCGGTATAATTGATCTCCCCCGAACTCGTATCCACAACCTTGAGTAACTCGTCCACCTCGTCATCTGTCATTTTCTCGCCTAGGTTTGTGAGGACTACCCCCGGTTATCAGCAATCTGAACATTTTCAGAGAGAGTGTGTGTATGTGCCAAGGGAGGAATACTGTATCGCAACTGTCCCACACCAATAAACCCAGTCAAATCCTTATCAAACACCTGGAATCCGCGACAATATTCCTCCGGTTCGCCGGGATCACGGAATCCGCCGGGGCGGTTGAGGACTTTTTGGAAGGAATCGAAATCGACTGCATTAATCACCCCAGATTAGCCACCAATCAGCCTTCATTCACACGATATTATAGTGAGAGAGGGGGGGAGGGCGTACAATCACCACCGATGGAAGCCTCCAAATCACGGATTTCAGCGAGCGTAGGGTTCTGGCCGCAGGCGCGCAGGAGGTCGCCGAGGGAGTCGAGGGCGACGCGGCCGTTGCCGCGCTTGTCGAAGAGGGAGAAGGCTTCTTTGTAGTTTGTGGAGGCCTGGTCGGAGTTAGACATTTTGCCTTGGTTTCCAGAAGTGCTTGTTTCGTGTATTGGTTTGAATGAGTAGAGGGTGATTGGGAGGAGAGTTGAAGATGAGGTTGTTTACAGCGACAACATCAAGGAAGGAGTGAAGTGGGAGGGAAACGGATTAATCATGCGCCGAGACAAATAGAAGACACCACAACATCACGACTCTTCGTGTATACAGAGACAACAATTGATGGTAAACAGACGATGAACGTACCATTTTGTGTTTTATTGTGTTTCACTGTTTCACTGCTTCGCGAGTCGAGTCGAAAATATCGGAGAATCGTGTATAGTCGTGAGTGCGAGCTTGGATAGACAAAATGTCTGATAATCGAATGCGGTTCTTCTGATTAATGAAGTCCAAGATATGTTCGATAGATTGACTTGAGAGAGAGTAGAGAGAAACGCAGAGTCAAGAGAAGGGGTGGATTCGGTGGATAAGGTGGTCGAGCGTCCGTTGTTGTGGTAACCGGTGGATGCCCTGTGCCCCTCGACATAAATAGACCAGACCACCTCTCCAGATACACATGGCTAATTTAGTCCTGATTTAAATAATACATCATAACATTGGGTATATACATATAAACAGTTTGACTACAGCTATCGAATTGGCGTCTTCAACTTTTGCACGCAACTGTCCAGCAGCAACGCCGCCTCATGAAGCAACTCCCACCGCGTATTCAAGAAGCTCGTCCGTAAATGCAACAACAGTCCCAGACACTGATTCCGACCGGTTACATGCTCCAAATCATTGGGTTCGCGCACCGCGCCAACCGTTTGTAGGAATCGTTGCATGTCTTGTAGTTGTGCGGATTCGCTGCTTAGTTCTGGTGGTGAGGGGATGGGGCCTTCTAAGGCGTAGCCGTAGGACCAGACGACTAGTGTTGCAAAGTAGACGACCCACGATCGATGGAGGAGGTAATCTTCCAGAGCGGAATAGCCGGGTCTTTTGTCTCCTTTGTTGAGGGTAGGGCTTGTAGGTTGTAGTAACACATGGCACAGAAACTTCAAAGCATAGAACGTGGCATCTCGCGCAGAGGCTTTGGTCGCCCATCGTTCAGTCATTTTCTCGCGGGCTGTACTGTAATCTTTTAGTGTGATAGACCGACTAAGCAACCGACTTGCGCCTGCAAAAACTTGACAGTCTACAATATCGACATGTGCAGCCATATGCGCCAGATGATGCAAGTCCGTCCGCGACTCGTATGTATCGTCTTCGTCGACTTGGAACGGGAGGAGATGCTGTTGATAGAAGCTTGGACTGTTCTTGGAATAAGGCCGGTGGCCTGATTCTGCAAGCGCATCGTCATAATCGCGTTTCCAGTTGTCAAACGCTCGTAGCAACGACGACCGCCATTTATCACGCCCTCCAAGCACCTGAGTAACTCCTAACGAACTGACTTGCAAATCTCGCTGGTTCATATGCCAGCTGACACTCATCAACCCAGCCATCAAGATCATCCGGCCAAACGCATTAGTCCGAACCTTTTGTCCCGTCAAGGTCTTCTTCAGCCCGTCCAAAAACATGGTCGGTTTGACTCCATTCGACTGTAGAACAGTCTGCATACGCGATACCTCTGCAGCACTCCCTGCCGACCACAGCGCTTCATCGCAAGGAAGAGGCAGTCGCAGTTCATGAGCTACCATCTTGACCGAATGGCCAAACATGGTCGAATGTATCGAATCCACGACGAAGGCGCCAAAAGCGACTCGCCTGGTAGCTTCCGTCCTAATCCAATACGACCACGGATCCTCGCGCTCACCATCCGTAGTCCCAGTCGCTGACCTGTCTCTAAAACTAGCCGGCGTGTCATAAGCAGACCGTCCCAAGAACGAGCTCCCCCGTCGCATCAACGTCAACGTAGTATCATGATGAATATGAGCCCGCTCATGCAGTGCTCGGGTCGAGTAGCCCTTCTCGTAAATTTCCAACAGCAGCAGTGTCTGGAAAACCCATAACTTCGCTGGCGGCCGACAGTCGACATCCATGAAAATCTCCCACCTGATATGCCATGCCAAGAAATTGGCCAGCTCGGCCGCTCCATCGATAACAGTCTGGCCGTGCAGCCTCTCGAGAGTCGCCGCTCCAATTGCCATGAGAGACAGCAGCAGTAGCGACGGGGTCCGGTCTGCGACGAAGGTAGGTCTGTGTAAGATTGGGAGTTGCGCATGAAAATGGAGCCAATACGAGCCGACGTACGTTTGCATCATTCGCAGACTTAGAATGTGACCATCCGCATCGATGTTTCCTTCCATGAGCGAGTCTTTTCTCGTATTCACCGCCGAATGCGCCGTTTCGTTGAATCGTGTACTGATCAAATGCAATATGTCCTGTCGCTTTTCTTCTGACATCATCGCTTCAGGAGGGGTCGAGTCGACAATGTTGGTCACGCTCATCGGATGTTGCGAAACAAGGTTGTTGAATCCATTGTAAGAAGAAGGATCGCTCGGGAGAAAGGATATTGCATTCGTTTGCGGCAATTCGGTATACCCTGTAATCATATTCGTGTAATTCACAGGAGAAGTGCCGGTCGGTTCGTTGAATAACCACGCCGCAAAGTCATCTGCCATAGCAAACGGTGATCTATTGTACGACGACTCACCACCAAACACTGGATACGGATACGACGAATCGAAGCCAATCTCTCCTTCGCCTTCCGGGACCATGCCGTTAGCCACTGAGTTGAGGGTCATGCCCGTCGTTCCGTACTGTGTTTGGGGTAGTTCTGAGCTGGAGTAGCCAAGGTCCGGCATACTTAGTCCTGGTTGAGACATGTATGCGGTTGGGCTGCCCAGGCTGTCTCCCATATATGTTGAGTTTGTATTCGCATTATCTCGCAGAGTATTCGAACTGAACGAGTTGTTCTGAAAGTTAGAGGCGTACGGCGTCCCTGATCCGTACATGGTCTGCTGTTTGCCAGAATCCCCACCATATCTGGAAGGCATGTACGAGTCTCTTCCATTTGGTCTTTCATAAGGTGCTACCGGCTTGGATGTTTGAGATGCAGGCGACAGAATAGCAGACGGGTCATCCTGTGGATGCAACGACTGCGGCGAAGAGGATATATTCGGGCGACCAGCAGCCTGTGTAAAACTATCGCGTTTCTGCAATTGCGAGCCATGGGTAGTATGTCGCTCTCTATGCCGTATGCACAAATCCTGCCGGACAAAGGAGCGATAACAGTCGGGGAAGTCGCAGCGATAGATCTGTTTGGGCGTGTCTGTATCAATTAGCATTAGAATAAAAAAACAAGTCGCGAGAACGTGGAAAGTGCGGCGATCGTACGGTTCAATTGATGGCGATGCAAGTGCTCAGCACGGGAGTAACTCTTGCCACATCCTTCGTGCTGGCACTCGAATTTCTTATCTGGCTGCGCCTTGCGGTTTCTCTTTCGCTTTTTGGGTTCGGATGTGTGCTTGATGTGATCTCGTGGTGAGTCCATTGTTGCTGTCATCTCTGAAGGTGTATAATCGATATATAGGGTGGTGTGAAGTCAATCAATCGAGACTTGGGCGGAATGGCCGGGAATTAACCAGCGCCTCCTGCCCTGGCCCAGAGACAAACGGAGTAAAATCTGGAAGATGCATACATCAGAGGCTGTATCAAATGAGGCAGCGATGCATTGTGTATGCGATGACTTGTAGGGCGGCAAGTGGATGGCAAACAGATGAAGACGGAGGAGGATGATCAGATGGGGAGGAGCTGGAGAAATGCATGGGTTTTGTGTGGGGAAGGACAGACAGTTGGGACGCTTAGCCTGGCTAGTAACCGTATTACCGCGCTGATTGCAGCCAAAAAGCACGTGTTAGTCGTACGGTACGCCTGTGATACTGTATTGTTACGATGAGACCCGTTCGCGGGGAAATCTTTAAGGATTCTCTCTTCCTTTTCGTCGAGAAAATACGTTCGGTCTTTCTCTCAGTCAGCGAAGAACACGGTATTTGAGGTTCATGCGAGAGGCTGAACGCGAGAGCAACACGATCAAAAGTAATCACGCAATCATGTCGAGCATCTATTGGAAGATGAAATATGTACCTGGTGCTGATGTTATGGCAGAGAAACAAGTGAATTTTCGACTGCCGCTGGATGCGCCTCACTCGTATATAGCGAACAATTCTGGAAATACACACAAACTGATTTTGTGGGTTTATCGAGTACCCTGGTGCTATATGTAGGCTGGATATACAGTCTATAAATGCACCTAGGAAGTACATATGCCAGTTGACATCTCAGTCAATGGTTGAATATTTTATATCGCAATTCGCGGAAGCCGAGCATAGATACAAAAATATCTCCTGATCAGCCACCAACTACTTACCTAATGACAAATTAGGAGATCTGCTTCTCCGGTGAGACTTCATTCCTCCCCGGGATCCGTCTAGCCCCGGAAAGTCTTTGAAATAAATCTGAGATTGAGTTAGCACGTACTACACACTGTACCAGTACACAGAGTACTAGGATCAATGAATTTAGCCGCGCCTAGCTACGTAGTTACTATCCGTATATCTGCGATTTCCCTAGGTCAGGATGTAGTTAGAGACTAGATAGGTATAGGTTCGTTAGACTATGACAATTATGTCGATCTTGTATGTCTGGGGCAGAGTCAATTCCCGTTTCAGGTGCCATGCTGATATTGATGCTGCTGTTGGAGACTGGAACAGGCAGAATATGTGCTTAAAGCATTCCAAATTGTGATTCAAATCGCTCAAAAGGGGACAATTGTTACAGATAGACAGATTATCTGAGCTTCATCTTTGTGACGTAGTACTTTAAAACCCTAGCGATCTAGCCCTAAGTTGACCCTTTTAAAACATCAAGTATGAGCACGTCGTACGTACCCGTCATGTCAGTGTCACAACGACCCAAACCAGTAAACCCTGATGCCAGCTCAAACCAGTTAAAAAGATGAAAAAAGAAACAAAATATATATTAACAGAGTAATCAATCAGGAAATCGATCTCTATATCTCCGACTTTCGCAACTCCTTCATGCCCAAACCCCGCCATCTATCATCCAGTCTTCCATGCCCTCCTAAAGTAAGTATATTAGGGGGACCAGGTAAGAATTCGGAGATCGCCCGATCCGCCAGAACGGACTTATTAATCTAACTAAGAAGACTACGGAGTAAAAGGTGCATACATAGCTAGCCTCAAGCCATTCCGAGCTGCCTCAGAAACCCTTGAACCATGACAGAAACAAGAGGACAACAGAAAAAAAGAAAAGACACGCTAACCACGCGCTTAAAATGGCTGGATGCATGCTTTGCCCTATCCACTGTACCCGATTCAATTCCCACTACGGAGTTGACATGGTTGATAGGAGGTAATAGGGTAGAATTTAGAAATCCCTGGAAATAGCTCCGCGCAGATGCATGCAGACTTGATCCCTAGTCCCTAGTGTATATACACGTACGTGGTATAGTCTGGTAAGAAGTTTACTTTAAAATATTGAATAATTTCTTATCTTTTCGGTTATCTACTGCGTACCTACGTAAGGAAATCTTTATCTATGCATCTACTCCGTACATGTATTTCTGGAGACTTCTACGGGGTTTTGCGACATCATGTTGGTGGTGCCCCTCTTCGGGAAGAAGCCCTAACTCTGCCTATAGTTACATACCGTGTCACCGGTTCATGCGCCGGTGACCGGATCAGTTTGGATTGAGTCGCTACGTATTACTTCTGTTTTCTCTGGGATACTGATTCATGTAGTGGATATAACAGACGTTCCTGTCCAGTACATATGTATTGTGAGTCGTCATCACCTGGGCACCACGGACGGAAATATATCCTGCCATCTGGAGCTGATTTTTGGCGGGTGGCGCGGTAGCTTTTAAAAACCTTGAAATATCAATTGATACAGGGCTATGCGAAGAGGACAGCGTAGCCATGAGGATCTTTCTTCTCTTCGATTCTCCTCTCTTCTCTCTCTAAATTATGATGACGGCGAAAATATGCTACATGAAGTCGGCGATCAGGATGGACGATGATCTGGCTCCAATTATCTCATCATTCCTTCTATCATATACTGGCATACCATGCAGATGGACGAATTCGTAAGATGAACGAGGATACTTTTCTTTCATTCAGGGTATCTGCTGCTTTAAGTAATTATCCGCTGAAACGGAAACGCGTCGCTTCTAACCGTCCAAGGCCGTCTCGTGGTGCAACGTTCCGTCGTCGGTATGAGTTGGTGAAATCTGTCATGTGTCAATTAATGGATATGCAGGAAAACGAAAGAAAAACTAACCTTGTAGGAGCACACGGATCTTGCGACTTTCTGATAGTTGGATCTTTTCGGATATACTTGTCAATAGCCTCTCGGCTTCCCCTGGCTTCATCGTGCCAGCCGGTAGTCGTTCTATCGTCGATTGTACCCACAATCCAGTCTGCTGTGGCATCAGCTCGAACTGTGTCATGAGTATACCAGAAGCATCCGGGAAGCAGTCCTCTGGGAAACTGAACATCATTCCAGTCAGGACTCTCTCAACGAGAAGTTGGCCTTGATTTCCGACGAGCTCTTTCACTGCGTTCCGTACTTCCGGTGGATTTGTGTATGGTTCGCCATCAGGGCCGCTAAAGTTGGAGATAGACGGCGTCTCAAATCCAAAGCTCAACAAATCTCGGTAGTAATGCAGTGTTGCAATAAGCGGATCGACTTGCTGTAACGTGAGAGCACTAAGACCGGCGGAGAAGATAGGTACCACAAGCGAGGACGTGACGCACTCTTTAGGGTAAAACCGGATTGCATCGCTGGCAAGACGGAAAAAGTCTTCAATCACATCTGGCAATTGCTCAGGAGGCAACTCGTTCAGAATTCTCAAAAATGCAATACTTTGTTGCTCAAAGAATTGATACACTGCCTGACTCGTAGCTGCATCGACCAGTTCAGCACCTTCAAAAAACTCTCTAACAACCGCATCCGTAGCCCACAAGAAACAGCCCTCTCGAGATGCTTCAAATCCGGCTGCCAAGCTCTGCGCTAGACTTGGCAACAAGGGGATCATGGCTGTTCGGTAAGAAATGATCATATTTCTCCAGCAACGGCAGACTCGTTCCAATATTGGCGTAGACTTGGTAAAGTTCATGACGAGCGTGTTGAGAATAGGCATAATCTCGCCGCAGTACTTGACCGCAGGGTTCTCTCCATGTGGTCCGACGTATGGTGTGACGAGGTAGATAAAGATGGTGATCAATTGCAAGTGATCTAAATCGTTAGCCTTTAGTCATATCCGATTATTTTGTTGTCAGCTTACCTGCAACCGCCCTCTGTCCTTGCTCATCTTGTGCATTGTTTGCCAGAGTCATGATTCGAGCCATAATCGGATCGCAGAATAGCTTCATAGATTCATATATCTTATCAAGAGGCTGCACTGCGACAACTGCAGCCACACCTTCAGTAATTTCTTCCTGGCTCGGCGGCTTGAGCTTGTCTAGTACCGACTCGTAAAACGAGTGTAGCTGTGGTATATGTCCTCCGAGAAGTTTGTTGCAGTCGGTGCCCAGATATTTAAAGGCAAGAGCTGCCGCTCCAATGACCTCTTGCGAAGTATGTTGGAATCCTGATATCACATAGTTGAGCTGTGCTTCCAGCGTTTCGGGATGGTTGGCTGTCCACTCTGTATACCGACCGAGCGCCATAATCGCGGAAAAGCGCACTTTTTCGTGATCTGGAATCTGGACAATAAGAGGCATCACTTGCGGTAGGACTGTGCTCTCTTCCGAATCGACCATTCGTCCCATGGCTCTCATACTGAAAAGAGGTGCTTCTAGCTCCTGCCAGTGAGGGACGGTTGCATTGGTAGCCTGCGAGGCATATTTCGACACCCATTGCTGGATTTGCTGATATGCTTTCATCAAACATTCAGTAACCCCAATAACAGCGCAGCAGTCCTTGAGCACATCGCCCATCGAGTGACGGAAAGCACGGAAACGTTCCTCTTGTGCACGGTCGCCGTCAAATAGATCTGCAGAATCTCCTTCTTCAGGGGTCGGAAACTCCAAATGCTTGATCATGATGTCGACTAAGCGGGAGAAGATATCGGCATACGCGGCTTTTGCTTCTGCATAACGGTCCAGGACCAGATATTGCTTCAACTCGTACCAGAAATTAAAGGTGAAAGAAACCGCCTCTCGCTCTTTGTCCAGCACACAGCATTCAAGGACAGATTCGACAAGACCGCGGAACTCTCTCGGCATCCTTGCGACCAAAACGACCCAGGCCTCTCCAGCCTCGGCAAACAATCTGGTCAAACCTTTGAATGCCTCCACATCTTCGGCCTCTGCAAGTTCTTGGAGTTTCGGTCGAAGTGCCACTATTCGGGGGTAAAGTCTCTGTATAGCGGACATTGAATCGTCCACCTCTCGGGTATCTCTGTAAATTGAACAAATACAATCCACTGCGGCGTCGAAGGATGTGTCGTTATCAAGCGCCTTTAATATAACGTCAAGTAAAGGCGACTCGACTATCTGAGTAGCGGGAATCTCACGTAGCCAGGATGTTATACAGTCGATCAATCGGGGGTTTGTCGCAGCGGTGGCTACACGATTCATTAGAAATATATCAACACAAGCTAGGGGAATAGCATACCTGACGATTGTGAATATTGAGTAAGAAGGTGCATGACCTGGTCCGCATTATCGTCCAAGAGCTCCTTGGTTCTAGCTGCAAGCTCATCTTCCTATTGATCGTTTGACGAATTAGACTCTTAACTCCTGGGCGGAAATCATACGCGGTGCTGATGCTCGTGCAGACGCAAGTTGTATAGGTGGATGATCGATCGAACGTACACTCAGGTTGATTTTGCGACCTTCGGTCACTTCCTCTGGGAGGATCTTCAAGAATTCCAGTACACAGTCTCCAGCATTGCTTCCCAATGTCGAGCCCACCGTCGCTAGGACGTCTTTCCATGAAGTCATCTGAATAGCGAGATTAGCCAAGCCGACGCATAGTTGTGTCTGTATTGGCCGCGGTCCTGAAGCAAACGCGGCTAGTTGATTCAACATGGAGTCCCGCAAGGAAGGTACGGCATCGGGAGGCAATTGGTCGAGGTCGTAGGTAATCTGATCATTATTAGTTACTGTCTGATCGTTGGCATGGTCTATTCGTTCGTACTTTTCCTTTCAACGTTGTTGCGGCGAACAGTTTCGCCTCTATAGGGATTTCGGGAGTCTGCAGCATAGCATGTGTGGCCGTCCATGCCTCGACCTAGAGAGAACATAATTAGCACTGAGGAAAGAGCCTCATCGATCAAATGCCTGGCCGTACTGATTTCTGGAATTTCTCGAGATATTCATGTGCCTGGGCCTTTTCAGAGCGCGACACATTACCCTGCATTGTCGCGACTGCTGCCAGGACAGCAGTGAATGGCTGCCCATCGTTGGGTTTGCTCGTCATGGTCGGTGTTGTAGGAGGGGTAGATATGGGTAAAGCTGAGGTAGATAGTGGCCGTTGGCAGGCGAGATTTCACACAGGCTTGTTGTTACTTTGCGTCATGAATTCGATGCGGTTGAAAGGACTGAGTGAGAAATAAATGAGACGAAAGAGAATATTAAAACAAAAGGACTGGAACAAAGAGGCAGGTCAGAGCCTGGGAGGTTGTCTGTCGGGGTTCGTGAGGAAGGTGGGATGGGGAAGTGACGGAATCCAAACAAGCTAAAAAAATTAGCCGTAGCAACAAGGCAACCCTAACCCTGAGTCGAGTCGAGCACCTCACCGCCTACCAAATCGGCTAAGTAGTCTCAAATTGCCGTGCTAGCTCGAGAAGCTCGTCAACTTCGGCCGCAAACTCCACCTCAGATCAAACCATCAAGCACACCACGAACACCACACCTCCTACGCCTCCGACACATTCACACCAGAATTCCGATCCCTACCTCTAAAATTGCGGTGGGAAACCACACAATTACAAAGTTATCATGACCGGTCGCGGCAACCCAGGAGGCCGCAAGACGCTCCTTGCGCCCATCCATTTTATTTTCAAGCTGCTGCAACAACGGTCCACGGTCTCGATTTGGTTATATGAGCAGCTCTCTTTCCGCATAGAGGGCAAGATTCGTGTATGTTGTGCTCTCGCGTTTGGAAGTCTTGATTGATTGGTAGCTCCAGAAGCTGATTTGTGTGTGACTGATCTAGGGATTCGACGAGTTCATGAACCTTGTCGTGGATGATGCTGTCGAGGTCCGGTTGGCGACCAAGAGTGAGGAGGAGAAGAGACGGAATCTAGGTATTTTCTATATTTTCACGTATCCGAGTCGTGTTTTTGGAGAGTCTGCTAATGCTACGATTGAATAGGGCAAATTTTGCTCAAGGGCGATAACGTATCTCTCATTCAGGCTGTGCAATGATAATCTACTACGCAAAATCAATGGGTGAATGGGGCGAGTCGATTCTGTTTGTTCGGCGTTTCAGGGTTCTCTTGTTTTCTTAGATTAAGGACACCAAAAATACTACGACTTGAGGGGGGACGACCTCGAAGAACTTTTGAGATCTAAAAGGAATATGATTATTCTTCCGGTTATGGACTTTTTGCGGATATCAGTCTTCCGTCGCCGACGATGATTGCATCCACGGGCTGGTCATGGCTGGCAACCGGTATCTCGTCAGGAGGAGTCATTATTTGTTCCTTGAGCGCAATGGCAACTGCGGATTATGATCAGCATACCGACCTCGCAAACATCACAATGAAGGATATGGGAAAAGGGACAAGATAAACTTACCAAGAAACGGTCTCTGGCTAGCCCGCGGCGAGCCTGCAATTTCCTTATTGTAATTATTCAAAAAATAATCATAATACCCTTTTCCGTGACCTAATCGTCGCAAATCAGTATCGAATGCCATTCCCGGCATAACAATCAAATCCAACCCCAAATCATCTGGATTCCCACGTGGTCTTTCTTCCAAAACACCCCTACCACCAAGACAATTCTGCCGGTTTGGGACGGATGCTTTGTCGAGAGATGGTATACCCCATTTATCCGGTTGGAGGGACTCGAATTCTTCCATTGATTCGAGACGGAGCATGTCCATTACGGAGACTTTGGGTTGACCGGGGTTCCCCGTAGTTTCGAGTTTGTGGGTGTAGGGGACGAAGACTTCTTTGCCCTTGGATAGGGCATCACGGACTATTCCCGTGGTGGAGATTTCGCCCGTGGGCATGGAGAGGAAGATGCTGATTCGGCGCGCATTGAGGTATTCGGGTAGTGTGAATAGTTTGTTTGTGACGACGGCGGCTGTAGATGATCAATATCGTTAGTGGGAGCAGTTAAGTTGGGTGAATTTCTTGTAGTTGATGACCGAAGAGAGGTCTCCGAACATTGAGCAGTCACCGATTCCCGCGGGACATCCTTCAGCAGATTATGGATTTTCCGCCTCAGTTCCTTCTTGGCTACTTGTACGGCGGTCATGGCGTTTTCCTTGCCATCTAACTCATTCATCGAACAAGTAGGAAGAGTCTCAAACAAGGGAGGGTGAAGAAGAATGCACAAAAGAGTCTCACAACGTCATGACAAGTGCGGGACACACCAAATGGGGATAGGCTGGATTCCATTCCGCGGAGAGCTGGGAATTTGGAGATTCCTCAACGCAGTAACAACCATAACATTGCAGATGAATTCAAGGACGAGAAAAGAGAGGGCTCTGGCCCGCACTCGTGTCTCGTGAAATGCGCGTTGACGGTTAGTCCTGAACTTCACTTTTTCCTCTGTCGTTGGGAGACTCAGTACAACAGTCAGGATGGCCGTCGCTACTCATATCAGATCACTAATACTAGTATTTAGTTCCTTGCTTTGGACAACCCAAGCCTTGGTAGATACAGAGTTGACGGGGACATGGTCTTCAAAGTCGCGCCAAGTTGTTACTGGATCGGTACGTTGTTTTCTCTGAGTTGTTGCGGCTCGTCACTCATCAGTAGTTAGGGCTTCTATGACCCCGTTGCGGACGCATTTCAAGAACCACCCTTAACAGGGATATCGTACTCTTTCACAGACGATGGCCACTATGAAGAAGCATATTACCGGGCTATACCAAACCGTGAGTTTGTTCCTCGTCTTTTCCAAGTCGACATGCTAACAAGTGCATAGCAACGCAACCGGAATGCCCCAAGGGAATAATGCAATGGCAGCACGGCACATATTCGCTTCAAACAAACGGCTCGCTTGTGTTGACACCGATTCCTTCTGATGGGCGTCAATTGATGTCCGATCCTTGTGCAGGACATCACTCCACGTACACGCACTACAACCAGAGCGTGCTCTTCGAGGTGAGAACGCTGTAATTCAGTCGCTGTATAACCGCAATTTGCTGATCCTTGACAGAGCTACCGTATATACACGGATAAATACCATGGCATATTGCGACTTGACCTGGCCCAGTTCGATGGATCGCCCATGCAACCCCTATATATCCTCTATCGGCCCCCTGCCATGTTGCCCACCATGACGCTGAATCCAAACAGCAAAGCAACAGGAAAGGCAAAGAGGGCGGCTGCGAATGATGGAAAAGAAAACCAACTGTCTTCAATGGTCAGAAGTATTGACCCTGTCATCATTGAGCGCTGGTGGTGGTTCGGTGTAATTTCAACCTCTGTTGGCGGTTTGGTGTTGTGGTGCTCTTGAAGTTAGTTTCTCGCGGCGAGATTGTTCATGTCCACAGTTTTATGTACATTAGATGTATCGTATTTGTTGTATTCACTTTTTCCAGACAATGCGGATGCATATCGATTCATGTATGTTTTGAGAAGAGATATAGTAGTACATGGTGAGAAAGATAGGAGTAATGATGTACCTGCATCATTGGTATCTAGTTCTTGGAAAGGAGCTCCTTGACAATCTGAGCGACCTCCGATTTTTCAGCTGGTTTTCCATCCAATGCTCCCCCTGGAGCAAATATGTTCTTCAGCACAGCGCCCACGTTGAGCTTCGTGTCGGTGCCTAATTGCGAGATGGTGCTTTCGACTGCAGCTTTGATGTCGTCTGCTGTCATTGTTTGAACTTGGCCGGCGTATTCCTCAAAAACGGTGATTTGGGCATCTTCCTTCTCCTTGAGGTCTGACCGATTAGCGTTCTGGAATTGTTCAGCGGCGTCTTTGGAGGCGGCAATCTTCTTTTTGATCAGGGACAGTAGCTGGAGGTCCGTTTCGATTGGAGAGGATGTTTTGGCGGCGTTGTTGGTCTCGGAAATGAGGGCTCGCAGAACATTGAGTCTGTAGAGGCCATGAGATTAGCGGCTAAACTCCAAGTAAGCATAATGCAGCTACCTCGGTGTGTCCTTGGCTCTCATGGCTTCTTTGAGGTCTGAACGAAGCTTGGCCATCAACGGAGGAACTGAGCTGCTTGTTGAATTCCATCGTACAGTGCGCAGTCCCACTCGGGTTGAGAAACGAATTGCGTTTAACATGTTGACAATGTGCGGCAAATATAATTAAAGAATAATAATACAAGAGTGAACAAACGGAGAGAAAACGGAAAGAATAAGAGTTGATGCTGTTGATGCTATTGTTGGAGGGAGTCGGCCAGAAAGAGCTGGGCTGGCTGGTCTGTGCGCAAAATATTGTTTCGAGCTTCCAACTTCCGCGCTTTACTCGACCAGCCGCCTTGTTCACAGCATCACCGCCAGCTCTTGCACTCAAAACAGCTTCGGTCTCGCACTGAGCTCATCCAACGCTTACATGAGCTACACGATCTCCTCATCTTTCACTTTTTCATATTCATTTATTATTCTAATATCTTCTCCATCGTTGGTTTATCCTCGCGCCGCTTCTTCACTCGACGCGGGGAGACGTGCTGAGCGATAGCCACGGACAGAGCTACAAAATGTCCTACCCAGCTCTGACACCGAATCGACCAGTGCCAGGAACATTCTTTCAGACGCCAGCTGCGAGCAATATCAATAATGGACCACTATTTCAGACCAGGACGCCGTCAGCGCCTGCCGCGCAGGAATCAACACCAGCGGCAACCCTTCAGAGACTGTCGCCGGTAGCTCCAAAAATAAAGAGCGAGACGTTGAGCACCAGAGAGCGCGCTGCGCGGACCGTGAATGATACACTTGCGCAGGAAGCTCGATATCCAGATTTGGACAATTACCTTTCTCGTGCGTCAATTGCGTTGTTGTTTGGTAGGAGATTTTGCTAACTGCCGTCTGTAGAAGGTTTTTCGTCGGACTACGAGATCCCTGCCCACCCAGCATGGGCACCATTCCACAAGATCAAAATGTACAATATCCCTGACCAGATCTTCGACCAATACAATCGCGCACAAGTTTCGACGAGTATGGGTCTTTTCGCCGAGTTGAGTCACGCCTGGGTTGCCATTGACAATGCGCTTTATCTCTGGGACTATACGCACCCCAATCCACAGCTGGTCGGATACGAGTCTCAGCCTAATAGTATCAATGCCGTGAAGCTTGCCAAACCTCGACCTGGTGTTTTCCTTCCTTCCATTACGCACATTCTGGTCATCTCGACCACTTCAGACATCATTTTGCTGGGTATGGGATGCGAAACGGTGTCTGGAGGTGCAAAACAAGTGACGTTATACCAGACTGGGATGTCAACTTCCATTCGTGGGCTTGACGTGCATGTCATTACCTCGTCAGACACCTCGGGAAGGATTTTCTTTGCCAGTTCATCTGATAACGACGTTTACGAATTCAAGTACCAACAAGAGGAAAAGTGGTTCCAAGGGCGATGTTCGAAAGTCAACCAGACTGGCTCGCGGATTGCATCTTTTGCGCCATCATTAAGCTTCACCCAGAAGCCGACCGAGTCTGTTGAACAGATGGTGGTGGATGACACTCGGAATCTCCTTTATACCCTGTCTTCGTTATCTACAATTAGGGTCTTCCACCTGAAGCCCGATGGCACGCTGGCTCTGGCCATTACCAAACCTGCCATCGACATTTATTCCAACATTGGACACATCATCCCATCCAATGAGGCATTGAATCCCAAAGTGAAAATCGTCTCCATCTGTCCCGTGCCAACGCCGGAAGCATCGCGATACCATCTTGTAGCCACAACAGCTACTGGTTACCGCATCTATCTTAGCGCAACCGGTTCTTACAGTTGGTCACCTACGCCTAGCGGTACTAGCCCTCCCACTAGTATGCAGGCTCATTTTGTGAAAACTCCTCCCTTCGATACCCCAGCAGCTGTGCCTGGCGCGATGCAATTCCAGCAGACCGCAACCACAACGAAAGTCCCTATTCATACTCTCGATCCTACACGTTTGGCTCAGCGGTTCCCTCCTGGCTATTTCTTTTGCTTTACGTGCAAGGACCCTTCGCAGAAGGAGGACACACTGTTCATCTCGGCACCGGATTCTGGTCGTATTGCACGTGCTCATGAAAATGTCGTTCCTCCCAAGCCTTCAGAGTCTGCGATATGGCTTTCCCTTGGTAGCAGAGCCGAAGACATTGGCTTGATTACGACCTCTTTGACGGCCGTGGCATCGGCCAATGGATTTGGAAACGAATTGGCCATACAATATGACCGGAGTGCTGCGGAATTTGCCGTTTTGACAAATACAGGCGTTCATGTCATCCGAAGACGCCGTCTTGTCGACATCTTTGCTGCGCTTGTACGACATGGAGGTGGTGAAGATGGACTTGAGGGTGACACCAAAAATTTCATTCGTGTCTATGGGCGCAGCGAGGCGCTTGCTACAGCTTTGGCTGTGGCATGTGGACAAGGAATGGAAATCTCATCCGATTCGCGTCTCACCAAGATCAACGACCCAGACGTTCTGGAATATGCACGAAAGGTTTTTATTGAATATGGTGGACGGCCGTCTATGAACGAAAACGCCGTTGCAGATAACAGCACTCCAGCGATTGATGCAATTCTCCCGTCTCCTCGTCACGCTGGTATCGCTTTGTACATGTCAAGACTGCTTCGCTCTATCTGGAAGAAGGAGATCGCAATTGCTAAGCCTTCAAAGACGGGTCTAGATGTGACGCCTTCAGTGAGTGTTGTCAAACTGCATAGCATCCAACGGGACTTGTCTGCTTTGCAGGAGTTCTTTAAGGTCAACAAGAATTTTATTGAAGGACTCAGTGGACCGGAGGCACTTTCGCGGGCGGCAACGAAGCAAGAAGAGATCGCTCTTCAGGCGGAACATCGTGCTTTACATTCATTGGTACAGCTTCTGTCGGATACTATCGAAGGCATCTCCTTCGTTTTGGTTCTTTTCGATGAACGTGTTGATGAAATCGTCCTTGCTTTGCCTGATGATGCCAGACAGCGCTTCCTGAAACTCACTTTTGAAGAATTGTTCAGTACTGGAAAGGGTTACGAGATTGCCAAGGAGCTTGTCAAGGCAATTGTCAACAGGAACATCGCAAAGGGATCGAATGTGGAAACAGTTGCTGATGCGTTACGACGTCGATGTGGAAATTTCTGCAGTGCTGAAGATGTTATCATCTTCAAAGCCCAAGAATTCCTCAAGCGGGCAACCGAAGCAGGTGCAAACTCGGAGATGGGAAGAAACCTGTTGAATGAGAGTTTGCGCTTGTTCCGACAGGTTTCTGAGGAGCTGCCAATGGATAACTTGGTATCTGCTGTCGACAGCTACATTACAAACCAATTTTATGCAGGTATGTCGCACTGCTCCCCCTCCTTCAATCGTGAAATCTAAATTGACATAATTAGGCGCCATCCAACTTTGTCTCAACGTTGCTTCAAGTTCGGATAAGGCCAACTTGGCTCTGAACTGGATGATGGATGGCCGCCAAGAGGAGGTTCGTCAATCTAAATCATACTAGAGTTGATATACTAATTCATGATAGGACTCGCGCAAGGTACACTATGCGTTCCGCAAGCAATGCTACGACCTCATTTTCAAGATCGTTGTCGCAGTGGACAAGTCGGCCGCTACTGATCCCGGTGTGATTGATGGTCAATATACACCGCTCGCCAAGCGGAGAAACGAGGCGTACAGTGTCATCTCTGACTCGAACGATGAGGTTTTCCTGACTAGCTTGTACGACTGGTACTTGGAGCAAGGCTGGAGCGATCGACTTCTTGGAACGCAATCTCCGTTTGTCGTTACATACCTCGAACGCAAGTCGATCGATGATATCTTCCATGCCGACTTGCTTTGGCGGTACTACGCCCAATCCGAGAGGTATTTTGACGCAGCAAGGGTCCAGTTCCAACTTGCGCAAAGTGCATTCGTTTTGCCCCTCAGTCGACGTATTGAATACCTGGGCCAAGCTCGCGCCAATGCTTCGACATTTACCCATGAGATTGGCCGACAATCACGACAAAGGCTTCTGCAAGAAATTGGTAATCTTATGGATGTTGCCAATATTCAAGACGATTTGCTGCAGCGTCTGAAAGAGGATGAGCGATTGAGCAAGGAGAACAAGGATTCGGTCTTGAAGGAGATTGACGGACCTATTCAAGATCTCACACTGGTATGTTTAGCCTTCCTTCAAGAGATATTTCCATACTGATATTTGTTGCAGCTCTTTAATAGATACGCAGATGCCGGCGGCTACTGCGACATCTGCCTCCAAATCTACTACGCAGCCGATCACCGCAACATGACCGACATCCTCGCAACATGGGAAAACCTCTTGGAGATAACCCACGAACAAACCGTCAAAAAAGGCCAAGCCCAACCTTACGAAGCCGTAATTGAAAAAATACGCTCCCTCGGCAGCCGCCTACGCATGTCCGAAATCGTCTTCCCAATTTCCAGCATCCTCCCCATCGTCGAACGATACTCCCTCCAACACCAACGCAACGTCGGCCCTCCAACCTGGGTCGTCGATTTATTCCTTGACCTGGAAGTAGCCCACGAAACAATCTACACAACCCTTGAAAACATGTTCTACAACGACGAAGCGCCCTTCACAGGGGCCAACAAGAAGTATATTGCGACTGATTTGTTGTACATTATTCAGCGATGGTTTAGTGATACGTTGCGTATTGGAGGCGCGGTGTTTGGGAGTGATGTTATGGCTGCGCGGATTTCGGAGATGTTGGTGTTGGTGCAGCAGAATGGGTTGCCGGGCGAGTATGTGCAGATGGCGCAAGAGTTGAGGGTGCAAATAGATAACAGCATTCGATGATTGTATCTTTCCTTTCTGTTTTCATGACTTGTTAAACATTTTTGTCGAAATGGGAGGGCGGAGTATGTATCTTTTTTTAATGTTCTTGGGACGAACGTCGTTTTGCTCATTTATTTGTGACCTACTCTATCTAGAGCGAAGCAGCGCAGGAAGATGACAGGAGGAAAAGCAGACAGTCAGTGTTGGAGGCCGAAGAAAGAAGTAAAACTTTCTGCATCGTAAGTGCGTTTTTTTGTCAAACTTTACATATCTCTATTAGTTAGTAGCTATGTCTCTTTTTAGCGCGCAATTAATTGGAGGTTAGACGATTCATGTTTATAAGTGAAGCTTTTCCGTCTCGTGTTCGTTCATCTTGTTGACTGTTGAGGCCACCTATGCACGCAAATGAATATACCGTCGAATTCATGCATATAGATAAGTCGTAAACGATCAGGTCTATCGAAAAAATACATTAGTTAATAGGTTAAAATGGCCATGGCCCAGTTGATGAATTAAATCTTCGTTTCCCTGGAACTAACTAGCTTGCTCGTCTGCGGAATAGCCCTAACTTCAAGATTATTACCATTCCTTATCCAAGAGTTGCCCTGATTTTTCTACGGCAACTGTCGAATAATAGGCCCAGTGATAGACATGAAAATCATATAGATGATCCCCTTCTCAATGAATGATCTCTTAGTCTTGGTCACGTAGCAGAACTGTTTACCTCAGCACGGAGCCCTGCCCAAATAGACACACGAGTATTCAGCACTAGGGCAATTAGAGTAACCAGCTGGTCCTTGGATGTATATAGTATTCAGCTCAGTATATGTAGAAGGATTTAGACCGATTATTCAAGGAACACTAGATTGGTTTGAGGAATCACCTTGGTCTTGCTCAAGCAGAAAGCTGATGATCCTGATAGTCTTCCGAGCCATGAGTTCTAATCGATGTAGTAACTTTGTAGGTAAGGTATTTCTTGTGAATACGCCCGCTAATCTCCTCAAAATTCAGGCAGGATTATCTTCGTGTTTATTTTATCACCGATTGCTTAAATAGATGGCAATGGTATGTCGAAATTGTACATGTACCCCCAGACTTCGCAAATTTAATTTGATCACAGGAGTATAGCGCAGATTGACTTCCGTCAAAACATCCAAAATTCTGTTCGACATACTTCAGAAAGAATGGTGTTCCTTTTCAACTCGTTCAAAGGTGCTTCCAGCCCATGCATTATTTCGATATCCTTCCTTTTACTTGCTGGTAGTTGTTTCGCAGACAGGCCAAAGCCCGTAACTCAAATCTGCCAGTTCCCTGCCAACACCTTCACGGACATTGAGAACATACACATCAGCCCAAACGGTGACTTGCTTCTGAACCTCATCACTTCAGCGGCAACATACATTCTCGATCCGAAGCGAAAAACCCCCGAGCCGCGACTTCTCCATGCTTACACCAAAGCAAACTCAACAATTAGCATTGCCAAGACACACCGGACGTCTTTATCGTTGCGGTGGGAAACTGCTCCACAGAGACATTCATGAGAGTCAAAGGATCATTCGCGATCTGGAATATCGATTTATCATCTGGACTCCCCGTTACGGCGGCGAAAGTTGCTTCAATTCCCGAAGCGGAGTCATTGAATGGAGTCACGAATGTTCCTGGGAGTGTTGATACTATCCTGGTAGCAGACTCTCAGATAGGCTGTTTGTGGGCTGTCAATATCAACACTGGTCATTATGCAATGGTTTTCAGAGTGAAGACCTGCTGCCTACTTCTACATTCCCGCTCGGCGTCAATGTGATTCATACACATGGATCAACGTTATATTTTATGAACCCTAATATGGTGTCTTGAATAACTCCGTTTGGGAACAAGTCTCTCTTCGCAGGGAATGATTCTGCTATTATTACGCCGACCTCAGGAGCGTTTAGGAGAGGAAGTCCTACTCAGGCATGTATCTTGTATTTTGTTACTGGCGGTGATTCCTCGGCCGGTGAGAGTGGGCAGGTCACTGCCATCGATGCCTGTTAGGGATACTGGATTTAGGGTTGAAACAAACACGTTGATGATTACTTCGTACCGGTGGAGCTGTTTAGGTAACTACCTAGGTAAAATATATTAGGTACATCCTCTTAGTTAATTACGATATCTAACGAGTTATCCTCCAAGCTGCCCAGGTGGCATATGCACAGTTTTGAACTATATGCTTGCTTTGATGACTTACTTGCTATAAGCATTTGAAGACATTGCTTTGATTGCTGTTTCCACCTGATATCCCATGAAACTATGTGCCTAGATCCTACCTAGGCATTCATTTACATCAATTGACAGGTTTTTGTATGTGTGGGAGTATATACGTCAACTACGCCTGGATTTGCCGGGGAGCGTACATGCGGACTAGGGCCCGGATTAATGTGGGAGTATTTATGTATGCTGGCTAGCTAGGCTACGTTGTATAGGGACATGTTTCATATGGGAACTTATATGGAAACTCGGCACGGATTTTACAAGAACAGGGCGGATATTTGTGGGAGCATATCCGTGCCAATTGGCACATGCAATCAAGCGAGCTGGGCTATTAATAGGCCGGAGATAATTATATACTATCAGAAAGCTTAGGACCCCGCTTATTACTGCCTAGTCCTTCAATACTTGGTTTTTCAACGCAACTGCGACAGCTGGAGGTTTCACGCCACTTGGCTACTTGTGGTCCAAACCATTTTGATTTTGTTGATTAGACACATCGTCTCTTTCAAGGTTACCTTGCTCTACTCTTAACGGTAGCTCAAACATTAGGTTCTGATTGATTGGCTCACTGAGATACAGACGATCGCCTTCTCCCCTCAGTAACGGGGTACGAGAATCAAGACTTGAGCAACTTTACGGAGTATATAGTACCGTAATAATAAAACTCTGTCTGTAGGCGAGTTAATGATTCCCTCCACGTGATACCGATTCTCGTATCAGTGTCTCCAAATACTTGGTCGGTCTGATTCATGGGACTGCAGGTTGCAGGAGCACGGCCTATTCCTCTATCAAATATGGATAGAGTGAGGAGTATCGACACCAAACTGGAAAATCGGCATACTGATTCTGCTTCTTCTGCGCATACACCAATTAATACTTGCAGTGGAGCCCAGCTTTTTCCTGATCAATCATTATACAGTAGACCCTAGCTATAACGGTCAGGAGACCCCTTGTCATTACGTATATTGATATAAGGTTAGTTCATATGAACATGAAGGGTGCTCCTACTCATTATTGATTAGACTGTTTATTATACTAGAGCTCTCCCTATTCCCATATGAGTTAAAATCTCTAGATATCAGATTCAGACGTTGGAAGGCCTTCTGTTTGTTATAGCCAGGTTCTACTGCATTACTATCTGCAAACAGTTGCTATACAGTGGATCCCTTTATTTTTGTCGCCATTCAAATATTGTGGGGGATTGTATCTGAATAAAATGATTGGAGATCGCCACTGATCCTCTTTTACATGTACCTACTCCGCATGCCACGTAGGGGAACATCCATCCACATCATCTTATCTATGTATCAGTTGATCCATTTCAAGACTTAAACCACATTTGTAAAACTACCCAGACATGGTGCATCCACCGAATCAGCGGTTATATATAGTGATCAATCTTGGACGTCATGCATTTCTCTGCACAGTTACATTGCATGTTGTAAACGTCTGAAAATGCCCTCCTGTGAAGGGTGTGGTGGAGATATGCGCATGATGATGGTGCAAGGATGGCGGTTAAACGGCAGCGTTCGGGTCTGTCGGAGCGAGGATTATACAGGGTGCATCAATTGATGATTTCTATTACTGAACAGATAGAGAAACATATATAGAGAGCTGAGGTCTCCTGAGAAGTATTTGATGTACTCCCCAGATTTTCCAATCAGAATTGATGTGCTGGCAGACACGAAACGCGTCTTCTTATTACGCCAATATCAGTTTACAGGACTCTTATATCCTACAAGTGTACCTTCAGAAGTGACAAAGTGACAAAAGGACTAGGTTGCGTTGTATCCTATTGTCACCATGGCGAGTCACTTGATGTCACTTGACCGAGTCGAGCTCCATGCACTCCCTAGTTTGATCTCCATACCAGTATGTATTTGATGACAACCCTTGAAGATCGATTCTTCTTTGCTCTGACAGCAAGATATTTGAGCAAGGCCATTGTAATCTTCGCTTCGGTATGGACTATTTCAAAAATCGTCTACAACCTCTATTTTCATCCCCTTTCTTCCTACCCTGGTCCATTCCTTGGAAGGGCATTCAATGTTTATATCTCCATTCTCGAATTGAGAGGCACGCAACATACCGAAGTTAAAAAATGGCACGATACTTACGGCGAAGTCGTGCGCATTGCGCCGAACACCCTGTCATATAATTCAAGCCAGGCGTGGGAAGAGATTTGTGGTTGGTCCCCCTCTCCCATTCTTTTTCTCCTGTTGGGGATAATGTTGATAGTCATAATGTCCAAGGCCATCGGTCCGGTAGTCACAAAGCTCTGTTTGACAAAGACCAGGAGTTTTTCGTGCTTCCACCAAATGGAGAGCCGAATATTGTAAGCATTCTCTTCATACAAAATCAGACCTATTTTGAGAGTCTCTAACTAGGTGGGTAAATCAACAATAGGTAGCAGCCAACGGCGAACATCACCGCCGGCTGCGGCGGCTCTTAGCACATGCGTTTTCCGACAAGGCTCTGAGAGCGCAGGAAGCCTACATTAGGGCCTATGTCGATCTTTTGATAACGCAACTGAAGGATCGAGCATCTACAGGCAATGGCGTCGTTAACATGGTCCACTGGTTCAACTTCACGACTTTCGATGTGATCGGAGATCTAGCTTTTGGTGAAGCATTTTCATTGCTGAAGGAGGGCGTGTGGTCGAGATATCTCTCCACGATTTTCGGTTCAGTACATTTCGGTGTCTTGGAGCGGCTACTTAGACGCTTGTGGCCGTTAACATGGAAAGCTTGGGCTAAGTTGATTACTCCAAAGAAGATGCTAGATGACCGAATGTTCCAGTATCATCTGGCCAAAGATAAGCTAGCTCGCCGGTTGGCTCGTGATACAAAAAGACCCGACTTTGGTAAGAGTCATCTTGTAGATCGTTTGAAAGGCCAATCACTCTGACAAACATCTCAGTGCACTATTTGTTGAAGCAATCTCAAGAAACTGTCGGAGCGGACGGTCTGACATTTGAGGAAATGGTGTCGCAAGCAAACCTTCTATTACTTGCTGGTAGCGAAACAACGGCCTCGCTATTGTCCGGCATGCTGTACCATCTCCTCGTGAACCCCGACGCATTGGCTCGCTTAATAGAAGAAGTCCGCTCATCTTTTCCCGAAGAGACTGACATCAGTATTCAAAGCGTCTCCTATTTACCCTACCTACAAGCTGTGATCGAAGAGTCCCTGCGAGTGTACCCTCCCGTACCTAACGCATTACCTCGGTCAACTCCTCAACCGGGAGAAGTCATTTGTGGGAAATATGTCCCGGGAGGTACTAGTGTTGGGATGCATCACTATGCGTGCTATCGCTCCTCGAAAAACTTTTTTGAGCCAGACTCCTTCCACCCTGAACGCTGGCTCGATAATGGCGATGCTCGTTTCGCGAACGATGACAAGAATGCATTCCACCCATTCTCTCATGGGCCGAGAAATTGTCTTGGAAAGAAGTAAGTAGCCTCCTGATTGAGTTCTGACGGTGCACGTACTCACTTATATATCATCATGAAGTCTGGCATATGCCGAGATAAAGTTGATTGTGGCCAAATTCTTCTGGAATTTCGATGTCGAGTTGCAACCGGAGAGCAAGCACTGGACCCAGCAGAAGACCACAATCATTTGGAGGAAAAACCCCCTTTTTGTTAAGCTGATTTTGAGATCGTAGTTGACTATTGTTTTCGAACGGTGTTGATGAATCCCAGAATGTCTATTGTCTTGTTATAGCTGATGAACGCTCGTTGATTCCGACGTATTAGTCCATAAAGTGTATTGAAAACATTCGATGTGCGTTAAATTACTCGTGGTATTTTCCCCTCCGTAGGCTGTGATGTACGTTATCCCAAGGCAGCCGTAAAGCGAGATTGTCGATCAGTCATGTTATAAAAAGATTATTTATTTCACGGAGTTCGTTGTCAGGAAGTTGTTGACACGAGAAACCTTCAATGACGTACGGAATACAATGGAGCTCACCATATAGCTAGATGTTGGATATAAGATGTAATTATTCTTGGATGCTACTGGATCTTAGATGAGTTTGGAAAAAAGCGTCTCGTCTCATCTTCCCTAGGCAAATCCATCAAACACTTTTCCCTTCCATGTATTCTTGACTTTTGGAGACTTGCCGGTAGTATAATCTCATTCTGGTAAACGCAGATCCTTGATAATAATGAAACCTTTCATGGCTCCTGGGTAGCATATTTATTCTTCGAAGATACCAATCCACAAGCCAGGAGGGTAGACCAATGTCTGAGAGATCATGCATACCAAGCCTACCACACCGATGCGTGTTTTCGGCCATATTTTGGCTCGCAATTCACTTCGGACTACGGCTTTCCGTCTTCCGAGGGTCGCTGGAGAGATCTTTCAAAAGTATTTCCTCTGGCAGAAGGAATCGAAAACGGTCTAAATGGACTAGCCAAGAAGACCGCCAGACTCTGAATAGTATTCTAGGTCCAGAACCGATTTCGGTAGGTGACAGAAGAAAAAAAGCAGGCAGCATAACAATTTTGATGATTACCGTCAAGCTCATTTATCTTTCGTGCAGATGCCACTACCGAAATACAAATCTTGCTGACGAGGCAATACGTTCAACTTCTAAGCCACGTGACAAATCTCTATAATTTGTATTAAAGAATTGAAGAACAAACGAAGAGCAGCATATTAAAGTCATCCTCCCTTGTACATTTTACAGAGCCCCAAAAGGAGACTACTGGCAAGCTGGTCTCGAGATCTCAAGGAACGAGGTTAATGCCAAGACCGATGCGCGGCGGTTTATGGTCGCTAGCAAAGGGGCTACAGTTGCAAGGGTTTGATGGATCCATGTCACAGTTGTGTAGAGATTCTCGAGCAGGGTAACCAACTTCTTTTTAATGTATGTAGCCCTGATCACACCTGTGTGTTCGTTGAAGACAGGTGTGTACGTTGAACGACTTAGCACTGCGCCGAAGCCTGGAGAGATCTATCACAATGGTGAGATGACCCCCATGAGCCCATTTTTCAGGATCTCAAGAAGGACTGGAAGCTATGACCTATCTATAGTTGCGGAATTTTTCATTAGTTACGCAAGAGACATTAGGAGAATCGAGACCTCAATTGATGCTTGTTTTGAAGTTATGGGACGGTTTGGATTCCATCTCTATCCTTTTAAGGAGATATGCTTCTTCTGACTATAGGAACCTAGTTGTAGGCAGCAACCCGCATCCAACAAGAGTAGTGTTGAGTCTATATGATTGTAACGCAATGGTGCTCAAACTATCATGCTGTGAAGGACCTCTTTGCGTCCAAACCCTAACTTCCATAATCGGGTTAGTGCTACCTTAGGGTTTCTGGCCCCAGAACCCTAATTTCATTACTTCAAGCACTCACTACATTTGTATATCAATGAATTCTCACCCATTCTCACTATGAATAGTAAATAGTATGACATTGAAATATGATATAAGGCACTACAAACAGACCTCGAAGTTATTCTCCGAAGGCAAAACCTTTTATGCCTTACGCGCATCGCTCCTTTCCAAATTAGGAACCTGAAGCAGTCACATCAACTTCGTTTGACATCTCTGCTAAAGTGAGACATATCAGTTTCAATTGCAATTAAACACAGTAGACCGGCGCGTAAGAAGAAGATTGAGGTGGCCTTGTTCCGAGTTGTTCGACCAGCCTTGACAAACAGAACGTTCTAGTGTCAATAATCGGATAAATACAAGTTTAAGTACTTGTGATCTGGTCGGAAAGTACTGAGAAGTGATGGCAGATCGTACAGAATGTTGCTTAAATCCGAAAGGATGGTAGTTTGTTCTCAGTTTGGACGGCCAAGCGTGAGTTACGTGCAGTAAGTCTACGAGCTGCATCAAGACTTGAAGGGGTCTTCTGTAATTTCAAAGTGAAACTGTGGAAAGCAATTGCATGCCAATGTAGATCCATGGTATTGATGAAATTGACTGCATCTTCAGGAACGTGGAGTCGGACAACCTTGCAAATCTTCAGTTTCATTTCGACATGTAAAACATGTTAGCTTTGCAGAGAGCCCGACTCTAAACGTCAATACATAAGATAATCCGTTTCTCATGTTTTCTAATTTGCAGCGAGTAGCTTCGTCTCTAACTCAACCCCGAAAGGCATCCGAGACCTTTGTGCGAAAGGAACATTACTCCAATTCAATTCACAAAATGGCAATGTCAACAGCAGAAACTATGGACATCGGTAGAGGCTACGCAGTTATGGCAACTTTGTGGACTGAATCCGCAGTGGCGGCCCTCGTCGTCTTGATGAGGTTTTACGCGAGGCCACAAATCCAAATGATCGGCTGGGATGACTGGCTCATGGTCATTACATTGGTACTTCCACGCCTGAAAAATAGATGGGCGTCAGATATTCGTACTGATAAAAAGCGTCATCTGAGCAGGCTTTATTTTTCGCATGCGCAGCTTTAGCCACACTCCAGTCCAGCGTTGGCGGCTATAGACACGCAGAATTCCTCTCCAAAGACCAATTATCATACGCTCGCGAGATCAATTTCTATCTTCGAGTCGCTAATGTATTGTCGTTCGCTACTGGAAAAGCCGCCGTTGGGGGTCTCATCCTTCGGGTCATGAGCCCACAGTATAAATGGCGGAAGTGGGTAGTATGGATGATTATCATCTTGACTGCAATTCTCAATGTTCTCACTTGTATCTTTACATTCGTTCAATCTGTCCCAGTCGAGGCGAACTGGAAGCCAGGTGTGCCGCACGAATGCTGGGGAGAGAGAACGCAGTTGTACTTTGCCTACTTCACGGCAGGTCTGTACTCCACCCATTGTTTTTTCTGTCCAAAAGATAACAAGCAACTAACTTAGCGTGTAATAGGTGAAAACTTGGCGGGTGATGTGGTTTTGGCGGCAATTCCTACGACGTTCATAGGGAAATTAAGAATGAGCCGAAAAAGACGAACCTATCTGTCGGTTCTGTTAGGCCTAGGGTCAATGTTCGTTGGGGTTGCTTCCTTATTGCGAATTTCTCTCTTTTGATATCGAAATTTTCTAATACCAAATATTCTTTCGTCGTCTAGGGCTACTGTTTGTGGGGCCGTGAAGATAACGGAGCTCTATTCGATTGCTGGGGATGTGTACAATTTCACATGTAAGCCCACTCGAATATCATCTATCTTAGAGTATAAGAATCCAAGACTGAGCTTATGTTTAAGGGGATGAGTTTAACCTCACGCTTTGGAGTCTTTCGGAAACCTTCGTCGTCATTTTCGTCGGTTGCCTCCCAACGTTGATACCACTGTGGGATAACATCATAGCCAGAAAGGCGAACAATTACAGCTATTACCCGTACACAGACCATGCATCGATACAATACTGGAATATGTATAATGGACGCCATTCTGATTATCTTCCTGCACAATGGCAAGCCCCTCAAACCTTTACATTGACGACAAGAACCGACCGCATGCCATACGCCGGCGGTGGCATATATGAATATCAGACGAGCCGAGCAGTTGAGACTACGACTCATATTAGTATTAACTGCAATGCGTGGCCTGTGCAAAACCCATTATGATTGTGCTGGATCCTGGAAACCTGTCTTCCGGAGGTTGACTCTTTGTAATATTGGCTTGATATGGATTCGCGCTCAAAAATTTGTCAGTATATAAAATTTAGATAGGCTAGAGACCATATAACATACAATTCTGCCGTTACAAAAGTAGATACAATCGACCAATTCCAATTTATAAAAAGACTTCTACGTAAAAATAAATTGTGAGATAAGATCATGGCAAGACGACGTTAAAAGCAACTGACGAAGTGACTCACCCGCTATGTATGCGTTTCAATTCCCCAAAACACATCACGGTATATAAGGGCGAGATGGCCTAAAACACTGATTGTTCCATTCTATGATATCCATATTCCCCGAGAAGACCACACACAAGGCAACCAGCAACCAATCGCGACCCAGGACCAAACCACCATGCACAGCTCGCTGGCTGCTTTAAGTCAACTGTCGCAAGCATTGTACCGAGCGATAATGCAGTACCCAGGCAGCAAATAAGATAATAGAGAAAGCCCAAAACCAAGAACGACCTGTGGAAGATGCGTAATGCGTTTGGCTAGGGGGTAGAGGCAGAGGATCAGGGTGGTCAGGCATGCATAATTGCGAGCTGCGCTAGGAAATGGAATGCAGAGAGCGCTGAAAAGGCCCATCAGGAAGAAGCTGAAAAACAATTGCCTGTATTGTGGAAACTGCACGACGAGCAAGAGGACGGAATCGTGTGCGCTTTACCTGTCGATCAAAGTCCTGGTCGAAGATGTCGTTCCAAGTGCACACAACGCCGCGTAGCACGACCGTCCAGGGAGCGAGATAAACAGTCACCGCCAACAAATTGGGGATATCTGGTAATGTGGTACAGGCTGCGAAGCTTATGCCAATCAGGTAGTGCCAATAAAAGGCATATAAAAGCCCTGTGGTCGATCCAATCTCATCAACTCAGCATAAGGGATCCATGATCGAGGAAGCAAAGCGAAGATGCCATCACCTGGCTCTTCATATACAGTTGGGACTGCTTTCATAATGCTGGGGAAAAAAATCCTAAGACGCCCGAAAAAGTCGTGCCTATGTGACAATTCTCCGGTGCTCGGTTTTCAATGTTGTGTGAAAAGTCCCGGTCTACATGTATTCAGTCCCACGCCGAGTCAAGCTGTTGATATATATATATATATATCTACCTAGGTACCTTCATTCTAGAATTTGCCAATGTGCAGATCTTCCCGAGGTCCAGGGTTCCCGGATCGGTAGTCACGACTCGAATACAAAGAAGAAGAAAATTTCATGTAGCCCATTGTACCCCAAATATCCAATCATTGTTCACCCGTATACGTAAGCCTTGAAAGCTTTAAACCCGTTGGCAGATGAAACCCCTGAGGGCCCTGATTACCCCGATGGTTTCATACCGAATTGAGAGATCCGATTTAAAGAAACTTTCAATGTGGCTCCATTTTGCTTTTCAACTACGGCTAAGGGCGAGAATTGAGATTAAGACTTCTTTGTGTGCATGGGGCCCTAAGAGAGTGTTGAAGAAAGAAAGGGGGGAAAAAGGCCGAATGGTAGGGAAAACTCGGAAGATGCATTAGTATATCAAATATATGATGAGTGAACTAATTTCATGAACCAGGCTTTATCAATTAAACTCTACTATGTGTAGAAAATCGCTCATACTAGAACATTGCATCAAATTAGTCAACGTGTTGAGAATAATATTCACCGACACAGACAAAGAGTCTTTGTGTGAAGATTGACCATAAGCTCCTATGTCGTAATCAGAGATAAAAAATAAGCTGAACGATCACAGATCATCTAGTATCGACATCTGTTCAGGGCAAGGCTCTGCTTGTTTTGTGCAGAATTTTATATTTTTGTAAACCTATACCTGCCATAATGTTTTTATCCTGCAACAAGTGTGGAATGGAGTTTATTTACCAAATGAAGCCCCCAAGGTTTGCAACAACGGATAGCCAAATCGATGACTTACTAGCTTACTACTGTAATATACTAATATTAGAGGACAAAGCAGTATTATTGATTGAGAGGTCGATAGATGGAGACACGACGCCCGAATATGCACTACTGCTGTAATTGTATGTTGGGCTTAGTATCACTGAATTGCCCGACAGTAGTACTTAGAGATGAAGTGGACGAGACATTTGAGAATCCAAAAAGGGAGGGAAAGGGGGGCATCACACAATTATCAGCTGTATAATTTATTACAGTATATACTACATATCGCATATCCTATGGCGATCATGGAGATGATTTGAGATGGAGGTTGTCCTCGTTTTCATTCCCTAACCACTGCGTAATCAACAAGAATTACACGCAATGCATTAGCACACCATGCCATCCCGGGGCCGATTCCATTGTCAACTGACTTTGATTCGACTTCATTTGAGTGGTGGGAAGTTGAATGACGATGCGTTGCGAAGACGTAACCCATCTTTCTGTTCGATAAAAACATCAACAGCGCTATGCTCGAGAACCGTGAATTCAACAGACACCGGCACTTGAGGCTGATCAGGAAAAGCTTGACTATTATTACTACATGACAGGTGCTATCCCTGGAGATCTCTACGCGGTCAGCACAATGCTTGCTCCAGATAATAAGTTAAAAGACATATATGACCACTAAATTGCCACCCCATTAACGGGGCCTGGTTTTTAGGTCAATGGCATATATTTTAGTTCTTCATAAGTTCAAGTTCTCCCAGACCAAGGACTGGGAGGATGAGTTACGTGCAAAAATCCTTAACACCTTATGCAGAGTGATTTACTACTCTACAACCCCCACTAATCTTCCAACCATTTCACAAGACTGGCTCGCGCCTTGGGATTCTATTTGAGAAAGGTAAGCATCAGCCAGTTAAGTCTATGAATTTACTGGATATCTTGATTACGGTATGCGAGCCGTGAGCCACTTTAGTTAATAGTATACTCACGATCGCCGGGACAACATTGAAACTCCACGTGGTGACTATTCAAGAGCTGATGTTGTTCCTTTGTGTGTTAATTCAAAAGCAGCATTTCTTCATCCCAGATTTCCTATCTCACGATGTAATCGAGGGTTGGGTTGTCGGCTTTGTGAGCTTCGGTGACGTCCGCTTTGGCGATGTGTACCTCTGCTAAGTATGTAGCTTGCTCTTATTGGCTGACGATCTTATCAATCTAATTCACCGAACCTTTTATGGTTAGTTGGGTAGTGCAGGCTTGGTCATTGCAGAGGTTTCAAAGACTGAATCTAATCACGGACTTCTGGAGGCTACAACTGTTGAGTAGAAATACTTACTCTGAATAACCAGCAATAACAATTTCTATAAAGTCGGACGCAACATTAACATCTAATCCGCTCAAAGTCAGCATTCTCTACTCTCGGCATTCTCGGCATCAGCAAAACCATAATGTCAGAGCAGAAGCTTAAAATACCGAAACGAAGAAGACCTCTCCAGAAGAAGCCCAATGATCGTGACAGTGATGAGAGTGATATCAATGTATGAATTTGCAATATCTTTCTTCTGTATCTCCAATTGACGGAATTTCTGCAGGATACCTACCTTTGTGATACTGAAGGTTACGCGCTAGACAATTTGCACTACTACAAAATTCGTCTTCCGGGTGGACGTGAGATACAGACTCGGCCACGACTAGATAACTATGTCGATTTAGTCATCGGTCCGGCCGGTAGCAGGGACAAATTCTTTCTTCGGGAGGAGTCGTGGCGCACCGAAGCCGTCACGGAGATCCATTTGAAGATAGCGAATTATGAAGTTGACTACTACCTTGATCCGAACGAGCGTACGGGTATAGTCTTTGCCATGTGGCAAGATTTCGATTCTCAGGATAACCATTTCGTTATTCGTGGTCGAAGAGTCGGTGGCCGAAATTTTATTGGATATGTAAACGAAGGTGAGAGGTATGACTTCTCGCTAGGAACCTATGACACTGATACGAGTCTCAATACTATCGCTCTCTCCCGCTCATCTGATCTCACATTTGAGGTTGAATTTGTGTGCGTGTCTGAGAAGGTCTAGTTTTATTGTTCTTTAGTCTGATGAGGATGTTATCCAATGGACTTGCACATTCTTATTATGCCTATTTTGTATGTATGTATCTAGTGGCACTTGTGTTAGTAGAATTGTGCAGGATGGTATTGATATTCGAGTTGTTCTGGGGCACTCCTATCTTTGACCAGCGTTGTTTTCATTTGTGCCCGTAAAGAATCAGTAGGTTCAATCCCCTGCTTGCTAGATATCTTGTTGTTAGATAACTCGGTTATCCGACGAGGCAGAAGCTGAACCTTCAAAGCTTACTCCTCATGATAGTGTCAGAAGGATCGTCTTGTTCTTTTGAAGATCAACTCCAAGTTAGGGCAATACTTGAGCACCTACCTAGTACATCTCACTCAATCAGAAGCCACCTTATCAGAGCTCGAAATTATCCTCATCTTTACCCTTGTGACAGCTCACAAATGACCCCACCGAAATGCCTAAAAAATCCCTTCATGGAAATTCATGTATATACAGGGAGACAGAGAACAGAATACATACAGGTCTTGCTAGTTACTTCTTCTGTTTTAACCCCAGTAAAAAACTGTTTAGAATTGGCGTAGAATAAACCCACCAAGCTGACAGTTGTGTCTTTATCAAAAGCAGCAAATGATAACCAATCTCATTATTCGTCCACCAAGTCTCGGTAGTTGGAAAGTGGTATCTTTGTGTGTGGTGTATCACTTTTCGAGGCATGTACTCACTCGAGAGATGATCTGTTTGGCTAGTGTACGCGCAGATATAGGCTCATGCGCCGTGCCATCTAGAAGCTGCTGCAAAACCGAGTGAAGGTATGGATAAAAGCAGCTGAAGGAGGATTTCCTATTTAGGAAGTATCTCGTGTTCGAAATTCAGATTGACTGGTGACGCGTCAATCTCACAGGAGGCAAAATATAACCTTCGGGACGATATGAGCAATTTTATACCCCATGAGCTCAACTAGAACACTTTGTATTTACTTTTGAATCACGCACAATTTCTACACTAGTGTCCCTCGTTTTCTTTGAGGACGCAATCTCTGAAGCAATATCCCTCTAAAGCGGACTTAGTTTAGATAGATCCAGAGTTAAAAAGACCGATAAAGATGTTGAGCAGTTCTCAAGTCGTCAAAATCTGTACGAGCCTTCGTCTGATAGAATAAAGGAGATATCAACTAGGGTTAGGACAACAGATGATCATGTGACTCACCCTCCTCAATGCGTCACCTTACTATGTGACGACACGATACTTTACTCCTCATCTTCGACATCATCACAATATTCCATCAACAGCTTCGCGAATCCATCTCTATTGAAACTCGTTGTCAATCATGGCAAGTACGAACAGCGGTCTTCCTGTCGCGCGGTACAAATTGCCCATTCCTCCTGGCATCAAAATCGCCAACACAAAGCTTGAATTCGCCAAACTCCAATGGGACAATGAAGGCGCACTTGTCTATCCCGAAAATGGTGGATACTACCTCAAATATCCAGAAGGCAAGGTCGTAGCCATTGCTTCAGACCGGCTATGTTCGATTACGGACGACTCGTTCATGTCGTTGATCTACAATCTGGAGAGCGAGGGCCTGTACGAAGAGGCTAATGAAAATATGGAAGGTTTACGCAAGGCTGGGATTGACGCCGATAATCTCAAGGCAGAAGCGAGTGATGAGATCAAGGCTGGCTGCTGCGTTATGGACGGTGATTTTAATGACGCCGATGATGATGTTAGAGGCTGAATCTTTTCTGCCACTTCAACAGAGTGTGTACATGAATTCTCAATTTTTAGGAGTTGGCTAACCTGTCATAGGCGTTGATAGCCTATCTACCTTCGACACTATGCTGTATCGGGATGCATATTTCTGAGTCTAGGCTTCTGAATGGACAGAATTGGGGTATTCTGACTGGAAACGTATGTCTAGTATACGTTGCTATTGAAGTTATAATAGCATAATCATCAAAGAACGATACAACTACAATGAAATATAACAATATAATGACCCTTCAATACCATAAGCCATAATTAAACGAATGGCTAGAACTTTAGAGTATGAAATCACCCCTTCATCATTCATTATCGCATCCAGCAGAGTCTGAAAAATGTGTGCTATACTATAATTCCCATATCTGATCTCATCAGTAGCACCTTTGGTAGATAGAGCAAATATAGCAGCCTGGGTAAAATGGGCATTTCCCCGGTACGCCAGGATACGCGCAAAACGGATGGCTACATCCCCTCATGGCTCCATCACCCTTTAGTCTCTCCATATTAGCCCCGTTCTCTCGTAGTTCTCGTAATAAATTGGCAGCTTGTTCGTGGTTTCCTTCGTTTTCGAGCGTGCTAGCAAGAGACATGTACCGCTGATCCAGTTCCATGGTCAGGTTGTCAGATGAAACCGCCACGATTTCACCATTACCTGGATATTTAAGATACCAGCCGCCATTTTCTGGACCGACCAGTGCGCCAAGGTTCGCGTCTTGAAGTTCGCGAAGTTCAGGGCCCGTCTCGACTATTGGGACGTTGGGTGGGAGTGGTTGCTTATAACGCAGAATGGTGTCATTGGCGCTTGCAGTCGCCCACAAAAGTGGTAGACAGAGGAAGATAGTCGACAAGCTTGAAGTAGTTTTCATGTTTGCGGACTGCAATAGTTTGGGAGACTTCTGGAATGATTTTGACACAAGTGCTGCTGAACAAAGAGTCTAGGTGGGTGAGAGGCCCTCTTTTATAGACCATCAGTTTCCAGCACCTGCGAGATGAAGCATCTCAATCTTTGAAAGCTGAGCTCGTATGTGTTGATTTAGATAGCAGTGTAATACAGACAGAAGCGCCATGTCCCCCACCGCTGCTTTGGTGTATCCCATGCCTGAAATGCTCGTTCTAGACAAGTTAGAAGAACCTGTTGACGTAAAGCCATATTGAGTATGTAGGTGTTAGGTTTACGCACTAGACCAACGTATACTATAAAATTTGATATGTCAGATAACTCCACTGTGAGCCGGAAGCCGTTATTAAGGGATGTTACAAGTTACGTACTGCCATTCGCGGGCCTCCACAGAGTACATGTACTACAGGACTCTAAAAGTCTCGTTTTTCTGTTTAGATCTACTTCGTCATTTGGAAAGCAAGTTCCGCATCACATTCGTGACATCTTAATATGCTGGGTATTCTTTGAAGTAGCTCCGAAGTTGCACAGGACAAAGAGTATTCACCATTGTTGCAATGCATTGTTTTTATACAAGATATAATACCATGCAACCCCATCAAGAGCTATATCTTCTGGGGCGAGTACTGATAACCTTGCAATAACAATCCTACTCTTGATATCTATACCGGTTTATAATAGACCGGACTGTTATATTTTTCTGGCACTCAACTCACGGACATGTGGATGTCGTACAACGGACGTACAACTACAGGTCTGATATTTTGCGCTCTCAGAATTTGTTCCAAGGGAATTTCCGTTGTAATAACTAGCCCATCGGGCCATTTTGTCGGTATCCCATTTCTCTAACTTTAAAAGTATCGTATATCAGCATTCCATAAGCGGCCTGTGTAAAATCTTCAAACGGTGCAATCAGTGCAGTCAGTCTTGCAAATGGCGAGTCCTGCACAATTTCACCGTGACGGGTACTAAACCAAAGACTAGAGGGGAAAGTTTTAGAAGATAAGGTGTCGCAACATATGAGGCATTGTTGCACTCGGTGCAGGCTGCGATCATAGCTTGGACAGTAAGTCACCCCTGATCGAGTTGATGAATATCGTCAACTAGACCAAATTGAGCATTGCATACATTAAATGCTGTTGAAGTTCAGGTGCATAAATTGGGTCTTTCGGCCCAGAAGTACGCAAGCTCCAGATTAAGGAATGACAATATCACATCTACGCTTGTTACGGTCCTTGCTGAGCTTGGCCAGTTCGTTGAATTGCTCAATCAGACGATGGCGAACATGATGAGCCCGCTTATGCAGGCTCCCTTCATCCGGTGCGTACACTCCTTCCTTATGGCAATCCTTGTCCAATTTCTCAAAACATACTTGGTGGGAAAACTCCTGCAAGGCCGCAGCATCAGAGCCCGTATCGTATGGATGAGCGGAATGTGCTTGTAGATCAGGATCAAGCACCAGTGGTACCCCGTTTTCGACACCTTCTATAGATTTTTCGGGAAGAAAAGCGGCGCGGTAAACGATATTGCTGAATCCTTCAATTGCGGTTTGGGGGGTTCGACGGAGCGGAGAATTCAGAATCATGCCAACATGTGAGGAAAGGTACAATGCAACTGTTTAGCTTGTCAAAATTCTATGAGAGACAATTCTGGATCAGGGATGATCCTTGTCATTGCCAATGTTCTGGACGCCTTCGGCATGCCGAATAATATGAATACAGTAGTGTCGATGTTCATTGCTAAATCCGTTTTGAGTGACACTAGCCAAGGACATTTAAGATTAATAAAGCAGATCCAATGTCGAGTAACTTTCAAAAACATGAAGATATTTCCAAAATTGCAGCCATACCTACTCCAAGCCTACTGAAGGTGTTTAGCGAGCTGTGGAACTCCATCTAAGGCATTTCTTGATTAAACTCTACATAATTGGCTTTGATTGGGAACTTTGAAAGTAGCTCTCTTTCTAATTGAATACTACGAGAATCAGTGTTATTTAGGATCAACGACCCCGGTTAGAATCAACGGGAAAGTAAATCTCCCCCGGCCGACTCGCAGTTAATACCGGTTGTGATATTGATAGTTCTACTGTTCAAAGTTCCAACGTTCCATTTTGGTAAGGTGGATATCAAACCTCGGTCGAGCCGCCTCTGATTCCAGCGGCATTTAGGATAATAGATCGCAACCTGGAAGTGTTCAAAACCACTGTCCACAAGTATCAATGATACATAAAGTCTGCTCATTCCAGCCTTAATTGCTGGTTAAAGATATCCGAATATTCGCCGCGACTCAATTCTTATATCGAAACACCCTAACTCGCACATTCTCTTAGACAAGGTGGGAGGATCAGCATGGACTCAAGACCAAATATCAAGATCCTATTGCTAGCATTCCTTTAGCCATAAAATTAGTTACGGCATCATCTTGTAACTCTAGTGCTCTCAACAAAGCCAAATACCCATACCCAATCACAGCAGCTGGCACAACCATACTCAACGTTGCAAATGCCACAAACTGTGATATCGGTCGCATAAATATTGTGGCCGATGTAGAAATCCTCCCCAATGTCGGGCCAGAAATCCTCATCCCACCACAGGTCTGCGAACCCGACAATGAACAACGAGGCAGCCAACAAATGTGTCATGGGCGGTCCACGTTTGTACTAAATGGGGATACATACGAAGGTAAGGCTCTCAAACGCCTCACTGTTACCGTGGAATCTTCAATGGGGAATGGCATTGGAAATCAAAGTGTCTCGGATCCCGTCAACCGGGAGAATACAACTTCAATACCGAGTCAATGGATGATTCAGCCATAGACATTTACCTACGGTGTTTATAAGGACTTAGCCCAGGAGCGCATCTCTATCCGCATCCCCAGTGCTCCCTCTCAAACTCTCCTCTTGATGATGTCTCTGGAGCCCCAACCCCCCTCCCGGTGTATTCATGATTTGTGCCGCGAGGCACGGCCGGCGGAGTAATGGGGGAGGCGAGTCCCCGGGAGACGAAAACGAACAAGACGAAAAGCAACGAAGTCATTGTTGTTGTTGTTGTTGGTGGTGGTGGTGTTGCTGCTGCTGGATCAAATAAGCTTTGCGTGAAAACAGAACATATTGCTGCCAGCAAAGAGAAGAAGCATTCAAATATGTGGTAAACACAAAAGGAATGATAGAAATCTCGTTTTTGGAAGGAAGACTGATGAAAGACGGTCGACTTTTTGGGATTTGAGGAAGAAGGCGATCAGGAGAAGAAGATAAAAGAAAAGAAGGACGAAGAGGGAGGTGAGGAGCTGAAAGGATTTGCAAGTCCGGCAGGTGCGTCCACGCCATGACAAACACTGCAAACGAGACTGATATGGCAGCAGGGTTGGAATGGCCTTTCTTGTGAAGATTGGACAAGGCATACTCATTGCTAGTGGTCAAGATCGGCACCTAGCAAGATGGTCTTGTGTTTAAAATGCTGCAACAAGGATGGTGTAATGACTTACATTCCCCTTTAGGGCATTCTGATTCGAGGTCTCAACATGTTGCTGCTGCCGAGCTTGAAGACAGACAACTACCAAACATTTCGTCAGTTTTCTACTTCTTGCTAAGAGAGATTCTTGTCAGAAGGGGTATAATTACTACCATCATATTGGTGGACGTCTTGCGTAGGAGAACCGGTAATCGACTACGATAGATGTTGAGGACTGAATCGACCCTATGGGTCGAAAAACAAAGGTAATCCCCGGCGAAATTCAAAGGCCGATGAAGCATGTTGTAAAGAACAGACGAACAGTGGACTATAGGATGATGGAAGATAGATAGTCAAGAACTTGTAGAAAACAGAAAGAAAAAAAAAGAAGTATGGAAAAAAGCGGAGCGGGAGATACTATACCTATGTCAGTGTAATCTCGAGGTTAGGGAGCAGAGTAGAACTTCTCGCTACAATCAACAACTGTTCTTCTATTCTTTACAACAGGATTCATCGGCCTTAAAATTCCTTTAAGTCATCCAATATGACCTTCACTTCAGAAACCTCGACGGCAGCACCATGTGTCTCGGCCGATTTCAACCCTGATGGCTTCCAGCTTGCTCTTGGTTGTGGAGGGTGTGCTGGGTGGAATCGTCGTCGCGCAAACCGGTAGTTTCCAAGCCCTTGAGTAGACGGCTCCGATCCTTTCGGAAACCCGAGTTTTCTCTGGCCGATTCACATAGTTTCCCGAGAAGGAATCATCGAAGATATTATCTGCCGTGGCAGGAGCGAAAAGACAGCTCCCGAATCATTGATCACTTGCCAACAAGCATCACCGTCTTAGCACAGAACTGTGACCTCTGACAAGATGAATAGGTCATCGAGTACTGTGACCCAGTGGAATCCGACTCGCCGTGATTACCACCAAGCTACATCGCTTGGAGAAGCCACTTCTTGACAATTTCGACCAGAATCACTTGTTTCATTTCGATGTCGGAGAGACTGTATGCGTTCCCCGTCCGACACAGCAGACATCACTCTTTCCCTGTGTTTCTGATGAGACGTGCTGCTAATTGTGGAAGTGGATCCTTGTCATGCTCTTATGTGTTAAGAGAAGCGTCTGGGCCACTATCAAGTGCAACTTTTGAGATTGATCAAGAACGAAAAGAGGACAAAACATGTTGTCGCATGGGAGATAGTACTCAAATCTTCTCTCTGTTCTAACACACAACTCGATCTCCGCAGACCAATGTTATACCCTTCGTCAGGGTGAGACTACTATTAGTACGAGTCGATTTTGTAGTCCCTTTTGTGGTTAGGTGACCTACCAGGTCTCCTTGGCCCTTGAAATGTTGCCATTGCATTCGAGTACCTAAGTGTAGACGGTTGATTGTACCTCATGAAAACTTGGAAAAAGAAACTCGGTTCATATATCTACCCTTGTCTTGACAGTCATGACGGTTTTTAAAACACAAACATCAAAAACAAAACCAGTCCCACATAACCACCAACACCATCCATTACAGGCACTATAAGAAAGCCCAATTTTGATATATCTAAAACCGGGCAAGAGAGAAAAGGGACTAACGACGTTGTGTCTTCCCCATGCCTCTCTTTCCAGAAAACAAATGCTTCGCCAATGACACGGTCTGATGACGATCAGCCTCACCCTGACGCGCCATACGATTCATTTTCTTCTGTCCCAATTTGGCTAATCGTTCTGCCTTGCTGCGTGATGTGGTATCCGTGACACCATCCGTCAATCTGTTGGTGGCTGCTTGGCTGCGAGCACGGCTCTTGGCGCGCGCAATTGCGTCGCGCGGGTTTGAGGCAGAATCAACGTCCATTGCGTCGTTGTCACCACCATCATTCTCGCCGTCGCGAGTCAATGCGCGGCCGCGAGAAGGTTGTGATTGACTCTGTGCGCGGGTAACAGCATCATAGGTATCATACCCAGCATTATCGAGCGCCTTCTCCATTTCGGACAGTCTCTTAGCCTTCGCGCTACGCGGTATAGCGGCTCTATTCTTGAGCGATTTCCTCAACCGGGCCTCGTTCTTCATTAAAGCCTTCTTCTCGCGGATCAGGTCTGCCTTCATACGGATTTCGGCGTCTTCGGCATCTTCGACGCTGTCGTCCGAGTCGTAGAAGCCTTCCGCTTCGAGTTTCTCCTCTTCTTCCTCGAGAGCAGCGAGCTTGGCTTCGATGTCAGGGTCAACGTAGTCGTAGATATTCTTGCCGTTCCAGATTTCGGGGATCTTGTCGTATTTCCATTCATCATTGGCAAGGGTATAATTCTTTTGCAGATCGACACTGTATACACCAGCGCCGCCGTTTTCTTCTTCGATGTCGCGTTCGAGTTTTCGGCGGTTGGGGTCATCCTTGTCGTATTTCTGGAGGTTCTTGACTGCGTCCGGAATGAAGGACTCACGAACACCGCCAATGGGCTGAGCGACGTGGATACGTGAAAGGACTTCGCCGAGGCGTCCACTGGGGTTTCCGCTGCTGTTCGTACCGGCCTTGAGTTTCTGCGAAACTCGCTCTGCAATAAGCTTGTCACAAGCGGCGTTCTTGACATTAGTCACACCTTCCGTGGTGGTGCAAGAAAGCTGAAGCATCTCAACATTTCCCTGCTTCAATACACTTTCCAACAACTCCTTAGTCTCCGGGTCCAAATCCTCAGGACGCTTGACATCGATCTTGTTAATAACAACAAAAACAAGCTTATTAGCAAATAACGGCTTGATACTGTTGAACAACTTGACCTGGTCGACAACTGAGTAACCGCACTGCTCCGACAAATCCATAAAATACAAAATCGCCGACCGCAAATGCGCAATAGCGGTAATAGACTGCATCTCAATGGTATTCATCTCCTCGAGCGGGTGGTCCAAAATACCAGGGGTATCAATGGCCTGGAATCGCAAATACTTATAATCAAAGTGTCCCACAAACAAACTCTTCGTCGTAAACGCATAGGGTTGCACATCAACATCGGCGCGTGTAATACTCTTCAAGAAACTAGATTTTCCGACATTGGGGTATCCGCAAATCAACAGTGTACGAGTATTGGGGTCAATAGACGGCAAACGACCCAAATGCTGTCTCACCTGCTCAAGATACAGTAAAGGATCTTTAAGACGTCTGCAGATCGTGGCCATGCGACCGAGAGCGGCTCGCTTGAGTTGCTTGCATTGGAAGAGTGATTGGGCGTATTTGATCAATCGGACGTAATCGCGAGCGACGGTTTCGATAAGATGTTTGGCGGTGGAAATTTGGCCGAGGGCGATTCGGAAGTGGTCTGCGTCGTAGAGTGTGTTCATCAAATCCTTGTCTATTGACCTTGTTAATCAACTGCTCCACAGAAGTTTGGGAGATATAAATGCGTACGGAAAGGATGAATATCCTGCAAACGAGGGAAGCCATCGAGGATAGCCTGAAACTTTTCGCAAAAAGTTTCCGATGTGAATTTGACTTTTCTGGTGTAGAATGCTTTTCAATCGTCAGTATGCCTTTAATGCAAGATAAAAATCCGTCGAATGAAATACCTCTAATACGACTAATTTGAAAGCCGGCGCGAATAACAGTCGGCAGTCGTCTCTGTGTGCGACTAAGAACGATATCGAGAAATTCCTGGTTCGTCGGCACAGGAGCGATCTAGCGGATTCAATCAGCAATGAGAATTTTTTTTTCAGCGGGTTGACAGTCAACGTACCTCCTTCCATGTAGTCTTCATGATGGGCAAAGGACAAACGTTCGATTAAACAATGTGCCCAAGCCTGTGTTGACGGTCTCGATAAGTGAGGAAGAAAAAAAAATATTCGTATCAAAATTCTAATCGATTGGGTCGGAAAGCGGGACACCTGACCGCCGTACAGGGAAGGTTTTCACGAGGCGGTGAGTCGTTGTGTGCGGCAGTTGTAGCCGAGTGATATTTCTATCGACGAGGTCATCTCGACTGGATACACATGAAGAATATTCGAATATTTATGATATAATGAGTATTTATTGTTAGATGACGGTATATCGATGCAGAATGGTATGGTTGATGCAATTCTTACACTGGATTACACTGGAATTCGTTGGTGTAAAGCGGTTTTACTGGACATCGTTTTATGCATACGAAGAACCTCATTTCCTATCAAAAGAACAGAGAAAACATTCATAAGCAGAGCTACAGGTATCAACCCTATTGTACAAATGTGTCACCCCGGCTAGAACCATGCATAGACCCCCTCACCACCCATGCCATCCATCCGTCACACCATCAGACCCGAAACAGATGAAACCAGTAGAATGAACCAAAGCATATATTTCAAGCAACTCAAAACGCCGCACCCATTTTCTCCAAGCTGTAAGACCAAGATGTTAAAAGACTTCTTTGAGTAACTTTTTCTGCCGATGCCGACCGATTCTGCTTTCGGTATGTTTGCACTTATTCGTCGTCTACCTGATGTTTGGGGAATTCAAGGACCTATGCACAATTAGAGGGCTGTTAACTCTTGTCATAAGGAGAACTCACCATATCGAACCAACCACCGCCACCAAACGTGCAAGCACTGGGGCCGTAATTCTCGAATCCAAGCGCCTCATAAAACGGCACCATATGGTCATGCGCCAGAAGCGCAATGCGGTCCGCAATCTGTGCCTCCGTGATGCGCTGAATATACGACTTCATCAACGTCGAACCAACCCGCTTTCTTTGGTGTTCCGCCTTAACAGCAAGCGAATGCAATGCTACCGTGCTGCCTTGGTCTTCATGTCCGACGTAGTTCTTCTCGCCGGCGTCCGGAAGACTACGCTTTCTGGTCTGCCAATCCTCGGGAACTTTCATCGATTCCTCCGTGACTCGAGGCGATGATGTGCGGGTCGCAATAACGTGTGCGATCAATTCCGGTCGAGGCTTGGGTTCGCCTTGATCGAGGATCGGTAACGAGAATAGTCCCAAACTCAACTCGGGGCATTTTGTGAGACGATACACGAACTGCACGTATCACAGCATTAGTACTACTTCGACCAGAACCATCGCCAAACAAACCTTCTCCTTTGAAGCCCGTTCATGTTCTGGAAACACTTCCTCTACTGCCACGCAATCCTCAACGTTATTCACCGTCAATACACTCGTGAAAGGATAAAGTTCGTCCAAGGCGGTCCGCTGCCTTCCTTGCGATGGTCGGCGGAATAGATATGAGTAATCGGGAGCATCGTCGTGATCAACCGCAACAAAATCTTCAACTCCTTCTTCTTCATCGTTATCGTCGTCGTCTCCATGTGGGTTGAATGACAGGTAACCGCCTACGGGTCCGGGAATGATGCCGGCGCTGTTGAAGATTCGAGTTAATTCGCTAGCGGTTGAGGCGCTCATGATGTTCTCGTCGGCATCGGCGAGTCCGCTCTCTGCGGGAGGTGATGCCATGTTTTCCGCCATTTCCTATTCAGTTGTTCGTCGGTTGAGCAAGGGATTCCGGGTCGCGAGGGTTTCCACAAGTAATTGCTATGTGAAAAGTCCTTGACCTGGTAGAATAAGGATTGCGATTAGCGACTAAGCTAGAATTAAGATAGGTGAATTCAAAATTTGGGTATGCGTACAGCGTTCAAAAGCAGTCCCTTCAGGCGAGCCGAACGAAGCAAATCCTGAAAGATACACAAACTCGCGCAATCTGAGCTTGGACCCCGCTGTACGTATCGATACGAGAGGTAAAAAAAAAATCGAATACGACGGTAGACTGAAAAATATCTCCTGTACACCTCAAATCGTATGATTGACGGTAATTGTGTACCTAGGCAAGGAGAACAAATCCAGCTGATCTATATAATAAATGCAGGCCAGATCTGAACGAAGAAAGAAGCGATCGAGAAAAACGAAAAAAGAAGATCTGGTGATCGGGACGTAATATTACGGTAATAACCTATACGAGGCATATCAAGTCACAGTAATTTTCGTAATTGGGTACCCCACGATAAGGCTGACCCGTCATTTCAGAGTCTGGACGATCTCTCGATGATCCTTCACTAACTTGCTTTCTGTAGTTAGATGAAGCCATTAATCTGCACAGCGGTGGTCGGACCTGAGTTCCTGGTTCTTACGCTACCCAAGTACAACTGCATAACACGGCATGGATGGTATGCATCCTTCCAGCATTATATCACCAAGGAGGTATACCTATACACCGACTCGATATTCAGCAGTGTAATCCTCCTTCAGAGAGATAGTTGACGGCGACAACTCGAATGACAATGATCACCATAAAGTCAATATCCAGTTGGATGCTGTGCGACATCCGCGCATGTACGCATGCATAAGCTCGCGTCAAGTCCAGTTCATCGCTTTCTGACTGGACAAAAGATGAAACATTTCTAGAAGCTCTTAGTTTTAGCAGACCTGTCAAAAGAGCGGCTTACCTGCATATTCGCCAATCCGTCAACACCCGTCTTCAGGCCCCCGGTGGCTTCATCATGTGAATGGAGGCGCCTGCATGTAATTTCTGTTTATTGGCTGGTTCTCGCCATGCTGAGAGATTGATCATATGTTTCATGTATTTTGTATGGGATTGCTTGCTTATCGGACCGAGTGGATGGAGAACCCCGGACTTTGGACTTTCGACGTCATTCTCGTGGATAATTTTGTCAGTAAACAATACCCAACCATCAAGAAATAAGTCTTTTCTTGTTTAAATAGAGCTGAATCTCTAGTATCCTGTCACCAAATAGATACAATAAAAGTTATCGCCGGCTTATCGCGCCGCAGACGCACCTCACCGTATCCGGAATTGTTCTCCACGCTTTGCTGAGCTGCTCTCTCCATCCCTCCAACTCCTCTCCTCAGTCTCCTCAGTCTCCTCACCAACCACCACCCTCACCCATCGCCCGTTGTTCACTCCTTTTGCGTCTACTGCTTGAACCGCCCTTCCTTGCACAGTCCAGGCCTGAGTCTGTTGGCCTTATTACGCGCTATTAAATATCCCTTTCGGACCTCTTGCTTCTAGCGTCGACGCTAGTGACGTGACCACTTTTCAGTCTGTCAAGTTCGAGCTCTTTCTTCGCTGACTAACTATGTCTTTGGGGTTATAACAACTCATCTATGTCTTCTTTCTTGCTTACTTTCTACAACTGAGCTGTCGCCTTTCTGGGGTTTCCGTGCTCGATTCACCGTCTTGTCATCAGACAACCCCGCCATCGTTTATCATCCGTCGACTGCTCGTCTATCGCTGCTACCTGGCCCAAACTGAGTGAACCGAAACAAGGGATATTATCATATCCATCAAGATGTGAGCAACCTTTCCTCATTTCTAAACAAAGTACTAATAAACAGGCGCATCGCCGTGAGCGTCATCAAGCCCGACCAGTCGGACGCCGACATCATATCCCTCGATGTCGCCGGCGACATGACCCTCGAAGTCCTCAAAGCCGTCATCGAAAGCGACTCCAACATACCTCCCTCCGCACAGCGATTAGTCTACAACAATCAACTGCTAAGCAACGATGCTCAGACACTGGAAGAAGTGGGGATACTGGAAGGAGATATGTTGCTGGTTCATGTTGGAGGGGGTCGACCTCAGCCGACATCACGGAGTTTGGGTGGTCCTGCAGCTGGTTCGCAAGCACTACAGCGACAGCAGCAGCAACAACCGTTATTCGATACTGAGACTCTCCGTTTGAATTTGTTGGGTGACCCCCGAGTTATGGAGACCGTGCGTCGGCAGAACCCAGAGCTGGCTGCCGCCGCGGAAGATCCTCGACGGTTTCAGGAAGTCCTGCTCTCTCAGAAGCGGAGGGAGCAGGAACTGGAACGTGAGAAGGAAGCTAAAGTTGCAGCTCTCAACGCCGATCCGTTTAATATCGATGCGCAGCGGGAGATTGAAGAGATTATTCGACAGCAGGCTGTCACTGAGAACTTGCATAATGCTATGGAGCATCATCCAGAATGTACGTTTTTTTTTTTTTCCTTTGATCTGTTCAGAGCTTGTACTGATCTATTGCAGCCTTCGGCCGTGTGACTATGCTTTACATCCCGGTTGAGGTCAACGGAAAGCCCATCAAAGCCTTTGTCGATTCCGGCGCCCAAGTCACGATCATGTCACCCGAATGCGCAGCAGCTTGCAATATCATGCGCCTCGTCGATCAGCGCTACGGAGGGATCGCCAAAGGAGTGGGAACAGCCAAGATCATCGGACGAGTACATTCGGCGCAGTTGAAGATTGGATCTATGTTCTTGCCATGTTCATTCACAGTCATGGAAGGAAAACACATCGACTTGCTTTTGGGGCTGGATATGTTGAGACGCCATCAAGCTTGTATCGACCTGAAACGCGGCGCGCTAGTCATCCAAGATCAAGCCGTGCCGTTCCTGGGAGAAGCTGAAATCCCGAAAGAATTCCAGGACGAATTTGAGGATGAACCCGTCATCCGCGGAGCAGACGGTGCCGAGATTGGCGCTCGCTCTGGAGCTGTCACACACCAAGCCGAGAAACCGCCTGCCCAGCAGCCGGCACAACCCCAAACTCGAACATTGGGCGGAGCATCCCAACCATCAACATCATCACGCTGGGCCGCAAGCTCAATAAACAAGATTATGGAGCTAGGATTCACCCGCGACCAAGCTATATCCGGTCTGGATGCAAGCAACGGCAACGTGGACCAAGCCATAAATTTCCTGCTTGGAGGTTGATTCCATGTATTGTATTATTATGAACAAGATTTGATTCACGACATAGACAGCATGTTTTTTGTTTCATTGCTCCTTGACTTTCTCCTGCTGTTGCCTCTGCAACACTAAGGCTTCCCTGACCCGTCCATACATCACCACAAATAACGCCGCAGCTAGTTACCGTAAACATCAGTAACCATTCCCACACGCGTAGAGGAAAAAGAGGAGAGACATACAGATAAGCAAATAAGGCCCATAACACCCCGTCAACGCCCATTTTGCGTCGTCCGAGCGATCATCCCACCCCCAGATTTCGACTACGCAAAGTAGCGTCGTGAAGAAGGTCTCCACACTCCACGAAATGACTCCTAGTGGGACGAGGGGGGAATCTACCAACTTCAGCACCGGCCCCAAATTCCTCTCATCTAAAGTTTAACGTTTGGGGATGGGGAGGGAAAGGGGGGATACATACCTTTAACCAACCCCCCGATAGTCACGACGCACACCGGGACATGAAAGAATAACTCGCACCACGTAAACACGACAAACCAACCGGGTGACTCAAGCACAAGTTTGTCCTGATACGTCTCAATGTAAAAGTCGCGCAATACCCGACCTAGCGCGAAGAATGGGAGGTATGGCGATGAAGTGAGCCATGTAGGCCAGAGATCGAGACAGTCGACGCATGTTACGAAGAAGAGGTGTAGAGAGAAGAAGATAGCAATAAAAAGGTCGGGTTTGCGGGATATGAGGGGACGAGACATTTTCTCTATAGAACTATCCCTTCTTCAACGAATTGATGGACTTGGTGTATGATTTTGTACGTAGGGTAAGGTTTCGATCAAGATGAAGTTTACTGTATTTTTTTAGGGGGTAGTGCCGGCGCTAAGCGGATGGGGTAAAGTAATAACAAAGCGGGCGAATCAGCTGCGTCCATTGGATTGAATCGGTGTACAGATCTCCTACTGCGGGCTTTGCTCTGATGGGATTTGTTGATGGGCAGGCTTTCATCCTAACTTAAATATACTGAATTTAGCAAGATTTGTCATTGGAGAGGGACTCAGAGGAGGCATGTCGTGATGCCAACTAAGAAAAGAAGTGGATATTTGAGTGGGTCATCTGATAAGATTGATGGGCCCCCTCATGTTTCCTGTCCAAATTCCTCATTTGCACTGATATGTAGCTGGAAACGCCATCTCTGCTCTCATATACCCTTCCTCTAATTATCTTATTTACTACCATCACCGCATCCCATGGCCTTAGCGACAGTGGCTCCATCCACGCAACAATGACCTTCGGCTTCGGAGGGAGGAGACATCAGCGACCCATCCGACGACCAACAACGCGCCAAAACTTGCTGGTAGAATGACAGAAGAAATTTGGGACGCTCGAATAGACAGCCTGGCACACTTTTTGCTCGGGTTGTAAGAAGTGTTTCGAGTAGGATGTGGGAGGCGATGGTTGCTATTTGTACATACTGTTCTAGGCCTAGGACCTCCGAATCCGGTGTACGTCTGTTTGTATAACTTTCTCCAACCTTATAGTCTGATAGGAATTTTTGGAGGCCATCGTTTACGGTCTCGTTTTGGTGCCCATACAGCAGGTCGGTTGACGTCCGGACTTGCCTTACAAACAAATCCACCTGCAAGCTTGTCACGCGGATGGAACAGGGCATTGGAGGATGCTGGAATCTGTTTGTCCACGGCGTTTGTTGTGACGGTTATACAACACTAGGCCTCTCGCTTATTTTGAATCCAAGTCAACACGCCCAATTTGGTGCCGAGCGGGTGGCCCAGGGCAAATGCTTAGTCCCGTGACCGGGCGTTTTGCTCCTTCCATATCTGTCTCGTTTGTACCGTTTGTCGTATCATGGGGCGCACCTGCCTCATCGGGCGCCTCCCCTTTCCATCTCCTTGGCTCTTCTTCCTCCTTCTCCTCCTCTTCTTCTTCTACCTACTCTCCCTCCTCCCGCGGTCATCTTCTCACTCAGATCGCACAAAGTCATCGTCGTTTATCGACTCTCCATCGAAACCAGGTTTTCTAGCATCTGCTTCGTGGTTACTGCATCCTTGAATGCTCTTTTCTTTTGATTCTGTCAGCAATACGTTCTGCTTTCGTTTCTTGGAATCAACCGAAGTAGTGCCACTACTAAAGTCATCGGAGCCATTCTTACGGGCGGAAGAACAGCAGCAGCAACAGCAAGAGCTCTCTGTTGCGTTTCGTTTTTCTATTTTCTTTCTGATAATGTGATAAATTCTTTGCAGACACAAACAATGCACCCTTTGATCCTCAGCAAGGGTGGGTAATGGTGCAGCCCAGTTCCGGGTACTTTGAGTCGAATCGCCACACGATGAAGACCCTACAAGTGATGAACAACGAAGTATGAGTTTGCTAACATTAAGTAAACTATCCCCACTCGAATCACAATCCCGATCGACTTAGACGCCGAATGTCACCCCTGCTACCTTGACTACTGTGTCGATTGGTGGTTCGCCCAGAGCGAAGGCTTCATCAATGGTGGTATGAAGTGCAAATCCCACGGGTAGGGACCAGATCTGACATTGAGATATGCACCTTGCTAATTACCATGAGCGAGCAGGGAGCACAACCCTTTCGGGACGAGTTATGGGTTGTGTTATCGACAGTGACACTCACCGTCCTATGTGCAGTACGTATGTCTACTGACTGCCTCGGACTTTTTTGGTTGCTGATGTCTATCTGATAGCCAAATGAGAGAATCATGATACCATCGCCTTTTAGAATCATCCGCCACTCCCATCAACATCACCACCACCCCGGGGAGGTGTCACTGTGTGCTGTTATGTTTGTATCAGTTTGCCGGGGTTCTCACCGTTCAATTGGCGGTGCGCGGGGCGCTTTACAAGGAAGAAAGTGGCCTAGATCGTCCTGGTGGGATCAAATAGAAGTTTCACCGTTTCACCGGTAGGGATCTTTCTAATGTTGCGGTTTGAAATATGCTAATCGGTGTCTGAGCAGGACTTTCAAGATAATCTTCTATGCAAATGTGCCACCGTATCGAAAAGACGGCGAGAAAAAGATTATACAAACTTGATGAAAGATGTTTGGCATTGAGCATACTATCAGCACAGTCGTCAGAAATGCATTCGTCTGAGTTCCCTGTGGGCGAGCGCAAATGAGTGATTATAGCAGAAATATGGACGCCCTATTTGGGTTGTTGGTAGCATCTCTTCTGTGTATCTCGACTCTCCTAACTACCCCCTTGAATCATATATTGATGCCTTACTGTACATAGGGAGACAATCGTGTTTTGGTGCTGGGACTAGAGGACCCCAGCAGCAACGGCAACGGCAACAGGGAAAGGAACAACGGCAGTGACAACAACAGAGCAGTCTCCTTCAGTCTCGAGGGTGTCGATATTTCGTTCTTCCAAAAGCTCGTACCGGCATCTGACGCGACCAACAAGAAAGCACGAGAAGCCCATGCTCGAGCTTCGCCCTCGAGACGGTCAAAGACTTCCAGACACCGCAACAATTTTGGAACATATCGTCGACCGTGAGCTGACTTTCTGCGAAGGGCATAACGTCCTAATGCCAGAATAACTAGCGGGGTTCTTTGATGTTTTGCCACCAGTATCAGGAAAGAATAGCATTTCAGCACCCTCGTGTGTCCGAAACGGATCAAAGCGACAACCTAGGTACAAAGTACCCTTGTTGAATCACATTCATATCATTCCGGCAATCAATCCATCATATCGCAACCTTTTATTTACTAATGCAACATCAAACAATGGTTTTCTACTATCTAATCTTCCTCGGCTGTATCTCATCACTCTCCCCATTCCATATCGTCGACGCGCCCGCGAATAGCACCGGCCCAAACGTGCATGAGACCGACGATATCACCAAGCCCGATGGCACCGACGTCTGATATGAAGGGTGGGGTTCCACATCTGTTTGTTAAATCAGAGGTTCTTTCACGAGAACCTTGAAACTTTGATCTAGGCCAATATCATTGTGGCGGTAGTAGGAATGATCTGCTACCAAATGTACGCCTCTATTCTTCTGACTACCGCACGAGCTTCATCACTAACCATTCAATTGCTATCCAGCAAGCATACCAAGACAATGAAGATCCGGTTGTAGGACTTCTCTTGTCCTAGCTGTCGGCGTGGTCGCCGGGTCACCAAGAAGTGGTACCAGACCACACCACCACCACCACCACCGAGTCGCCCTCCTCCGCTATCAAGGAGGGTATAGTCAAGCAGGAGAGCACTAGCGCCACCGTGGGTCACTAGTCGTTGACCTTTCAAGGGTCAAAACGAGGAGAGTCAACCAAGGAGTACAGAACGTTTCTGTCACAAGAAGCTGGAGGAAACAAAATTAATATCAGCAACAACCAGCCTTATATTATTCCTTTCGACCATCTTTTCTTTCGGACATCAATACCCAGCGAACGCGATATCATTCACGGAATTACTGTGCTTCCGAGATCATGATCTTGCCACACTCACGTCGAGTAAATTCGCCAATAGTTACCCGAAAAAGCAATCTCAGAACCCCATCTCACTCTCGCTTCACCCACATAATTACTTGTTGGCGGTTACATTTAACCGTACTAGATCATCTACTATGCGCGCTGCGTTCTATTCTAGTGTATTATCCGAACAATATATGAAGTAAAAAGGCCTGAAAATGAAACCCTTACACGTGCGGTAGACATTAAGATCCGAGGAACAAGTCGGGAGATCTCTTTCACTCGGGAATCGCGCCTTATATGTCCAGAATTGACGATCTGACTGAACTGCCTGTACAAACTGCCTTATTGTCGACAACCACATTCGGCGTCTGCCACCGAGCGATCGAATTCGGACTAGCGTAGCCCTAATTACTTAGGTAGGTAATGCATGGAGGTTGACGCTAACTACTTATAGCGGGATAAAGCCCTAATTCAACGTCCGTCCCCTAGAAATTTTGAAATAGATGAAAGGAATTGGGGTATTTCGGGGCAAGGTACGAGTGTATATACTAGATGAGTCGTTGAGATTGCTGGGGGAAAGATAGAAAGCTCCTTCCCTGAGTAGAGAGATCAAAGCACTATAATCGGAAGGCGTGAAGGCGCTGAGAAGAATTGACGCCCTCCTTGTAGTTTTCTCGTTTGCATGTCAACAGCATTTCTTTCGAGCTCGCCCTCACTTTTCCTCAACACCCTCAACCTTGAGACAATACACTTGTCGATTTGCACGTCGGCAATCGCAACACTAGATTCCAGTGAAGTCATCTCGTCAACAATCACAGATTCGAACGTAATCCATCTGCCTTACAAATAGATTTTGTAGTCATGCTCATGTTTTTGTCACGATTAGAATTGATCCCTTTATACTAACACGGAGGAAATTAAAAATATCCTTTCTTTGATCTGCCTCTTTGCCAAATGAACCAAGCAGACAAGTCGCTATACTTTCATTTACAACCATTCAAGCAGATATCAATGACGAGCAAGAATCAGGCAACCAGTACTGGTAGTCTATTGTGGTGCATCAATGGCTTTGCTTGCCTAGTTCGGTTCAAGACGTAGATAGCTTCCTACGCCGCAGAGTCTAATCTTAATCGATTTTACACATCTCTGGTTGTAGAGCCTATAACCCGACGTCCTTTTGGTGAGTGGTCCAACAATCAAGGGTCTGAGTACCTCTCAAGACTGAAAGTTGCTCGATTCAGTTTATGTGTCTAGGCGACTTTGAGTTTTACAACATACTAACAATATTAAAAGCGGGCTAAAAGGTCTCCCTGGAGAACCTGGCGTCATGGAGTCAGTCAGTCATGCTTCTTGTCGTCGATTCGAGGATAGTATTAACCATGATATCGATACCGCTGCAGTGAAATTCGGACACTTCAAATACTAGTAGTGTTACTAGTAATGGTTTTGGGTGGGTTGGGCGTAGATGATCTTGACGTAATCATAGCCCTCTTTACCATTCGAAAGAAAAATGGAATTCTTCGAGCTCTTCACTTTGTTTCAGGGCTCTGCTTTTGCCGGCGTCAACACTGCCGCACCCGAAGTCGTCAAGCTTCGTGATAATGTCGATGATATTGTCAACCCCGGCCGTAAATCATTCCTCAAACTCCAACTCAGGCGCCTCCATCAAGCTATACATAGAGTTTACCACATTTGCGAATTATTATGAGATTAAGACCCTAATTCAAGAGTCAATGGCATTGTGCATCAGAGTTTCGACAATCCTGAAACCATGGCTGGAATGGGAAAGTCCTACAATGCCCTTGATACCAAGTACCCTGACCTTGCTAGTATCAGCGCTCCATTTGCTGCCTTGGTCATTGGCAAGAAGATATACAACCTCGATTCGGGTTCACTGATATTGATGGGGTGACGCTTGTCAGCTTCACTGATTGCTTCGGAATTTCGACCGGAAGAAAACCGCTCAGGCTCTGAAGGACAAGAACGTAACCCTCAAAAGACATTGCTCAACTTCTTTCAATTCTCCCACTATGGTACCCACTTATTGTCTTCGTGAAAGACGATCTGACTAATATCTTGGTTTATAAGACTGGGAAGATAGAGTATGGCGCTAGCTTCTATGGTGGTTTGCTATAGGCAAGTAGGATCCGAGGGTGGAGGACTCCATATTGATAGTCGTTACGAAGATTTGCCAGCCTATGTGGCCCAATAGAAAGTACCCGGTCTTCTTTATCAGCTGATTTTTCTTCAGTAGAAAACACATCAATACAGCAGATCTATTCATGTAGCTAGTTAGCCAAGTAGAATGATCTAGACGACCGTTTCGCTTTGTACCGTGATCATTTCCTGATACCATTACGCTGCCAGTAATCCACAACAAATCAGGCGCAGCGCCTTTTTGTGTTTCTCAACATTCCAGTTACGAGGCTGTCCTCCTCTTCTTTGCTAACAACAACAGCATCCAATCATGCAATGCATCAATACGCCAGGCATTCTAGATGATCACCTATCCTGGTAACACCAACCACAGTCATATGTACAGCATCCACCTAGCGCTCTACATGCGCTCTAAATATGCTCCTCAGTTAATTGCAAATATCCATTGCGTAGAAAATCCAGTTGCCGAATATAACAGCCCTTGGGTTTGTGGAATTGGGCTCGGTAGTATTGACAAGTATTAAACCACCAACATATATCTCTTCATTTTTTCTCGACCTTCTTGTAAAATACTCTCATACTTATCTGTCAGATTTTCCTCAAGCTCGTTGCACTTTTCAAGATTTTTGCGCAATTTCCGCGGTCGTAACTTCGCCCTGGACTAATCCCATACTTTTGAGTTCGATGTTTACTAACTCATCTATCCAAGAAACTTGGGACGGCTTGTTGCGATAGTAGAATTCAACTAGTTTAATTGCATTCTGGATATAATACGCCGTCTTATCGTGATGACGGTCAATGAATAATTGCTCAATTTTTGAAAGCATTTTGTTGCGGGTGTTGGTGGCTGACACGAAAGGGAATACATCGATCAGGTAGCCTTTGGAGGATGGCACATTGATTAAGGAACTGAGTGAGCGCTGGGAGGAGAAGACGTTGATTATATACCTTGTTCAATGTGCAGGCAGCTCTACAACTTACTTGCCCTAATTCGATCGAGATAATATCCATCGTTCCAAGTTGAGATCCATCTCAGCACTGGCTAGAGAGGTAGTTATCTGAGTCTATAACACAAGTCTTGTGAATTAGTTTGTATGTAATTCATTACTGCCCTAGCTTCATATTTGAAGCCTGATCTTATCGATATGCTCACTAAAGCTAATACAGTAGACCCTGGCTACAACGAACAGACGGCCCTCTTTTCATACTAGGTTAGAAGTCATCTATATGAATATGAAGAGTGCTCTACAATGTTATTGATTAGACTGGTTTTCATAAAAGAGTGCTCTCTATCTCCATATGAATTAAAATCTCTAGATATGCGATTTAGATGTTGGGAGGCTTCTGTTCATTATAGCCAGGTTCTTAAGACGGTGTGAATTGCCAATCAGGGGACGAAAATGTCCCAACATTATATTATATCTCAAGCGACAGCTTCGACGACTCTCGAGCAGTATTATACCAACTCGGAAGCTCCTGAAACGCAAAAGACTGTTGCGGAATCTGACTCTTCCGATGGAACACCGACTTGAGACCACGCTCAAAATTTAAAAGGCAGTAAAGGGCACAGGCCGTAGCGAGAAAGGTGAATATCAACGCTACAAAGGCAAATAGTAGCATCATATCTTTTCCTGGGGTCTTTGCTAATAGGCTATGTCCGCATAGAACAACTATGCGGGAGATGAGGTATGCTAGGACACCCAGGTAGGAGATCTGTTTCTGTTAGATCGGTTTGCCGTTTGAAAGAAAGGAAAGACGAAGAAGGCTTACTATAACAATAACCGTTCCAATTCTGTTTTCGTGTCGGATAAAGTACACGCTCAGAACCGTGATCATGACTACAGCAGGAATGAGAGCCATTGTCAATGAGAATTCGGGCTCGACGAAGTGGACGTCGGCCAGACCGTACTGGATGATGAAGCCGACGAGGAAATAAATGTCAAATGTGACCAAAACAAGGTAGACCTATATAGCCATTAGTCTTCATTCTCCCAGCTCCTGGAAGCGTAGGGTGTGAACCTCGTATCCCCTATACCTGAACCGAGTTTTCGGATCCCCATGCACACACTGATATATAGCCCACGAATACTCCTTGTGCAACTGATACGCAATCGGACACACAATCACAGTCGCAGCTCCGACAAGAATCGGCACCATCATCTCCGCAGGACGAATCTCTTTCCACAAGTCCCGCGATAAATCCACCAGCGGCTCGTTAAACATATCTCGATTTGTCTGGATTATAACCGTGCTTTCGTGCATGGATATGTACTGCATGATGGAATATGCGAATATGCAGGCTTTGCTGACACAGATCGCTACCAGTAAAACGTTGCTTTTGTCATGCATAAGTTTGAGGGATAGGAGCGATTCGTAGAAGACGGCGAACATGATTAGAGACAGGTTGATGGGAACGAGGAAGGAGACCGGGACTTGGCTGCCATTTGGACGGATCCATGATTGCCATTGCGAGAGGTTGTAGCTGGGTAGACAGAGATTAGGCATGTAAAATGGTATGTATGGATGACCATCCACCGAGATTCAAGACGATTGCAATCATGTAACTCACATCTCCAGGACTAGCACAGCCACTGCTTGCACAAATACGGTCCAACAGAACCAGCGCTCATTTCTCGAAGTCGGCCAATACATGACGGCACTTGGACGACTTTGTTGAATATGTACGTCGATAATTATAGCCAAGTTAAGTGATAACCATTTTCACAATCCTTTGAGGCGAGAGTTGTGGCATTTCAATTCTAAACCCACCGTCGTATGAGTATGGGACCTGGATGGACTGAGGGAAAATTTTTACTACTCCGTAACAGGGAAAGATTCTCAAGGCGAGCAAGCCACAGTTCTAATCTTGACTCGTCTGGCTAATGGTCAAGTCCCACCGAGGTATCCGATATGATAGGACAAGAATGTGAGACAAGGACTCCGCTGGACCTAAAAAAAAAAAAGATGAAACTGCGGAGAACAACCTGACACAGAGAACCGATTGGACAGCCTTATGTACCAGCCGAGAATGCATTGAATGGAAATGTTCGCATTTTTTTGGGCCATCAAATAATGTCTCATTAAAAACCAGGCACCCCAAGGACTTACCAAGTTAGGGCCTTATTTATTAAGGTTGTCAAAGGTTCTCAGCCTACCTAGCCCTAAAGAGTTCAGCTCGCCCATTTACACTTTTATGTACAGTGCGTAGTGCTTGTTTTGGTGATTTCATCAGATGTATAACAGCATTCGTGAAGCATAGACCAAACAATCCAAAAACCTCTGCACAAGTCAACCAAGTATATACCTAGGTATATGATCGACAGAATGTTTTTTGGAAGCCGACGGGAAACGCGAAACTGAGCAGACCATCTTATCGGGAGGAGAATAGATAGGAGGACTCTGGTGGTGATAGCAGTATTTGCACCAAGCAAGTTCGCTTATCCTCGCATGTATAGCCGTCGCATCGCTTCGTCCCAAGTACCTAGCGATCTGGAGTCGGCTGGGGCCTAGGGACCACTGGACGTAACAATTACAGTTTCAATCACTGGATGAAAGGGGACTGGGTACCGGTAAAGAAATTAAGCCCGGCGACTGTACTAAGTTATATTAATTCATCCCTGACTCAAAGCAATGTGACGAACTTGATTCCATGGTTCCGACATGTCTCTACCGCAACACAATCCCGGCAACGTGTCATGAAGCAGAAGTCTCCATATATCTAGATCTCATATGTTGTTCTACCGTAATACCTTCCTCGGAAGGACTATCCAGCGGCCTTATGACAAAATCGAGATTCCCATCAAAGAAGAAGGGGATAGAGTACCGATCCTTCCCGCTGGTATTGATCACCCGATGGACGGTGCTTTTATATCGTCCACTGGTCCATCGTTCAACCATATCACCAACGTTGACCACATACGCCCCCTTTTGGGGTGGGATGTCTATCCACTCATCGTTCCCCGGGGCCCTCACTTGTAGACCTGAGCCATGTTCTTGTAATAGTAAAGTGATTGCTCCGAAATCGGTATGTGCGCCTGCACCTACAAGCCGCGGGTCGTCGCTGGCAGGATGGGGCGGATAGTGTAGTAGACGGACGCTGGCCACGGGCTCGCGGCAGAAGTCTTCTAACATTCGATGGTTGAGGCTCGGTAGGCCGTGCGCAAGGATTTGCATGACCTGACGTGATAGATGACGGAGTGCATCGTGGTATCTTAAGAGGGGTTCCTTGAATTGTGCGTCCGGGATGGCGTCAGTTGGCCAGAGATTAGGATATTCAAAGTCTCGATATGGCGGCTTTCGGTTCGGGTCATCACGGCCAACGAAGTATCCCTTGTAGATAGGATTCTGTAAGCCTGAGATCTGAAATTGTTGAAGCAGGGAAACCCTGATGTATTCACCTCTTTGAGATCCGGTTTAGTGCTTGGATCCAAAGCCTGAGATCCAATTAACTCATAGCCTCTTCCCTGAGAGCCAACATAGCGCTTCTTCATATCTTGGGGAAGGGAAAAGAAACTCCTTGCTGCTTGGAACACAAGCTCCTGAAGGTCGGGCGGTATTCCGTGACCAACGATCTGGAAAAATCCTACTGCCGTGCAAGCATCCCTGATCTCCGAGACTACCAACTCTGCCTCTTTGGAAGAAGGGTTGACAAGGAAACTCGATATGTCAACGGTCGGAATGACCACTCGGCTGTCTTGGTGCGGCATTCTGGCTCAATGATATCTGAGAAGGCTTCGGGATACTTCAATTATGGAGGTGAGCATTGAACCGTCGAGGAAGGTCTTCTTGTATATAATATGCAGACTAGGATCCCCGCGAAATGTGCTCGTTCAACTAGCATGACGGCGTCCTCCGATAAGGCACATCCGGAGAAGCTCCTCTAAGGACTTCCCCACCACCTGAGATAGCAAGATAGCCACGAACCATATCGTCTTCTCCAGTCTGGAGGAGTTATCTGCGCCCTCGGCCGAACTTTAGCCCCACCCTTGAACGAAGATAGAGATCTGACTTGTGTGATAACAGTCTCTGAAGTTCAGTCGCTTTCCCCGCACTAAAAGAGCAGGGGGGTCCGCTCAGGCTCAACGACCTAGCATCGTGACTGCTGGATTGAGGCGTCTAATATCTCTTTGAGCACTTGGTTATGTATGGCTTATTTGATTTGATTTAGTCTTCGGTTACAGGCATAGAAACGGTGAGAGACAGAACCTGAAGAGAACGAAAAGAACCTTTTAAGCAATACACTAATTTGCAAATCTCACACTGATGCTGGATTGCAGCAAACTACCGATCTACCTACAAGATTACTGCTCTGGAAATGAACTATCTGGGATTTTGGATATATTTTTCATAAGAGTATATTACATGGTAAAGTAACATATACAGAGACAGATCGTCCTCTCACACAGTAGCTTATTTTGAATCGGATATAGAAGTCTTCCATTTGGAAGTCGGATCGAGGAGCGGACATGTACTTGCCGCCACTGTAAAACTCCCTGTAGAACTTCTTGTCTGACTTTTGCATTGGTCCTCCAATTCTCCCGACAACTTGCGAAACAATCGCTTGAGGATAGAGTTGCGCCTTTGGTAGGGCGCTACTAGCGAATCTCTTTGATAAAAGTCTGGAGCCATTGATTGTGGCATGAGATTTATTTCCTCATTCTCTGCTGTAGGTTTCAGAAGTCTAGAGGTGCATTATGTTCAAATTGGATGAACAGCTGTATCGTCATTCGAATTGGATTGCGAGCGAGCTGCGAGCTGCTGAGTAATTTGAACAAACTCAGGATAAGTGCGAGGAAGAGTAAGTTGCTGAGAGGGCTGAGTGCGAAGCGTCGAATTGAGGCTGTTGCGAAAGATAGATAACTTATTGACGTCAGGCCGCGAGCCTCATGAAGAACGCGTAGAAACTTCGCCCCAAATTGTGATATAGCCTCGGAAGGGGCTCGTCCAAGGGAATAAAGTTCATCCTTCAGCCTCGTGTGTCTTGGTGGGATTGTCGTAAAGACGTGCAAGTTGATCGAGAATTGTGTTGTAATCCCATAAGCTGGAGGATTCAGCGTCGTTCGGCTGGGGCAACACCATGGGCTTGCACACATGATTCGAGATTCATATACACATAGTAAAACTGAGCAATGTTGTCCCCGATTGCATCGGCATCCACATGGAGCTTTGCTTCGATCGAAGGGAGCCAAGTATGGTACTTTTTGAGCTGAGCCAGCAAATTTCTAAGGGTCTGGTAACGTAGGCTTGGGATGGGACATGGAAGAAGCAATTTGAAGTGTGAGAGCTTGTACGACAGTGCTTAGGCGTTCAATATCCGCACTCTGAGCCTGAGGCCGATTCCAGAGCTCGCTGATAACGTTCTCGATTTGTTCCATGTTGAAGCGTAGAATCTATCACAAGAAAAGAACACATTTTAAGGAGAAGTGATGAATGAAAAATGGGGTTCGCGTTGTTCACGGTTCTGCCTCTTGCTGAATGGAAATTGACTGCAAGAAATTGAGCAGGGAGAATGTTTGAGGTAACGTAGGATAACCACCGGCGATGATGTGATGATTGTGATATAGTAGAACTTGGGCAGCAGATCTCAGCTAGCCGGAATTAGAAGGAATCAAGTTATTGTTATCAGGCGAATTAGGCCAAAAGAGGAAAGGGTGATGCTTGGTTCAATGTGAGGGCTTCAAGTCAAGATCGTTGGGTAACAGATAATGAGTAAACTAAGCTTGGGTAGATGGAGTCATATAAATACACAGGCGATGAGTTGTCTTCCTCTAGAATGTTTTAGGCATCATCCATCATCAGCAAACAAATAGATACATGGTTCAGACAAATATAACATGGAGACAAACACAGCCGGCGGACAATTGCATTGCAATAAAGCCTGATATATGGCGACATAAAGAGGGACTAAGCTGTGAGGTGGAAAAAGCCGTCACATTGAGTAGATATAATGCAACGTTGGTCGAATATCGATAAATGTTTTGTCCGTAGATTGCTAGTAATATGTCCTGGATAGCTAATATCAACATCTCGCAGGAAGAGAATCGCTTGTTGACTTGATGGCTTTCTACACGTCGAGGGGAGAGATGCTTGGAAAAACGATGGCGACCTGAATGAAAGAGTCGCTGGAGGATGGGGTTGCGCCAGTGGAACGGCGCCATTCGCGAACTTTCATAGGAACTCTCTGAAGCCAGTGGTTGTGGCATCAATCCTGTCATCTTTGTTCCAACACCTTTGCTAAGCTTGATTTTCCCGACTTCCACAGAGCCAGTCTGGACAGCTACTGTTCTTCCTCCTCTGGGAGGGCCTTGGTAGAAATGCTCCTACTCCACGCTCCCAATTGGCGGCGAAGATCTAGCGAGTCCAGATCTTCGACGGAGTTCTAAAAGTAACAGAGTATTTGGAATGGTCGTCGAGTCGCTCGAGATTCGGATCCACCAACTATATAAAGGTTGCTAATTGTAAAGGCGCCCACATGATGATTTTGTATCCCGAGGTGGACACTCTGCGAACCATGGATGTCTCCATCGCCGAGAGAAGGGGCCCATTCTTGTTCTGGCTTACGTGCCAGAAGACGCGCTGGACTCAACACGGTCACGATTGGTATCCAGCGACTTTCATAAATGTCAGGCATGCCTACACCCCTCTTCAGTTGCCTGCTCAATTTGGATTCACAATCCATGTCGGTCGCTTGGCTGCTCATTCGAGCAAGTGGACGGATGGCCGGCTTTGTGTGTTCGATGACTGTTGCATATTTGCAAAGTCGTTGATTTCGTCGTTGTTCTGAGACTCCCAATGTTTTAGAGGTGCTTGACGGCTGTATCTGGTTCCGGGGTCCTCCTCGAGGAGGAACCTTCGACAACGAGAGGATATGGTAAACGACACGTGCGGCATTTCGATGGAAGAGGGACTGCAAATACCCATCTAGCCTCTGGAGGTGGAAATCCAAGGCCTTGCTAGTCAGTCATTCTGGATATCGTGTCAATATCCTTCCGGTCATACCAGATGTTGATGAAAATTGCTATATTTCGACTCCCATTTCTCGGCTAGAATCGAAGTAGAGTAAATAGTTCCTCAAAAACCGTAAATATTGTATATGCCCTCGCGGTCCTCCATCACGCGGTGAATCTTAATGGTTCTAATACGACCATGAAAGCATGCGCGACCTTCTTACAGCCGGACATCAAACGGTTCCAAGCGAAACAGAAAGACCATCTGGACGCCAACCAGACTTTCAAGATTGGGGTTCAAGTAGCGGTAGCTTGTGAAAGAATGACAGAGAAGATAAAGAAAACCATGAAACTATTTTCTAGTTGTTCGTTCTCTCAAATACTCCCGGGGGTCTTCAGATGGAGATCCTCATCAAACGTCACCTAATCAGTCAATGTGACACTTGCTCATTCCTAAGCTCTAGGGCAGCGCTGTCGACGCAAAACTAAGCATACAAGAAGGAAGAAGAAGGAAGACTCTGAGCAGCGCTCGCTACAGCTCTCTTTATACCCCGCAGGATCAATGGCGGTGAATAATCGGGAAGGCATGACAACAAAGGGATATCCCGTCGTGAACGGTAGTTAGGGCTAGGGTTCGTAGGCTGCGTGACGGCGCCGGGATGGTGCCGCTATCGACTCGCGAGGCCTACGACCGTCACAGTCAAGGTGCGCAAGAAGCGATTAGGGTTGTGCCGGAATGACTGCGGCCAGCAGACTTCAGGGCAATGAGCCGAAAATAGAGAGCCCTTGTGAATTTCAGCAAGTCCTGTACCAGGACTCGATTCCGGTTGCATAGTGTGCTCTGCAACAGGATCAGTAGGTTTCTCAATGTTGAGTGCCCACAGCAACGTCGCCATGGCGATGGACATGCCCCGCTCAACGAGATGGATGCCAGTAGTAGCATTTTCTTTGCTGAACGGAACATGCCTCTCTCAATCCATTGTCGATGATTCAGAATCATGTCAAGTGTTCCGTAGCGCAGCAAACATGTGACTTGATTTGATCCAAGCTGTTGGATCAACGCCAGAGTTATTCCAAACACGGATTTTAGCAAAAACGGAGCGCTCAAATGTGGCAGCCGATCGGTTGCAGACGTTTCGAAAGCAAGATTGACGATCGCTTGATCGGTTTTGTTCAGCTGCAGGATTAAATATTTGTCTCCGTGTACTCGAGCCCAGAGTCGCGGACGCCAATAGGGCTGAACTTTTCCCGTGTGGTGACATGCTTTGATGTCGGCAGCAAGTCTCGTGGCAGCCTAGTAGAACTCACGTCCTACCAGGCTCGATAGACTCGTTTTGTCATTTGACGAACTCGAAGCAGTTCTTAGAGATTGCCTGCGTCACGGTGTGGCATCAAAGGTTCGATTGAGTTCGGCCGTAGGTTCGACGGACGATGAATGCGCAACATGGCCAGATGAAGAGAACTTTAGAAGAAATATAGTCTCGTAAATCTCCTGGAAATATTGAACTCCTTCGCGCGTCGACAGTAGTTCGGAAAGTCCGTTTGACTAAGCCCATGAATGTGCAACATAATATGTGCAAAGGATATTATACAAGAGATCAGTCCTGTATAATACCTCTTTCTAGAACACATTGCACCTTCGCCCCTTGACATGAGTCCGAAATAATGACCTCAGTTCGCGCAGGGTTGAACCCTGGTCAGTGTCGGTCCGGTCGTCGAGTCCGAAAAAAGGACAAAAGTGCGCCAAAGGCTGAGGGCGCGGATGGGATGAAACATGCTTGTTGAGCTGTCCACCGTGCGCCCGAGGTTGTGGCTGAGGCTGTAGTCAAGCAGGTTCTCACCCAAAGAACGGACTATTTGAATCGCTCTCCAGCAGAAGTTAGTTGTGCTGGAGTTCCCCCGGCTTTGTGAATTGTAATTGCAGTCTGTCCAAATGAGTCTCCGTTGATGGTCTTGGGAGGTACCAGAGCCACATAGGACAAGGTGTCGTTCTGAATATCAACACCTGGCTTTGCGGCAAGCATGGCATGCGAGCCACGCCTTGGGCCATGAAATCTTGGCCATGATTTGAGAAATGGACGCAAACAATGTATGAACTCAGGATAGCGGTCCACCTCTTGCGGGACCTAGGTGCCGTGCTAGAATTTGAGCCTTCCATTTGCTGTCTGAAGCGCCAATAGCGCATGTGTGCTGCGTGGCCGTTCGTTGGGCTGGCTTTCTAGCAGGCAATGGTTTTCGCTGAAATAAGGCCCGAGACTTCACCAGGTCCCTCGTAAAGGGTCTTTTCGGCGGTCGTCGTTTGGAGACAAGAACTCGACACGTTGGCTTCCCCGCAAAGCAGATAAGGATGAGGAGCAACAGGAGGATAAGGAGCTCGTTATCTTGAGCGTCTTTGCCATCCTATCTGTCGTTGCTGAGAATCTCCGGTCCAAATTCCATTTCTCCAGTGGGTGATACGAGAATGCATTCTGAGGTTTCCCCGTCCGTCGGAATCTTGTTGACTTTCTCATGAAATTCGCACATACATCATGAAGATGACTTGAAGAAAAACTCCATCCGCATCCTCTGCCATGATGGTGTTGCGGACAGTCCTAATGCAGGACGTTGACGCACTGGTCCATATTCACAATATTCAACTTCCAAGACATAGCGCCTCCGGCGGGTTCATGTATTTGATGAATCTGTTGCTCTTCGGCGGTGGGGGAGATTCGGTACCGAGATCGGGACGTAGGAAATGTAGAGGCATTGAGGGTCACCCTGCTTTTTTTGCCTGGATAGGAGAAGATACAGTCAGCGAACTTGGCGTCAATGGATAGGAACGATCTTCAGATTGACAGAGTTGTTGCTGCGATGACTTACCCATATGCCGAACCCTCGCCACATGAGAAGGGACTCAGGGGATGCTTCGGATGCCGAAGCAATGTAATTCTCGCCAATGGAGGAGCTGTCTGGGATTGTGTGGGTGCTGGTGCTTGTAACAGCAATCCCTGAGTGAAAACTGTGGTGACGGAAGGCTCTTGCAGTTGTTTGCAAAGTCGTCTGCGACGTTCGATTGCACGTTGCCATCCACCACCAAAGCTCTATGCGGAGTGTTGCTGACACCATTCGAGAGATCAAAGTCACTGTGAGTGTAGGTCTCCAAGTGGTGTTGTTCTTTCGATCTAGTACCGAGACAGCTAGCGGAGATATACCTTTTCACACCGCATGCGTTGATAGTCGAAGTGTATTGGTTGGTGGTTGCCCGCCATGTTTGTCTTTCAATCTGTGACTTTGATGTTGAAGCCAGTTGTTGTGACAGGATATCAAAAAATTCCTGTCTCGTCCTGAATAACTTCGAGTGCATCGTGTTGACGTTGAAGACTTGATCTTGCAGGTTCTCGAAGTATGGGTGGTGTATTGGTCGACAGGAGCTGCGAAGTTGGGCTCTACTCAAAGTACAGTATGCTCAAATACTGCAAGATATTTGTCGTCAGCAAATGCTCAGACAGTGACCGTTGATGCGGAACTCGAAAGTAGATAAATGTCACGGAAAACTCACTTTCGTCTCTCTTTCGACTGACCTCCAAAGACTCTGCTGCCAGACCGACTGAACTCCGATGCATTTGCTCTCGACGGGTGAATCGCATGAAAACAGGGATCTACATATGAGACAGGCCTGCCTCTGGAGTGGTCCTTGCAAACGACTGATAGATTGTTCGTCTTTCGGCCCTTCCCAGGATTGGTTCGGTCACGAAATGTCTGTCTGGTATGCCACACAGACAAACTGTAACATATACGGTGACTTCGTATATGACAGGAGCATATATCCGAGAAGACAGCCGAGACGCCTTCGTGCAATCCAGCTTGTCTTTTGTCATGGAGGCAAGCCGCCGCAGAGGTTGTTAATGGTATTTGTATACCACCGCCCCTCTTGGTATGCACTCAGCGGATGCTTTCGGGAGAATGGTAGAGTGATTTTACTAACCTTGCGGAGGCGATATCGATACCCATGCTCTCGAATAGGTGTCGAGCCTTCTTCGATAGCTTTGTTCGTTGCTATTGAAGAGAGCTATTGCAGCCCTGAAGACTCGCATGAGAAGATCGGTGAGGCACTTGGGAGTGCAGAAGGAGTTTGCGGCATAGCACCGCACAACTCTGGCGTCGACGTCGAATGTCGTGTGTTCGAGGCTTTCCTCCATAAGCCAACCATAGTTACAAGGGAGCGACCCATAGGGGAGCAACGGGGATATAGACGAGCTTGCTTTGGTGCCGCTCCATGAAGATTGAAGTAGAATAAAATCCTGCAGAGCTAGAGTTCAGCTCGACTCATCATTCCTTCGAGGAAAGATAAGTCAAGTCAAGAACATAGATGTAAAAGAACAATAATAGCGGTGCAGGATAATATCTATCCTTGAAGCTGTTCACCATGTTGGGTAAAGAAGATATATGAGGCAGGCCTGTCCGACTGACCTTGAGGGAGAGAAACATCTTCTCTAGGGAAGGGGGGAATGGGCTGCTTTTATATCCCTCGGTGGAGACATGAGTGTCTCCGGTTCTGAAGACCGTCTCTAGGCAGAAGCTGAGAGAATCTGAGTGGTTTACCACCTAGGTAACAGTATCACCATGACAATGGAAGGGCGGTAGATACTGTGCCATTTCCTGAACGTTCTACAATCATACAACAAAGACTTCACCTTAGAATAGCGTCAAAATTTGGGGTTGCCCATTTTTCTTCAGGTCACAAGAGCACGCCCGGCATTCACCGGTGAGTGAAGTGTTTGTGAGAGATATTCTATTGGAGGCTGGCTCCGATCCAATATCACCTGGCCACGCCCGGGGCGTAGCATCAAGTGCGGTGTCGGTGTTGGTGTTAGAAATGTGTGACAAAGGAAATCTCTGACAAACAAAGATTGTGTGTCGACAGTTACCGTAACAAATTCTGAGGTTGGAAGATAAAGAACTCAATAAATCTCTTCAGTATCTACCTGGGCGTAAAGAGGTGTGGATAGCATCAGCTCCTTGTTTGACCCTGAATCCACCCAGTGCCATGTTTGTGGCGGTGTTTGGTGAGTCTGAGGCTTTGTTGGATTGTGCTGGTAGATATCAAGTCTCTTTATCATATTCTGTCAAAGGCATAAGTCAATGGCGATGTCGGTGTTATCCAATGCCTGGGGAATGCTCATTTTGATACGCCCTGCCAGCTTGTCATTTGAGATCCAGGGCCAATCTTGTCAAGGATACCTAGGGAGCAATCATAGCATAGACTGTCATGAATGGCTGCATGTAGCCTTGTAATCCAGATCGCACTATGGTGCCTACCTATCATCCTCTATATTTTTTTTATCCTATGTCTGCTTTGTTACAAATTTCCTTCAATACTACATCTTTATGGTGGTCAGCGGAGTGAGACTGTGTATTTGTAATATAACCTAGCCATAAAATATCTAAAAAGAGAGACAGCGACGACTGCCGGAGCGAAATCTCTGCGCTGGGTTGTTTTTAAGACTTGTATCACCAGCCAGGGGAGATTTTGCCTCGGATCGAACATTCGTCGAGTCGAACATGTCTCTCGGCGTTGCAAACAGGTGTTCAGTGAAAGCGATCGAGACATGGCTCTTCTCGCAACTAACACCATTTCGCTCCTTTTCGAGTCCTTCATTCCTGGCTCCCATGTATGACCCGGTTGTTCCTTGCAGTCCATGCTTGGTGGTGATGTACCGATTGATTTGAGTCACTCATTATACCCTGAAGGCAGCCCAAGATTTGTATCGTATGCCCCTGACGCTTTCCTACCGATTTGAAAGAGTCAGGATTATCTTGATGGTCTTTTGAAACTCCCGCAATTGATACAGTTATTGGCACCCATTTCAGGTACGTTGGAAATCGCCCGATTGAGAAACCTATGGTAGTTGTGTTTGTTGACATATATGTTTTTCGAGAATTGAACGTATGAAATGATCTACAAGATCGTTAATTAGCTGTGACATGAAAAAAAGACCCGTACGGGTAGTATACTAACCATGTCCACGATTTCCATAGGAAGTCGATCTATCCCGTGAGATGGGATGTGGACTAGCTTGCAATCCAGCTTGAGTGATACATAATGGAGTCCTGACTAGTAACTCTAGCTGTTAGTCAGGAAATATGAAGATTCTGGAAGATAGAGGAGACCAAAGGCAGAATAGATCAGGAGATGGATAGAAAAAGGAGGGTGGTATAAGCAGGATATCGTCATGTTGAAACTCACATATGGCGTTTTGAACGTTGTAGGTGTCAACTTTGAAGCTGCGGTTGATCCTGCCATCATTTCACACGTTGTCGAGACCGTACTGGGCCAGTGATTCAACAAACTCTGCGTGAGTTTTCATATGACCCTCGACGCCACGAAGCGTTTCTGGGTCGCCGTGCTTTCCAGACTCAGTTCTGTTTTGAAAAGCCCAAAGTATATGCAGAGTTGACGGTGAAAACTGGATAAGCCATGTTTGCGGAGAGGAAGATATAGAAGATTCTCCTCAAGGCTATCTCGAGTATACTCTGTGAGCGTGTTCCACGAGGAATCCTCTGGCTATTTCGATATGATCACCGTCTTCCAGTCGATAAAGGCGTCTCAATAGCTAGATGTAAAGAAATGGAGCTTCGAGCATCCTAGTAGAGAGTTAGCATATTGATCGCCAATAATGCAAGAGAGAGGCAATATATTTACTTGAGCCTCGCGTTGCGGTTGACAATAGTTCAGGCCCTGGGAACGTTCCGCAATATCCTTAATTATGCTGAGAATATTATAAACCAGAGTCTTCTCAGATACCAAGCCTGAGTGGACACTTCCGAGGTTGGTGCAGCAAGATCTCGTTGATGACCTCCTAAATAGGATGGTTTCGAAAATTGTCAATGAGATTCTCTCGTTCCTTAGGTGACAAGAGTGGGAAGGGTCTGTTTCTGGTATTCTTCCAGCAGACTGTTGTGGCCGAGTTGATTGCGTTGCACGCCGTAGTGAAACCTCTGCCGAATCTAAGCAGCCGATCCCCGTGAAAGGTATCGGCGAGCTTCGTGCGCTGCATACCCTCGTGAACGAACTATTTGATGATGCCCTCGGGCTTTGGTTGGGTAAAACCGCGATCGTATTTTCGCATGATAGAGTCGTGGATGTCGGGTGCTGAAAAGGTCTCCAATCATCACAGGTCAGGATGCATAATAGCTGCCCTTGTATGCGAATTGGACGAATTTCAGGAAGACATGTTGAAACTTCCTTAAGAGTGGTCATGATTAGCTGATTCTAATCCTTGTCCCTTCCATAGTGGATTGGCAATAAGTCAATATAGATAGAGACTCTTCTAACACTCTTCAGAGCCATGGTCTTCAAGTGTCTTTCGCCTTATATAAAACGCTTCACTGGAGTTGACGCCTGCATTCCAGAAGACTTCTCGGACCACAACTAGTGCCCTCATGGCCACGCACAATGAGAACACCGACATTTTCCCCTTGGATACAGCGTTGTCTACACCGTACAGTTAGCTTTGAATGATAAATGTGGAGTGGTTTGATGAGGTGACTCACGTCTCACGGCAGGATCCCTAAGATTCGCACATGCGTCGGAAAGTTCATTGGGCGAAAAAAAGTACAGCACATTCGTTCATGTTAGATTATCTGATTTGTCCCCAATCATGCCTTAAAGCCAGATGAAGATGTTTCGAACAGTAGACCCGTCGCCATCTGCAGTAGGTTGAATTCCCAATTGATCCTACGACCCTTCCAGTCCCGTTGTTCTGCGTCAGGAGTCGCGCGCGGAATCTCTTTCGGTGTTCAGCATACTCAGAAAATGGAATTCGAGTTTTATGGCACGTGTTGCAGCGGTTATATTCATAGCTTTGCTTGTGGATGTCTTGCGTTGCCAATGCCTTGCCTCAAAATCGGGCTCTTGCTGATCAAAATTGTTTCCAAAGTTTATTGACTAGGCCCATAGAATGTCTTATCCCAGTAGACCTGTAGATCTGTCTCGGTGCTTATAGGTCTTTTGCACGTGTTCTGTTGCTCGCTTTCTAGAAGTGAAAGCGAATCGAATAAGGATCCTTGTCAATAAACCCTTGTATCGGCTCAAACACTTGCTTAGTATCGTCTCAAAATCTTTCAATGGCGCAGGCGCTTTGGACATGTCCGACCAGACAGTATCAGTACAATACTAGCGATCGTCCGCAAAATAGGTGGGAGTTAATCTTCCTGTATAGCAAGCAATCCAACCTATGTTCTCAAGTAAGATACCCTTCTTCGAACCACTTCAATGCATTGCGAATTACTTACCTATATTGCGGCCAGAAAATAATAGACCGGGACATGATTTGGACATCGTCCACAGTGGCAATTGTAAAGATCCATGTATACGACACATTGCCCTATATTCTCATACTTAGTTGCCGGTCATACCATCGAGTTCAAATATCAGGGGATTTCTTACCAAATTATGTTGCCCGAACGCCTTTTTGGGGAAGCCTCCAATAGGTCGTAACCTTGTTAACCAAACAAAGCTCGTGATGCAAAAGACAGTTTTACGGTACCCATGTAAGTTGTCAAGAAACCGTATTAATGGCTGGGCTTTTATTTGACGTATTCGCTAATCCCAGGAGAAATATAATGGGTTCAGTTTTTCTTATCCTTGACGTCTGGGAAATAAAGAACCGTTGATAGTGCATAGGTGCCAGTGTTCAAGTTTCTTCTTGGACATATTGCAGCCGGCCACCTTTGTATATGACAAATATAGCAAAACCCAACTATAACTTCAAGAGATTGTAGAGCTGATTTGCCATAAGCTATCTCCCATGCGGGTCTCGCTCAATTCTCTACTCAGTCCAATAGTGTGAGAGCCATGTTTGGCGTGTTCTCAAGTCTGGCTTCGCCTTCAGCGTCTGATGGACCTGAATCCTCTTCGGCTAACCATTGAATAGTTTCCCTGGCTTGCGACCTGGCTTTTCTTGACAACGTGCCTTTGAGCACCTCCCACCGCCCTATGGCTCTTTCAATAGCTCCAACAACACTTTGGTCATCAACCATAGCTGAAAGGTGTCTATCAATGCACGGTAACTCCTGAACGCTTGAGGATAGCTGAGAATGGCAACTCTAACTGGCATGGTACTTGCTTTCTCCTTGTGCGCAAATGAAAGTTGCATTCCCCGAGAATGCTATGCCGTTCCTGAATTTTGACCAACCATTGTAAGACAAGAACGCCAGTGGCCTAAATGAGAATTGATGTAGGATAAGCTTTGAGATAGCTAACGGTGCGGATAGGATGAAAGATGCTGCAGAAGGGGACTGAAGAGAAAGGAAGTAGAATTTTGCTCCTTGACACGAAGACCGGCTTTCGGCGTGACGGTCTTTTTTGAAATCGCAGTTGTTATCGTGAAACGCGGCGATATCGATCACATTTTCCAGTTGCGTCTTGAGCTATCCCGAGTTGTAGATTATAGCTTGGTCTATAACCCCGTTTGTACGAGCCCAGGTCAACCCCTTGGCCACAATTCTTCAGGTACAGGAGAAGATTCTGGACTTTGTCAGGTCCTTATTATTCTACTGCTAAAAGCAGTAATAGCACCTGAAGCATGCGGAACAAACACGCTATATAGGTCCTTGCTGTCGGATAGTGAAGGGTCGGCAAGCGCCTGTGTCCACCTATAGTCGAGTTTCGAACCCCAATCGTCGGGCTTCCTTTTGCAGGCAGGGAATGTCCTTGTCTTCGATTAGGTCGACGAGCGGGCTCAGCTTGTAGATGTACCATAGGTGGCGAGCTTTTGCTCTCGTACGGACGTCGATCTGGCTTCCAGTCATGGTCAAGCCAGAGTCGATGACTCGTTTCATCCGTCATCCATAGGAACGGGATCAGGATTTCCCTTTGTTGTAGCGATAGCATTTTCAGGGCTAAATGCTGGTATAAATGTCGGAATGTGTCGAAAAAATCGTCCTCGAGTATAGTTTTAGCAGCGACGGCACTCATTCTGGGTGACCTCGCTTTCTTCATACTTTCGTATCGGCGAGATCGGCACTGGTAATTGAGCAATCAGACCTTCAGGTTCTTCGGCAGACAAGCATCAGTAAAGCTGCTTAGGTTCTTCGATACTTGTTTAGGGGCGTCTCGTCTTAGGAGCCATTTCTTTCGTGGATTTGCATTTCTTGCCAGATGAGGTCTTTGCTTTCTTGGACGGATCTAGTCTTCTCCACCTAGGTGTAAGACGGACGAATAACCGGCAAAGCAGAAATGGCCATAATCTTTATCTAACAGCATAATTGCGAGATCGGCAACTCCTCCAGACTAATATCGTCGAGGGGCACGCTTGATTGAAAGAACCTCTTTCTCGGGAATTCGTAGGGAGCGATAGGCTCTGCAAAGAAAGTCAAGTAGATGAGAAAGATGATCGGCCTGCGAAGCAACACGAGCTCGCACTCCGCCTTTGTGGTATTATCTGTAGCTTTAAGCCATCTCCTAAGCGTCCTTAAGTCTTGCTTGTTCATGCCCCACGCGACAATGGTGCCTCGAGGCGAGACACCAGCTGAAACACCCCGTGACTGGAAAGGACTTTCTTCTGTTTGTGGCAAGCCGTGCTTGCGTTCGGAATCATATGGTTCTTGATCGCTTTTCATAGGAACGGATGATGCTCTGGCGATTGTCTTTAATTCCGGTATTTGGCTTTTAGATTTGTGCTTCCCGGTCTTGTACTGCTATGAGTGCACCTCTTCTTTACGTGATTGCACACCTCAAACTCATCACTACCACCTTCAATGATCGATTTGACGAAGAGGCTTTGTCGTGGAGGTTGTTCGGACGCCGCGCCCACCGGTGTGTAGAGCGGTTCCTCGATGTAGAGTCCCGCTCCTCGATATAGGCAGAGGCCAGTCCCCAAGCATTATACAGTTGAGACGACGTCTTAATTTTAGGAATATTCACCTCTAAGTTCTGAAAGTCGTCAGTTCAACAATACCGGCGTTAGAGCTTCCTTCGCGTCGTATCTCGATTTGCCGAATTCGTTTTCATCTATCAATTGACCTCTTTCTTCGTGACTTGCCATGTTGACATTGATATTCGGCGGCCATAAAGGTCTACCAGAGACTTTGCGTGGGCACATAGGAACTGTGGCCAAGACTTGCGCAGGTTGTTGATGTGTTCATGAATACTTTGCGATTCTGGAAGCAATATTAGTAAGGCTCCGTATAATTCTGGAGTCTCAGTAGTTTCACAAGACTTCTCGAGCTCGACATCATTTTCGATTAGACACAGACCACAATTGCCGTTCTCGCCGCGCCACGTATGTTCGTGACTTCAATTTTCATCTTCGTCAGGGTCGGCAGCACTCAATGTGATTTCGATGCTGTTGTCTCTTCATCGGCCACTCACTCACGACAGTGCCGCCGTATCATGATCAGCTTGAGGCATTCGCCGCGCTCCAGTCGATGCGTATTCCCAGACACCCGTATCTGCATTCTGCTGGTCCAATCTCCCAAGGTCGACCAGCGTGGTCATTGAGAGCCGATCCGCTCTCTGGTTCTGATGTTCTGCGTCTTCCGGCACACAGATATTCCCGGTAGGGATTCGTATTCGATGTGAGATGTAGGGCCTTAAGAGCTTCCCGGTATCGTTAGGTTGGCGCATTGTCTGATGCATGATGCAAGACCCTTCGACGCAGACACACAGGTGAGATGTCGCGAAGTATGAACCACAAACGGCAAATTGTATGGATCACGGAGCTTCGGACTGACCAGACATCAGTGGCCGATGCTGATGCTGTAGACACTCTCGCAACGGACATCATTGCTGATGATGCCTTTAGTTGATATATCTGACGCTAAACACCGTTAGGAATGGTGCAAGGACATGAATGTTCACCTGGTCCAGACCTAAGCAAAGCAGCTTGGCCTTGACGGTATTCATTGTGGGCACATCTCGGTCGCTGTGAACTGTCAAGCCTGCTGGCCATGCTTCGCTAGTGGCAATAGGAGAGAACTCGGGTCGTATCGGGCAGAGGGGTATCGTGACTGGAGTGTCAGGAAGTAACCAGAAGCGCAAGCTAGGTGGGAGAAGTAGGAAGCCCTCAAGTTCGTGCTGCTCTTTGCCATTCCTGGAGTGGACTGTGCCTTTTGCCACTTGAACATGGCGATAAAACAGAACAGGCTCACGGAAGCTCGATTGGCTTTGTTTGCACGCTGAACACGGCTTAAAACCATGGCCAACTGGATCAAAAGCCGACATTAGTATCTTCTTGACACTTATCAAAAGGTCGTAGGTGTAGTCCAACAGATCGAGACGATAATTCTCGACATGACGAGCGTCGTGAATCCAGAATGTCCACACTGCCGATGACGCTGTTGTCGATATATACTCGTCAACACCACAGGAAATGTTGCAACGAGGATGTCAACTGATCTGAAGCAAATGTTAGCAACGGCCCAATTAATACTAGACGCGCTACTAAAACTTACCCTGATAACATAGGGCAATTCCCGGAGCAAATAGTGCCCACCGTGCCTTAATGTGTCCGCACTATTCGTTCTCGCATGTCCCACGGCAATAACAAGCGAAATGGGACAGAATCGGATATGGGTACGTATCTCCTTGGTGCCCATCAATAGGTGATGTATTTCGTATACTCGAGACTAAACCTGCCCACACGTTGAATAGCGTGAACTAGGGGTGTCTCTACCAAAAGCCTCGGTGAGATAGCACGGTGTTCAAATGTATAATTCGTTCCCCTCATGCGAGCATTAAATCAACATCTATCCTTCGCGTCGTTTCCATCGACGGTTGTTAGCCTGGAAGACAATGCCCGCAAAAAAGGTACATTTTCGATTCTATGACAGCACAATGATTAGCTCATGGTGTTGCTAATTGTGTTTTCAATGTAGTACACTTACCTATTTGATGCCAGGAATGAGGGCAGCGAAGATTCGAAATAATCAGTCTGACAGGACTGCAAAGAGAACCCAATATAAAGCATCGAAGTGTGAATAATGCTCCGAGGATAAGAGGCGATAATGGAAAAGGATCCGTGGTTTTGAATCTCGTAATCTGGTCAGTTCAGTGTTGTTTTGACTCTCGTGAACGATCTTACATGAGGAGGAAGAATCCTCAAGATGTCGGGAGTAGATTATTCTCCTTTATTCATCGCATACCAGAACAGAGCAAGTAGGGGTTCTTGTGTGCGAAGTCAATGGCAGACTTGTTGGTACTCTGAACTTCTCAACTTCATCGCACTTCCATGTAGTTCTTTTCACCATTGAGGAAACCGTTGTATCGGTCAAACTACCCATAAAACTTTTCCTGAAGATATCTTTTTTCCCGCGACAATGCTTGTTGGTCGCGACTGAAATGCGATATCGTCAAGCCAGGTTTCTATCCCTCATAATTGTCAAGGCACGGGTTGAAGCATTCTTCCATTATGTGTAGCTGCATTGATAGCAACATTTTTGATCATCTGGACAGTGTTGTCCGTTGGAAAGCCTGTGAACTCAAACGGCTTAAATTGCGCCTCCAGTGCGTCCATTAGCTTGACGATGGAAGTACTTGGTACGCAAAGCGTTCAGCACCCAAGGTCATATATCTAACTCAAATCAGTAAAAATACTAGTCATACGGTCATCGATGACAACTCACATTCAATGTTTCCCAAAACCGCATCCAGGACCGACATCCGCCAGGAGTCAAGACCGGGGGTGTATGAGGCAGGGAAATAGCCTTGATATCTGATATCACCTGCCCTTCCTGTCCTTTTTGTTGCATGTACTTCTCGACCGGGCATTGGAACTTCGCTTCCATAGCATGTAAAGCTTCTTGTATCTCGGGGGAGTGTGAGATATGTTCTGATACAAGCTCAGATGGAACATCGGCAATTTCATATAGTTTTTGACATTCCATATTCAGTTGGCGCGCTGTTTCTGTTTCGTTTTCAGGCCAAAGACTCTCTCATGGCGGCGTCTTAACCGGGGAGAACAGCAAGTCGGTCGTACTCTTCGCATTAACATCCGTCGCTCGAAACTCTGCATCGACTCAGTCCGAGCATCGTTTTCCATGTTTCTGTAGCTGCAACTGTATTTCTTGGAAATCGCGAAATTGGCGGATGAGTAGAAACACAGCTTTTCCTGTCACGTACTCGCAGAATACAGGGGGTTTCAACGATTCAAATCGCAGCAGAACCGTTGATTTCTAGGACGGCTTCATTGGAAACCACTCCCACTAAGTATCAGCGAATTTTCCTCGGCTCATTCTCATTATCTTTGAATCTGCCAACCCCATCGCAGTCTGGGACTGTAACCCTGCCTGGCATCGCCACATGGGTAGGGCGGTCCATAACCTCGTCGGACGGATATATATGTGATGTGACGCTGGATCAGCGAGGAGGCGTGGCGTACCATGGAGGCTGCTGAGGATAAGTGCAGTTCCATCTTCATCAAGACGACAATAACACTTCTCGCGTTTCTGGACATTTTTTTAAAGGAAGGTCGTTAGAATCATGCTCTAGAAGGCGAAGTAGGCATAGCAAATGTCAAGGGAACGAAGAGGGGCCTCACTTGCAATGCAGCCAACCATACAGCCATCACGGAACGCTTCAGTCGACTCGACTCGCTCTTTCGTCTCCTGTGTCCCCGGATCGTCTGTGAAAATGGATCTGCTCATGAACTCCCATTCGTCCCGATGATGGACACACGGGGGAGTAATCTCAGCATACATCAATACGGCGAGTTGCAATATAGTAGAAAAGCGAACGTCCCCGAGAACATTAGACGACAATGGACGAATAGGCGAGAAATTCCGAGCATCATATATGGAGGGTTGTTGTGGGTGGAAATTGAACTTTCTCACACCAGTTGACGATAGACGATCGGCTGAGGATCTCGAGCACGATATATAATACAACCATGCTGCAATACAAAAACGAAGAAGAAGAGCAGCAAGTAAATATATAGAAGCAGCACACAACTGCCTGACACCACAAGAAAATAAAAATTAAAAAAGCAGAAGAAAAATCCAGAGGAGAGTGATACCCTCTATTTATCCCGCAACGTTCAGCAGGAAAATCCTGCCTCAGGCTGGTCATCCCTACAACGGTTAGATGAAGGGAGATTGCTTACAAAGAGATAATATTGTTTGTGACACCTGGACAAGGGAATTCTTCACCAGCGATTTTCATTGTTGATGGGCACAGATATCACTTTCCTGAAAGGCTTGAAAGGGATGTTTTTGCCATAACGTGTACGACATTGTCTAATCTAGGTACCGCCTCAGATACCATATACGTAATTAAGGTTGAATAAAAGTTGCCTGAAGGAAAACTTCATTTTACCGTAATTATAATGGAAAATTTATAATAGATAGTAGTATCGTCAGAATCAGAAATGGACATGTTATGTCTACTCATCTAAGTACCGCCCCTGATATTCCATGATCTGATAATAGGTGAATGAACAAATTTTCTTAGTATATAGCTCATAGAGTAGCAATTTCTCCTCCATACACCCTCGGATGGGTGAAATTGTAAGAAGACTGTCGAAATTCAGAAATGGATGTCTTGCTATATCACGTTAACCTTCTTGCAATCATCTGGATTACCCAATTAAGGACCGCCAATCCATAGATCAAGGATGATAATAAATTTCATAAAGAAGAGAAAGTCCCTTGTAATCATAGCATAGTATAGCTCATCAAGAAATTGATTGTACAAGCCCACAGTATTGCCAGAATCGGAATGGACATGTCATATCAAACAAACATGGAGCGGATAGAAAATCAATGATACCTAGGTATGGTCAAGGTTGATAGAGGGCTGCATGAAGAAAAACTCCATTGGAATGTAAGAATAATCAGGGCCCATAAAGAAATCGTAGGTACGTAGTAGCAAGGTCAGAACAAATGGAAATGTCATATCTTGTCATGTCATGTCGTGTCGAAGAGGGAGTGGATATCAAAGAATCTTACCAAACAAGAGGTGAAAAAGGTAGTAACACAATACAACGAAACAAGAAAAGCCGTGTCAAACCATATCAAGTCGTCATGAACAATCCCTCCCAAGATAACTATCAACCCCACGACGTACACCGAATTATCATCGTCCTCCCCCACGGGCGGTACGTCACACGTCTACCCGAATTGTAGGAGAATTAATTCCCAAACCCTAAAACAACATCAGCACCCAACCCTAATAAAAAAAAACAACAGGAAGCAAGGAAGCAAGGATACTCACGACCCAGCGGCTTCGCCCTCTTCGAAATACTCCTCGCCTGATCCTGCTTTATCTTCGCGAGGCGCGCCTCCTCTTTGGCTTCTGCTTCTAGCCTCTTCACGTGTTCCCGTGCATCCCTAACTGCCTGTCGAGCCGCGACGAGCGCGCGATCAGCGTCCCTTTCGGCCGTTTCGGCGAGCACGACTTGTTGTCTTGCTGCTGCTATACTGGGATCCTCGTGGTTGCCGCGGTGGAGGAGGCTGCCGTGGGGTTTTGTGGAGGAGGCTGTTGGGGAGTGTGTTGGGGAGGTGCTGTGGCGTCGAGAGCCGAAGAGGCCGGTGCGACGGGACTCGGTGGGTGCGGAGTTGGAGTCGGCGGGGGATGTGTCGTGCCGGGAGTGGCGGGCGGGAGAGATGGAGGAGGATGAGGCTGTTGTGTTGTGGTGGAAGAGAGGCATTTTGCTTATCCTTTTTGATCAAAGAGTTCTTGTCAAAGAAAGAAGGAAGAGACAAAGAAGGTGGTATAATTTCCTAATTGGGAAAGTCTTGGCGCGAGTCGATGTTTCTTCTCGCTGTTGGTGTTTCCGTGCCAAAGGAAGGAGAAAGAGAAGAAGCATGGGGAATGGAATCGGGGATTAAGCATGAATATATATATATACTCCAGACTCTCCATCGACACTGCACTATACTACCCCAGATGTCATTATAGCTTATCGTGCACATAAGAGACATGACGTCGCAGCACAGACCTGACGTCAAAAGCGACGATCCGTTGAATGAAGGGCGAATAAGCCACCAGCTACATAGCAGTATAACATAGTACTTCTATATCTCAAACTGCAATAGAATTTATCTAGTCAGTAGTCTATGGAACGAGATACCACTCTGTTGTATACAAAGTAATGAACATTTATTTAGTTCTGAGGGTTGTGATTAACTCCGTCGTGTGTACCTACCCATGGAACGGACATCCGAGGGCGACAATCAGCCTAACAACCATTCATTTCCAGCACATCCACATTATATGCGTTGCATCCAGCTATTACAAATATATCGAGGGGAGAAAAAGAAAGAAAATATGAATTAAATTCTTTTATCTGGCGGCTATGTCAGTCACTCTCGCAATCACTGCTACATAGCTACTCAATAGTATATCAATGAAGCCGGTGGCTGATCCCGTTGCGTCATACCCTTACTACATCGTTAGCCCTAACTCAGGTTTCCGCTGGGCATTGATCGGCTGCAATCACACCTTGAAACTGACAAAACGATTGCTTTGAACGAATATTTTGAAATGCATACAATGATAATAACAATCCCGCGCCTATGCAACGTTCATGACTCCAAGCCACAAATCCAAACAATGATCAATACAAAATGCAGTAAGATAATATAATACAAGCCAATTTTTTAACGCGAATATCATGCGGGTTCGTCAAAAACTAAAAAAATTAGGCAGAAACAGGTTCCGTCTCGTTGGTTTCTTCAGCGCCGTGGATGTGGGCGGGTGGAACCCAGCTGGAGCTCTTCCAGGGCTTGACGTGCTGGATGTACATGGTGTCGACCTCCTCGAGAGTGCGGCCTTGGGTCTCGCAGACGAAAAAGTACACAACCACGGCGGCGGCGAAAGAGCAGGCAGCAAATACGTAGCCGTATTGGAAGTCGATGGCGCTGGAGATGAAAGGGGTGAAGAAGGAAATCAAGAAATTCCAGGTCCAGTTGGAGGCCGTCGCAATACCCATGCAGGTGGCGCGGTAGCGGGCTGGGTAGAGTTCACCGACAATCGCCCAGACGATGGGTCCCCAGGTGGTTGCGAAGCCGACAATGAAGAAGCAGGTAAACACGATCAAGGTAGTACCAGCTTTAGGGGTGGCAGGAGGATTGGCCTGGTCGAGAGAGTAGTGTCCGACCGTAGCAAAAATCATGAAGCAGATGAACATCCAGATGGCACCAGCAATCAAAGACTTGCGACGACCAAAGTGCTCGACAATGTAGAGACCGATGATGGTAACGCCAAAGTTAACACCAGTCATGATCATCTGGGTAACGTAGCTGTTGTCAAGACCGGTAGACGTAAAGATGGTGTTGCCGTAGTAGAAGATGAAGTTAGCACCGGTGAGCTGCTGCAAAGACTGCAAGACAATTCCGAGAATAGTGCGGTAAAGCATACGAGGACCAGTGAAGATTTCAAAAACACCAGCTTTTCCGGCAGCCTTTTCTTCGTCAAGCTTGTCCTTCATGTCGGAGATTTCCTCAGCGACGAGACGGTGGTTGTCAGGAACACCGTACAGCTTGATCATGGTAGCCTTGGCTTCTTCGACACGGCCCATGCGGTAGGCATAGCGAGGAGACTCGGGAAGAAACAAAATACCAATACCGAGGATCAAAGGCCAGGCGAAACCGATGCCCATGGTGATGCGCCATGCGGCGGTGGAGTGTATGCTTTCAGTGCCGTAGTTGATGCAGGCGGCAATGAAGATACCAAAGGCGACGAACAGTTGGAAGGCACTACTAAAGTTAGCGGGGTCATGTCTTGAGGATGGGAGAAACGTACCTAACCATGGCACCACGGACATGACGAGGAGCAGATTCACTCTGGTACATGGGCACAAGACTAGACAAAGCACCAACACCGAGACCAGCAACGAGACGGCCAACAGCGACTTGGTACCATTTGGACGCAGTAGCGATCTGCACGATGATGCCGACGATGTGGATGATGCACCAGAATGTGATGGACATTTTTCGTCCGAAACGGTCTGCGAGGGGACTGGCGGCGAGGGCACCAATCATAGTTCCGATGGACATGAGACCGACGATCAGACCGGAGCGGACGTTGCTAAAGTAGTAGCCGGAGTCGTTGTGTTGAGCGAAGCGCATTTGGAAGTCGGACATGGTCTCGAAGCCGGATATTTGTCCTGCTCACGTTAGTACCGTATACGACAAGCCACTTGCAAAAGAGACAAACCAGTAGAGTAACCAAAGATGAAACCGCCCATGGAAGCAATGAGTCCCATGACGCAGGACCGCCATGTCAAGTACGGCACCTTGCTGTCGTCGTAATGGGCATTCTTCTCGGCGAGAGAAGCAGCGCCGGAGGTGGGCAGAGAGGTGGATTGTTCAGCATGTTCGGCCTGTTCAGGGTTGGCCTTGAACTTGTTAAAGAGTTGAGAGACCATTGTGTAAGTTGTGAGTTGTGAGTATACAGAGGAAGATGAGAGAGAAAACTCAGAAGAGAGGAGGAGTAAGAGAGGAACAAGCCTTTATAATACTTTCTCGACTAGACTCGACGAAAGAAATGGAGAAATCACGCGGGACGAAAACTTGCACGGGGCAGGCACCCGGATGTGGGAGACGAAACATGGAGGGATCGATGGCTTCCCAAGTCGGCAGTCGTGCTTGCCTTCGGTAGATGCAGCCATGGCCTGCTCCTTCCCTTTGGGGCGGTGGATCTCGCCAAAGTCTCCAGATGTGCTCTTGCCATCATGCGTGCATACTGACCGTACTGTATGTGCTTGTGTTGATACCCCTTGCTCCGAGACCATCTGTTGATACCACGGAACAAGCAAGACGAAAACAGTCAACAGATGGACAGAGTGGTCGTCTCATCCCTCCTGGTCCCTCCTTGCAAGAGACACTCCCAGCACAAAACAGAACAAATACAAACACAAATACAAACACAAAAACCGCAACCGGCAAAGGGTCCCAGCCACTATTCCGGATGGGGTATATAGTGGGGCTGTCTGCACATCAGCCGGGACAACCCAGCACTCCGATTGGATGATTCATATCATGCCTTGATTGATAAATTCCTTATCGATGATTATTTACGATTGCGTCTTTTATCTTACATCTGCTGTTGTTTACATCCAGTCGAATACAGAAGAGAATATAGACAGCAACTACGTACGGTGTTTTGTTGCAGGCACAATTTTGAATTCAGGGCAAACTTTGGTGGCTCACCGTGGCTGGATTAAGCCTGGATCAACGACCCACCCGCGCTAGCCAGGTCCACTATGGCATGACTCCATCGGTGAAGATTTTGATCTTTTTCACTTGCCTCACTTTGCCTGCGTGGTCGATTCGTAATGGAGATACAACAGACCATGTGCATGTCTTATAGTGACATGATGTACAAGTCCAAGTATGTACACTCGTGATGTTCATACTCGACGAAAGTAGACTATGCGGTCATATCATGACGAGGTCCTAAACAGGGCTACTGTAGTATTGTCAGGAGCACGCACGGAAAATCACGGAGATAGAATCGAAGTCTAAAACATCTCGTGGACGCTTATCTGTTTCTAGAAGGGATCCATACCGACCAGCAACCAAGTAAAACCAGATTCTGAACACGAGCTGTCGGTCAAGGATTCCGAACGTGGCCCATTCCTGGATTTTGAGAAATTTCACAAGTGACGGTGAAACAGGATATTCCGGTCTTTAATTCTTGCTGTGATAATATCAACGGGAATCAGAGCATAGAAATACCATCAATCCTCGCCGTCATTAATCTACAGTCAAGGGCTACAGCAGCAAGACAAACAGAAAAAACGAATACGATCAAGAATATCCACAGCAAAACTCTACTCGAGTCGGCAAGTGGATATCGGCGTCGGCATCGGATAAGCAGGACTCGGCATGTCCGCAGACGACGCTCGGTGTGCCGGCTGAGTCGGCATGTTTTTGTTGACAGATTTTGACAGACTAAGCTTGATGGAGACAAGTACGTGGATCTATGCATGGATCATATCATCCATCACGTTGTAGCGGTGGTCTGATGACAAGCCCTAACCCTAACCACACTACGTAGCAGCATTTTACTACGACATTGCGACAAATGCTTTGTGCCGGCAGACGAATTCTTGAATTCTCCACGATTATAATGATCAACTTATCATTATCCATGCTCCCGGAGCTCCGGAGAAGATGTTCACAGCCCCGCTAGATTCTCGCCCTTCACAAATCTGCAGACGAAATGAGAGAAAGATAACATTGAAGCCAGAGACAAAAGCTAAGAATAGATGAACCGTTAATAGCAATTGGATAGAAGTATATGTAGTTCGCGAGGATACGAGACACATTATATTCCAGCGCAAGCACATCGACCGACTCCAAGAGAGGTATACGATCATAAAAGGCACTGCAGGGTTCAGAATATGCGAGGCAAGTTGAGAAAATGGGCTATATTGGAAGAGACACACTCTCGTTGAATTAATTCAATGTACTGACCTGTCCAGCTTGTAAGTACTCAAGCAATATCTAAATTCATATCACACTTTTCAGTCCAATACTCAAGCCAACTTCCTTAGACGTAAAGAGATCGGAGAACCTTGCGACTTTTCTTTTCTTTTTTTGAATTTCTCTCAAATCTATTACGGACTTCTCATTGAAATCCAAGCTAGTCAAGGAAAATATGACAGCCATTCTTTAACGCAACAACTATCGAAAGCCAAGCACGAGGGAAGGAGAAAGAAAACTGGAGGAAAATCTGGAGCAGTTTTGTAAAGGGCAAGAAAAGCACGGATCCATAGACGTGAACAGGGAGAACGAATTGAATTGTGTCGCCTGGCGGAGATGATGGAAATGCGAAAGCGGTTTCTTACCATTAGTATCCAATCGGCATGGAAAGTCGTATCCCCCTTTATCGTGACGGCAGCAGCGGTATGTAGTTATGTCTATATTCACAATGAAGTGTCGTCGTCTATTTTATTTACTACCATCGAGCTGCTGCCGCACATTCAAGGCTCGTTGGGTACGGTTCCGAAGGCCCTGCAGGATTATTTCGCAAATGCAAAACGGATGGAAGCTTTCTTGAAAATGCGAGAAGTCTGAAAAATTCTGTTCGGGAGTCCTACTGGCGGCGTTTCCTTCCGAAAGGCTTCCATTACGTGGCCGTCAGACCAAGGCCAGGATCTCGAAGAGCAAAGGGAGTTACCACCACCATTTATTCTACATAGCCTTAATGTCGAGATTCCCGCTGGTAAACTCAGCGTTATACAAGGAGAAGCCGGGTCGGGAAAGAGTTTGATGCTCACCGCTATCATTGGGGAGGTAGATCTTCTCAGTGGTCGCATAGAGACACAATCGGGTGGGCAGCCGGTTGCATTCGTATCCCAGACCCCGTGGCTTCAGAACGATACCATAAAGACCAACATATTATTCTGAAGGCCTTTAGATGATATAAGATACCAAAAGATTCTGAGAGCGTGTGTACTAGATACTGATCTTGCCGCTTCACCTAAAGGCGACGAAACCTACGTAGGCCTCCGTGGTGCTAGGCTGAGTGGTGGACAATGAAGTGTTTTGTTCAGATTCGAAATAATACTAGTGAAAATTTGGTCAGAGAATTGCCATCGTTGGTCGAACCGGAGCGGAGAAATCATCGCTTACTCTGGCTCTTCTCCGTTTAATCCAACATCAATCTGGATTGATCTGGATCGACGGAATTGACATTTCGACGGTAAAGCTACAGTCCCTTCGATCTAAGATTACCTTTGTCCCCCAAGATCCAGTTTTGTTCTCGGGCACGATCCGATCCAATCTAGATTATTTCGAGCAAGTTCCAACACACAAGCTAATAGATATCTTGCGTCGCGTCAAACTTCTTTCCTTGAAGATAGTAAGCATGGAGGCTTATTCACTTTGGAGTCTCCTGTCAGTCCAGGTGGCACAAACATGTCACAGGGTCAAAGACAGCTTCTTTGTCTTGCAAGGATGATGATCAAGGACCCGAAGATTATCATTCTCGATGAGGCGACGTCTGCTGTGGATAATGAGTCGGATTCATTGATTCAAGATACCATCCGCAATGAGTTTGATTGTAGGTTGATTGTGGTCGCCCATCGGCTGAGGACAATTGCGTCGTTCGATAAGGTGATCATGATTGATGATGGCCGTATAGGGGAATTCGGGACGCCGGCAGAGTTGTTGAGGGCCAGAGGGCTGTTTCGTGATTTTGTTGAAAAGAGTGAAGATAAGGATTTTGTTCTAAAAACTGTATTTCAGCAGAGCAATACAGCGTAACAAAGCGTGACTGATTACAAATTAAGAGGCTATGTGGGATGCGCAGAATGTACCTAGGTAGGATCTAGCTGGGATTTAGAGCCTTATAAACAGACAGTCAACGCGCAAGCCCTGCTTAGAATGCTCAGCACATCTACCTAAGATAGTAAATAACTAGGCACAAAATCTTGGTAGATGATGAACGGAAGACCTGTCTATTACTAAACCCGAATCTGAATGATTATGCTGACATATGATTGGCGAGAACGTAAACTATTTCATCTAGTCATTTATGTATTGAATCAACTCTAGACATAATGGTCACGAATCTGGAAAGGCTGTCTGTTCCTTCTAACCCGGTGCTTTTGTGCCTCAATTTTGCGCCGTTCCAATGACTTATGGTAGGCACTCGCACATCCAAACACAACTGCACCCTCATAGTGCAGTTCTCGAGGATCTCGCGTCTGTGTGCAAGTTGAAGTACCTGACCGGGCGATCTCATGGATGAGTAAACAGGATTGATTGCAGTACTGATTACAATCTGCATGGAAAGTAGCAGGGCTGTACCAGAATAGGTCTCCGCTTTGCGGCTTTGATGCCATCATTTCACTGACGGTTGGTAAGACTTGTCGTTGGGCGAGCTGCTTTACACACGTGTTTATCGCCGTCAGCAACCCGGCCCCCTTAGGAGTGTTCTCCCATCCGCTCGCGACCTTGGTTTTATCAAGGTCGGGCCGGATTAGGTTCCCAAAGGAGCTGCCCAAAATAACTAGCATATCTTCACTGTCGCCTAGCATGGTCCACAAGGGGCCTCCATGTTCCCATTTCATCTCTCTTTGAAATATATTTTCCGTTTTTAGGGCGAGCTCAGAAAAGTCCCAGCCGCGGAGTGATCGGCTACCAAACATCTGTAATGTGAACTGGAAGCCTTTGCTCTCCCGCCGAATATTCTCTGCTGTTCGCAATTTCTGAAGATCTTTCATGAAGTCGCGAATTACCATGCCAAGCGTCTTCATTTGGCCATCCTCGATCTTTTCATAAAGACCGAGATTCCAATGGTCTTTGACTAGATTGTATGCCTCTAACCCACCGCCAACGGCCGCAGTTAGGTAAGGGAGAACCTCGTGAACCCTGGCTATGCACCGCTGACGGATATTTTCTTGGTGCAGATACATCAAAGCCATGTGAAAGACTAGGTGCAGTTCAGGAACAAGCCAACCGCGGTCTTCTTTACAATCGTAAACCAAAACGGGGCGGCGATGAGCATTCATGAGCAGGTCCTCAAGATCGCGGGTGTCCTCCAAAGGCACATTGAGCCGTGGCGGTACAATCCATTTACCCCCGATTGTTGTGTTGAATATCCCGCGGATGGAAAATCCGGCGCTCACAGTACCTTCGTGTGCCAGTTCGATTTGAGATTTTGATTTGGGCAACAGAGACTGAAGGTCGATGGTATGTTGGGACATAATCAATTCGCGAGTCCCTAGTAATACCTGAGCGTGACTGCAATAACCTAGATACGCCCTATGCTCAGCGAGCTGGCCAATGTCATCGGTCCGAATCCAGTCAGGCGATTGGTCAATGACCTGGACGGCTTCTTGAGCCGAGGTTGCATCTGCGATGTGCCATTGGATGCCATCAATCACCTTTCGAGAAGGAAATAATATGGCTGATTCGCCTACCAAGAGAGTGCCACCGTCGTATTCCATGGATACGGATATATCCGCGAAGCGTAGGAGAAGTGGAAATGGAATCTCCAACCCTACCCCTTCCAGGCGCTTGCGCACTGGGAATCCGACTGCTAGCGTGGCGCCTCGCAAGACCTTTGTCCAGCATGGCTCATCTTCATATCCTTCGAGTGGATAGGCCTCTATTGAAAGATAAAACCGCCGATACGTAGAGGAGAGCGAGTAATATCCGGTCGCTAGGAACGGACCACAATTCTTGGACTTTGTCTTTTCATATGCAAAAACAGACCCAAACCACGCGATCTGTTCCATAATGGCCACAGTATCTTCTTGTGATGTCTTGAGCACGATTCTCAATAAGCCTCTTCCGTCAGTTTTAAACGTTGCCGTGTTACCACTAGACATATCTAATTCAGCATAGTCCATTTGCATCATCTTAATCAAAGCATCGAGGACTCTCAGTCCGTTCTCTTTCCATGTTTGAGCCACATAATCTTCGACGGACATCATCTGTGCATTTTTCATAGAACCTGTCAGTGTCACAACTTTGCGAAGATCGTCGATCTTCCCAGATAGTTCATTGCGCACGAATTGGGGAACACCCCATTTGACTTTAAGCTCCAACTCACTCCACCCAAACCCATGATATTTTGAAACGATATCCTGAATAGTCTTCTTTAACTGTGCCCCTGCTTCTAGCAATACCTCCACCACATCATGCAGCTTCTTTTGTAGTGCCATCGTCAAAGCTGTGCCTCTAGATCGTCGGGACATATTGACATTAGCCCCTGCCTGGAGTAAGGTCGTTATTATATCAGGACGTTCATGTGCTATGGCAATATGAAGAGGCGTCCTGAAATCAAAACTTGTCGCATTAACATCAGCCCCGTATCTGAGTAAAACCGGTATCACATCAACAAGCTTATTTTCAACGGCGATATGAAGCGGCGTATCGGAATTCGAATTTTTCACGTTGATAGGAGCTCCGCTCTCGAGTAAAAGCATTATCATAGCTAAATTTCCATGTTTAATGGCAATATGAAGCGGCGTATCGGAATTCGAATTTTTCTCGCTGGTAAGGGCTCCGTTCTGGAGTAAGAGCATTATCATATCTAGATTTCCATATTCAATAGCGATATGAAGAGGCGTATCCGATTTCGAATTCTGCGCGTTGATAAAAGCTTTGCTCTGGAGTAAGAGCCTTATCATATCTAAATTTCCATGTTCAATGGCGATATGAAGAGGCGTATTGAAATCAGAATTTCTCCCATTGACACGAGCTCCGCTCTCGAGTAAGAGCCTTGTCAAATCAAAAAGTTCATTTTGAACGGCAATGTGAAGAGGTGTCTCGGAATTTGAATCCTTCATATTGACATCGGCACCGTTGTCGAGTAGCTGCCGCACCATAGCTCGATTATTCTCCTTCACCGCCGTATGGAGAGAGATATTGGGATTTTGTTGGTGATTGTATTCGATCCTGCATTTTTTACAACGCCAGTGGCCACATCCAGCACAGCTGGTATGAAATTCAAAAGTGTAGGGCCCATCAAGGCATTCGCTACAGTACCAGGCTTCGATAACCGGCATTGGGGGCAGGTCTTATGATCTTGGAAAATATTCTTCTCGAGTCACGAGTAAAATTTCCGTTCATGGAGATAGAGGAAGACAGAGAAGCATTGCTTTCTCGGACCCTCCTATATATAGTGTAACTTATGCTGGTCAGCTTTGCGGACTCGGTTACTTGCGACAGACAAGGCTGAGGCCCTTCCATGGATGCAACATTAGATAGGCTGTCGAACAGTGTAGGGCATGTCATCTGCATCAATTCCACATTTTAACTAGTCGAGGTAGGCAGTGCTATCTCATCGTATCAGATCCGTCCTTTGCTGCAGTAGAAGCATGGATTAGTGCACGTACATACAGATTTGATAGGCCTAATTGGGAGATCAGACACTATTAGGCCGAGGGGAAGAGAAGGCTGCCAATCATTTTAGAGGTTTCGAATGCATAGCCCCCTCGCGACGCCCCTTCTATTGAAAAATAAAACACGAAAAGAAAAAAAAAAGGTGAGTTGCATAACCCTAAACAGTAAGCATGCGAGAGGAAACTCTACAACTTTTGGAATCTAAGCTTATATTCTAGTATCTTTGCATGTCTATATGATTTAATAAGAGATACAAATGCTTGTTAAATGTTAGAAATACTGCTTGTTCAGAAATTGACCATCTGTTGGCCTCCAGTTCATTCTCTCGCTATGTTTCAAATCTTCACTATGTAAATCTAAAGTCACATCATTCATATACACATAATCCAGCTCAGACAGAATTATGAACATCCCCGGTATCCACCTCGCCAGACTCGACTTTACCCTAGTAAATTCTGAAGCTGTACATCCATCCTTAGAACCCAGCGGGACACTTGTCTTGGGCACCAGTCGGTTTTTCCTCTGCATTCCCCGATACATCCGGATCATTCTTACCCAGAACCTCGCGACAAAACTGCTCAAAAACATCTCCCCAAAGATGACGACACTTGTATTCTGCAATATCTGGTGGGAAATTCCTGACGTGATCCCATAAGATTTCCAGCTGCTCCGGTTCACGTCGTAGGTCACTCAAGGGGACAAGATATGTCCGGACCGTAAAGACATTCGCCTGTGACCGGGGAAGCCGTGTCAGAGACTGCAGTTCCGTACGAATATGAATCTGGTCGACTGAAGTACATTTTGGGTTTTTGTCAAAGGGGACAATATGAAATAACTCGCCGACGGGTTGGATGAAAAGATTATTGCGTTGGATTGCCTTTGAAGGCCGAAGATTCACAAAAAAACGTTCCATCGATTTACGGAGGCGTACTTTCCATTGAGGGACTGGGTCGTGGATCTGGTGTAATGGCCATCCTATACGCTGTTGAAGACGCCAGCCAGTTGGGCAAGCTAGAAAGGCACCGCGTCTGATTACAACAATTAGGAATGACTTGGATAGACAATTTCAGAGACTATACTTACAGCGTAAAGATATCATTTGCGCCTTTTTTGAGCACGTAGAGATCATCCATCACAAGGAGCCCGCACACAGCGAGAGGATGGAGATCGTATGGTGCTTGGATGCGATATTTCTCGTCGAGGTGGTCGATGTAGATGTACTCACCGTCTGTGCGGAACATATCCGGGTATCGCTTGACCACGTAGGTCACTATAATTTCCAGGAGCTCTAGGACCGCCTCGTCGATTCCATCGAGGTAATCAACGTAATTCTCAGAATCGGAAGCCCTAGCCATGGCTATCTTTGCTGCATGCTCCTTATCGAACAAGTGGTCGTAGTTGAACCAGTTGTTGATGTCTAGCTTGCGCTGGGCCATGGTCATCTGGAATTTCCCGGGCTTCCAGTATCGTGGCCAATCTGGCTGTTGGCTCGTTGGAAGACCCTTGGTTGGGACTATGGAATCAAAGCCGAGTGGATCTAGTTCATGGCTGATTTTTGTATTCCCTCCTGTAATCTTTGATGGTTTGGGACGCAGCGCACGTGCTAAGATAGAGAGCAGAAAGAATGAGAGAAACACTATACCTGCGGTAAAATGTTTCTCTGGGTTGGGGGTGTAAAAGCTATCGAAGATCATGTTTGGGGCGAGTTGATTGCTTGACCATGCAATTCTTGCAAAACTAGAAGATATCTTCTTCACTATGGCACGACTGCGACTAATGGTAAGACAAAGTGCAATCTTACAGCTCCTTATCAACGGACACGTCTTATTCTGTATCAAATGAAGAGCTTGAGTCGACTCATGTCCGCTACTTATAGTGAACAAGGGCTGACCGACCAGCCAGTGCCAGCTGGCATGAGGTCTGGTCTGAGTCCTCTAAAACTCGTGCGTCGCGCGTATCGCGCTTTAAAATGATCACTGCAAAGACGAACAGCTTGGTCGATTCTGAGCCGATTGGCTGGGGCTGCTGTAACATCACGCGCTCAACCCCTCAATCTTGCCTTTTTTTTGAATACCATGACTGTCTCAAAAAAGAAAGAATATAGAAAAATTATAGCAGTTCATTGTACCAACATTCGAACTATGCAATTGTGGAATGCCAAACCCTATCAGCAAGCCGCGAGCCCAACTTGAATATGACAACGACCTTTGATACAATCATCTATCAAGATAGTCACGTTTATGATTTATCTACTACAATTCTGGCCCAGTCAGATTTCTTTTGGCAATCCTGAGATAGGGAATAAGCCTAAGGAATGTCCAAGTGAAAAAAAATCTTGCTGGTGCTTTCGGAGGCCAACCCTTGCGAGCTTTTTGAAGGATTGTACAAGTATCCCATAAAGTCCGTCGCAGCAAGCAAATCCTCTAAGGAATTAGAACTGCAGTGCACACCGGATTGCCCTGAAATGGAAATGAAAATGAATTGCCCCTCGTCAACGCCTCTAGGGAGCTAAAATTGCAGTGCAGCTCAGGGTGAGCTTAGCTTTGGCTTCAAAAACGTACATAGCGCTTCAAATCCCTAAGCAGCAGTCTAGGATAAGTAACATCTCGCCATCAAAGCATATCGTCCTTCATGGCATGTGGAAACAATGAAACATGAAATTCAAAACTTTGCAAGTCATATAACAAAATTGGGCCATCCGGAAGAAGTGCCTAGACATAATAACCCATTAGAGGACCGAGTACACGCTACGCCACGCTAATAGTACGCGATTATGACAGAGGAGTGTACCAAAGCCCTAGAATTGAGGGAAAGCAAGCTTATAACCTAATTTGCCAGTAATTCATCCAAGAAAACTCACAGGTAGGAGCGGATTCCCAAAAGACAATATGCGCTATATCCTAAACGTGAAATCTGGTTTAGACTTAGCCCTAAGATGGTTACACTCAGTAAAACCTAGCTATCATGAGTAGAAGTCCTCCCAATTTCTAGATCTTTCATAAGTAGGAATTCCTCAAATAAAGGAATAAAAAGTACTCAAGTATAGTATTTATTTGATCCGTCATGAATAGAAGCGCCCTTTCTTCTCGAATAGGAATTATTTTAGATTCAATATAGTAGCCGCCCTCTATAACATCCTTTGGTATCAGCCTCTAAGCAGAGTTCGAAATTCAGATGCAACAGCATCGCCGACTTCTCGTGTCGATGCAGAACCTCCCAGATCTTTGGTACGAATTTCTAACCCATTATTATCGGGCGAATCCAATGTCTTTCGTACAGCTTCCTCTAGTAGATCTGCTTCTCGTGGCATACTGAACGAGTATCGAAGTAGCATTGCCAAACTAAGGATCTGTGCGATAGGGTTTGCCTCACCCTTTCCCGAGATATCAGGCGCGCTGCCGTGAATTGCTTCATAGATACCTTTGACAGGTCCTTCACCCGGTATTCCAGAGACGCTTGCGCTTGGAAGTACGCCTAGTGACCCGACGATGCCCCCGGATATGTCAGACAGAATATCGCCAAATGTGTTGTCTGTGTGAATCACGCCGTTCAATTTCGTTGGCGCCTTGACCATAATCATAGCAGCGCTATCAGCAAGTTGATCACGTACTTCGATATCGGGGAACTCTCGCTGAAAGACGTCGTGAGTTACTGTTCGCCAGAATCGACCACTTGCCAACACATTGGCCTTGTCCGCATTCCAGACGATGGCCGATTTTTTGTCGTCACTCTGATTAAACGTCCTCGCGAGCGCCGCTGATACGCGAGCACATCTCTCAATCTCAGATCGCCTATAGATCCATAAATCCGACGCTTCATCTTCAGCTTCGGTCTTGGTTCCAAAATACGCTCCTCCACAATTCTCCCGTACCACAATAAAGTTAACATCCTTGACCACATCAGCCTTTAGTGCTGACTGCTCAATTAAACTCGACGCACAGAAACGACAAGGTCTAATATTCGCAAATGCGTCTAGACGTTGTCTCAAACGCAAAATCCCCTTTTCGGGACTCATAGCACCCGGTACATGCGCCCATTCTGGTCCTCCGACAGATCCCAGGAGAACGGCATCGCTGGCAAAAGCGGCATCGAGGACGTCGTCGGTAATTGGTTCGTTGGTTTTGTCTAAACTTGCGCCTCCGATGAGTCCGTAGCTTAGTTGTACTTTGAAATCGGGTCGCTCTTCTTCGAGAACTGTTAGTGATTTCAGTGCTTCTGCTATGATTTCCGGGCCGATGTGATCTCCAGGCAGGACCAGGAGCTTTCGAATTTCAGCCATGGTAGATGGCTAGGTTGCGAATTTTGGCTGAGAATTCGTCAAAATGGGGAGGTGCAGTAAGAAAAGGGCCGAGATAGATTGAAACCGGGAAACAAATGCTATTCACGCAGGTGATATTAGTTCAACTGGGCATATTGACGAAAAATTATCCTGTGACTTATTTTTCATTTTGACAAAAAGACCGTATACATAGACCGACTTTGAAGCTATGTATGCCTACCGCTCTTCCGGTGGTACACTCCGGGGCGAGAGTCTGTGCGACCACAAGCTATTGATATTGTTCAAAGGACTTCATTAATTTTGTATCAGCGAGCTTCACCTCACCTTGAAATAACTTGAAACAATCGATCATCGACATAGCTGACAGCTTACGACAGACACATCCATTTGGAATTCCATCTACAATCGAAGCAAAAATGACTCCAAGACTTGAAGGGAAAGTTGCCATTGTCACCGGTGCTGCATCAGGCTTTGGCAAGGGCATCGCCACAAAATTCGTCCAAGAAGGCGCCAAAGTCCTCGTTGCCGACTTGTCCGAAGAATCCGGCCAGAAAGTCGCCAAAGAACTTGGTTGCGAATTTATCGTTGCGGATGTCACAAAACGGCAGCACTGGCAAGAGATACTACGCAAAGCGATAGATGTTTTTGGAGGGTTGGATATCGTCGTGAACAATGCCGGAGCGACCTACGCCAACAAACCGACTACTTCAGTAACGGATGCAGATTTTGATCTTGTCATGAACGTCAACGTCAAGTCGATATATCTGTCGACAGACGTTATTGTGCCGTATTTTTTGGATAATAATCGTCCTGGAGTTTTTATTCAGATCAGTTCGACGGCAGCGATTAGGCCACGGCCAGGGTTGACATGGTACAATGCATCTAAAGGCGCAGTTAGCATCGCATCCAAGTCAATGGCTGTGGAGTATGGCCCTAAGCAGATTCGATTCAATACTGTCTGTCCGGTTGTTGGAAGCACGGGGATGTGAGTTATACGCCATCAAAGATTTTTGCCCAACTACTAATGTATAGACAGGACACATCTTTTCCTTGGAAAGCCCGATACAGAGGAAAACAGAAAAGCCTTTGTGGAAACCATTCCGCTCCGTCGCCCTTCAACACCAGCTGATGTAGCCAATGCATGCTGTTACCTCGCCAGCGATGAGGCGTCTTTCATTACGGGAGTTGATTTTGAAGTTCGTTTTACATTCAGTGCAGCAGCGTACTTCGGATTGCTAACATTCTTACAGGTCGATGGCGGACGATGTATATAAACAAGTTATTATCCAGATGTTGTTTGGAGATGATTCTTGCTTATTTACACATATCATGGTGCTTTCCTTGCAACCTTGGATCTCGGATACCATACATATGTGGCTCGGAATAAATTCAAAGTTTTGCATATTATTTTTAAAGTATCGTCTACTAGAAATTGACCATTGAAACGAGACAGCATATAAAGTAAGAATGAGCACTAAATAGCATAACAATGAGAATGTTTCGAAGCCCCGAACGCAGTTCCCCAAAAGGATACCGGAAGCATTTCACTTCATCTTGCCTTATCCAAAGACGTTTTGTCTCAAACCTAGGTAGTTATGGAGCTCTTTGGTTGCAATTGGTGCTCCAGACTCTCTACCTCCACTTCAACCAGAATCCCATTTGCCACATCGTGTCCATTCATGCGGGGTTAGACTGTTCGGAGTGTACCACTTCCCCCAACATGTTGATCCTGATGCTGAATTGACCGGCTTTGGAAGGCAGTCTATCATCGTGCAGGATTCGATATGTACCGGTTTGAAGCGCTTAATTTCGGGAGTTCTGGGATTAAGTCATAGATTATTCATTGAGTGAACAAGGAGACACAAGAGTACTCATAACCCTAATACTCTAGCTCAAACATTCCTCACTTATTGCCATTTAACCCTAGCTTTGACTCTCCAAAACCTAACTTCGAGACTTAGTGAACGCGGATTAAGTTTTCCCCATGGGGCCCCGCATGATTTCCTAGTCAGAAGTCAGAGATTGCCAACGGAGCATTCAGAATGCATGCAACTTGGAACATCATCCAACTCACCATGTACAACACAATGAAGTCCCCCTTGTCTCAGTCAGACGATGCCAGATTACATATGAAGGTAAATAGACATTCCTCAACCCTTTCCCTCAACGCCCGGCCTGCTAAGGCACTGACCGGAATCAAGCAGATACCAAAAAAGCGCTACCAATGCAGCAGCTGTGATCTCTCATTCAGTCGCCCAAGCCATCTTGATCGGCATGTAGCGTCTCATAACCCTCGCCATCAGCGGAGTTGCGTATGCTGTCCTCACTGCGACAAAGGGTTTGCAAGGAATGATGTATTGTTGCGACACCTGAGGGCTGTACACCAAGTCGACACTCCTCCTAAGAAAACTACGCGAAAATCGTGTCTGCAGTGCATTCGAAGGAAGTTAAGGTGTGACCGGGCGCATCCATGCCAATCGTGCAGCAATTCGCGATCGCAGTGTGCGTATCATGGCGAGGTCGTGCCATCTACGACCTCCACGCCACCGGAGTCGACGCCTGAGCAATATGGGGACGTTTTGCAAGAGACAATGCCTCCGACACTATCAAGCCAACCCATCAATGCTCGTTTCGGGGTCCCTCTCACACCGGAACAGGAAAACAACTCGGCTTTGGACAATGTCGAGTTGTCGCGTCATGCAAGGCCATTCGAGAGAAGGACTTTGTTGCAACCGGAGTGCAGTGACTTTTCTGCTTATGCCAACTTCACTACTCAATCGCAATCAGACATTGAGGAATCTATCCTTTGCTCACTGTCTCATGATCTACCTACGACCATGAATCTAGGATCCGGAGGCTTGGACTGGTTAGACTTTCAGCTTCAAGAACCATTAATGCAACAGGAACCCTCTGTCATGCCTCTCATAGATCCCAATCTCGGCAACGGCCAGGCATATGGAAATAACCCTGCCGGATTGGAGATTCACGACCCGGGTGCACTCCCTGTTGATAATAGCGGTAACTTCACGACAAATACCAACGGTCAATCCTTTCCCACTTCGCAACAATGGCCATTCGATCAAAACCGCGAACGGTTCCCACCTCGCTGTCAACTGCCACCTCTCCGTGACATTCTACACGGAAGTGTCGCCTCAGCCTATGGACGCAACGTGGATACATTAGAAGAACTCGTCCAGCTTCTATCAACCCCATACATTCCAAAGCCAGACAACTCGACATACGGCGCCACTAGACTTGCTGCGTTTTATTTGCTGAAAGAAGCGATCGACAGATTCTTTGCCGATTTTCATCCCATTCTACCTATTCTACATATTCCCACGTGGAATTTATTCAAATGCCCGACTGTGTTACTGGCCAGTATGGCTTGTATTGGAGCTATGGTGCGGGATGATCAGGACTCTTTTGAGGAGTCGAAGGCTTTTAGTGAGATATGTACACGGATGATTTTCTGGCTGGTCAGTTGCATCCTCCAATATTTATAGATTGTACAGCGACTGACTCTCTGAAGGCCTGCTCGGATAGCAATAGTTACTCTGACTTGTCCTATCTCAGTTCATCCTGTCTTCATCAGATCTATTCTCTTGGTTCCGGGAATCATCAATTATACCAAGATGCCGACCGTTCCCGTGGCTCTCTAGTCGGTGGCCTTAGGGGCATGGGCCTTTTAACTTCTCGACTATCTATAGAAGCCGAAAAGGCGGATTTACAGCCCTCTACATCCACCAACATGGATGACGTGCAGTCAGAATGGCTACAATGGATAGATCGCGAAAGAGAAAAACGAGTAACCTGGGCATCCTTCGAATACGACTGCAGCCTCGCTACACTCACAGGCCGTCGCGGTGCCGTCGACCTGGGCGAATTACCATATAGATTCCCCTGTGCCGAGGCCCTGTGGGAAGCTCCATCCGCGCAAGCCTGGAGAACGCTTTCACTACACTCTTGTTCGAGTATATCCGTAACAGCCGTTTTAGAAAGAGTCATGGCCGGCAGATCTATACCAAATGAGTTATCGTCATGGGGCAAGAGGCTATGCAGTCAGATCATTGGAAGACTTCTATGGGATATGAAGCAGCTCGAGGTCCCCTACCTCAGCAAGGCGTTGCGTCTCCCTTCATTGTTGTCGGTTCAGCAACAAGCCAAACTCGCTCTACTCGAAGGATTTGAGAATCTTGGCCGTTCTATTGGGAATCCGGTTTCGAGTAAAGAGTTGATTGATAACAAGTATGTCCCCCTCAAGGCTCTTACTGGTCGATTTTTACCCTTGATTTTCCCGTACTAATGATCTTCGTGTAGTATCTCGCGCTTAATTGTCCACTACTGCAACCTCTACAGCTCAGACGACGTAATGGAGCTCGTGGTCTATATCGTCCGAAACATCGCCGCTGCCCAGCATGACCAAACCAACATCCAGCTGATTCAAGCTGCCAAACACAGACTGACGGCAAAATTCACCAGCGACCCATCGCGAACACGCAAATTAGTCTGGCATGCAGCACAAATCCTGGCCATTGCCAATCAATACCTAGTCTCCGCGCCATGCGAGATTCTGCGTGTCTTTATGGGGTCTATATTCCTGATGGCGTTTGCGAAATATAGCAACAACAACAATAACGACGCTTATTATTCGGGGCATGAGAGGAATGGCTTGCCATACGTCAAGTTAGATGATATTGAGAATACTGCAAAAGGATGTCAGAGCCCAGTTGTTAGTGACTGGATTCTGCATGGGGGGCCAGCTTATATAACTGGCATCGATGATATCTACTGTGAATCTTTCGCTAGCCATGTCAGCAACCGAACTCAGGGCCTTTTGCAACGGATACAATACTGGGGTTTGTCACGTAAATTTGTGCGGATACTTCAGATATTCGAGGCTGCTAGATGAATTGCTGTCAATAATCTACAAGATATCTTCTTAAGCTTTGCTCCAGTGTAAATCAAGACTATTGTTCGATTTAACTATAAATAATCCATATTCAATGAATCGAGTTCGACAGACATATCCTTCAAATGAAGTCAAAACAAAAGTTGACTTTCAATCACGCAGTCTTATCAACTTGTTTGATACCAGCCTTCCCCATCTCCCCATCATCTTCCATATGCAAAATATCCTGCCCCTTCAAAAACTCATCCAAACCTCTGCGCTGATCTTCCGGGATATCATTAAAATGCACAGCGACATCATCGCCAAATTTTGCGCTGATCTCTTCCAGGGAAAGCTGAGCCGTCTCAGGCCAGAAGAAATAGACCAGTGGGATGAAGAAAATACACCAAACGATTATGACGAGATAGTATTTCCAGCCGGCGTTTTGGATGCCGATAGGGGCGGTTTGCAGCAGAATAAGGGTGGCGGCGAATTGGCCGAAGAGTGAGAAGCCCATGCCGATGGGACGGATTTCGGTGGGGAAAATTTCGGAGACGTAAAGGTACATTGTTGTGTCGCAGCATGTTCTAGTACAAGAAGATAGTTAGTGCTGGTATTGTCAGGCGGAGAGGGCAAAGACTGACCCCTGAAAAGCGAGATAGAGGAAAATAAAGAAGACGCCTGCTGCATTCCCGGCTTTGTTTGTTGTGCCAGCGTAGCGAGCGATGCAGCCAGCCAGACCGGAGGTTGTCACTAGACATCCTATTAGACCTACAATGAACATCCAGCGGCGAGAGTTGACGCGGTCATGGAGCCAGGCACCGAGCGGGTTATAAATGAACCCTAAAGTTGTTGTTAGCTGATGAATTTCAATGCCGAGAGCATGTTGTAGTGGAAACCAACCTGCAGTAGTGAGCCACAGCGCTGAAAGCAGAAGGGGCATGTAGCCAGTCTGTCCCAGGTTCGTGTACAGTATGACAGAGTAGTTATTCTAGTTATATGTCAGTTTTCTATTGCACATAGGCAAACCAACAAAGAAGTGAGTACGCACAATAACCAATGGGCCAGCAAATTCTGCACCCCATTGAGTCAAGAATCCAATAATAATTCTCTTACGGTAGCTTTTCTTCTTGAGGACTGCCATCCACGGTCCATACCCAAGACTTTGAAGCTTCGTTTGATCCAAGGCCAATTGCTGCTTAGTCTGATACAGTTCCTCGCGCGCCGCCAAATCGTCAACATCACCCGGTGACTTTCGGAGTCGTACCAGTACACCCCACGCTTCTTCAATCTTTCCCTTTTGTAGTAACCACCGAGGAGATCGCGGAATGAAAACGGATGTGAGCAGTAAGACCAGCGGTCCAAAGCATTGCATGCTGAGAGGGAATCTCCATGCAAATGAAGGATTCTTGTCAGTTGCGAAATAGCAGGCAAACCCGAGCCAGGAGGCTAGAACGTATCCAAAGACGAGGAATATTGCGTGGTGGCCGACGAGCCAGCCTCGATTGCTGGGAGGTGCTAACTCGGATAGATACATGGGACAAACTGTGACTAGGATACCGATTCCGAGGCCGGCAATGAATCGGCCGGCGTGGAACATGCTGTTTATACCCTCTTTAGCACAATGTCATTGTGTACTTGAGTTGTACCGTTAACAAGATCTTACCTAAGGTTGGCTGCTCCGCCTTGTAGCGCACCTCCGATCAGAGCAAGAAGTGCTCCCAATTGAATATTCTTCTTCCGACCAAGGGAAGTAGCCGACCATGCGATGAAAAGACTTCCGACAGCGCCGCCTGCACTGTACAGCCCATTCGCAGTTGCTATGGCCTCCGTCGTGGTGGTTGTGTATCCTGGCTCTCCGGCCTCCGGTAGATTGAAGAATGAGTACCATCCTGGCTGGCCAATGGTACTCCCAATTATCGAGGAGGAATAGCCGTACGTCTATATGCATGATCAGCTTGAATTAGGACAGTTTAAGGAAGGATAGAAACGCACCAAAGACCCAAAGGCCACAGCAACAGTGACCAATTTGTTATACACGGTCGTGCCGTGTTTTTCCTTTCCAGTCATGATGCTTTGCGTTCCAGTATCGTATCAAACAATGGTGCAAATCTTGCAGGGGAAATATGAGCAGTTTACCCCGGTAAAAGTATGCAAATGTACCTGCTTTATTACCCCAGATTTTAACTTCTTCAATGCGAGGAGATCAGCTCATGATCTGCTCTGTTCGGAGCGTGCCACTCACTTCTCAGGAGGGACAACAGCCGGAGCGGTGCCACAGCCTAAACAGTTCACATTCCGGGGAACTTTCAACTCTGATTGAAACATTTAATTGATCAGCTGATGTCATATTTTATGAATATCCTTAGGTATAATCAAAGCAAAGTAAGATTTTCCCAGGTAAAACACCAGGTATCTCATTCACAACCAGCAAACCTCACACACATCTCAGAATGTCTCATCACTCAGACGCCAATGGCGGGACTCGCGAAGTGCGAGTCCCGTTTGAGTTGTCCGATAAATCACTGCTTCACAACGAATGCTACGTCGACGGTCAATGGTGTTCTTCACGTTCAGGCAATTTCTTCGCAATCGAAGACCCCGGATCAGGCACTGAGTGGGCTACATGTCCCGACTGCATTCCAGAGGACGTCGACAACGCAGTGCAAACAGCACATGCAGCCTTTCAACACTACTCTCGCACAAACCCCCGAAAGCGTGCTCAACTTTTGTTCAAATGGCATGAACTTATCCAGTCCGCAAAAGACGATTTGGCCAAGATCCTGGTTTATGAAACTGGTAAACCTCTCGCTGAAGCATATGGGGAGATCGATTATGGTGCTAGCTTTACGTGGTGGTTCGCCGGAGAGGCAGATCGAATCCGAGGATCGACATTAGTAGCAGCCGCAGATAATCGGCGAACAGTTACCATCAAACAGCCCCTAGGTGTTGCTGCAGCACTTGTGCCATGGAATTTCCCTATGGCGCTCGTGCTTCGAAAAGTCAGTGCGGCGTTGGCTGCTGGATGTACGATTGTGGTGAAGCCATCCCCCGAAACATCCATGACAGCGTTGTGTCTTGCCGATCTGGCTACTAGGGCTGGGTTTCCCAAGGGGGCGTTTAACGTTTTGACGACCAGTCTTGAGAATACTCCCGCGGTCGCACAGGCTTTGTGTACTCATCCGTTAGTGAAGAAAGTGACGTTCACAGGCAGTACTCGAGTCGGGAAGATTATTGCTCGTCTATGTGCGGAGAATCTGAAAAAGTCGACATGCGAGCTTGGTGGGAACTGTCCCCTGATCTGCTTTGCGGATGCAGACTTGGAGGTTGCCATTGATCAACTGTTTGCGCTCAAGTGGAGGCATGCCGGACAAGCATGCATCACTGCAAATCGAGTGTATGTGGAGCGCGCTGTTTACCAGGACTTTGTAGAGCGAATTGTGAACCGCACGAAGACACTCGTTGTTGGACACGGGCTAGATGCAGATACTACCATGGGCCCTGTCACTGTCGAACGCAGCCTAGATCGCTTGGAAGGTCTAGTCACAGACGCAGTTGGCAAAGGCGCCAAAATCGTCCTGGGAACCGGTACCAGACTTCCAAAAGACGAGGTGAAAAACTTGACCAAAGGATTTTTCATGAAGCCTACTATCCTAATCGACATGACGGACGACATGATCATGACGCATGAAGAGGTCTTCGGTCCCGTTCTCGGAATTTATCCATTTGACACGGAGCAAGAGATTATAGATCGGGCAAATGCCACTCCGTACGGGCTTGCAAGTTATGTGTTTACTGAGAATACGCATCGGATCTGGCGGATGATGGAGAATCTGGAGGCTGGGATGATTGGGCTGGTATGACAATCTTTTCTCTTTTTCTGACTACAATTGGAGGTACTGACGGTTATATAGAACGTGGGAAACAGCTCTGCTGCCGAAGCACCGTTCGGTGGAATGAAGGATAGTGGATGGGGGAAAGAGAGCGGTAAAGATGTTGCGATTGACGAATATATGATTAGCAAGACTTGCACGATGATGGTCAAGGATCATTACTGATAGCATTGTTTCTAACCATGTTAAATTCCCACCCTACCTAGTAATATCACATATTTCAATCCCATAGGCAGTAGATGACAGTTCACATGTCTAGACTTCAACATATCTCCGGGCACATGTGCATAAGTAGAGAATAAAGTTTCATTCTCCGTATCTAGCCTGATAATACTGAAATCCGCGTCGTGGGCATTCCCAGGAATCTGTGGGGACCTCAGGGTCAACCCTTGGTGGCAAGCTCCGTGACAATATCCGGGACAATATCCGGGGTAGAAGCGATAGAGTCCGTAGAGTAGGCTACGTGATTCGGCTCGTCAGCTGTCCAATTGCTTTCGTTTTGACATTTCCTATTGTCCCTTCCTTTCTGTCGACTTGTTCTATGTCAATTCCTTTCCTACCTTCTTATTCGGATTCTTGGTTCTCGTTTTATAGATCCAAGAAGGAGATCAAGAGCACAGAATACATCGCCAACCTCATCAATCTTCGTTATCAAGCTATTATAGTCAAACTCACAATGTCCGAGGACCCTCCTACCCCTTCACCCTCTCAAGTCGAAGCAACAGAACTATCCAACATCCTCAAAACCCACAAAACCCCTTACAACCACCTCCCAAACCCACTCCAAGTCTGGAACGGACCCCCAAACTCGCACGCAGAAGGTCTCGGCCGCCTCATAATCCTAACCCCCGACATCGTCCGCGCCGCAGCATCATCATGCATCCGCACCGGCCAACGAATCTCCCTGAATTGGGATCTCACAAAATTGGAGGTTGCAAACTTCAATCGTCAGCCAACGCAGCACCATGTTCTGCCCATCATGGGCGGGATCGCGTTTGATGATTTGTATATTATAAATCCGCAGCAGTCGAGTCAGTGGGATGGGTTGAGGCATTTCGCTGCTCCTGCAGTTTCTACTTCGACGAACATAGATGGAGTGTTGCCCTCCAAGGGGAGATTGTTTTATGGCGGTGTATCCGCCGCCGAAATCACAGATCGAAATAATACGCGTATAGGACTTCAGCATTGGGCCAAGGAAGGTATTTGCGGACGAGGCGTGTTACTCGATTATGTCTCCTACGCGGAAAGACACGGAATCACTTATTCCACTTTCTCTGATCACTCAATTCCGCTGGACGTACTGAAAGATGTCGCAAGGGAACAAGGCACCGAATTCAAATTCGGAGATGTGCTTTTCATCCGGATAGGAGTTACGCGGGAATGGGATACGAAGATGACGAGCGAGGACAAGAATGCGTACGGGAAAACGCGCACTCCGCAGCACGCTGGTGTTGAGGGGACGGAGGAGATGTTGCGCTGGATATGGGATACGGGGTTTGCGGCTGTTGCTAGTGATGCGGTATCATTCGAGGTCTATCCTCCTAAACAGTCCTATTGCCGCGGTGATGGCTGCGAAGCAGTGAAAGGCGTGTTTATGCATGAGGTGTTGCTGGCTGGTTGGGGTTTCCCTATCGGTGAGCTGTTTGATCTAGAGGATCTGGCTCGCATTTGTGAGGCGGAGAAGCGGTGGGAGTTTTTTGTGTCTAGTGCGCCGTTCAATATGCCGGGAGGAGTGAGCAGTCCGCCGAATTGTATAGCTATATTCTGAGATTTTGGTCGTTGTTATATACCGGGTCAACTGTAGTTGATGAAATTGTCCGCTTGTAGGAAGGAGGCAAGCCTTCAAATGTGACTGTATAAAGATAACACCATTCATTCATTATCAGGGCGATATATGCCCTGAGTCAATTAGTAATAAGTAGTAGCACGAAACTAAGAATACAACGATGAAAGACAACCGCGCCATCAACCCCTGCAGTCGCATCATACTCTTGAATATAACCCCTGACTCATCTTCTACCCAAGCCCAAAGCCATAGTCTACTTCGTCTTCGACCTCTCCATCTTCCTCAACGCTCTCTTCCGAATCGACACATGCATATCACGATTAATCCCCAGCACCCTCTTACTCCACACCCCCATAACACAAGTCAAAAACCACGCCATTAGTCCATGACTAAAATAGGGACTAGACGAATAGTAAAAATCCGGTGAACCGCCATTACGTCCGATTTTACTCAATGCAGCTTTTACCCATACTTTTGGCGTGGGGACAGTCAAAGAAGGGCGGCGGATTTTTGACATTGCGGATGTGATTAAATGGGCTTGCATGAGTTGAACGGTGATGCCGTACGGTTCGAGTTCGGCGCCGAGAGCGCTGGACCAGTATTGCAAGAAGGCTTTGCTGCCGGAGTAAGTGGCCAAGAGAGGAGTAGGCAACAAACCGCCGAATGAGCCCATGGTCAGGATGAGACCGCGCTTGCGTTGGATCATGCCTGGAGTAACGAGTTTTGTGACGCGAAGGGTTCCGTGGCAGTTGATGGTGATGATATCCTTCATCTCATCTTCGGGAGTTTCGTCAAAGGGAACGGGAATGCTATGGCTCTTGCCGACGTTGTTGATCAGAATCGCAATGTCGAGATCGTTGACGAGACCCTTGAGTTGTTCGTAGTCCGAGTCCTTGTTTTGCGCAAAGTCCATAGCTAGAATCTTGGTTTGGGTAGCTGGGTTTTTGGATTTGATTTCGTCGGCGAGAGAGATTAGTTTTGATTCGGTGCGGGAGACGAGGAGGACGTTGAAGCCGGCGCGAGCGATTTGGAGGGCGAATTCTTTGCCTAGGCCGTCTGAGGCGCCGGTAATCAAGGCCCAGCTACCTTTGGGACCGAACGAGCGTAGCTATTCACATCGTTAGTATTGAGGACTATTCGATTATAGATGAGGAACGTACAGATTTGCCCGGAAGAACAAACAAACTCAGCAAGACTCTGACAAAGGTCAAAACCTGCGTAAGAAGCCATACACCCCCGACGAGTCCCAATCCGAACACCAGCGCCGTCTGCGATTGCGACATGTCTGCAGCTCTGAAATTGGCGAGCTTGTCGAGGTAGACGTTGAATTGCTCCATGGCTTGTTGTTGGAAGGTCATGCCGGCCACCTAGAGATGGACGAAGGAGTGAGAAGTAATAAGAAGAAAGAATTGTCGCCCGAACAGTCCGAAAAGACAGATTTCTGTCCAGAGATAAGAAAATAAGAAATAGACGAGTCAACAAACCGTCGGAGACGGAATCGGAGAGGAAGCAAGGAGGGAGGGAAAATCGAAAGTACGTAAATCCTCGGCTGAGCACTAACTAGGCCCAGAAAGTTGCTGAGCTCTCCGGGAGCCGCCCATGTGATTGGCCATCCCTTTCAGCTGGATGCGCTTTACGTACTTTATTTTTGTTCCTGAATTTGTTGAATTCTCACTCAACTGAATCAACTCTCAATCGAGACTCTCACAGACCTTGAACAGTATCGCGAGATATCTACGACTAATCACAATGGCATCCTCGATCCTCGACCATTTCCGTCTCAACACGGACGAAGGCTGGCTTCCAGCCTGGTTACTGATCGTACGCCCTTCTCTCCTCCAACCCCATCATCACTTCCAGGAACTCGACAGACTAACATTGACGTAAAACAATAGGTAGCAGTAATCTCCGCCGCAAACTCTCTCCAATCCTACCTCAGCCCCTCGTACCACTCCCAACTCTTCATCGGCTCCCGCTCCACCAACAATAAATCCCCCTCCACCCCCCTCGCAGCACGCACATTCGGTACCTGGACCTTTTTATCGGCTGTCGTTCGCGGCTACGCAGCATACAACATCCATAACCCCGTGGCATACGACATTGCGATTTGGACGTATGGGATTGCATTGGCACATTTTGCGTCGGAGTGGTGTGTGTATGGGTCTGCCGAGTTGAGGGGGAGGATTGTGTTTCCTTTTTTGTTTGCATCGGGGGCGTTGGTGTGGATGGGGTTGGAGAGGGGGTATTATCTTGCTTAAAACCCTCGTAACCTCGTTAGAGGGTCATCGTGGTTGATTGGGTGTATGGGAATGGTGTTGGGTAAAAAAAGAGTGTGTGTACGATAGATGAATATTATGTATGTGGTATATGTCGGGTCTGATCTACAGCTTTTTCCTATACAACTCTCCGCCACAAGCGCGCAGTTTTGTCGTCGCCTGTTCGGGCGTGATGTCTCGCTGAGGCTCAGCCATCATCTCGTACCTATTCCCATTAGCCTCATCACTTACTCCTACAGAGGGAAGGGGGAGACATACCCGACTAAGAACTTCCTAACAGTCGCACTCCTCAACAACGGCGGATAAAAATGCAAATGCAACCACGACGCCTCAATCTCCTCCTCCGTGCCCTCCAACGGCGCCTGATGAATCCCCATACTATACGGAAAATGCGTCTCAAACAAGTTATCATATCGTCGCGTAATCTCCGCGATCGCTTCGGCCAATTGCGTCTTTTCGTCGGCATTCAAATCAACGAGCGCGCGTTTGTGGAGTTTGGAAATGACCATAGTCTCGAACGGCCATGTAGCCCACCAGGGGCAGACGACTACGAACCCGTCGTTCTCGAAGACGATGCGCTCTTGCTTTTGGCATTCGAGAGTGACGTAGTCACCCAGTAAATGACTACCGCCGTGTTCCGCGCGATATTTCTGTAGTTGTTCCAATTCAATAGCTGGCTCTTCAGGTAGACTACTAGTCGTCCACACCTGCCCATGCGGATGCGGATTTGAGCATCCCATAGCCGCACCTTTATTCTCAAAGATCTGCATATACCGGTATTGCGATTTTGGTTTTGTCAAACTCGCAGTGGGCGCGTCGGGGGGTAAATGTGTTGCAGGCGCGACGGCCGCCAGCGGGTTTTTAGGCGAAAGGTGAGAGGTATAGATCTCCGTCCAGGCGTCGATTACGGGGACGATTTCGGCAGCAGATAAATCGGCGAGGGTTTGGTTGTGGGCGGCGGAGAAGGTGAGGACGTAGCATTTGCCGACAACAGGTTCGGCGCGGAGGAAGAATGATTCTGCTCCTTTTGCTTCTGTTAGTTGCTTAATGTGCAGTAGGAGAGATGGGGGGAAAGGTACCCTTGTCCTCAGGCTGGTAATCGGCCTGCTCCTCCTTGACGGCGCTGTAGTCATTGACAAAGACAAAGGTGTTCTTGTACTGCGGGTTTGCGTCGCCCTGGGCGCGAGTGTTTCCGGGGCAGAGGTAGCATGCTGGGTCGTATTCCGGGAGTGTTGTTTTGGATGGTGATTCTTGCTGTCCTCTATTTTGGTCAGTATGCACGAAATCAATCTTCTTGCGGGGGGAGGACGCACTGCCATGGTCTCTTTGTCCGGTGAGGAGAAACCAGAATGTAGGAGCCGCGGAGAGGATTGAATCTCCGATGCGAGATGTCGTCGAGCACGCTTTCGACCATTTTGTGTACACGTTTTGATCAGATAGACGGAGAGAGGGTAGAGAAAAGAGGGACAAGAAAGAATATTTACAAAATCGGCCAATGCAACATGGACATTTCTTGCATGGCGGGGCTACTCCATAGTAACTCGAAAAATACCGTAATCGGATTACATTATATGGGACGAAAAGTGCGGGGCATGTGGACTGTGGACGCTGAACAGCCTCTCTGACAGCGGAGACGACTGACGTAATTTATTACAGGGAGTGTAAGCAATTTACCCGATTGTACGGGCTGAAATATGCCGATTCCGTCTGATATACAAGAATACCGATCGATCTATTCTATCTTTCCTATTATACATAATGATACATATCTATGTCCTCTAACCAAGTTGATACCCTTTGAAGAAGGTTATCTTCTCGTCCTCCACGTCGCATTCCGATGCTTGAGATACTCCTTGGACGCAATCGCTTTCCATATCCCCCAGAACCCACCAATCGGCCAATACGACACCAACCCTTTGTTACTGCTGCTGCTATTGCTGCTGGCAGTCACAACCCTGACCTTGTGCCATACACTCGGCAACCCCGTCGCGGCATATTTCTCTCTCAACGCCTCGTACCATTTCCGATCAAACCGTTTCCAAAACTCGTCTTCGGGGTAGTATGTGTGCGCATACAGCCATTTCATGCCTCCCAGATCATTGAGTTTGTGCTCTAAGTCACGGTTCTTAGCGATAAACTCGGTTGATTCTGCGGGCCCAAAACCCCATAGCCCGATATTCAGCAGCCGGCCTGTGTGCTTTGTTTCGGTGTTGTGGGGGTGCATAGTCGGTGTAGGGGATTGCTTGAGTGGGCAGTACCACAACGGCCAGATATTGAATGTCTTTGTAGTGTAATCAATAAACTTTTCCGCCGTTTCGTAGGGCAGTGCCAGATCCTGTACTATATAACGGTTTGATTCACCGCTGGCGTGTAACGCTTTGTAAAGCATGCGGGTATGCAAAAAGTCATCCAGGAACCAGCGCGTGAATTTGTTAAAGGGCACAAATCGAAAATACTTGAATGCAGATGCGCCGACCCAGAATCCGCCGCGGTCGTACCGGAATAAGTACTCGGCTAGCGGGACGTATTCCGTTACGATTTCTTGCCGTTTCGTGATATTTTCCACGTGTAGATAGAACCATGGATCCCAAGGGTTGCTGAACGTCTGCGGTTTGACGTTTGTCGGTAATTCGTCCGTCAATTCGCCTTTGATAACCACGCCGTGATCAGGCGAGAATTGAATGCCGTCAATATACTCAAACGGCGCCGCATCCGGGTCCGCGCTGTCCTTTTCAAGAGCTTCAATGGCAGCTTTGATGCTTGGCTTCCGCTCATAAGTCACTTTGACGAATTTCTTCGCTTCGACGAGATTCAATTCAATCAAAGTCGTGATCCCGAGACTCCCCACCGCACCAGCCGCGCCGCGGAAGAGATCCTTCTTCTCGTCACGGCTGGTTCTGACAACCTCTCCATTTGCAAGAACCATTTCCACAGAATTGATAGTTCGATCAAAGAATCCTTGGCGAAAAGAACTCGATTCTCCGCTCGTGCCTGCATAGCCTCCTCCCGCAGTAATACCGGGAAACTCCATGACTACAGGCGGCACAAGGCCATGTTTGAGTGTTGCCTCGACAAGTCTGTCCATGGGCACATTGGGCTCGACGGCCGCTGTCTTGGAAGTTTGATCCACGCGCAGGACATTGTTGAGTTTGCTGATGTCGACGAAGTTTGACGCTGGCCGGGGCCGGGTGCTGTTTGTTGAGCCGTGGAAGATGCGGAAGGGTTGGTTTAGTTTGTGGAATTGGCGGACTACACGGGATATTTCTTTGACTATTTCTTCGTGGCGGCCCATTTTTTTGGTTATTTGTCTTTCGCCCTCGCTTTGAGGGATTGGGCGCGGGGAAAGACGAATAGAATGGGGAATGTTGAAGAATTGGAGGTCATTTTGACCTCGGGATGCTAACTGTAATTTTCTTGTATGCATCGTTACCGTATTTGCTAAGCTGAAAGCTCAATTATTGGACGAAGCTTGGACAATATCGTAATCAACTTTCGTGTGCATTTTCACGATATCTACTTTGACGACCAAATATATCATAAATAAACATCATAAACTCTTCATATGTACATATTCTAGTTCACGCTTTACTCTTGTACAATCGCACATGCACACCATTCCGATGCGTCAGCGTCAAATCCACCTTTGCATCAGGCAACGGACTTCCCCCGTCATTCTCAAGTGTATCAAAATTCTGCGCCAATCGGATAAGCGTATAGCTTGCCTCGATGAGTGCATATTGCTCTATCCAAAACAATCAGCTCAAATATTTATACGACCAAGGCGTCAATAAACGGATGTACAGGGAACTCACGTCCAAGACAAATACGCGGCCCACCGTTAAACGGAATATACTCCCACGTCCGCGAAGATGCATTTTCTTCCCATCGCTCTGGGCGAAACTCCTCGGCATCCGGGCCCCAGATATCAGTTCTTCGATGCATAGAGTACAAACTGAACGGGATGACGGTATTCTTTTTGACGAAGATGGGTCCCTTGCCGTCTGGGCCACCGCCGCGGGGGAGGGATGTGTCTTTGAATGACATGCGGCTGTTGATAGGGACTGGGGGGAGGAGACGAAGGGCTAAATATCGCTATATTAGAACTTGGTCAGGTTGCTGATAAGAAAGAGGGGGGGGCGTACCTTCGTTAAGGACATATCGCAGGTATCGCATATTCTTGATTTTGGCATGAGTGATTTCGCCAGTTGGATGTGCTGCATCACCGTATTCATCGATAATTTCGCGGCGTAAGCGCTGCCATACAGCCGGCGCATGGGATAGATAAAACAACACGGAACTCAATAGACTGGCAGTCGTATCACGACCCGCAATCAGCAGGTTCAAAATATTGTCTCTCAACACTTTAGGATCCTGGGTATCATTCGCAAGCGCTTGCAAAAACACATATCGATCAGAGACTTTTGCGTTTTTGCGGGACTCCAAAGCTATATGGACGTAGTGGTCTGCAATATCGTGCACGTATTTGCAGGCAGAGGTATACTCCTTGTTTCCATCCACAAGAAAGCGAAGTTTTTGTGCGCTGACACGTCGACTGATCCATTCAAGAGACTTGTCGAATGCGCGGCCGAATTCGGCTGCTTCGCTGCGGCCAGTTGCATTTTTGGACCTAGCGAGAGACTCGCCAAAGAGGAAGTGGGTGGAAGAGTCATTTGTGAAGGAGAAGAAGAGCGGTTGAATATCAAAGAGGGAGCCATCTTTGGGGATTTTGGCTAGAAAGTCGGAAATGTGTTCGTCCATGAGTTGGAGATCGGCAACCTACTGGAATCAATCATAGTTTCACTAAAATTCGAAAAGGTAGAAGGGGTTTACCTGATCCTTTGTGAACTGAGGACGCAACAAAGTCCTAGCATGCGACCACAACTGGCCATCAGCATTGAAAATGCCATCACCCAACAACGGCCAAAAAGTCTTTGCGCGATGACCAAGTCCAAAGTCATTGAATTGAGATGTCAAGATGGCTTTGATGTTGTCCGGATCGATAGTAAATAGGACATCGTTGCTTGGAGTCTTTTGATTAAAGGTAGGTCCGTATTTTTTATAGAGAGAATCATGCAATTGGATTCGGGTCCCTTCCCGAGCTGCCTTTGCGACTTGTAGGAAGAAGCTGATGCCAAAGGGCCCGGAGGGACCATGTACAGCTGGCAGGCAGCCGAGTTCTCTAGCTCGTTGATGGGATCGGAAGGAGAGGTAGAGATTCCGAATGATGAGGAAAAGACCTAGGAGCGCCAATCCGGTGAGGATGGGGTGCGCAGCTGGATCGATCATTTTGCTTCCGACAACCATTTTGTCTGGTTATAAACAATTTGACAATGGCTGGATACCGGTAATGGCCTTGATAAAGTCAACAATGAACCATATCTCCCCGGGCATGACATCTATACTTATATTCCGAACAATGAACAGTGGGGCGTCAGATCAACTTCTTCTCATCTACAGGATCAGCCCATATTCCTCTTCTAGACAAATTCCGGCAAAACACCGATATTGTACAGAGACTACAGACCTTGAATACTCGTATACAACCTAGTTCGTCATCAGACTCATCACGGAGAAGTCCGTATGTGGATATTCAACGGTCAATCCGGTCAACCCTACAAAGAAAGTACCCAGACCAGATTATCATTACGATATTACTGAAGGATCGTTTAATACTACGTAGAATAAAGATTGTACACATACCCAATTTGCAATTGCAGCAAAAAAAGGCAACTCGCTCGGACGTACCGTTCACATCGAGTTTAGTTTGGCGTCGTTTCGGCCGGCTCGGATTGTCTTCTATCTTGAGTTCGCGCCTCCGAAAAACTTAGGGCCCGGGATGTGGACCAGACCCGGTTATACCGTGTTGATCTTAGCGTTTTCAACATTTTTTTAAGGCTTTCATAGACTCATGGGGTTTCAGACTGTTCAGCTCGGTCGTCACCTTGTTGAGGGTCTGATTAGCTTGATTAGGTGCATGGTCTTGACTCGTTGGAGGGCCTGGGTCCGTTGATCTGCCTCATTCTGCGAGGCGGTTTCATAATGGACACGACGTCTGAATCGGATCAATTGACTATTTTTGAAAGACGTCCGAATCCTGTTACATAGTAGTTAGAGAGACTGGGTGATGAGATGCATGCGCTAATCCGAGTTTCTCTTCGTAAAGTCTCTAATTAAAGAGAATGCAGACCGATATTTCGTACGTGTGCAATACCGTACTCTCGGAAAGAAAGTAGAATCCGCCAAGGCTGAACGATCTCAGCTTTTTGCCAATCAGCGGTGGACGCTGTCCAAAATTGTAATACATGATCATGTTCACGAGAATCGATTTTTGCACAGTAGACAGAGAAGCAATTCATGGAGTTGGAGAGGAATGGGTTCCTACAGAACATGGACATTGTACTACATAGGGCTTAACCCCGCATGCATGAAACAACATCTAGACCCCGCATAGATCTATTTGCCAATTCCATCTCTACGTACCTGTCTGTTTAATATCAAGTTAATCAATGCAACGAAATAAGAAAATGTCCGACCAACTCAATTTCGAAGACACCAACATCTGGCTCATCGGCACCGACATCGACCACAAAGTAAAATACAACTCCGCCGCCACAGAGCCCGCCTGGAACAACCCTCAGATCGGCACTCAGCCCGGTCTGTTAATATGGCGCATTGAGGATTTCCACGTTGTCCCTTGGCCAACCCAATCGTACGGCCAATTCTACGATGGGGATAGCTACATCATCCTCTATTCATACATCATCCCCCGCAAGGAAGATCAGCCAGAGAAATTGGGACATGATATTTTCTTCTGGCTCGGCGCAAAGACTACGCAGGATGAGGCTGGCACGGCGGCGTACAAGACTGTAGAGCTAGATGAGTATTTGGGTGGAATTGCGACGCAGCATCGCGAAACGCAGCTTCATCCTTCGGAGGAACTTTTGAGTCTGTTTCCGAGACTGTCTATTAGGAAGGGAGGAGTGCGCTCTGGGTTCCGTCATGTCGAGACTGAGCAGCCGACGGGACATACAACGTTGCTTCGGGTCTTCAGTCAGCCGACTGCGGCGGCACGTGGTCATTCGGTTGTTGTGCATGAGGTAGAACCTACATGGCAGAGTCTGGATGATGCGGATGTCTTTGTGCTCGAGAAAGATGATAAAATCTGGGTGTGGCAGGGCAAAGATTCAAGCCCAATGGAAAAGGCCAAGGCTGCGCAGGTGGTCAATGATTTGACGCTTGCGAAGCATATTGATGTTGAAGTACTGTCGCAGACGGAGGCCAGGGCAAAGATTGTTGTTGATCTTTTGGGTGGAGGCGAAAGTCAGCAGCCATCTTATCGTACAGGCCGCCCGATTCGAAGTGCCTCGCCATCTGCTGCTGCACGACCACCGAGGTTGTTGCGAATCGTCTTTGATGAGTCTGGTCGATTTCAATTCGAGCTAGACAAAGAAGGCGATTCTATCCGATTATCGGACCTGGACAGCAATGACATTTTCATTTTTGACACGGGAAGGAAGATTTGGGTCTGGGAAGGACAAAACACCAGTCGAGAGGTCAGAGATGCGTGGAAATCGTGCACTGGGGCATATCTGCGGTATTTACAGCAAGAAACGCAGAGTCCTGATCTGATTGCTGCAACACCTGTTGCGAAGGTCGTGGAGGGGCATGAGAATGCGGCCTTCTTCAAGTCGATTTCTGTGTATTAACCTTGTTAGTATGCCGTACATATCTGTCAAGCATATATAGTTGACTAGATGAATGCTGGATGAAGTTGCTGAAGCTGTTGTAGAAAGGAAGAGATTGATGCCTCAGGCCGAATAGTGGGCCTTAGATAAAAGGCTTATCAGCCGAAGCACGCCCTTATCGCAAGCATACTTAGGTACTCATCATCTACAACTACAACTTCTTCCAAAAGTCATTGATTGACTGAATATTCATCTTTCTGTATATATCTGGCATATATTCTATATACTTTATTGCATTCATTAATCCTTCCGCCGGTGGAGTGTTCCATACTGTCTTCGGTATATACCTCCGCCCCGCATATGGCTTCCATCGCCACTACAACAATTACACCATTATACACTCTTCCTAATGAGGTGCGCAATAAATCTTCCATCCATAGAAAAATCTTAGCTAATTACATAATATGATATAGATCCTCGTCCAAATCCTCACCCCCCTCAACACCCGCGCCCTCCTCCCTCTAGCCAGTGTATCACAACGCTTCCACGCCGTCGTCCTCCGCATTCTGCATTATCGATTGCTACTCATCTCTTCCCTGAAAGATTACACTCTCTTACTCGAATGTTTCCATCCAGTCTCAAAACTCACAGACCCGCACTTCTTTTGCACATACCTCGGCACACCAGGTCTAAACGATAAATACGAAGGCCTCGGATCGCTGTACGAAGGTTGCAAGACGTCGGAGTACCTAAAGCGGTTGTCGAACGTTTATTCCTGTTTTCGGCCGGAGATTGATACTACCGAAACACTGACTGAAGATGTTGAAGACAACAGCAATGAAATCGAAGCGGAGGTTCATCCACTGGTCAAGAAACAAGTCAGCCTGGAAGAATTCGAGGACTTTTCGCAGTTGTGCTCGATTGTGAATTTGGTGAAGATTATGCCGAATAGTAGGATGCTGATTAGTGCGGTGACGGTTGAGGATGGGATTGTGCGTGTGTGGAGGGATTGGTTGAGACGGCAGTCGAAGAGGGATCACCATCACGACGACTCACGAAACAAGCAGCAGAATGATGAAGAGGACGATGTGCTGTGGGTGAATAATAAAAAGATTGTGGGCCTCAAGCTGCGTGTCAGAGAGAAGAAGTGGAATCGGCCCATGTTGCCTGTTTTGATGCACCGGGATGAGGAGGGGGCTGTTAGTTACGAGGTTGAAATTGAGGGTATGTCGCTTCTATCCATTGTTTTGTTGCTTCAACGATATGAGCTAATGTTTGTGAAGAATTGAGGATACGAACGACCCGTCTGCTCTTGACTGTTGAAAAGTCGGTGGCTGAGCAGCAGGCATATCCGAATGCTGTTATTATAGGATCAAGGCACATGTTTCCGCCAGCTTGACCTTAATCAATAATGAAATATAACATTCAGAGGAGAGGATATGTTGAACAGTGTATAGAACTAGAGATAGCGATAACTTATCTTATCGGCCAGTCTCGGCGGTGAGGCCCACTCGCCGAGTCGCCGAGGATGCGTCATGATTTACTCTTTCTTTTCTTTTTGTCACAAACAATTGTCTCACCATCCATGTCCCTCACAAAGCATTGGGCGAGAGATATAGCTCAATTCCTTGTATTCATATGTTCAGTCACTACCAGCTATCTAAGTATATATGATCAGACCGCTAACTCGCCATCCACCTCTCAACCGAGCTTCCTGACCGCTCCAAATCTACTCCGTTGACAGGTTGACTCGCTTTTTTCTACGATGAATCATGAGCCTCCAATCTTCTCGGGTTCTGCTTCACAGGGTATGTATATCTGCTGAAAAGCTTCATATCGTTCAGCTGACAAGGTGCTGTAGAAACATGACTGGTCCACCTGTCGAAACCTTCGGCGACGGTGGTGTCACCTACGATTCTACCACCAAGAATCGCAACACGCAGATCGCAAATCAGCATCGGCGTCGGCGTCAGCGTCAGCATGGACCGAGCCGCTATCCAAGAGCCACTCCCGCAGCTCCGGCCGCCAGCGCGCCCGCGAGAAGATGGCCGATAAGGAATTTTTTCTTAGTTTATTGAGTTCTGCGGCTACAAAGCGAGAAGCGAAAGCGTATTTATCTCGGTTTCCGTCTGTGAAGAAGACGAAACTGCCGACTATGCGGCATAAAGAGACTGCAGTTGAGTTGCAATCTCCAAAAGAGATTGAGAAGCCGGGGGTCAATTTGGGCTCGTTTTACGGAGCGACGAGATCTGTGTTGGACACTCCCGTTTTCAGGCAGGGGTCTACGCCTGAGGTTGAGACAGCCATCAATATTGATGAGGCGTTACATGTTGCGTTGGTAAAGTTGAGTAATGCGCAGTCGTTGGATGATGAGACTTTACATGGAGTAGCTACGACGTTATCGCAATTGACGCGGTTGGGCATGGCGTCGTGTGTTGTCGTGGATCCTGGTCCTGTGGAAGATGAGACGACGCGGAGAAAAGCAGCGGCCGAGCAAGCTGATCGACTCTCGGCGGCGATTGATGCTTGCGATGGTGGTAAGGCACGGAGACTTGATTCTGTGCTGGTCAGGAACAATGACGGAGAACTTCCAAAAGTCATATCTCGGCAGGTTCTGTTGCGCCCTTTGCGGAAGAATCATATTGTCGTTGTTACGCCGGTAGCCTATTCGGAACGGACATGTAAAGCATCGTCGATACCAAGCAATGATGTCATGCTTGCTCTGACTCGTGAATTGGCTGGTCTCGAAAGAAAACATGATCCTGATGAGGATCCGCGTGTTACGGCAGAAAATTTTGCTGCTCTACAAAAAGAGGTGTCCATAGACCGTTTGATTGTGCTCGATCCTGTGGGTGGGATTCCAGCGTTCAAAGGGCCGCAGCAGTCTCATGTTTTTGTGAATATGGAGCAGGAGTTTGGAGATATTGAGGCCGAGCTTGAAGAGGCAATGGCTTCGCTTGAATCCTATGTCTCTCCTGATATTGAGTCGGATCTAAGTACTGCAGCGATCAAAAGCAACCCAATCTCGAACTTCGTCGCAACAGAAGTCGCTCCATTGCCTCCGCAACAGCACAAACCTGCGATAGAGAACGGCGGAGTGATGAACAGCGCACTGAAAGGACATATTGCAAACCTGCGTCTCCTACAACAGACTCTCACTCTTCTCCCACCATCATCCTCCGGCATCATCACCACACCGAGAGACGTGGCAAACTCAGCCCGTCCCCAGCAAGACGTTCTTTCGGTATCGCAAGTCGGAACCCGACGATCAAAAAATCCACTCATCCACAACCTCTTGACCGATAAACCAGTCTACTCTTCTTCTTTACCATCTGAACGACTCGGTCAGACGACACCTTCCATCGTGCAATCCACCTTTCTCAAACGCGGATTGCCATTAACCATCCTCCCGGATCCGCGCGTCACCCCTTGGTCTCCCGACAGCCCCTCGAGGCAACACCTCACCCTAGACGACCCTCGCATCGACCTCCCGCGTTTGGTGCATCTAATCGAAGACTCCTTCGGCCGCAAACTCGACGTACAAGACTACCTCAACCGCGTCAACGGGCGCCTCGCTGGTCTAATTATCGCCGGAGAATACGAAGGCGGCGCAATCCTAACCTGGGAAACACCTCCTTCCATCCCTGAATCCGAGCGCAACAATCCTGAAAACGTGCACCGGCTAGTACCGTATCTCGATAAATTCGCGGTCCTAAAACGCAGCCAGGGCGCAGGTGGCGTTGCGGATATTGTGTTCAATGCGATGGTACGCACATGTCTTCCGCGAGGCGTATGTTGGCGCAGTCGGATGGACAATCCGGTGAATAAATGGTACTTTGAGCGATCGAGGGGGACATGGAAGTTAAATGGGAGTAATTGGGCCATGTTCTGGACCACGCCTGGCATTCCAGAGGACGATCCATTGCGATTCAGGGATTACGAGGCTGTTTGTAGAAGTATTCAGCCTAGTTGGAGTGACAAAAAGGCCGTTGTTGACTAATCTATCTATCTAATATATACTCAAATATACACACTCTTTCAAATGTTTAAGAGATTTTTTTCATTCATCATTCTCAAACTTGAGTCCAGACTCCTTCCTAACAGCCCCATACATCCCGGCTATATCCCCCCTTTCACCACTATGCGCTTTAACGTCTTGTAAATACTTATCCACCACTTCTAAGGATCGCATCCTCATCCCACTCGCCTCCGCAACGCTGCTCACATGCCTCAAATCTTTCCTCGCTAGGTCGACTTGGAAGAGTGGATATTCGCGCTTGTAGTAGTCGCCCGTCTGCATTCGTTCCACGTATTTGGGCAATGGGCCCGGGAACATGAGCTCCATCCATTGCGCCAATGGGTCAACGCCGACGCCCGATTTTTCGGCCAGCGTCAGGCCTTCGGCGAGTTGTTCGACGAAACTTAGAATGAAACTGTTGCCTATCAACTTCATAGTCGACGCTTTGCCTACATCTTGCGCAGCTTCGGGGGTTGTTGATGGGTCGAATGAAAGGTCGATGTTGGCTCTAGCCATTACGCCGATTGTGTAGGGCAGGATTTTGGCAATGTCGGTTTTCGAGCCGCCGAGGACGCAGATTAGTTGTCCTGCCTCAGCCATGGCGGGGACTCCGAAGACAGGACACGATACAAACCGCCCGCCCTTAGCGGCGATTTGCCTATACAGTTTGCGGGATGTGTCCGGGTGGATGGTGGACATATCCACGAACAACTTCCCTTTCACATCCTCCCTTTCGGCTAGTGCAGTCGCGAAAATGTCCTCGACGGCAGCGTCGTCGCCGACGCAGGTGAAAATGATGTCTGATGGAGTCACGGCTTCGCTGATTCTGTGTACGGGTTTCGCTTTTGAGGCGCCGCCGAGGGCGAGCGCGTGGGATTCGGCTTTGGTGTATGTCCGGTTGTATAACAGGATGGGCGAGGAGAGGGAGCCTTTTTGGACGAGGTTTTTTGTCATTCCCTTTATCCATTACACTTCATATCAGTATCTATATGTAGTAGAAGAGGGAAAGAGGGGGGGAGATGTACCCGTCCCATATTCCCCAGACCGATGTACGCTAATTGAGCCATTTTGTATATGTACTGTGCGCGTAGTATACAATTCTTGAAACACAAAGGCAATTGAGTAAATAGCAAGTTGATTGAGGGAGGTGCAGCTTTTATACATGGCGGATATGGATATATCCATGAGATCACTGTACCCCACACTTTCCACAGCCGCTGCGGAAGGCCGCAATACCCGCTCCGATTAGATACATTGCGGAATGAATGACTCTCGTCTCGCTGAAACAATTCCATTATCAATTATATTCATAAATGCAATATCTAACAATTGACTCATAACATAACCAGGTATGAATGATCAATCCCCACAACAAGACAACAAAAACCTCAATATCGGATTCTTCGGCCGTCCTCGTCTCCTCGGCCGTTTCGGTTCGTCCGCTTCCTTGCTCGTTCTTGATATCATGGCGTCTGCCGTTCGCTCGCGGGACGGTGGCGGGCGTCCTCCTCGTTGTGGTTGTTGTTCTTGTTCCTGCCCGCGCAACTTCTCGGTCATGTCTTCGCCGTCTTGACGGAGGGGAGCTGGGGGTTCGACTTGTTGGTCGCCTTCTTTGAAGGCGGCGACGCTTTTGATTTCGACTTCGAAGTCGCCTTGTTGCATGCCGAAGAAACTATATCACGTTAGTTGAATCTTCGTAACTGATATGCAAGAGAGAAGGGGAAAGACCTCCGCATCATCAAAGTAACCCTCTTGATATTATTCGCCGCTATGCACCGTCTCAACCCCTCCTTCGGCTTTCCGCGGTAGGTAGGCACAAAATCGCACCATTTCACCCTAAACACCGTGCCCTCCCTCATCCCTTCCTCCCCTTCTTTCGTGGGCGGAACGACAAACTCAAACTCCCAATTCAGCGAACTTTGTTCCCTCCCGTCTGGTCTCTTGGGTAACATCTCATCTTTGAGCACGAGCGAATATCGTTTCCCATCTGTTTTGCCGATTACGAATTCGAGGCCGTCGTAGTTCTCGAGATGCCAGTTTAGGGTGTTGGTGGTGTTGCGTTGGGAGGCGAAGCCCGCGCCGCCTAGGGTGGTGATGTCGAGGTGGCCGTGGAAGAAGGCGGAGGAGGAGTAGGTGGGTGTGCTGCTAGGGTGGCCGACGGTGGATGCTTTGATGCTTATTTGGGAGGTGGAGGAGCCGCCGCGGACGCGATCGTCGCAGGTTGTCCAGTCTTGTTTTGACCAGGGGCTATACGTATACGTATATTGTCAGAGTAAGTACTAAGGCGATAGCTTCTGAAGTAGGTAGACGTACGCTTCGCCTCCGAAGAGGTACTTGCGAGAAATGGTCATTCTGGCTGGGTCTGGTGTTGTGATTCATAGGATATAGACCAGAAATGCGAAGTATATTCAGGCGAACTCATGCACATGGCTCAGCGCTATCAAATTGGCATCAGAGTGGTGCGATCTGTGTGAGAGAGTTGACAGCTGCGGCGATCGAAGTTGACGTAACGGGGGCGTTTTGGGTTAGACCCATTCTCCGCTCGGAATTCAAATACGTGCATCGCTGTATTTTGAATACCTATAGAACAGGCATACAATGGAGATCATTTCGTAGGATAGTAAGTGCTATCTTTCGATCAGATTAGCTCGAAAGTACCGAGCATCGCAGCATGTTTTGATGTTTTGTGAAGCACGGTCGAGATCGATCGGCTTTCATCCCGCACCACGACTCCCGTTCGGGAATAGAGCTTTCTCTAACCCTAACACCGAGGTATCAGGACCATGTCGACATGAGGCTAACCGACAACTTGACATGATTACGGTCAGTTCTACTCAGTGAGTTGAACGAAGAAAGAAGAACATATTAACTGCCATATCATGGTTCAATAGTTCCTGCCCAGTCCAAGCTCTTGCATGAAGATATCAGCCGCCTTTTCGCCTACAGCCAAAGCCGTATTATTTGTATTCGCAGCAACGTTATGCGGCAGAATACTCAGATCAGCGATTCTGAGCCCCTCAACACCGTGCACTCTCAGGTTGGCATCCACAACACCCTTATCCTCCAAAGGCGCCATCTTACAAGTGCCTACAGAATGCCAGGTGGTCCCGACATTCTGACGCAACCACTTTTCCAGTATGGCATCGTCCTCAAGAGTATACTCGATGTCCTTGACATCTACAAGCGGAGCATCTGTCTCAATGCATACAGCTTTAGACGAGGCTGGGAAAGGAGGATGGCAGGAGATAACTTCCCCTCGATATATTTGCATGCGCCGTGCAATTTCGCGCTGTTTTTTGTAGGCCCACATATGCTGTTTGATGTCGATGTTATCTGCGTCAGTGAAAAAGCCGGTTTCAAAGTCGAGTGGATCGTTTAGTGCAGGTCCCGTAATATGCAAATGGCCACGAGAGTAAGGGTGTGCTGTGAAGACCGTGATACCGATATACTGCCCAGCTGGGATGCTCGATGGATCGCCGGGAAATCCATTGACCACGGACATGAGCACCGCTGGTTTATCGGGGATATTTTTGAAATCGAGATCCCACGTCTTTTTGTAGACCGGTCCAAGTCCTTCTATATCTGCTTCTGATGGCCGCAGTTTACAGGTAATGTCCATGGAATTCCATCCTAAAATCGGATCATTGTTTTTGATGAGATCTTGGACATTACTGCGACCGCTAAGAATTGCGTCGAGTGTTTCTCCAGGCTCCAAGCTAGATTTGTAAGGGTATGAAAGTAGTTCGTGATCCTGATATTCTTCACCAACACCGGGCACTTCTGCCACGAGTGGTATACCCGCTCGCTGGAGAAGGTCCACGCTGCCTACACCGGATCTTTCTAGAACCGATGGAGTTCCGCAGGCACCGCAAGAAAGAATTACCAGCTTCCTGGCTTTGATTTTGGACATGCTGGATCCAGACTTGCACTCGACTCCAATGGCTCTTTTATTCTCATCGAACAAGACACGCACGACCTTGATCTCTAGAAGAACATGCAAATTCGGATGGACTCCATCCTGCAGCCGAGGATGCAGATACCTGGAGGCTGCATCTTGTCGTTTCCCGTCCGGTGAGATATACCGCATTGCCCGCTGAACGCCATTATTGGCATCTAGGCTCTGCAGATCCTCGATCTCGGGCCAACCAACCATCTCCGCTGCTGCGATAAAATCCTTTTCCGATGGTAGGCATGTCGTTGTTGCTTCCGCCCTCGACAACCAAAATGCACAGCCCTGGGTCGGCCGCGGCGAGTCTTGCTGCTACAACGCAGCCTGCAGTACCTCCTATAGTAGACAGACAGTTATTTTATTGCTCCAAATTATTCATGTTGCTAGGAAACTATACCCCCCGCAATAATTATATCCACCTCACCGAACCCATCGGGCAATACAGTGTACATACCCATTGCGACTGGGACTTTATTGTTTGCCAGTTCTGAATGAAGAATGAAGAATATTGCAAGGCAAAGAAATGGCATCGAGATATATGTAGTGCCATCTTGCCAAGTCGACCCCGCCTTTCAAGCGTCCGTCTTGTTAGAAGCTGCATGAACTGCCTTTCGAATGTAAATGCACTGCTTGTGTCAGACAGTCCTCCGAGGAAATGGACCATGGTCAGTCGTTGAGACGGATCACACACTTTGCTCAGATCTGTACCCCCGGCTTGGTGCTGTCTGGTCGTATGCACTGTAGTATGCCACGATTCCTGTTCTTGCACGACAGACACTCAGCCACACGAGGCAGTGCACATAGCACATACAAGCCGCTTCCTTGCAACTGCCAACATGTATCAGACTATCAGCATGCAAGTTGCCCAGTTGGCCCAAGCCTGCAATATCGGGAGACCGCTGTGGCCAATCAGAGGCTCAACCAAAAGCCAGCTCGGCTGGTTCGGGCTGTGATTGGCCGGCTGTCCGAACTAAGCCTCGTCTCGGCCAATCAGACTGCATGCTTTCTTAAGGTTGCTTGTACTCCGTAACAGGAAGGAAGTGTCCGAGTCTCGTTCTTTCCTCGTGGGCGGACGCGGTCTTTTGACTCCGGACTCAGCACAGAGACGGAACACAGTGGATGATTATCATGGCTTACGACTCGTCAACTCAGCTTTCTCAGGATGCGCAATCAACAACAAGGCTGACATGAGTCTCCATGGAGCTATATAGCACTCATGGCGCCGTTCCTTCGGTCTTTTCTCCCTTCCCAGAGATCCAGTCCACCCCAAACTTCTCCACCACCAGTCTGACCATGCAGACAACGATGGCGGCTCCGTCCGGACAGCATGTCGGCTTGTGCTGTCATTGCGGGAGAGGTGGTAGTCCCTTCGAGGTGTATTGGGTTAATAATTCACTAACTCATGACGATAGGCCTCCCGTACGAAACATACCACATCTGCTGCTTGTTCTGCGACCTCAATATCTGCGCCGACTGTCACCGGACACACCCCGCGGCGCACCAGCCATACTTCAAGTACCTGCTCGACCGCAAAACCCCGCGAGGCGCTCGCCCATCGCCGGCGTATTGCACAAAATGCAAACATCCGTCCCATTCCAAGCTGTCGTGCAATGACTGCGAGTTCAACATCTGCGTCAACTGTGTAGCGACGAGTCGTGACTTGCTGGCGAACCATGCGCATGGCAAGTTGACCATGACTAGAGCTCCAGATGATTTCGGGCTGGAGTTGTATAGTTTGCAGTGTGACAGCTGCAAGGCCGGTGCCACTCTGTCGCATTGTGGACGTTGCTTGGGTGGTTGGTAACCCCGCTCAGTTAACTAGGTCATACTGATCTTTGTAGGAATCAAAAAAGGACAAAACTTTTGGACATGTGTGACATGTATCGTGGACTACAACGCGCAAATCCGGTTCTGTGGAGATTGTCAGGCCCCAGGACTCAGAGAGCACGACCCAACTCATAGGTTTGCCTCATTTCTCTACCGCGTCGATATAACCAAGGACCCCAAATACAATACTGTCAAATGTCTGGACTGCAAGTCTCAGTAAGTTTCACCTAGCAATAGCTGATCTCGCCTACTAATAGTATAAAGCGTACCGTTTAGCGGCCGTGAACTAGCCCGCCACCCCCATTCAAGATTCCAACTAGTCATGGGCGAAGCAGAAAGAGATCGCAGGTACTTTCAGAGTTATCGAACATGCGTCCGGAAACCGGTCAGAGATCTGGCAACCATATCCGCTGAAGCTCACGACATTCTCTGCGGCTGCTGCAACCACAAGATTTCATTCAATGCAAAAGTGTTCATGTGTCCGACATGTACCATGATCACATGCGAGACATGTGCTGAATCCGGTGGTGCTCGCTCGCACCCTCATATCATGTTTCCAGTTTTCCTTGAGAGGACTATTCCTTTTGCTCTGCTTGGACAGGCTGTAGCGAAGCCAAATGCCACGATCAAACACTGTGCCAAATGCGATACCTCAGTAAACCCAGAGAGCGATTCCTTTATCCAATGCAACCATTGCGAGGAATGGGTTATTTGTCTCCTTTGTACGAAACGGACCAACATGCCCGTTCGCCACGCATGTGCTGAAGCGGTCGAAATGACATTCTTTGATCCTCTCAAACAGGCAAACAACATGGTTATTGCCAAGATTATGATGGCCCAAAAGGCCAAAGCAGGTAAGTTCGGACCCTCTCTCATATATTCTGGTATTGACGTTTGTAGCTGCGGCCGCCTTGAAGCAACAGTCATCTCTCCAACCATCCTTTTCGGTTCGGCGAAAGAATCCTTCAATCAGGTCAGGCTCCTCGATCTCTTCGATTTCCCCTGTCATGCCTATGGCCCAAACGGCCGAGTTGCCACAAGTTTCGGCAACTCCCCAGCCCAATTCTCAGTTAGCAATGAATCAGCAGCTGGCACAACTCTCTGCTGTCTTGGGTGCGACAGGGCTTCCCATGCAGAGTACTCTTCCTTCAATACAGCCGAGTATTCAAACACCTGTCTATGGTCAAGAAGTCCGGCGCAAGTCATTACAACCAGGGTTGAAAAATGCATCCAAAGCTATGATCGATGGATCGGCAAGTGCATCAAAGGCGGCTTACAATAAAGCATCAAACATGGTCGAGAACATGGACAAGGACTCCATGAAGAAAGTTGGCAAAAAGGTAGCCGCAGTCGCAGGAGCGCTCGGTGGGCAGGCATTACGACAATATGTTCGGCAAGAAACTGGTCTCACAATCCCGCGCATTCGTCCGAATCAGAAACCAAACCAACAGAATCAGCAAGCCCAAGTTGCGAATGCAAAGCTGCAGGAGATTCAAAAACTCAATGCTCTGAAGCAACAGTTGGAAATGAAGCAAAAAATCTTGCAAATTCAGAATCAGGTACAACTGCAACAGCTGCAGCAGCAGCAACAACTACAACAGGCTCAAAATCAACCGGCCATGGGTGCTGCTGCTGTGGCGATAACAGTTGCGAATATGCCGGGACAGGCCCAGCCGGCTGCATCTCAGATGGCTTCTATACCCTCAAACCAAGTAATGGCGGCCCCTGAGGTACTTCCTCAGCCGGGTACACCTCAGATGGCTCCTGTACCTTCGAGCCAAGGAATGGATGCGCCTGTACTTCATCAGCCGACGCCAGTTGTGGGTGGAGCGAACAATATTCCTCCTGCCATAGCAGGTGTGAGCACGCCAGGCCCATACATCGCTAACTTGAACAGTATGGCTCCGACTCCTTTGAGCGAACCCAACACACTTGGCGTCCCCGGCTATAATTCCGGTGTTTCTCTTAGTCAACCAAATATGGCATCAAGTGTGCATAGCTTCGATTCTAATGAAATGGCACCAATTCCTGCGAGCGAGATGCAATGGGCTACTGCGCATGGCTTGAACCCTAATAACATGGCTCCTATTCCGCCAAGTGAAGCTCATGCCGCGAGCATTCACAGTTTTGATTCGGAAATGGCTCCTATCCCTGCGAGCGAATTGAACTCGTTGCATGATAATAGCATGGCCCCTATTCCCCCTAGCGAAGGAGGAATGGCGCCAATACCGCCAAGCGAACAGCCTGGGGCAGGTCATTCAAATCCGCATGACGCATCGCACCTATCTGATCATGTCAATCCTGAGCATCATACAGAGGGTGAACATACACATCAGACGACCCCACCCGCAGCTCATTCAGAACAGCCAAATGGCTCGGGATATCACAACGATTATCACCAGCCTACGGTGGAGGCAGACCCAGAGATTGAGACTGCACAGCCTAATACACATGCACCATCGGAAGGTCATCCGAATGATCACCATGGGCCTGATGCTTCTCCCGTTGGTGAAAGCCATCACCCGCCTGAATATCAGCACGATTCACAAGCTGCTCATGACCATCCTAATGATCACAATGCCCAGCAGGGTCATGGCAGTCATCCCAACTCATATCCCGGTCATCAAGGCCACCAAAGTCCTCACCAGTCGCAAATAAGCCCAGCCAACAGCCACCCATTCTCGTTACCCTCAACTCCCGCACCTCAAGGTGGCCATCAACACTTTACTCCACAGTCTGGAGGATCTCCGCCTGTGCATGGCTCCCCATCGAATCTCCATCCTTTCCCCGGCCACCAGCCACATGCCCCAACGAGCTCTAGTCCAGCACCTGGTCAACCTCATTACGCACACAGTCCAAGCCCTCAGCCACACGCGTACGGTCCGAACGCTCAACCACCGCCAAACCAGAACAGTCCCATGCCAATAAAACCCTCGAATCCTGGCGGCGGTCAGGCTGACGAGTATTATCAAAACCATCCTCTCAACCATGGAGACGCAGCTGGAGGTCCTCCTGTGAATAATGTCACTCACCAGCCGCAACAGAGCATTCCTTATAATCAGTCGAACCCGCAAAGTCCGCTGCCTTCGCTCCCGCCTCAGAATCCTATCACCGCAATTACAGGAAAACCGCCACCCCAGCCTCATCCTCAGAGCTCAATAACTGCAATGCCGCCGGCGAGCACTCCACAACCAGGTCATGCGCAGCCGCACAACCCCATAACCGGTATATTACCTGGTGCATCGCCGGCCCCGACAGCTAGTTCCGGACAGGCCCCTCAACAGATCAATATTAATGTGCAGGCTAGTGGAGCTGGTGGAGGCGCCTCAGCAAATGCATCCGCGAACAATGCAGTCCAGATGCAGCAACAAGCTAACATGAATATGCAAAATCAACAAATCCAGGCATTAGAGCAGCGTATTCAGATGATGAACTTGCAACAGCAGCAGTCGAATCAACAACTCAACCAGCAGCTTCAATATATCGGGAATCAGCAAAATGGCGGCAACTCAAATCTCATTGAGCAACTAGAGCTGCAGCTCCTGACGAGTCAACTGCAAGGAGGACAACAAGGAAGCAATCATCCACTACTTCAAGAGGGACTCCAAATTATCAACAATTTGACGGCGAATAATAATCAGAATACCTACATGAACAATATCTTGCAACAGCAGCAACAACAAGAGATGCAAACCCTCAATTTTCTGAATCAGATGAACCAGATGCAAGTCCAGAACGAACTTAATGCCGAGAGCCTGCAACTGGAGCAACTCAACGCTCAAATAGCCAGCCTGAACAACATGTCCGATATCAATGATACCTCTTTCACGAGCCCCAATCTGGATGTTGTGGATGTCAACAACTACAATGTGAACATTGACGTTGATCAGTCGATCAATATGCAGTCCACCACGGACCTGGGATTCGGCATGTCAAGCACGGATGTAGTAGGATTCGACATGTCCAGCGCGGATGTAGGATTTGACATGACATCCAGCACGGATGTGGTGTTTGGTATGGATGACGGCTCTGCTTTTGTATCTGAGACGACTTTTGATTCTGTTGATGTTGAGTATTGATCTGTATATACTTTCTTACGAACAATCTATTTCTTTTCGCAAAAATTCCACACGTGTGATATCTATCCTTGATCCTCTTGATGTCAAGGGTACTTGACAAAAAAACGAAAAAAAAAATAAAGCCTCCGACACGGGGAATCGAACCCCGAGCTGCCGTGATCGTGTCTTTCTAATGAGAGACGGCGATGTTACCGTTACACCATATCGGATTATAAAATCATTAAAAAATATTGATATATAAAGCAATTGCATAGGAAAATCCCGTCAACTCTCAAGGTGAAGCAAGAAAGGTCTGAAAGGAAGGTTTCTCGTCTGATCTCGGCAGCGGAGCGCGCCGATCAATTAACCCTCTTTTCATGCGCTCTGATTGGCTACATATTCGCAATATCAGATTAAGCAATCCCTGTGCTGTGCCTTTAATGCCATTTAAGCTAGCGCCAGAAACGCACGTTGCAATCAATGCCAATCACAGATATCGAGACTGGGAGGCTAGTCTCGATGCATAGGTAGTAGGTACATTTTTACTCGAATAGGAAGCCACATGCGGAGATTTTCGCCCCTCTTTGATAAAAAAGAGTTAACAAGCTTGGAAATATGGGTTTCTTATCTTTTCTCTTTTCTCTTCTCTTTCTTCTTGTCGAGGGAGATTCTTTGATTTCTTCCCTGTCTCTTATACGTATACAATACATACCTACTCCGAAGGTGTAGTATATTCACAATGTCGACAACAATCGACATCGAAGAAGGGACCAAATCCAAACTCCCCACCAATCTTTCAGCAGCAGACGATGTCAAAGATGTGAACGTGTCGCAGACACTCGACGCAGAAGACAAACCGGAAGAAGGCTCAATAATTGCGCCGGATCAATTCGATGCGCGGTATGAGACGAGTAGGAAGGAGATTTGGTCTTATTATGCGTGCGTATGCCCTTCTTTTCGGGATCAGACAGACATATTGACTTATGAGTTGCGGATAGGTATTATATTGGCAATAATGGGTTGACGTTATTCAGTACAACTCCCCTCCCCAAACCCTTCTCCAGAAAGCGCAAAGCTAATAATAATGATAATAGACTTCGCACCCACAGCCTTCCAAAACCTGCTCTACCAAGCCGCCGACTCCAACAGCCAGTTATTCTTCGCCGGCAAACTGCGCTCCATCAACAGCATCGTTTTGTTATGCAACGGCATCTCCTTCGCCATCCAAATCGTCGTGTTTTTGGTAATTGGCAGCTTCGCTGATTTCGGGACCTGGAGGCCCAATATTTTGATTGGATTGTCGCTTGTGGCATGGGCAATTGGGTTTGGATGGTTGGGTGTGCATGACTCAACCAAATGGGAGGTTGGTACGGGGCTGTATATTGTGGGATTGATTGCGTATCAGACAACCCTAACGTTTTGGACGGCTGCGTTTCCGGGCCTGGCGCGGAATACGGCTGAAATGAAACGGGCAGCTGATGAGTTGGTGTCTGGCGGGATAACGAGGGATGAATATGATTTCGCGGATACGATGAAACGAAGCCAATTGTCCAATATTGCGTTTTATGTGCAGTCCGTGGGCGAGATTTTTATTCTTGCGGTGATAGTGGGGATTATGTTTGGGCTGGATGTGAATGCGAGTACGGAGAACAATAATTGGGGTCTTAGTGTGTTGATTGCGTTTGCGACGGGGGTGTGGTTGATGTTGGCTATCCCCTGGTTTGTGTTTGAGAAGAGGAGACCGGGCCAGGATCCGGCGCCGAGGAATATTTTTATGGCGGGACTGTGGCAGTTGTATCATGCTGGAAGGCAGATTTTGCAGTTGAGGCAGAGTTTGGTTTATCTCATCGGTACCCTTTTCTTCCAAACCTATGTCTGCGTGTAGGTGGAAGGCTAATGGTTGGTGGACAGGATACTTCCTCCTCGGCGATTCATTGAATACGACCGTCACAGTCATCGGCACCCTTCAGAACAGTATCGTGGCCTACAACACCCTGCAGCTAACATACCTCTTGATAGTCGGCATTGCCGCACAGGTCCGTCCCATCCTCCCTCCATTGCCTTCCAAACATACCCCTCTAACGCGGTATTTAGGCAATCGGCATCTACGCCTTCTGGTTCATCCAACGCCACTTCCACCTCAGCACCAAAACCATGTTCAACTTCATCGCAATCGGCATCATCCTGCTCGACGGCTGGGGCATGATCGGCATCTGGACCTCGAGGTTCGGCTTCCACCATGAATGGGAAGTATGGCTCTATCAAGCCTATTACGGATTATTCGTCTGTCCCTGGTACTCATATAGTCAAATCATGATCTCCGAAGTTACGCCCCGCGGGAAGGAGTTTTTGTTTTTCTCGTTGTTTAGTATCATTGGCAAGACATCCAGCTTTATAGGGCCGATTGTGTCGAGTGCGATTATCGATGCGACGCCCAGTGGGAATGAGTCGACGCCGTTTTATTTTCTGTTTGCGTTGAGTGTGGTTAGTTTTGGGGTGTTGGTTGTGTTTGTGGATTTGAAGAAGAGTCGCAAAGAGCAGGAGGAGTTTTTGATATTGGAGGAGAGGAGGAGGGGAGGTGGTAATCCTGCGCTTCCTTAAACGGAAAAAAGGAGGTGGTAAGCGAGAGGTACAGGAGAGACCAATATTGATGATAGTACCGAGCGAACGTTAACGAGCATTTTAGCTTGAAAAAAACAAACCTGCTATAGCCTGCTAAACGTAGTATATTTATTCATCACGGGCAAAAAACAGTCTTGATCTCATCCAGAGAGGATGGAGATTCGACAAGCAAAAAAGCAAAAATGTGAGCTCCGACACGGGGAATCGAACCCCGAGCTGCCCTGTGAAAGAGGGCGATGTTAGCCATTACACCATATCGGACGTCGAATGAAAATTACTGGCTTATTGCAACTTATAAAGATAATGCATTGTCAACACCAATCATTGTGAACATCATCAAGTAGGTCTGAATTAGTGGCTTTTACATACTTGACTATGTGTACTCAATTGTAGGTTTTCCGTACGCGGACTCGTTCGCAGTTGACCCGCTGGCTCATCACAACGTCAAATGAGGGGGTGTCAGAGCCTAAAAGGGTAGGTAAACCGAGTTCTGAGTCAGCCGTGGGCCTGCCTCATGTCTTGATAAAGACTCCCCTCACTTCAGGAAGACTCAATCTTTTCATTGATTATTCTGCAAGCTCTTTTCCTCTCCGTGAGAAGCTGATCCCGAAAGCAGAATGTCGCAGGTTCAGACTCTTACCCTCGAGGCCCAACGGCCGGTAGTCGTCTTTCAGAGGGAAGAAGAAGCAACGAATATCTCACCGCCACTACATCTTCCGCAGAATCAAGAAGCGTCAGATGCTTCGATTGAACGTGCACTGGGGCCGGCTCCATTACAGCATGTCTTTGAGGCAGCAACGGTTGTTCAGGTCAATCAGACCCGTAAATTTTCGATTATCGCATTGCTTGTTATGGCGAATGTTGTTCAGGTAAAGTCTTTTCCACATATTTACAGTCTTCGATGAAAGGAACAATAATCCCAATAACGAACATAGATGACTGTGAACTTTGCCGGGATCGCTGGGGGAAGCACTCTGATTAATGCGATGGGAGCAAAGGCGGCATATGGCTCATGGATAGCCGCCAGTTACGCGTTAGTGCTTCTCATGTCTATTGTACTTCAATCTGTCAATAACGTTACAACTCACATGAAATAGACTGACTCAAGGTACATTCGTCCTCCCAAGCGGCCGACTAGGTGATGTCTACGGCTATAAATCGCTGGTGCTAGTCGGCGGCGCATGGCTATCTATCTGCACCCTGGCCTGTGGCTTCTGCACTAACATCTTTGCCTTTCTCACCCTAAGAGCATTGTCAGGCCTGGGCGGAGCCTTTATTATGCCTAATGCGGTAGCAATGATATCGAGTACCATTCCTCCGGGTCGAGTACGCAATCTCAGTTTAGGTGTCTTTGGGGCTTCGGCGCCTATAGGAGGATATCTTGGGGCATTGTTCCTTGGTGCTTTTTTGGAGAAGACGGAGTATAAGTGGTTTTTCGTCTTTCTGTGAGTTCATTGGACTGCCAGGTGTTGAGAAAGCTTAGTACAATTAATAACTCCTTCTTTCTAGAGCCGGCATGGGTTTCGCTGTCATTCTCGCGCTTGGAATTCTGAGTCCATCAGAGAAGCCCGTCGACAAGGGTGGGAAGATTGATTACGTTGGATCAGCGTTGGGGACAGGTTCCTTGATTATCTTCAACTTCGTTTGGAAGTAAGCCAACTCCGAATATGGACACAGACACAAGCACATACTAATGTTTTTGCTTCCAGTCAAGCTCCCAGTGTTGGTTGGTCGACTCCCTACGTGATCGCTCTCCTATTCGTGTCTCTCGCTCTATTCGGAGCTTTTATCATCTGGGAAAAGAAATGTACTGCTTTCCCCATGCTGCCTCTCGACATCTTCAAGGCCCCGTCACTTGCTATCCTCCTGATAGTGGTCCTCTTCAATTATATGGCCGTGGGTACTTTGATTTGGTATCAGGTTCTTTGGTTACAAACAGTCTGGAATTGGTCTCCTTTGAAATTTGCTGTTGGCTGGACTCCATTCGTTGTCTGCGCAGTGGGTGCCACATACCTCGCAGCCTGGATGATCCCTCGTGTAGCAGCGCAATGGATTCTCGCCATTGGTACCATCACAATACTAGTCTCGAATGCGTTAATGGCAACCGTGCCACTACATCAATCTTACTGGGCTCAAATCTTTCCGTCCGTGGTGCTCTTCTCATTCTGTCCGGATCTGGTATACACTGCCGGGCAGATTATTGCCAGCAATTCCGTTCGCCGAAACCAGCAGGGTATCGCTGGCTCGATCATCGGTACGCTCAATCTCTATGGTAACAGTCTGGGGCTGGGGTTTGCATCTACAATTGAGGCTCAGATAGCGCGGCGGTCTGGGAGCACGATTACGGGTTATAGGGCGGCACTTTACTTTGGTGTTGCGATCAGTGCAGTCGCGCTTGTGCTGGATATACTGTTTGTTAGAAGAGTGAAGGATGATCATGAGGGTTGGCGCGAGGAGGATCGTGAGCTGATGGATCAGTTTGAGCTGACTCAACATGCTGAAAGTACCGGTGTTCACCTGCGCAATGCGGTTGACTCAACCCTGCACAGTAGTGCTTGAATGTTTCCTGTGTCTATTGGATGTCAAACGAGCTCGGACAGCCAGCCCGGCTTTGAGCAATAGTGAGTCGTCGCTGGCAAGTCTCTGCGCGAATGGAGAGTATGACCATTGCTGAGTAGAGCTGAAGTGATGTCATCAACTTTATAATTGACACTTAATAGTAAGTCGACACGGTATCAGAGAGGTGGAAAGTTTACATGAAATTGAATCGGTGCGTACATGCACTGATCATCCTCCCCTTTTGCATTTCTCTGCCGGATGAAGGCGAGTGGGGAAGATAACGGTGAGTTAGACTAACTGGTCCTCAATTATTCGTATATTTCTAATGAAGCAGCTCCTTACAAATAGAATGATCAGAATACGCATATATTTTTTTCATAACAATTCAGGACAATAAGAGCTAGCCAGCTCACTATGTAATAGACCCGGATTCACTCTGCAATTCGCAACTTGTGAGACAGAATATTGAATCAACCATGTAATGGGGGATATGGGTATAGTCGGCCTTGTTCTTGCTTATCATTCTAACCGACCAAACCCTTTCTGGCTCTGCCCAGGTGGTCAACTGTATTTGAGAAGACAATGAGATTCCAAGTCCTCGGATATCATTTTATCTACATTGCAGACGAGTCGGGTTGATTAATTACATATGTGCGGTGAAGATTATTAATACCTACCTGAGTAGGTACCAGTTGGCCAGTTGGCTCATCAATATGTACCAGGAACATTTGAAATATATATATCACAATGTCGGTGTGTAACTGTCACGCCCCGAGGTCGATCAACTCCATGTCAGAATATGACCTTTACAAAGGGAATGTGAAGATAAAGAAAGGTTGGATTAGATCGGTCTATTGACCCAATTCCTCGAAACACGCGGCCAAGTAAAAATTTCAACCAAGCCTTTAGTTGTACCGATACTAGTCCCTTGGAAGTCTACGTTCCGTCAACTGGCCAACCATCCGATCTAGAAAACTGAAGGAAGAATCAATTGTATTAAACGAAAATAAAAAACATATACGTCTTGTAAACCAGACACCGAGCGTAGAAGTACGATCACGGGTTCTATCAAGCCCTAACGTTAGTTGACACACCGGAGCTGAACGTAGGGAGCCCAGGAGGATCTACCGGGGACCCGGCTAGCCCTTATTAGCCCTTATTCAGGTCAGATCGGCCTTTAGAAAGCCCAACCTCTAGGCCGAAGCAGCTCTTAGGCCCAGCATAGTGCGCTGTGTGGACAGCCTTAAGGAGTATCTCCGGGCATGGTGAGTGCCGCCAAAAAACCAAAATCGACAAAAATCTGACTCCGATACGGGGAATCGAACCCCGAGCTGCCCTGTGAAAGAGGGCGATGTTAGCCATTACACCATATCGGATTATGTCTTGTTGGCGGCGACGAAGTTCCGATTTATATACATATGGATAGATCTGCGAAGGATGGGAGCAAAAAATTATAAGCTCCGACACGGGGAATCGAACCCCGAGCTGCCGTGATCGTGTCTTTCTAATGAGAGACGGCGATGTTACCGTTACACCATATCGGATTATAAAATATAGCCCAACTTTGATACCATGGAGATAGAACGTACAGTTGGCGGAAATCTTTATAATCAGGGGTCTTGCCTTCCGGTCAGAAGCTTCCGAGCAACTCTGTGAAATTGTGACAACTGCAAATTTCAGAAGAGCGCGACACAGTTGTTGACTTGCAACTATCGAGATGAATCTATGTGGTTTTTCATTAGTCAGGCCCAGCAGACGATTTAGGCCTTGCTCAGGAACTGGGCCATCCGGGTTAGGTCACAAACAATCACTGAACATGCCAGGTGTATGAAGCTTATTTCTTTGATCGGCATCATGCTTTAGCATTATTGGCATACTGACGAGCTATACACTTGACTGAGTGGCATCTGATGAGACCCATGACAAGTGATATCTGTAAAAGACCACGAGCTGAGCGTGTGCTACCTGCCGGTGGGTTTCGTCCCAACCATGTCGAGATCACAGACTAATGGACAGTACACCAGCGCCCGGAAAAGACGCTGCATTCCAGCTTCCGATTGGGACGGTTGTCGACTTTGCCAATCATTGTCCACACCCTGTAGCCTCAGGCAACCTGGTCGGCCGAGAGTAAGCCCGGCTGTTCCAGAAAATAGGACTCGTGAAGAACGACAAAGCAAAGAGCATGGCCTTGGTGTTCTGGGTTCGCAGGAGCTATTTCTCGAGCTGGTACCCCTGTACTTCCATTACATCCATAACATTGCGCACACTATCTCTCATGAACGGAGCTTTTTGCGTCGTCTCAAGGATGGCAGGCGTCCATGATTCATGTCTATGCGATGTGTGCCCTCGCTGCTCGGTAATTAACCCTGAACTTTGTGATCATGTCCATCTTCCAGGATAATAGTTGATAACGAACTGGCAGATACTCCACCAACCGAGTATTCAACAATATTCCTCCATGTGCCCGAGGAAAGCTCTACGCGACAGAGGCGATCCGTCGTTGTCACGCGTGCATGGTCTCTCCTAGCTTGGAAACCGTACAAGGGTTTCTCCTGATAGGATACTACTTTAGCGGGGAGGGAAGTGCCTAGGGAAAGCCTATCTATGTTGGTTTAGCCCGTCTACATGCCGACCTCTTGTCTCCTGAAAATACCACAACTGTGGTGCTTCGAGAAGAGCTCCGCCGGACATGGCTTTCCATTCATATTGCCAGCCAATGGTCAGCTTCAGACATGGCAATTGAGCCCACTAATCCCTTTCATGGCCCGGCACCCCATCCCGAAGACTTCGGGATTGATGACGCAGATTTCCATACACTCGACCCCGACCTTCTCACCGAAAGCCCAACCTTGCCTGCCTCTCGGTGAGTTGGTTACTCATTCTCTTGACCTGTATTTATAGCCCAAATAAAATAGTCTACGGTCCGGTCATCAAAACCCCGAGCAATACTGCAGCCAAAGCTTTTTCAGGGAGGCTCCGGAATCTGAAGACAACACGAGGAAACATCACCCCATGGGGATACTTTCAAACATGCAATGCTCTAAATTTCCTCCGGATGTTGCAGGAGAAAAATCGCCCGTCCTGGATGTATCCCATCACCATGGGTGCGACGACCATATGGGAGCGTTGGGATAGCATGCTCCCGGATGGGTCTATAAACCAAGGCGAAATGACCAGATTTAACCACTACGCTCTGGGATCCATCGTCAACTGGCTGCACTCCACTGTAGCTGGTGTGAGGCCTCTATCCGCAGGCTAGAAACAGATCAAAGTGGCACTGATCCCGGGGGGTACAATCGACTCAGCCGAAGCGAAGTATGATACTCCCTACGGGCGATTGGAATGCCGGTGGTCAATCGAGAGCGAAGCCGATCTCTTCAACATGGACCTGTTGATTCCTCCAAATACTCGTGTGCTAGTTGTATTGCCTAATAGGGAGAAGTTGATGAAGCATACGGTCTCTCAAAACGATGAGGGACAGTGGGTAGGTTCTGGACATTACAAGTTTTCTGTTCCTTTCAAGTGGAGGGAATACTCTAGTCACTGGCCGCCAAAGCCACTGATCCCAACTATGCGACGACCTGAGCCAGGCGATATTGCATGAATATACTAGCTTGAAACACAGACTTATGAAACAATAGACGTTACTAAACAAAATATTGTTGTGTCGCGCATGTACCCTTGAAATGACCTCGGAATGCGATTTCTGATGTAGAAGGCTTTCATTCTAGTAATATACCGCATTTGGCCAAAAGTTTAGAAATATAATAAGTTAGAATTGCTAAAAGATTCATACCAGGTGGAAATCAGTAAAGGTTTGTATTCGATCGATGAAAATCATATAAAGGGGCAGCATTTACAGGGGTTAGGGTTAAGTTGTAACGTGAGCGCGCTGGACCCACTTTAATTCGTTGACGTTCAGTCTCACCTCATCTCTTCCTTTATTTTCTCATGAACTTTATGAACTTGAACTTATATCTACATCAGTCGATCAATAAATATCTACAGCAAAATGGCTGATATTACCACTCAGAAACTGCCCTCGCCAACACTACATCATCTGAGCTCCTCTTCGTCTCTGCGGGTGCTCTGGGCTCTTGAAGAACTATCCCTGTCAAGCGGACTAGAGTACAACCTGAAAAACTACAAACGTGTAAAGGGGCGAGCACCAAACGAACTCAAAAAGGTATTTCCTCTAGGAAAGTCACCTGTTCTCGAGATTCCAGGTGTCAATCTCTTCCGCCCTTTACCATTCATACACGACGACAACAACAACAATGAAACTAAAACAATCGTCACAGAATCTCGTCTGATTCTACAACTACTATCAGACAAGTATTCCAATGGCGAATGGGTCCCCGAAACAGCCGAAGACAAGGAGCGCGACACCTATTTCCTCGAATTCGGCAATTCATCCTTCACCGGAGTCGTAAATAGTATCATATACTTTCAAATCATCCCGACCATGTCACCCTGGGTAGTCCGTCCATTAATGTCCGCAATCTTCAACCCTATTGCAAAAATCCTCAAACAGGGCCTTGATCCTCATTTTGATCTTATGGATCGTGCGCTGTCGGATGAGAAGCCGTGGTTCTCGGGTGCTAAGATTGGGTTGGCGGATTTTACGCTGTCGTTTCCGATGGATACGGCAGGTCAGAGGCAGTACTTGGACGAGAAGAAGTATCCAAAGCTGGCAGACTGGGTGAAGAGGGTTCATGATAGGCCGGCTTATCAGAATGCGTTGAAGAAGGGGGGTTCTTATGATTTGGTCAGATATGATAACTAGATATCATGTTTTGTATTGCATGGGTTTGCTTCAATTCTTGTTACGAGTTATATGCCTCATGTTTTTGTGCTATCTTCAAGGAATCTGATTGAAATCATACGCATTTCCAAATCCTCGGTTCAGATACCGCTCCATAGCCTCCGACTCACTTACCCAGTTCACCGGGACTTCGAGATCTGTTTGCTTATCAATTGCGGGCCGCAAATCATCAGCCAGTTCAAGTTTCATCTGATTCCGATACCAAGGTGCAAAATGTACTTTGACAAATCAGCATTTCGATTGCACTTTCCAAGGCCAAGGTAGATACATACTCATAGCCAACATCACTCGCACTTCATCAGTCCGATTGCCAATCCCGGCATGCCAAAGTCTCAAGTCTCTCACTACGATAGACCCCTTTGGTACAACGGGTTGACAGGGTGGTCTGATTGTCCGACGTCTTTCGAGTACGTCGGGTTTGATGCGTCCACTTGCTCGTTCGCCGTGTAGACCTTCTTGGACATGCAGGCCGGAATCCTTGTGAGTTCCTAGCCAGACCTCTGTTGACCCATTCTCAGGCGTCATGGTGATTAGAGGCACATTGATCACGTACGCAAATGGGTGGCTCGGGTGCGCAAAATCTGCGTCTGAATGGACTGGTTGGGAGGCTGGTGGATGTTCCGCTGTTGGTGGCATTGCGGTATTGCCGGAGCAAAAAGTCCATTTGGGAAGGGGACCGAGAGCTGTTGATGTTATTTGTGTTGCAATGGGGTCTAAGAAGTCAGCAATTATAGATGTTGAAGTCGATTAGGCTGACTCACTCGTGAATATCTTCGATTCAAAGTACTTCTTCACTGGGGGCGCACCCTGTTGAAGGTTTCCTGGGTTGTAATTGTACGGACTATCCGCTTTTCTTGCCTGGAGTGTGTATGCATCCTGCACCATCTTCTCGTTCAAATGATCAAGAACATCATGCGGTATCACATCCTCAACGACGACTAGTCCATCTTGATGCAGGCTTCGGATAGCAATCTCCAGATTCCGAGGAGACAGACGAGCATTCTGTATCTCCAGATTCGATGGGCGTATCGAAGTAGGGTAGCCGATAACCCTGCTTTGAATGGTAGTGGACATCGATCGTAGTTTATCAACAGAAATGGCTATTGTTCTGTGAAATAGTCTTATAGAGATTCGATTGATGATAGTTGACATCTTCCGGTTGTACGAGGAATACTGAAAGTCGAAGTGAAGTTACTCTTGCTTGCTGAGGAGTTGTACAGCCTTTATAACGGATGACCATAGTGACCATATAGAGGCGCACAGTTGTCGCATCACGCGGCCTTACTTTCAAGTGGAATATTTAACATAAGACCTTGTTCTGCACACAACGTATACGTTCGCATATCTTCCCTCGCATATCAAATCTAGATGGACAAGACGTTGTGTCACATCCATGACTCCCCACAAGATCCATCGTTGCACCCTCCAGTGAGAAACCATGAATCCTTTCCCCACGCCAGATAGTTCTGCCACTAGAAGATTTAGTTCATGTTTATACTTTTGTGTCACGCAAAACTCTTGACCATAAGTCGAAGATCTCGCAAAACGCATATTCATATCAAAATGCCGAGGCCATTGCAAATCAATCGTTCGTCTGTCTCCCTCCATGAGTTATTAGGGCTAACCGGTGTTTCTAGGTTGGTATGTCATTCTCATATTATTAGGATCCCAGACGAACTCCCATCGCTGATTTGCCAATTCTTAGCCAACAATGTAGGCGGCGCAAGCTCAAGTGTTAGTTTGAAACTTCGACCTCGCACTTACTTTTTCAGAGCAAGTGCTTACATCTAGTAATAAGGTGATGGGAAGCGACCAAGCTGTACACGTTGCCAGCGGAGTTCGGTCGAGTGTCATTGGATTAGCGAACACAATCCCCCTGCGTCAGGTACTCGATTGCAGCAGCTGGAGACCACCCAATCAATACATGACTTGCAGCAAGTAGAGTATGTGAGGCCGGAGGACTCCGCCTCACCACTTCCCACCATCCCTAACTCTCCGATACCAAATACGGATGATCATACTCAAAACTCCTTTCTCGAAGAAAGATTCAGATCTACCGAGAATCCCGAGTATGCCCTCCAATCCCCTCACGTGGGCCAACTTTTCCGACACTACATCGATAATCTAGCACCATGGTATGATCTCAACGATCAAAAGCGCCATTTCGAAGATATCGTACCTGTTCGGGCCCGGAAGAATGCATTGTTGCTTAGCGCTATACTTGCCTTTGCGGCGGCGAGTAGACATTACTCTAGCCCATCAGGTGAGGAACGTCCAGGAAAGGAAAATCTGCTGGATGTTGCTGAGTTCTATCATTTGGAAAGTGTGAGGAAGTTGATAGATATAACAGGTGATAGCGACAATCTGCAAGAGTGTTCCTTTGTTGAGGAGACGTTGGCTGCTATATGTCTTTTGCGCTCGTATGAGATCATTTCTCGTTAGTATAAACATCTCTAGTGCCCAATACCTAGGTATCTGGCACGGAATCCCTCCTCTGACATGAATAAAGAAAACGCCAACGCTCAAAACCACCTCCAGGGCTCATACTCTCTATTGGCCAGCCACCATCTCGACATCAAGACAGATCTGCTCGGAGCAGGGTTCTGGAACTATCTCCGCGAAGACATAACAGTTGCCCTAATTGAGAAACGCAGTCTGATGATTGATTTGTCGGCTTACGTCCATCTACCCGAAACACTCGAATATGACGATTTCCCGGCCAAAGTAACGTTCTTGCTGGGAAAGATCATCAATCGGTGTCTTGCCAAGGATGCTATTGCTCTTGATAGAGTGGAGTGGGAGACCTTGAAAAGGGAACTCGAAGAATGGATGGCCTCGCTGCCGGAAGCATTTGAGCCTATACTTACACCGCCGGGGTTCATGGAATCGAGTAATTTCCCATGTCTATGGACTACAAAAGGCTGGCACGGTATGCATCAGCCTCCATCTGGGGAGATCTTCACTAATAAACACCACTTTCGCAAAGCTTCCAGCATATAATACTACCATACAGCAATGAGTATCTTATACCTCGCAGAACCAATCCCACAGCCATTAAACACGCTGCAACGCATTGAGCATATCCGGACAGTACATACGAGACTACAACAGCACGCGAACCAGGTTTGTGCATTAGCTATGTCAAGTAACTCGGCCCCAGTTTGGGTCAATTCTTTCGGGCCAATAGCCTTCTGCGGTCCTTGGCTGCAGGATACAATGAAATCTACGGAGATGATAGACGAGTTACAGAGATGGAGTAGAAAGACGGGATGGCCTGTATCTGAGATTATTTCCAATGTCAAGTCTTGAAGGCTTCCGGATGCTAGATGATCTGCTATAGAAGCTACCAACTAGTCAAGGGCACAGGAGAACCTAGCTATAACGAACAGAAAGCCTGATATCTAGAGAGTTTAGTTCATATGGGGGTGGAGAGCACTCCGATATATTAATTGGTGTGATCAATAACGATTTTGGAGCACTCTCCATATACAGATGAATAATATTTAACGGGATATCAATATAGTGATAGGGGAATTTTGTTTGTTATAGCCAGGTTCTATTATACCTAGGTGTTTCCTAAATAGCGAGTCAGAAGACTCAAAATTGGGCAATGAGCCTTCTCAAAGGCTTGAAAAAATATCCTGGTCTATGATTCATGTGTACTGGCTTCATGAACAGTAATATGCATCTTTCCTCAAATCGTTCCCGCCAAACGCTCCGTTTGAGTGTAAGCGAACATCCATTGAGTTGCTTCCTTTCCAGATGCTGCTGTGAATGATCTCGTTTTGGAGGGAGACTAGGCTCATGTTCCGCTGGTTTTTTCTGATTCTGTTGCTCCAAATACTCTTGCCGGGCCAGAAGAGCAGCATAACTAGTCCAAGCAGTTTCCTTGGCCTGATATGAAAGGGTTTGTGTACGAATGATCAATTGATATACTCGAATCTTGGATCGAGGATAGCCTCTTGCATCGTATAATCGAGGCCGAGGTGCTCGAGCGCTTCTTGATGGCTCATCCGCTTATATTGTGGTAGTCCCAGGGAGTTGAGATAATCTCTAAAATAATCCATAAGGTCGCTGGGGCAGTCGCAGTATCTCTGCTAGATCAGTCTTGCAGTATCACGCTTAAAGCCAATGGATTCAAGGATTTCGACACTTTCTTCTACCAATTTTAGGCACAATGATTCGTTGCTTGCTTGTTATCCGTTAGAAAAACCGAGGAGTAACAATACCTAGAGATTCATAGACACGTCATGACATTGCTGCCTATCTTTTTGAATGGTCGTAGTCAGGAGGATCCCAGCAATCATCTTGCTAGATGCCGCTGTGGACGAATAAAATCATAGTTAGTCTGTCTTTATATCTCGTTCTCGGAGAGCATCAACTTTTGATGTTGTTTGCAGGGGAAACAAATTTGATAGGCCTATACGGATCTATCCAAATGCTCCTGGAACCGACATTTCGTTATGGCACTGAACTTGAAAGAATAAATTCGAGCACGTACCTAGGTACACCGCGTTGATAATGTGGCTTGCTGGTACCGATGCCGGTCTGAATTGTTCTGCAGAGATGATTCGTAAAAAGTGTTGAAAGAGATGGAAACATCGAAAACTCGGAAATTTGACGATAAGCTAGCCACTCACATCCGACCTAATACAGAATAGAAAGCCAATTTTCTGACCCTGACTCGCCGAGATTAAAACCACCAATTACTACATACGTCAATCGGTAAAAGAAATACGATAACTAAACTCCGGACGCAAGTTGATGTGTTTATTTGTCTATGAATGATGTGGTGGCACCAAATCAGCGGCAAACCCTAAACCCGCCGTCGTTTTAGATTAAACAAAATTAAGGGTTGATCAGTGGCCAGCGGTGATGTTTCATCGCTTTCAAGTTTCTAGCCGGCTGCTGCCGACATGACAATTGGCTGATTTTAGCCTGTGGAAGCGCCAACGGTTCACTTCTTAGTGCCAATGGAACCCCTGGAATCCTTTTGAAATGTTGTTTTCTGTTTCATGAACTATGACCCCGCTAGAAATAACCTAGTCAGGAACAAACAGGTCAGATGCAGGGACAAAACAAGCCAGGACTAAACTTGAATGACCCTGGTGTGGTTATTCGAAAAGGGAAAATGCTGGGTGCCTGTCACTCTGACATCGTACACTGTGCCTACCTAGGAAATAATGGTTTCGTTTGAATCCAGTCTACATACGATGTAAGCGCTAGGAGTAAGGATGTACTGGACCCTCGCTTATCACGGAATTGCAGATTTTGATACATCACAAAGAAGTCTTGCCCCTGGTATGCAGACTGATATGGGAGGTACACCGGTTACTCGTCAATATTGGAGGAAAGAGGCGCAAATATTTGTTTCGATTGCTATTCATATCACAATCCGATTCTTGGACTCTTAGAATAATCACTATGTGGCTGCTTGCAGGTATGATCATATCAGTCACTTCCTAGAGCTAATCTCGAGAATTGTTTCATATTCTAGCCTCAGCGCCTAGAAAGAGATACACTATGTACGTACTGTAGTACGTACATCCAGTACTAAAAATGACCAGATCCACCACGATGGTACAGTGTAATCCCCGTCTTATCCATCAGCCTTTCCAAATGAGGAAATACCTATGCAAGCCAAAATTCCACGTTATTCTCCGTAAAGAGGCCCCATACGTCGGAACTGGTACGTACCGAAAGAAACATGGATCTTTAATTTATCTGTCAATGAGGCTCGGAAGGTTATATATACCGATCTCTCGTTCGCGAGATCTTGTTCATATAATTTCTTGATACTGGAATAGAATTACCAGAGGCAATTCATCTAGTACCTTTCCTTCTTTTTTTCATTCCTTTCCTTGCAAGTCAAGAGTCTGTGACTCTGTACATTCATTTTATCTTCGTGACTCGGTGACGATAGATTCGCTCACCTATCTATACACATTCCTTACCCAAAAAACAAGCCTACTTTCGTTTTTAGGGCTAGCAGCCAAAATCAAAAGTCAAAGTCAAAATGAAGTCAACATCAGCCCTCCTTACCGGCCTCCTAGCCACCCTCTGGACAGCAGCTCCTACATCCGCCTTCTTCCGCATGCCATGCCCCGGCCGTCTCGTCGATGAACGAGCTGACCCCATCGTCAACCCCGGCAAAATCTCCGGCCATGTGCACTCGATCGCTGGCGGAAACGGCTTCGGCTTCAACATGACATACGAAGATGCGCGTTCCTCTTCATGCTCTTCCTGCCCCATCAAGGCTGATTTGTCGAACTATTGGGTTCCGCATTTGTATTATCGTGCTCAGAATGGGACGTTTGTGGAGGTTCCTGTTTCGGGTGATGGGAATGGAAATCTTGGTGGTATTACGGTTTACTACCTGTGAGTACAATTTTATACCCTCGGTGTGTAGCAAGGTAGATAGCTGATGTATGTATGTAGTCAACGACCGGGCATAAACAACGACCCCCTCAAAGCCTTCCCTGAAGGCTTCCGTATGCTCGCTGGAGACCCCTTCAGACGCAACTTCACCGGCGACTTTGCCGCCCAGGGCGTCAGCTACAATTGCTTGGACTACGACGGTCCAGCCAAACCCGAAACCAACGGATTTCCCGACTACAACTGTCCCAGCGGCCTACGTGCCCAAGTGTTTTTCCCATCCTGCTGGGATGGCGTAAACCTAGACTCTCCAGACCACAAATCTCACATGTCCTACCCTATTTCCGGCGCTTATAACGACGGTGTTTGCCCCGATACGCATCCCGTGCATTTGGTTTCGATCTTTTATGAAGTTATCTTCCAAACGAACCTCTTTGCGGATCAGTGGTGGGATACCACGCAACCGTTCGTCTGGGCCATGGGTGATCCTACTGGATATGGATTCCATGGCGATTTCGTCAACGGCTGGGACGTCGACACCCTCCAATACGCGGTCGACCACTGCCTCAACGACAGCGGCAATATTTCTGACTGTCTCGCCGAAGACGGCAGCGAATTTTTTGAGCTGTTCACGGACGAAGAATCTAAATTCTGTACCCTCCCCGCCTTTGTCGATGAGACTATCGGTCCCGTGGTTGATGCTCTGCCGGGATGCAATCCGGTCACTTACGGTCCTGAAGAAGCTATTCCGTCTAAATGTGAGAATGATACTACTGTTATCAGTGATGCGGTGTTGGCAAAGTACTACACTGATGTTACGCAGAGTCTTGGATGGGAGTATGCCGGATGCGCGTTTGATAGTATTTCAGCCAGGACGTTAGATGGCTCGAATGAGAGTAAGGATGATATGACTGTTGAGACCTGTATCAGTTTCTGCTCTAATGCGGGTTATTCGTATGCTGGGTTGGAGTATTCTACTCAGTAAGCCCCTTTCCAACCCCTTTTCTGCACTTTCACATATATCACAATTCTGACTTTTGGGTTGCATAGATGCTACTGCGGGAACTCCATCGCCGCCGCCAACGCTCCTATCGCCGGTGTCGTGGGTGGATGTCTCTTCCCCTGCGGCGGAAACTCAACTCAAATGTGCGGTGGATCAGCTGCGCTATCTCTCTATCACAACTGTGCCGGAAGCTCTTCGTGCACAAATGCTAATATTGGTATGATTGAGGGTGCTGCTTCGGTTGCTGCTTCTGCTGCTGCTTCAGCTATATCCTCAGCTTCTTCGACAGCTACAGCTACATCGATACCAGCAACAGCTACTTCTGTAGTTGCCGCTACGTCGGCCACAGCGACTGCCGTTGCTGCTGTAGTGTCGTCAAAGACTACTTCTGTCGGTGCCACTACTGCCCCGGCTACTACTGCCGTCCCTGCTACCGCTACCGCTATGGTTACCGGTGGTGAGGTCGTCACGGACGTCGTTACGGACATCGTCACGGTCCAGGTCACCTCTACTATCAGACAGGGTGCTCCTCCCTGCAAGACCGTCACAGTGACTGTGCCTGGTCCTACGGTTACTGTCACTGCTACCATTTAATCCCATCTCAAGAATACTCTTGAGTTGTATGAAGGGGTCATGTTTATCTATATTCTATTCTTCCTCAAACCCTAGTCATCTACGCTATACTGGTATCATTGGTGGACATCTGGGGGCTCATTGTTACATTCTTGAAGATATTTATATCACCTTTTTCACTTTTATTCAATCGAATTCTCTTTAGTCGATCGACGTCTTATTTCTATAAAAGTATGCAAACATCAATTCATTTATACTCTTATATACATTTAGATCAACAAATCCAGAATCAATGCTCCGAAACGAAAACACCGGCCATAGCCATGCCCTATGCCAAATGTCAGATTATGCACTACTATAACTGAAGGAAACATTGCTTACCGTTCCTACACACATGGATGTGACTGCAACTCGTTTATTGGATCTTCGTAGTTCGGCTAATGCTGTGACAACTTGTCGTGCACCCGTGGCGCCGAGGGGGTGACCAAAGGCACTTTTTATCGTTAGTCAGGGTCCATTATAACAGTCAAGGGGGAGGATAGGGCTTACATTGCTCCACCACGGGGATTGACTTTGCTTGGTGGTAGATTGAGTTTCTGCACGCAATATACTCCCTATCCTCAAAGTCAGTATACATATGTATATTTTTTTCTCTTTGAAAACATATGGAAGGATAACATACCATAGAAGCAAACGCCTCATTAATCTCAAAAACATCAACGTCCTCCAGATTCAATCCCGTCTTTGAAAGAATCTTCGGAATAGCTATACTTGGTCCAATACCCATAATCCGTGGCTCGAGACCGGACACCGTAGCCGCCACAAATTTACCAATGATCGGTTGACCAAGCTGCTCAGCGCGAGATCGCTTCATCAAAATCAACGCAGCAGCGCCATCCGTGATTTGTGACGCGTTTCCGCCGGTAGTATGGCTGGGCTCCCACTGAGGGAACGCTGCACGGATCTTACCGAGACTCTCGGCTGTTGTGCCGTAGCGAATACCGTCGTCGCTGTCAACGATGATTTCTTTGACTTCACCGGTCTTGGGATCCTTGATTGTCGTCTTGATAGGGATAATCTCGTCTTTGAACCAGCCCGCTTTCTGCGCCTTTTCGGCCTTTTGGAAACTCGACGCTGCGAATTCGTCCATCTGTGCGCGAGTCAATCCGAATTGACCAGCTACGTTTTCCGATGTCTGGCCCATCGGTTGCTGATTCTGGGATGCAAGTGGATGGTTGAGAATCTTTTCGGAGAATGTAGGCGCTCCTCCGTCGGGGTTTGTGCTCATGGATTCTGCGCCGATGGCGATGCCGACTTCGATTGAGCCAGCGATGATTTGGTTTGCGATTTGTTGGATTGCTAGAAGTCCTGAGGAGCAGAAGCGGCTGGCGATTGATGCTGCGGTTGTGACGGGGAAGCCGGCTGCGAGCACGGCGGAGCGAGCTAGGTATGCTGCTGAGGGGTTGAGGACGTTGCCGACGCAGACATCTTCAACGAGGTTGGGGTCGAGGTTGGATTTTTCGCGGACGGTCTGTTTATTAACGTGCGAAATTGAGCTACAGAGGGTCTAACTTACAGTCAACAGAGAGATCAAGAGGTCGTCCAATGGAGTGTCTTTTAGGCCACCTTTTCTGGCTTTGGTGAGTGGTGTCCGGACGGCAAGTGTAATGACCTGTACAAGTTAGTATAGAACGTCATGGAATACAGTACTCATGACTTACAATATCATCTGCATTCTTTGCGAGTACTCGTTTTCTGGCAAGGGACTCTCCTCCGCCGCTGATCTGGCTGGCGATAGCCGAAAGACGTTGTGAAGCTGACGACATTTTGATATATGTATATGTATATCACTGGGAGTAGAAGAAAACTAATTCTCAGTCGGGCTTAAGATTCTTTGTATAAGCAGCTCCGGGTATTTGCTTCAAGTCCAGGTGAGTAAACAATATTGATAAGACCAGCTTATCTGACTAGCGTGGTAGACAGCTCCAATCAATGACCTTGGTCCTCGGTTCAATCAAACAATTCACCTGCCTGTCTATCAGATACAAAAAGAATTGTAGTCCGGTAGTTGTTGTACGCGGGAGATGAAACGAAGATGAATTGCCGTTGGAGAAGCCGGGATCCAATCTTACGCTTGTGTATGATACAGGTATTTATCTGCTCCTCGGCTAAAATATGCCGCAGATAAATATAATATATGGTATGGTACGGTAATATGTTGGTGTTCTCCACATGGACGTCCTCTCCACAGTCAGGAAGTTGGAGAAGATGGGGAAACAATGCCATTCATTCATGATTAACTTCTATGAATGGATGAATATTGATGAATATAGGATGACAGACTACAGAAGAAATAAATGAAGGATATGAAAGATAATGCTGTATATACTATCATGTCAAAGTCTTCATCGAGTCTTTGTAAATGGCACGTGGGGCCATTATAAAGTAGTCGATAAATCCAATTATTCGATGACAATGAAAGCAACAAAGAATATAGCCATATCTAGAAAAGAGTTTAGATCTATTAGACCAATAGACAAAGACGCCCTAGAATTAAGTGGAGGAAAAGCTAAGATCCGAAGCAGCTGCCGATGTTCAAAGCACTTAAAGTTGGTCCTTGACAGCTAGCTCGGCCAATGCATAGGTACATACTTCGGAGATAGGTCCTTTTTAATTCTCCTCTTAAACAACCAATTCCACAACATTTTTCAACCTGCTTGCTTGTGTAGCATGCACAACATATTTTAATTGATACCCATACATCACCATGGACATCCTCGCCCAAGCAGCAGGCAGCATCAGCGCACCCACAGCCATCGGCGGCGCAGCCCTTGCACTCGCAACAGCCGCCTACGCGAATGCAAAATTCGGCATCAAGGCCGATATAGACAGCCTCAGAGATGAAGCCGCGTTTGGCAAACGGCTTGGGCAACGAATTGCCGAGTTGGGTGATACCTGCACATTGTACGGTATGCTGAAAAGGGTTATTGAGGTGAACAAGCAGGGTTCGGCGGAGGCGTTGTGGTTTGAGAATAAGAGTTGGACATACGATCAATTAAAGGACTGTACGTTGCGTCCCTATTCACCTATTCACATTTTCGAAGATATAGTCACTGATGTGTAATATAGACTCCGATCGCCTGGCAGCTTATATCTATGCCCAAGGCATACGGACCGGCGACTTTGTCGCAGTCTACACAACAAACTCCCCAGAAATGGTCTTCACAGTCTACGCGCTTTCAAAACTAGGCGTCGTCGCAGCACTGATAAACACAAACCTGCGAGACGAGACATTCAAACACTGTCTCAAAATCTCAACATCCAAACTCATCATCTCAACGCCCGATCTGGCCGCATTCGCCAAATCGGACGACATCCCGAGATTTACATTTAATATATCTGCCTTTGACAGCGTGACAGATATACCGTCCGATATTACACAAATAACCGCAGAGACACTATCCCAAATCCCCACCACAGACATAGCAGCAATCGCACCAGCGAAAAGAGCCCCTCCCGACCTGGCAGTGCTGATATACACATCCGGAACAACAGGAAACCCAAAAGCCTGCGCAATCCGCAACTCCATGACCCTCGTAACCTCCACGCCATTGCCAAAGGATACTCGGAACCCATCCAAATACTACCCCATGCGCATATACTCATCCTTACCCCTTTTCCATGGCACCGCTTTTTTCAGTGGGTTATGTTACTCCGTTGGTAATGGGGGCACGTTATGTCTTCGCCGGAAATTCTCTGCGTCACAATTCTGGAAAGATGTGCATGACTCGCGCGCTACGCGGGTGCTGTACATTGGCGAATTGTGTAGATACCTACTCGCATCTCCGCCCTCACCATTCGATAAGAACCACAACAGCGTTGTGGCGTATGGCAATGGACTGAGAGGCGAGATATGGGAAAAATTCAGCGGACGGTTCAACGTCGCTGAGATTCGCGAGATTTATCGATCTACGGAAGGTGTGGCGCGGTTCGATAACTTTTATGGAGGGTCTTGGGGTGCGGGTGCAGTTGGGTTCCATGGTCCGATTAGGCAGATGTTTGAGCAGGACACGTATCTCATAAAATTCGATCTAGAGACTGAGCAGCCATACAGGGACCCCAAGACGGGGTTCTGTGTCAAGGTTGGTGCTGGGGAGGAAGGGGAGGCAATTGGGAGAGTGAGGACGAGGCAGTCGTTGACGGAGTATTTGCATAATAACGAAGCTACGGAGAAGAAGTTGTTAACAGACGTGTTTGAGAAAGGGGACTTGTTTCAGCGGATGGGCGATCTGTTGGTTCGTGACCACGATGGTTGGATCAGATTTGGGGATCGTGTTGGTGATACGTTCAGGTGGAAAGGGGAGAATGTCTCTGCGGGAGAAGTGAGGGATCATATTTGTCGGATGGAGAATGTGCAGGATGCGGTTGTTTATGGTGTGAAGCTGAAAAAGTGCGCCACTTTTTGATCCCCCTTGTTTGATAACCTGGCTTACGCGGGTATAGTTACGACGGCCAAGCAGGTGCAGCAGGCATAACCCTCGAACGACGAACGCCTGAAACAGAAGCAACCGCCATCAAAAACCTATGGACATTCCTCCGCTCACAAGGCGTACCTACATACGCCATTCCGCGACTCGTCCGCATCACAAAAGAGTACGTTCCCCTTTCCCTCTTCCATCCAGAGCTTCTGATACTAACGAGCTCTTTAGAGTTGCAACAGGAGTAACATTCAAACAAGCCAAAGGCGACCTCTCAAAACGCAGCTGGGACCCCGCCACCGATGGCAGCGGCGATACACTGTACTGGCTCAATTCGGGCAAGGATGGGAAGTCCAAAAAGCCGGTTTATGAGAGGTTGGAGAGGAGTAGTTGGGATGAGATTGAGAGTGGGAGGGCGAAGTTGTAACCTTGAACCTCAAGCTACCGAGGTTCCTACTTGTCCCAGTTCCAGGGACCTGTTTGTATAGACTTGAGTTGTTGGTATGGGTCAATGGCATGATTTGTAGATATAGTATAGGGTAGATAAAGTGAGTATATATATTTCTCTGATTGGGTATCGATCGGTACGATTGAACTTAGTTATACAATACCATAGTAGACAACGCCGGAAAAACGATAACAAGGTATGCGCGCTGATATGTTCCACCTGTTTAAACCCCCTACCTAACAGACCATCATGATGCAAACGCTGATAATAACACAAACGCATGTTTCATACTCATGACTCCTCATCTTTCCCAATCGAACTCAATGAATGCGCAAGTTTGAGTAGGACGACACTCTCCGTCGCTGCAAAGTAATTCAGACTATTCCCCAACACAGAAGATTAGCATAACCCTTGAACATTCATCTCCGCTTGGGCTGACATGGACATACCTGTCTAGCAAGATACGCAAATGCCGATTGAAATGATCCTCATATCGTTTCAGCGTATCCTCCAACTTCGCCAATCGCGTCGCATCATAGGGACGTGCGTCAGCAGGTGCTCCGGGTGCTCCAGCGGACAAGTCTGGATCTGCCGTGGACATGCTTCGAGCTAATGAAGCGGCAGTCCATGTGGCGAACATTGTGCAGCATGTCATTAATTTGGAGTGTATCTACATAAAATCTGTCAGCAACTTGTTTTTACTAGGGATATGAAGCGCAAGGGGTACCTTTAAAAGCTTAGCCTGGGTAAGCATACACTCTTTCAAGCACGTGTCCAAAAAGTCAACATGATCCTGCATCAACTCATCGACCGTCCGATTAACCTGTTTCGATCCATCGACTTCATCTGTCGGTAGCAGGGCGCTACTCTGGGTTCCAGCAGCGGTACCATTTACACGCTCCATCAGACTCTGCCAATTGGGTTCAATGACTTCGGCGGTACAAAAGTATAAGAGCTGTTGAATGAAAACCAGCATCTTTGCACGTAATGTCCATGCCCTTCGTTTCCACATTTCAAGTCTTCGGTCAGATGACTTGTGGCGCCAGCCCAGGGTCTTTTGTTGATCTTGCCAGGATGTCACGAGGAGGTTTTCGAGATGGCGTAGGGAGAGGAGATAGCGGAATATAAGCTGGTATCTTAGCACGGTCTTTCGGCTGATTACTAGAGACAGTGGGAAGGGAACGAGGTAATCAAGTTCAAGAGCGTCGAAGCCGATAATGTCTTTTTCGTCTTCGGCTGGTTGGATAGTTGGGGTTTGGTATTTTTCGAGTCCCCCGTCAGGGTTATCTTGGTCAATACCGGAGACGCTGACAACCTGCATCAGCCACCGTGTCAAGCCGATCTTGTTCATTTTCACTTTGACGTCTTCTTTGAACGGATCTGATGCGGCGATACTTCCTGGTTGTCGGAGCACCAGATCCAACAAAGACTGAAGTTTACTCTCGTTGACGGCTTTGGCAGGTTTGCGTAGCTCCGAGGCACTGAGTTCCATAAAATAGGAGAAAAAGTCGGATCTGTCGAGGAAGAAGTAATGTTTCAGGGAACGGAAGCGTGTGGTAAGTGAGCTTTCGGAGAGTAGAAGATTCAATAAAGATGTGTTGGCGTAGGCATAAGCGCTATTCACGTTGTCCAGAAATCGAGGGTCATCAAACGTTTTGGGAACGTCTTTGACTGCCTTGTTGACGTCGACACCGCCGCATTCTCGGACAACATTCAGGTACTTCCCAGCCAGCAACACTTTATCTCTGACGCTTTCCAGCTGTGGAGGCACCTCATTGTCGCGGATTGTATACCGCTTCTCCCAGTACTCATCCGTATAATCTTCTTCGAGTTTCTCTCTCTTGATCCACTTTTGTTCCTTGACTAGGAATTCAGCATGAGGATCTCGGATTTCGCCATGGTGTAACCATTCATTCAACATTGTCATATACGGTCTGCTAGCCTCTCTGAGCAATGTCTGTAGCAATGTCTTCGTCGCAGGGTCTCCCGAAAATGTAGCTAGCCGCTCCGTCAGAAGTCCTAGAACATTGCCACCCTTGCAAATCTTTTTGCTAGATAGACTCCCAGGAACTAGATCACCCCCTTCTTTCAACTGTTCGAGAATGTTGTCCACGTCGTCAAAGTCATCAATCGACTCGTCTAGATCCTGATCAAGAAGCTTGTTCCGTCGGAGTAGTTCTTGACTGAGCGAGTGTAACTGCGATAGACTCTGACTCGTAGGCATAGTCTGAAGGTGAAGGACGTGCAGAGTAAAGTTCGGATTGTTTAGCAACTGATTCTCAAGTTGCGCTATGAGAATCAGATAATCCTTGAGAAGTTTCCGAATAGCCGCGCAGAGCGCATGGCTGACAGCTCCATATTCCGGCCGACTAAGCACATCGATAAAAGCCTCCAAAGCGCTGTAATGGGTCGCCATTTTCAGCATTGATATCGTCAAATCCTTCAAACTCGGATCTAAACCAGGTCCGATCTGAAACGAAGGACCGACTAATCTGTCTTTTTCAACGGTTGGGTCGTATGATGAGTGATAGCGTATGTATTGGCCCTCGTAGCCCATGAAAACAAACAGTATGTCCTGTAGAATAGCATTCTCCTGCTCCTCCATAGACAGCTCTTTGAATGATGTAGGCTCGAGTGATTGTGGTGACGTTGATGCGAGAGGGGGGACGGAGATCCGACTTGCCAATGGAGCAGCAGAGTGTGCGATTAACGTAGCTTGGGGAGTCCACGGTACTACACATCATCAGTTCCAGTTCATAGACCATTGAACTGTGTAAGTGATAACGTACTGTCTGCAACTTCTCTATCCCTCCTCCTAGGCGGCGACGCCGTCTTCTTTGATCGCGACCTTTCGAAATCACCCCGATTCCCTGCATTCGGAGACTCCTTGACCGGATTCCGCGTCTTGACATGAATCTTTTCGCGCGAAGTCATAGTCGTTCGTTCCATTCGACGGTCCGTTGCACTGCTCGATTCCTTATGAAACCCCCTTGCACTCTGCGTGCTTCCACGGAAGGGATCCATTTTACTGTCTGACAGTAACCGCGGGGATTTGGTGCTGCTGTTGTCTCGGTCTTGTAGAGATGATCTATAATCGTGTTCAGCGCGACTGGAAGCGACGCGGGGTCGTGAACCACCGCCTAGGTTGTAGCTAACAGCACGGCGATCATTGGAGGACATGCTCCTTTAAACTCGGTGGAGTATTCAGATCGCGACTAAACCCGGGTTTCGTAAAGGGAAAAAAAGCGTTCGTTATCGTAAGGACGTAGTTGCTGCTTCTTGCGGCCCAAAGCTTGTTGTAAACAGTTGTACTATGTATGGAGATTCTGAATTAGGTCTAGCGCCGCTCTCCGCCCAGGCACCGGCGAACTACGTCGACAGCTTGAGCTCAAGCTACTTACCTACTACATCCATCTCTCATCTTACTGCTACTCTTCATTCTTCACGAATGCCCAACTAGTTACGTCTTTAACCTCTTCTCGAAGCCTGTTTTGTTTTATATAGACAATTACCACAGATAAGTAGCCAGCATGTTTATTGCGCGATCAGAATACGGTAAGCTACTGCCATTTTCTCAATGATTATCAACCATAGCTAACAGCTTGACAGACCGCGGTATCAAGTGCGGAACCTACTCTGATATTTCGAAGGTTATTGAAAACGAGCTAATGGTTATATGATAGCACCTTCTCCCCCGAGGGTCGTTTGTTCCAGGTCGAATACTCCTTAGAAGCTATCAAGCTTGGTTCAACCGCCATCGGAGTACGCCTATCCTTCCACTGTCCTCATCTACAAATACTCATCAAGCACAGGTAGCAACATCAGAAGGCGTTGTCCTCGGCGTCGAAAAACGAGTAACCTCCACCCTCCTCGAATCCTCCTCCGTCGAAAAAATCGTCGAAATCGACCAACACATCGGCTGCGCCATGTCCGGTCTCCAAGCCGACGCCCGCTCAATGATTGAACATGCCCGCGTCGAATGCCAAAACCATGCTTTCCATTTCGCGGAATCGCTCCGCGTCGAGAGTTGTACACAGGCGATTTGCGATTTGGCGTTGAGGTTTGGCGAAGGTGCGGATGGGGAGGAGAGTGTTATGAGTCGCCCGTTTGGGGTTGCGTTGTTGATTGCTGGTTATGATGAGGATGGGCCACAGCTGTTTGTCTCTCATACCATCTACATTGAGATGCATGCTAATCTAGGTAGATATCATGCCGAACCATCAGGAACATTTTACCGATACGACGCCAAAGCCATCGGCTCCGGAAGCGAAGGTGCCCAGGCAGAATTGCAGAATGAGTATCACCGATCCTTGACTCTTGCCGAGGCCGAAACGCTTGTGCTCAAGACTTTGAAGCAAGTGATGGAGGAGAAACTAGATGCCAAGAATGTGCAGTTGGCGAGTGTGACGAAAGATAAAGGATTCCGGATCTATGATGAGGAGGAGATGGGTCGGGCTGTTGGGCAATTGGGTGGAAATTAGATCTTTCATTGAAATACAACCGTCTTCACTTTCGGACTATTATGTAGCCATAAAGACTCATTACAACGCATTTCAAAGTAATCTCTTGGTATTTACTACCCTCTGAAGGATCTACCGAATTTTATATACACACGGCTTCAAGACCTTCGCCTCCTGCTCCGCTGTCATCCCTTTGCTCTCATCATCCCCACGATCCCGATCAATAAACCTCTTCTTCGTCTGCACTGGAGCCGCCTGTTTCTTCTCAGGCCTTCCAGCAGGCGCCGGCGTAATCCCCGCATATTTCCCCTTTGTAGGCGCACCACCGGCCTTGACGAATTCCATCTTAACAAACATCTTGTTCGATTTATCCACGGATTCTTGCTTGAGCACAAATCCGCGTGATTTGAATACCTCCACGAACGCGGAGATGTCAGTGTCGTCGTTACCACCAGAAACAGATGGTTGGGCGTCCTCGGCATAGATCTCTTCATCGTCTTGATCATCCTCGTCATCAGATTCATTGTTGCCGTTCTTCTTCTTCTTCTTTTTGTTCTTGAGTTTCTTCTTTTGCGTATTCGACAATCCCGCTGCGTCGTCACGTTTGAGCCCAATTTGGGCTTTCTTGCGACTGACTTTGCCGAATCGACTCTTGACTTCACTGACCCAACATTCACCTTTGCCATCACCGCGAAGTACGCGCCACGCTTCTTCGACGAACGAGATCCAATTTGTACCCATAAGACTGAGACAGAAGATCGTAACATCGACACTGCCATCCGTTACGGGTAAGTTCGCGATATCAGCTTTTGTGACCAATGCCTCGTCAGGGGATTGCAGGTCGTAGCTTGTAAGTTTGAGTTGAAGTTTCTTAGCCGACGGGGTCAGGGAGCGCGCGAATTGGGCATCACCACAACCCAAGTCGGCTATAGTGCAGAAACCGTTTGGTCTGCGTGGTAGAGGCGCAACAATACCCGCACTGTTCTGGTTGTTGTTGTGTTTCCTCTTGTCGTTGTGATGCGCTGGTACAGCGGCTCGTTTCCGCACAGCCGCGATGTATCCGTCCACCGGGTTCGAGGGCCACGATTCCTTGACTTGTCGTGAGAATCCGTTGTGGTATTCTGTGAATAGTTCGGGGTTTGCGTCGAACATGGCCTGGGCCTGGTTGGAGGGAGTGGTGTAGAGTGTCTCGTTAAGGTGACGGAAGCGAGAGGATATGAGCTTGTCGCGCATCTTTTGTTGGAGCGGGGTGAGTTTTGCTGTTGAGGGGGGAGCTGGTGGTGGTAACGAGACTGAGGTGGTCGTAATGGGTTGAATGTCTTCGGCCTTGGCTGAAGCGTCACCATTTGCCTTCTTTTCCTCATCGCGAGCCTTTTTCTGTTTCTTGTTGGCTCTACCCTCCCCGGCTTCAGCAGTTGTCTCCTGGAACGCCTCATTGCTTTCGGACTGTCTGTTCTCTTTCTTTTCCTTGTTCTTCTTGTTCTTATTCTTCTTGCCGCTCTTTTCAGTCTGACCCTCAATATGACGCTTAAACATCTCATCGACATTTGACTTGGTGACCCCATTATCTCTCTTTCTCTTCTTGGCACTCTCGTTATCATTTCCTTGTCCAATTTGGTTCGCTCCGGTCGCAGGTGCAGCTATAGGTGCTTTGCCATTGGAAGTTTCGTTCTTGTTCGACGAGATCTCCTTTTGCGGCTTCAAATCGGAGGTCGATATCGACCAACCGGGGACCGCGAACATGATTGCCGTGGTATTTGTGTATATATCTGGGATATTTACACTATCAATGCGATTGTTTAGTCCCTCGAGTAAGTGACCGTCAAGACGGGAATTTTTTCTGTCACTGCTGGCAGAATCGCAGAAGTTCCCCATCTTTATCTAGCCAATGAGACTACTCCAATATCCTAGGCGGTCAAACACCAACCATTTATAAGGGCTTCGTACTCCTGATGGACACCATTCTCATTCAAATAACCTGAGTGAGTATAAGCAGAGAGACCTTCCTCTTTGCTATCCAGAGTCATGTTTTATCTAATTTTATGACACTTTGCCAGCGGCTATTAGGTATGATTGAATCAATCCTTGTTATAAGCAAGTCTGCTGCTGGAATGATGAAATATATATCAGATACAGTACTGACTGGCTAAAGATTCTTCTAACCAGCTTGCCTTTCAAACGTTGTCCATTTAACCTCCATGTCGAGGTTGGCTGAGTACATGAATTTTCCATCCCTGGATGTATCACACAGAGACACGCAATAACCCAGCCTTTCAATACCCTCATGATCATATTGATCAGTATATCATGTTGGGTCAACGTATCCCACTCCCTCACTCATTCCATGTGACCCGCCTTTGCGGGCTATATCATACCCAATAGATCATCTAGTATGCGCGCTGCTTTATGGTCTAGTTGGTTGCACCGACATATTACAACTATACCACGGATATCCTACTTGCTGCCATAACGGACTTCTGGAAAGCCTCCTTGTCTGTTGGGGACCAATAGATGGATAGGAGCTGGATTGGATAGTAGTCATAACACATTGATTTCCTTTGCCCATTATCATCAACAAGTTCAAACAATGCCAAAAAAAGAAAGAAAAAAAAAAGACCACAGGCAGCAAAAAAAAATTGGATCCAGGTCTCTCTGGGGTTCGAACCCAGGTTCTTCGGAGGATGAGAGTGTCAACGAAAACGGCACACCGAAGCTTCCGCGTCGAAGAGCAAACGTCAAAACCGAATGTCCTAACCACTAGACTAAGAAACCCGATTTGTGATACGTGGACATAAAAACGCGACCACATCGTTTTTGTATGAAGTTTTTCATCTGATGTAGTTCAGATGAAGAGACCAATCCAGCTTTACATATTGAAAAGTATGGTACGTATATTGAATATTCAGTCTGGTTCTCATATCACAATCCGTGGATGGATATTTATGCAGGGCTTGCTCCAGGGCATCCGTACAACGATCCTCGGCTAACAAAGTCCTTGATGAATCGACTCTTCACGAGGTACAACTTATATAGATCCAAGGATCCCTAGGAATTTCCTTGGTGTCAGACCTCGCAGCTACATATCAGTGCAACTTTTCTTTCACAAGCGCAAATTCGCACCGAATTGCCCCAACGTTGGTTCTATAGTGTAATGGTTAGCACGGTGATTTCTGATGTCGCAAATTTGGGTTCGATTCCCAATAGGACCTTATCGGTTACTTTTTGTTCTCTTTTTGCTGTTATCCCTAACCTTGATCTCGCAAGGTTGGCTTTTTTTTGTCGCTGGAGATTGAAGCAGATTGATAATCTCGAACTTTCCTTCGGCTTCATCTCATCCTTGCCGCCAATCCCTGAATTATTTCTTGACATATCCGGACCCCCAGACCCTGTCCACGTCAGCTAGCCATCCTCTCGAGAGTCGAGTCTCATGACCCTCGAAATCCATCTTTCGGAACTCTAGGGAATGACCTCAATCTTCATCCCTACCAGCAAGTCCATGAATGGAGACAACCCAAATAAGTCGCCGGTGACAATTTTTCGTTTCCCACAGCCGTACCCAGTTTTATGCTTTAGGCCTTTAACGGCTATGCTTTGAGTTTTTGTTTTGAGTTTTCCTTTTTTTGTTTGTATGTTTACTATTTACCCCTTTTCGCCAAGCTCTGTTCTTATTTTGCTTTTTCTTGTACTCTCGTAGGGAATACGTAGGTTTGAGGGTTTGAGCGGACTCTTTTCGGGACTCGGGTTTATACGAGGCTGAGACCAGAGACCGAGAGCTTGTGCACGAGCTCAACCAAAGACTGGAGGGATATGTTGGTTGGAACAAAAAGAACGAAAAAGGGGTAAAATCGGTCTACTCCGTACCTTGACTCATATGAGTTGTCGACGACTCGACTGACGTGGTCGAGGATTGAATTAACTCCCTTTCCGGAAAGGAACATAAGTTCTTTTTTTGAACGTGATGGCCGACTGTACATTAGTGTACCACTGTAAGGTAAGTGGCTGTCAGTGTCATGCCACTGGTTGACCAGGTCTAGGCTTTGTGCTGTACATATCTCCCCGGATGCGTACTTCCATATGAGGTATCGTACGCTCGTATGTACAATCGGATGTACCCATTGTACGTACGAGAGTCGAGACTAGCTTGGAAATTCTTCAAGCTCATCGGCATAGTCATAGTACACCTGATGATAGGTACCCGAGATCTAAGCCATATCCTAGCAAGTATCCGTAATTGAGTGCTACACTGCCAGATCGTTCGTAAGGACGGACATATCAGCGATCGGCAGGAGACGGAAATCCATGATTCGACGAGACCGGGGCGGATGGATGGCGTCCGGCCACATGGAGACTAAGTACATTTTCCGTAGCAAATCTGGCCATGCCGCCATCATCATCCATGGGGTCCGAGATCTCACGCTCAAATGGGGAAAGGATCAAAATCTCAGAAGAAATACTTCCGAATCGATATCCAAATTCGTACTACTGCGACAAGGCCAAGACTTACGCTGCACGTATCAAGTCAAGACTCAAAGAGTCAAAGTAAAACGATTAGTGTTCTTATCACTAATCAGAAATTGGCCCTTGGGAGAGGGAAAGCCACGGATGATGGTTCGTGCTACGGTGCTGGGATGGTGAATCGGAGAATTGGCAGCTTAATCCAAAACGGGGAACTTTTCCCGTACCCCACTGCTCGTTGTGGCTCTGTGGCTCGTTACGCCTCTATGGCTTAGCAATTGGCAATACGTAACGTTAACAGACTAAGAGTACGTGCTTTCAGTGAGTCCAAAGTCTGCCTGCCACGATCGAGCTCGAATCGTGGACATACGAGGACAGTCCAAGCATACCCAACGGTACAAGCTTGGACTAGGGGCAGTGGGGTCAAACAGCCTGGATTGGGCCTGAGAGCATCGGTTTGGCTCGGTTTAGCGGGGCGGGTGCGCTAAGAGAGACGCTGGCCCAACGCTAAAATGAGCCTATCTCGCAGTATGAGTCCCAAAGCGGCTAAGCCCACGGCCCTGCTAAGTTTTGCCCTTTGGGCCAACTTGGGTCTGTTTCGTTTCGTTCCTCACTGACACCGCGCTAGCTGGCTAGGCTATCATAGGCTATCATAGCTTCTGCCATCGTCCATGGATCCAAGTCTGCCTTGCGACGACCGGCCTCATGGCGAGTATTCCCGGCTAACTTTCTACATACGTAGTACATCCTGTGCAAGATCGGGAGATTCCGTAATTAGGATCGTCCTTGAATCTTAACCCACACAGGCCGCTCGAACCACCAGTCAACCCTCGAGGAGTGTCCCACCCCGGCGCGATCATGCTGTCTCCGCACGTTGACAAAAGAAACATGAGGCTGAAAATGAATACGCCTTGCGACGAGGTCACTGGCCATGGGTGGCATTTCCTGTTGGTGCCAATTCAATATCGGCCGGCGTGTTATACCTCCCCACAATCAATCTGCACAGTCGGGCGAGTGACCATGTCCTGGTTGCTTTTGGCTTGATGGCTTCTGCATGGCAAGGGCGGTTAATCCAAGGACATCTCATTGTTGCACAAGTTGCTTCTTCAGCTCTGACAAGAATTGACACATCACACCAGTGACATGCCATCCATGGATGTCTGACTGACAGGGCCGGGTAGGGACAGTACGCTAGCCGATGAATCAGCCATAATTTTGCTGAATTCGGTACTCCGTACCTAGTCTTGTAAATTAGAGGCTACGAACTGCATGCCCCCTTTCAATGGTAGAGCGGGATCGATGCATACGCACGTATGTGGGAGGTCTTCACCGTTGACTGACACCTCAAACGTGCGTTGTCCCCAGTTTTCAAATTCCGAGTGGCTGCGCGAAAGAAGTCTCAAAGTCAAATTGCATCCAACAACAGGTGGAGGCTCTTGTGGAAACTAGTTGTCCCAATCGATTATAGGGCAATATTACGCCTCCACTAGTTGCTGGTCCGTACCAAGTCAAGCAAGCATATATGATAAGCATAAATCGAACGCCATCAGGGAGTCTTGGAAATTTTGTTCCATCCTCCCCTCTAGAGGCCATTCAGTTGCTTTACACCACACTTAAACCACAGCTACCATCTGCCGGATGGACGAGCAAGATCGCACACGTCGTGGTGGGGACAAGTCTGCGGAACGAAAAAAGACCTCTGAACGGTCTGAGTCTGTGAAGCAAACGCCGTCAGAAGGGCAATCCGAAGCGACAGCCAGCACAGCTGCCCCCGCTCGGGATCGCAAAAGGAGGACCAAAACAGGATGTTTGAGTACGATATCCAGTCTTTGATGAAAATAGAGGAATTTACTGACTCTTTTCAGCTTGCAGAAAACGACGCATCAAGTGCGGAGAGGAGAAGCCGCGATGCAATAACTGCATCAAAGCAAAGCGAGACTGCGAGGGGTACACGCAGAGAGTCGTCTTCAAAAATGCGCCTGGTCCCTTCGGCGCGGGCTATGACCCAAGGGTGCCTGCCAATTTGCAGGCCACCGTGCACTTTCCTCAACTACCACCACAAGTACAACTCCAACAGCTGCAACAACTTCAGCAACTTCAACAACAACGACAACGACAGCCCATTGCTGGCCAAGCGCTCAATCGCCAACAGCGCTTGCTTGCACCTCGCCTCCCTTATGTACCGCCCGCACTTCCCCCTAATTATGCCACCCAGCCCATGCAGCAGCAACAACTACAACAACTACAACAACCCGCGCGCTACTCTACAATCCCTCTTCAAACGCCGTCACAGGCAGAGCCGATTGTCGCCCCTCAAACCAATTATGTCCCTGGGGACGACTTTGCTAGCCATGTCCACACATGGTCGTCTGCAGATCAGCTTAATTACTTGACACTGCCCGAGACCGCCACCTTCCAAGGCAGTCATGATGTTGCCTACCAACCCCAGACGGCAGAAGCCATACTACCGTCTTACCAAAATCCGGACACCCATCCAGTGATAGTCCAACATGATCCTGCGGTGCAGAGCATGGCAGATACCATCGGGTTCTACACAGACGATACCTTCCAACAGGCTCAGGTCTACTACGCGTGGGATGCCGAACAGGAAGGTAAGACCTGTTTGAACAATTTTGTGTCGAGTGACCTGGCGATGTATGTGGCTGATGACTGGTCGCTGTACTTGGAACCGAGCAGCCCTGATACCGACGATCTATGCTCCTGAAGACTTGGAGGATGATTATTACGACGTCAATTCCGACGACGAGCAACAAGACGTGACTGAAGAGGAGGGGTATAATCAGATGAATCTCATCATGGCGTCGGCACATCAAGATGTCATGCGATCGTATAATACTTATCTCAACGAGCCAAACATCCTTGCGACGTATCGACCGTCCATGGGTTCATCGCCGCTGAATAATCCCAAAACCGCACGAATTTGGGTACATTTTATGCACGCAACGGCCCCTGCTATCTCGATCATGGAGCGGCACAACGCAAATCCGACGCCTTTTTTTGGTGGACCAGTGCCTGCGTCGCAGCAAGGGCTATGGAGCTATATCATGCCTCTGAAATCGCTCGAGCATCCGGCACTGTTACAGTCAATCCTGGCCATTAGCAGTCTTCACATTGCCAGACTGCAACAGAGTCATTTTACGATCACTTTCAAGCATTATGAGTATGCATTGAGAAAAGTTTCCAAGGCCGTCGGCCTCCCTGTGCGTCGAAAACAAGTAGCTACTCTTGCTGCCACACTACTTCTTGCTTTTTACGAAGTCACTGCTGCAGATCATACGAAGTGGGATAGACATGTCGCCGGTGCCGCGCAGCTGTTGAAAGAAATCGACTTTGCAGGCCTTACACGCGATCTCAGAGCTTATCGTCGGGCTGTCAGGTCGCAGAAACCTGCCTGGTCGGGATCATACGATCCTTTTTCATCATATAGCTACGCTGAAGAGGACCCATTTGCGGAGAAAGAGTCAGAAGTAGATGCCAACGTTGTGTCCCGACTTACAGGACGGCCTGTTGATTATGATCAGATCGGGCGTGTGGACGTTTACTCAAAGGTCAAAAGGAGGCATTTTTCTCGGAAGGATATTGAAAACTTTCGACTACAATGCGACCTGTACTGGTGGTACGCGAAACAGGATATGTATCAGAGTATGCTCAGTGGTAATAGATTACTGTATGTTCTTTTAGTCTTAGATATTGCGCTTTCACTAATCAATTTTAGTACCCCTATCGAACGCTGGGACGCAGTTCCTCCTCGCGCGGGGCTCGGCAAAGCAGACGCAATATATGGCAGCTGGGACCATCTTGTCCTTCTTATGGCTCGTATGATGGATTTTGCGTATCGAGATCGCAAGAGAAAACTCCAAAGTCTAGAGGCTACTGGGGGCGATTGGCGTCCACATCCCGGTTTCTTCAAGTTTGTCGGCCGGTTTGCACCCAAACCTCAGGGAGGACCTCCACCTGGGAGACCGCAAGGGCCGCCTGGTGGTAGCAATCGGGTATGTATCACTCCAGTTATCTCCTCGAAGCGAATCGCTAATGGGTAGCCACCACAGAGCCAAAGCTCTACACAGCCACCTATGTATGGCATGGCGCCTACCGGAGGTCCCGTCCCAGCTCCCGCTGCGTTCACTACCATGGGCGAATCCCCACCGTATTCGGGCTTCGTGGGTGATGATGACACAACACTGGAAGAAGCAGAGGCCGAATGGGAACGTATACTAGCTGCATATGAGTATTACGAAAGTCAACTAGGAGAAGGCTTTGCGCAGTTACCACCAGATACTACAACACCAGTCAGTTCGCCGTTTGGCCCAGCGATACAATTCCGGTCTCATACCATTGCTGTGCTCTGGGCATATTACTATGTTGGTAGGATAATACTCAATCGCCTACACCCAAGTATGCCCCCAGCCGCAATGGTGGCTGCGTCAACGGCGGCGTCCACGACAGCTCGTTTTGCTCAAACTATTGGAAGGATAGCTGCAGGTGTATATTATCCGCAACTATACGCCCAGGAGGTTGGCAACTTGAACCCAAATCTGGGTGGTGCATGGATACAGGCTACGATGACATTGTTTGTCGCGGGTATTCAATATACCGATCCGACACAGCGAGACTGGACAGTGTCAACTCTTCGAGGCACTTCTCGTGTGACGGGATGGCAGACTGCCGAGGCGATTGCAGCTGGCTGCGAAGCTGCGTGGATTCGCACGGCAGCAGTAGGACGTGGGCCTCCATACGTACGAGGACCGGGGTTTTCCGAGACGGTAAGTTGAGTCGTCAGTATTGGTTGGATGATGCTAATTTTTGGTAGGAAAAATCAGTATATACCCGTCGTGGCGTAAAGGGCGATGAACAGCTAGCACCGGATTCAAACTATGAGAGACGTTTTGTCAAGGTGGAGAAAAGGCTACGAGGACACTATGCAATGGGACTGTTGGAGTTGGAGAGTGATCTTGACGGGCTTAGTCTTGATCCATAGCTTAAATATTGACTATGAATGAATTATGATACCATACGTATAATTTATAACTGTCCATATACTGTGCGCGCACACAACGTGATTGGCCAAAGACCGTAGACAGAACTAACCATTCCCATCCTAGCCCAGGGTCTCGCCGGCGCAGCAGCCCCAGCTAAACCATCAAGCATTCCGTCAACTTTCAACTTTCAAGCATCGCCCAATTGCGCCGTCAAAATACATAAACGAACATGTCTTGACGAAATGCCTATATGTATCGAATGCTCCTACCCTGTTTCTCACCTATACACCTCCTACAGCAAAGCCGATGATCGCGCGCTCGGCAAAGGGGTGCGTCTGACGCAATGTCCGCGCTGCAAGCGGTTCGCGGACAAATATGTTGAGCATGATAATGTGGTTTTGTTTATTGATTTGGTGCTTATAAAGCCTCAGGTGAGACCCTCTGCCTCTGCAGTAGGAGGGCGGGTGTTGACTGAGGGGATAGGTTTATCGGCACTTATTGTTTAATCGGTTGGGGAGGGATGATAAGGCTTTTGATGTGAGTAACCATTAGTTCTAAAGGGAGTGGATTGTACTGATGTGACGAGGGGTTTTGGTAGCGCTCGATTATTCGTCTTGGTGTACTACTGCTTCTGTTCGATGTGTATCTGACATGGGCCCGAATCGAGAAATCGTCCACCCTCGCATCGACTCCGTTGTCCACGGCTCCGATTATTGTGCAATACCTGTTTTTTCTCACGCTCAATGCGTCAGCGACGTTGGCGCATCATTTGGTTGTTAGACTGGGGGCTTCGATAATTTCGAAACGGTCGCAACAACAAACGTCGTCACTTGCCGCTGGCGCAGATACGAATGAGACGACGCCGTCGACGCCTACGGTCGCGACGAGTTTTGTTTCTGCGTCTGCGAACGTGAGTCGCTCGCCGTCAAGTCTGGATATGCAAGGTTTGCATCCTTCAGCATCAGCATCAGCGTACAGTACCGGAAGCGCATCTACAAGTGGCTACGGAGCCTCATACTGGCCTCCCGACCCTTTACCACCACCAGCACAGCAGCAAACACAGTTACGTCGCGTATCAACTTCACCCGCTCAATTCCAACCCTTACCTCCGCCGTCACCCCCGAGCGCAAATGCCGTTAGTACGGCGTTGTTTGTGAGTAGTTGTCCAAAACTGTTCCCCATACTCATGGTGATTTGGGGATCGAAAGAAATCGCTGTCCCTGAGGGCGGGAGTTCGATGGCTGATAGTCCTGCTGTTACCATGTTACACAAGACGTTTACTGCGACTGTCACGTCAGCTGTGTCGATGCCCACTGCATCGTCGGGCGTATTAGCGCAGACTACTGAGGGTGCCATCATCACCACGACGAGCACCACAACTGCTAGCTCATCCGCATTATTCGGCCTATTCAGCAACCCCACCGCGTTTGTAGCGACGCTCACATCTGCCTTTAATCTACCATCTTTAATGTCGTTCTTATCGCTAGGAACGGCATCAACGCATTTGGTGCTGCTGAATAATATTGAGGCGCTGTATATTTTGCTGGATTGTGGGTATTTGAGGGCTGTTGCGCTTGCGGTTGCGGGTCAGTTGGCGCGGTGGGTGGTGGAGAAGTTGGTTTTGGGGGTTTTTGGGATATACTAACTACGTACCTGGGTGGTTGATACGTGGGAGTCGTGGCTTTGTTGTAGAGCAGTTATATTGTTGAATGAATATGTGATACCCCCTACACACCGTGTATACGATTAGGCTAGCTGGTTAACTAGATCGGCGGGAAAATTGATTTGAATGCATTGAAGGTTCCTTACGCATTTCATGTCAGATCTTATCATCTCCAACCCATTGATATGCGGGGTTTCGTTTCATGCTTGCTTGTCTCTGTATCAATCTCGGCTATCCATGAACAACGGCAAACGATATCGGGACATTCAAACGGCGGATCAACCTTGTCCTCATAGTTACTCAAAGGGATAGGCGTATCAATGGACCACCATAACCAATAGGTACAACTTTCTCAACAACCGTACTCTATAGATAAGAATTCTTTTTTTTAACACACTTCGATAAACTAAAGAAATGGCAATCCCCCAAACCCAAAAAGCAGCTCAAGTCCTCTCTCCAGGCGAGGCATTCAGCATCTCGATTCGCGATGACATCCCCGTTCCTGAGCCAGGGCCGAATGAAGTTTTGATTAAGTTAAGCTGTACGGGCCTTTGGTATGTCCTCCCCCCCTTCTCCATCTCAATCATTGCTACAATAAGCCTGACAGCTCCGGGTTGGAAACAGTCACTCCGAAGTCCGCGCAGTCCAAAACTGGGCAATCTACAACCCCATAATCGGACATGAAGGAATTGGGACTATCATCGCTACCCATCCTTCCTTATCCCCTGCCTTAGGCTCTATCGGGGAAAGGGTAGGCATGAAATGGCTCTACAGTGCATGCGGCCGGTGCTCAGTATGTAAAAGGGGTTGGTATCACCACTGCGCGCGGCAACTAAACACGAGTCGACACGTCCCCGGAACACTGCAGCAGTATGTCGTCGCTGATGCGCGGTTTCTAACCAAGATTCCGGCAGATATAAAAGAGGAGGTTGCGGCGCCGTTGTTGTGTGCGGGGTTGACGATGGTTGGTGCTATATCCAAGCTTGATTGTAGCGTTTTTCTGCGTGATCAGCACAAAGAGGAGGAAGGGGAAGGGGAGGAGGGGTTTTGGGTTGTTATCTCCGGTTCGGGCGGTGGATTGGGGCATATAGGTGTCCAAATCGCCTCGAGGGTTAAAGGGTATCGCGTTATTGCGATTGATTCGGGGGATGATAAGCGACGACTCAGTCTGGACTGTGGCGCGGAGGCTTTTATTGATTTCAGGACTGAGAGGGATGTTGCTGCGAGAGTGCGTGAGTTGACGGGAGGCGAAGGCGCGCATGCTACTATCGTTGTCCCCGGGACCAAAGAGGCGCTTGAGATGGCGCCGAATGTGGTGAGGAATATGGGTGTGATTGTTTGTGTGGGATTGCCGAGGAATGAGGTAGAGTTGCCTATTTCGGCGACTATGTGTGCTGCTAGAGGTACGCCCCTTTTTTATGCTCATTAAGATGTTTGAAAGGGGGATGGCTAATGGGTGGTAGGAATATCGATTGTTGGATCGTCTGTGGGCAGTGAGGAGCAAATGAGTGAGTTGTTGCAGTATGCGCTGGACGGGCGGATTGAGCCTGTCGTCGAGGTTTACGAGTTTGAGGATACGGCGGATCTGATCAACAGGTTTATAGATGATGCTATTACGGGCAAGGTGGTGGTCAAGATTCCACAGTAGATCAGGTGTCTAAATAGAAGTTGTAGGAGACTGTGATATCTCCAACCCTAACCCTACATTGTAAGCTACATCCTATTCGGATTAGCGCTCGTGTCCGGCGTCATCGTCACTTGACTAGTTTGACTGCTTGTCAAGCATCTGCCCAACAGCGTCCTCCTTAGGCATTTTAATTTGCTGTCATACATCTGAAGAACTAGAGCTGACAAAGTAATCACCTTCAGACAGGGTGGCTTCTTTGTGTAGCTTCTTCTTTCATTCTTTGATACTTCAGACCACTGTCACGATCTGGCGACCTGACGAGGCTGACTCTTCGTCATCGCCCCTCATCTGGCTGAGGCTCTACATCAGTCAGCCCAGAAGGTCATCCACGGTTACTACAAATCACACCCATGGTTCGACTGACGGTTTGTTTACTTTTTGAATACCTCTGAAAATCGTCTCACCTGTCGACTTACTACGACAAACAACTTTCGTCATGCCAACCTACGACGAAATCCGCTCTGCAACAGAGAGCCTCGACAGCGGCGGCGGACGATGGGACACAGAACGCTTCACACGTGAACGCGACGAGCGCATTTACCGTGGTCCCGCGCCGCCGCCTGCTCCGTTTAGAGAACGAGACCGCTCACGCTCCCGATCGCGAGCGCCACCACCTCCTCCACCGCCCGAATTCGAAAGATCAGACCGTCGCCGGCGGGGCAGTGACCGATTCGACGACCGGTTTGAGCGTCGCTTCGTCGAAGAAGAACGATACGGACCACCGGGTCGTCGTAGAGAGCGGTTTGTGGAAGAAGATGATTACTATGCTACACGTGGCTCGGGACCCTTGGTGCATCATCGTCGGGAACCATCACCGCAGCCGTTTCGTCCGCCGAGATTGGTGAGAAGACAATCTTCGCTTGATACGTTTGATAGAATACCGGCTCGAAGGGTTGAGAGGGCGCCTCCGCCTCCGATTAGACGCCCACATAGACGATCGTCGCCGCCGAGGTTTGTGGAGCGTGACGAGCTGTATGAGGAGATTGATATTGCGGAGCCTGACGAGTTCGGAGACGAGGAGTTTCGGCATTTCCGTGACCGTGAACGGGAGATGCGTCGTCCAGTCAGAGAGGAGATTGTCAAGGAAAGGATCATTGAAAAGGAGAAGCCGTACCCGAGGAAGGGTAAGACGAAGATGCCGAAGCGTTTGGTGGATCGTCGTGCGGTGCAAGAGCTTGGTTATCCATATATCGAGGAGGTTGGTCTCCACTGTTCATGATCTGGGCCGTATGCTGATTGTTCGTAGGAGAAAGTCTTGATCATTCAGAAGGCGCTGTCTAAAGAGCTGATTGATGAGATCGTGAGCCTGAGCAAGGATTTCAGACGCCGTTCTGAAGGTGAGCTTTCGATGTCGTCTTGTGTGAGAGGCATGCTAATTGTATAGTGGTCTACCGAAAGTATAGATCGCCATCACCACCGCCAGTGCGCGAACGAGAAGTGGTCGAGAGGGTTGTTATTGCTTCGCCCTCTCCAAGGCGATCCGAGCGACTGGTTGTTGAACGATCCCCGTCACCGATCCGTGCTGAACGCTACGTCGTAGAGCAATCTCCGGCACGTACTGAACGTCTCATTGTGGAACACTCGCCAGCACGCACGGAACGCTTGATCGTTGAACGTTCCCCGTCTCCGCTCCGTTACCGCAGCCCTTCGCGGGTCCGTGTCGGTCGTTATCTAGATCGTCCGGATATTATCGAGTCTCGACCTCGATCAGTTTCTGTCAATCTGCCGCAACGTTCTTCAGAACCGATTATCGTCGAGCGTCGTGGGGAAGATTCCGGACAGGTCGTTCTAGTTGAGCGGCCTCGACGCGAACTTGAAGTCAGCGAAGAGATTCGTATGCTCGAGGATGAGAGGCGGATGCTCCAGATTGAACGTCGTCCTGAACATGTTGGCTCGGTGGATATCATCAAGGACAAGATTATCCGTCGGAGCGATGGTGAGACGGATGAAATTATTGAAGTGAAGAAGGATAGAAAGGGTAAGTCACCTCTCTTCCTATGTAGCAACCTAGCTAACTTGTCGAATAGCTCCCGATTCGCGTTTGATTCGCGCGATGATGGCCACACTAACGTGAGCTGTCGAGTGTTCATGTCGAGTCCATGTTGTTCCCATATTGTTATGACTGTTCACGGTGTTGGTCTGTCTAGTCCGAGATTTCGGTATGATATAATGATTGATGTTGTTTGTCTGGGATATGAAGGGTAAGAGAGTTTGTATGGTCATTGATTCCACATGTCCGCTTATGATTGTTATGATTGTCAAATCTACTTCTTCAGTATGCTGTAATATCCATGTATATATATTTAGATCTTTCGTGAAGGTATCCCTGGCATCCCTTGCTGGTATTCTTGTTGACATTCCGCTCACTAACATTTGAAAGTGGGGCTGGGCTAAGCTCGCGCTGCCTGAGGCAACCAGGTTTCAGCTGTTCACCAGGCCGATAGGCTAGGTCTCCCCTAAGTCACATCAAACATCTACCTCCACGAGCCAACAACATTGTTTCATATCCGTCTTCCACTCTTTCAAGAACGTTGCAAACTTTGACCGAAATACTTGCATTCATTGACCAAGATGGATAAACTCCAGGCCTTTGGAAAGAACTTCAAGTAAGCTCTTTGTTGTCCTGCCCCTCCTTATCAGCGCCGTCATGTTTGTTGCCGGTATATTCTGGATGAGCGCACACGACGCAACTTCATTATTTTTTCGGATATTTGCTGATAAATTTGTAGCGCCCAGTTCACGCCTTTTGCGGCGCGGACTCAGCAGTTTGTCAAGGAACAGCTCGGCCAGGCCGATGAAAAGACTCAGCTTCCTGACGACTATCTGGAGCTCGAGAAGCGTGTCGATGCTTTGAAGCAGGTGCACCAGAAGCTTCTTTCTGTGACGTATGTATAATATCAACCCGAGGAGCTTTTCTGTCATCAGCGATCGATGAAATCTGACGGGGTCTTGCTCTGACAGCTCCCAATACTCAAACGAGGCTTATGACTACCCCCCCAACATCCGCGAATCCTTCAACGACCTCGGTCGCACCATCAGCGAAAAAGTCAACCTCCTTTCGCACGCTTCCTCCCCCGCCGAAGCACAGGCTGCCTTGACCGCACCCCCCTCCGCCAAACCCCAACCCAAGACCTTCAGTCATGCCATCGCACGCGCTTCCCTGTCTGGCTCGCAGCTTATCGCCCAAACCTCCCCAGCCGAGGACCCGCTCTCAACCGCATTGGAGAAATACGCCTTGGCTCTTGAGAAAGTCGGCGAAGCCCGTTTGGCGCAGGACGCGCAGATTCAGTCCCGTTTCTTGGCTGGATGGAATACCACGCTCAACACTAACCTGACGTTTGCGACCAAGGCTCGACGCAATGTGGAGAATTCGAGATTGAGTCTTGATTCGATCAAGGCGAAGAAGAAGGCTGCCGCCGGTGGGGATTTGGATAATATTAGCGAGGATGCAAGGATTGAGATTGAGCAGGCTGAGGATGAGTTTGTGGGGCAGACTGAGGAGGCTGTTGCTGTGATGAAGAATGTACGTCTCCCTCTCCCATCTTCTGACGGATGAATATTGAGCTTACCTGGTTTTAAGGTCCTTGATACCCCCGAGCCATTGAGAAACCTCGCGGATTTGATCGCTGCCCAGCTCGAGTATCACAAGCGAGCATATGAGATTCTCTCCGAATTGGCTCCCGTCGTCGATGGCCTGCAAGTCGAGCAGGAGGCAAGTACATGACCCTGCCAGCATTCTGAGCGTTGATTAATGTACTAACTGACACCAGGCCAACTACCGTAAGAGCCGTGAGGGCGCTTAAACTATCCTGTCTCGAGTCCTGTGTTTTGTGCAAACTGCCTCGTCAGTTGGTCATTTGTCGACCTTTGAACTTTGAAGTTGTGATTCCCGGACCGTATGGATTACCGTCGGTCGTCTCTATGAGGAATTTTGTTCTATGTATCTTCTTTATTTCCTTATCTTTCGAATTGATTTGGTAGAGTCTCTCTCTTTTATGCGTAGCTACTCCAGAGTATTATCGCTGTAGAACCTGTAGAACTAGATCTCGATCTGAATAGAGCCATAACGTTAAACTAATTTTCATCAAGCATTCTATTAAAGAAGAAAAGAAGAAGGAAAATGAAAAAGAAAAGCATTGGTATCAATCACATAATTATCCGCCTTTGAAGCTCAAGGCGCCAAGCCCCGAGCCGCCAGCCGCTGCTTACCTTAATTCATGGACCTCAAGCTTAATGTCACCACTAATCTTACCTTCAATTCGACAAAATAACGAAACATCGAAGCTATCACCACGCACGATCACATTTACCGGGATTTCAAGTCTATTATACGCCGGTCCCGATATATCGTGCTCTTCCGCTGAAGCGATCGTTTGTGTACCGTCTTTCGAATTTGGTGACGGCGGCCTTGGATTCGACGGGTTGATTTGGAGATTATGCTGTTAGGGATTTGAGTAGCAGCGCTTATTCTTTGGTCTCGAGGTCATAGTTTGCTATACGAGTCGGTCGATAGTACATTGCACATCCTTACGAAATCCGGGATTCCGTTACCCATCGATTATCCACGACGAAGCGATCCTCATCAACACCCGCTCTACAACCATACAAAACCCCCGCATAGGATAGAAGACAGACTATAACATCATAATGGCCAACGGGTGAGCTTACCCAGAACTTCTGGAACATATGAATCGTTCCTCATGTATAGATTGACTAACCACTCGGAATAACAGAGCAAGTATCATAATCGGACTCGTATTCGTGATCCTGGCGAGTCTCTGTGCATGGTTCTTTGCACCGAAGGGGGATAATCAGACGTACACCCTCCCATCTTATCCTCTCAAATCAGTCATACGGCTGGTCGAGTTGTCGGGGTACAAATGCAAATGCTGACGTACGGTGTGATGTGTATAGGGTCTGGAGAAGTAGTCTCATCCTCGCGTTTTCAGCTTGTTATATCATGTGGGGTATGTTCTTCCACTGTCTATCTATCTATCCATCTGTGTTCGTATTTGAGTGTATTGAGCTAATTGTTTTCTGTGTTTGATAGCTATCACGTTCCTTGCACAGTGGCACCCTCTTATCGTGCCTACGAGATCCGATATGCGTCCTGGTCGGGTGCCGGAGTAGACTGTCATTCTTTTCGTGTTTGGGTTCGATTCCGACGGAGCGGGCTGAGAATTTGATTTATAGGTGAATGGAATATTCTTGAGTCTGCGTGTGCTTTGGTTTGGTTCGGTTTGGTTTGGATGTACGAATATCATACCACTTTTTCACATTCTGCATATAGTATCAACAGTTTTCATTCAGCCATGCCATCCATGTTGGGGTGAGCAGGTCAGACTCACGGAATACGCGAATTCAGTAAACCCGCCTGTTCCCTGCCGAACCATGAATTACAATGCTATGAGCTTCTAGCAGAAAGTTCCAGACCAGTCTTTCTGCGCCCACTGCCTATGCTATGTATGTGGCAAAACCGTTTTTAATATACACAGAAAAAGGAATGCTGAAATGTTTCCTGTCTAATGCAGAAGAGAGCGTAGTCCGGGCGTGTTATGCATGCATGTACTACTACGTATGACGGACAAAAGAGGGTTACAAATGACTCGTGTTTTCAGATAGGCGGACGATCTTCCAGAATGGACTGGGCTGCTCGATACGTATTCCCCATGTTGTGAGGGAGAGTCAGGGTTTGTGACAGTCCTTAGACGGGCCCAATTGCGATGACTTACCTATTGTAGGCATAGTTCCGGTCGGACGATTATCTTCACCTTCAGCCCAGACTGTTAGATAGTCCGTGTTGAGAAGCCAGGATCATTACGGTTGTTCTGAATGGGACTAAGCGACGTCGTCGTCGTCAGAGACGGCAGAGGAAAGGGGCGAGTTTTTAGTTGTGTTGATCCGGTATTTTCATTCTCTTTGAGAACAAATCCGACAGTTAGCCATTTATTGCGAAATATATTGATACTACATAAGAAATACTGTCAAACCTAAGTGGGAAAGCGCCGTCCCATGATGGTCCATCCCGGCCATGTAGAAACTCCGATACTCCAGGCATGTCATTTTAGCCGTTACAACAAGCCCGGTCCACGTGTAATAATACTAGAATATAATTTATTCGTCTGGTTGATGGTTGGATTTTGGCCATTTAAACTTGAGTTTAGGTGCCTGGCATGGGGTCTAAAAGTCATTAGGACTATGCCACTGCGTATGGTGGTGAAGAGAGTTATGGCATGGTCTGAATGTTCTGTGTTGGCCAATGGCGTACACACTCCCACTGATTGGATTGGTGTATGGACAGACACGGCGTCTAGTTGGTTTGCGTTGAGGACGTGCAGGTGTGTATACGTACAGAGTAAGTGTAAGCTTGAGCCTTGTAGGCTTGTGGTTGTTGTTGTTATGGCCCCCGCCCCCGCTGTTCAGCTGTCTTCATTGAGTCCGTGGATATGTCTGTGATACACGAATAGGACTATCTCGTATTACAGAAGAGTATTTCGGAATATTCTTAAGGATATATTTGGAGGCATCTACGCAGAGATCACCATGGCTTACTCTCTCTAGCTTATGACACCCTGCTCAATGACATTATTTAAAATCCTGATGCTAACCAACATTGCATCCTTGAAGTCCAACTCGTACAAGCTACCGTAGTGCCATTGGCCTCGCTGACAACCTTGTCCTACCTACCGAAACAGATGCTTTACACAGACCTAATCCTTAGACCTTAATGGGGATCCACGTTCTTCACTCCATTCTTCACCCTTCCTTTCTCTTTTGTGGTTTAGGATACCTACAAAAGAGATGACACACCTAGACTAGCAATGTCGACGTGAATCTGTGCTCGAGACAGATTCGCAATGGCCTCTGAATAGACTTTGATATCCTCAACATCTATTTTAGCTATCGATTAGTCCGGTCCACATCGAGAAAGTTTGAAAAGCCACAAATTACCAAAGCTCTATCAATCTGCATCATTACCTAGGTACACTTACAGTCAATCCGATTGAATCTCTTGGATACTCTCAACAAATGAGTCATCTCCCTTCCAACTTGATATGGATGTTCCATACATCGGAGACAGACTCCTGGTCTTCACCAGCGTCTTTGCCGGGATCCAGATCTTTTTTGTTGCGCTCCGGTTACTGACTCGAGTGCAATACCCCAAGGCCTGGGGATGGGATGATGTTGTAATTCTGGTTTCGCTCACGGGACAGTTGGCGATTGCTGGGACGTCTATTGGTTTGTCTTTTTTGTCTCGCTCAATACCCAGTCTCTACGTATGCAAAGAGCTGATAATATTGTGATGGTAGGATACGTCCAACGCGCCATGATTGGCTACCACCAAGAATACCTCAATGAAAACTACCCCGAAAAAGTAGTCATCGGACTCAGATACCTCTTCGCAATCCAGATTTTGTATAACTTCTTCTTCAACGTGCCCAAATTCGCCATCTTGCTGCTCTACAACCGCGTCTTCCCTCCTCCACTTACAATCAACAAATTCGTCCGCGTGATGATGGCATTTTTGATCTTGCAGACGATCGCGAATACCCTTGCAGAATTCCTGATTTGCGGATCTCATTTTGCGAATTTCGATCATTTTGTCCGGAGTACGTGTGCGAGTAGACAGGCGTTTTACGTCTGGGGCACGTTTCCGAATATTATCAGTGATGTGATTATCTTGGTGCTGCCGATGACGATTATACTGCGAATGCATATGGAGAATCGGATGAAAATTGGGTTGGCGGTGACGTTTTTGGTGGGAAGTCTGTATGTCAAACCCTTACCTCTTGCATATGTGTTTCACAAGTCAGCTAACGAACGATAAATAGAGGGCTCACGACATCAATCCTCCGCTTCGCATGGTTCTACCAAGATGTCTCAATGACAGACTACAGCTGGAACGCCATCAATCTCATGATCATCACCCAAGCCGAGACAGGCACATACCTCATCTGCGCCTGTCTGCCTACTTACCGCCGTTTCGTGCTCAATTGCTCATTCCGCGGGAAACATACACATACATATACAGGCGGCACTTCACCACCGACATTTTATGACCCCGACCTCAGCTGCCGTAGCACACAACACAAGCAACAACAGCAGCAGCAGAAACAACTTCCGACATTGTTTCCACAGAGGCCGGAGAGTGTGGCAAGTCTGCGCTCTGCAGGGCAGCAGCAGCAACAACAGTATCGGAATGATACGTATCCTTTAAGGTTCGTACTGAGCAAGGACACTTCCTCCCATCATCAGTACCCTTCATATGCGAGTTCTTCGTTGACGTTTAGACGCTCGTCTAGTAGGCTTAATGAGTCGCCTTTTGATACCGTGGAGCAGCATCTTGATCATGCGCAGAGTCAGGATTTGGAGTGATCTTTTGAGCGTTGAGCGAGGGTATGAATGGTTTTTTTCCAATTTCTTTCTTTTCGGGTGGGAAATTGTGGTTGGATATATACACGATATACGGTAGCATCTTGTTTTCTCGGTTATATGTGGCGTTCAGGTGCTGATTTTGTCTCGAGGTTGGAATTGACGATGAATGAATGACAGAATTGGATTGTCCATCCCATCTCGTCTTAAGGGAGGCCCGCATGGCCAAAAGTCTATCTGCGATTGGGCTACAAGCCTGAAAATACGCACCTTGTCCAGGTTCCTGCTGCCCATGATGATGAAGGTGATGGATGTCCTTGATACGCTCCAGAGGGCCACTATATACTAGGTGGCGTCAGTTCAATAGATTGCCTCGTTGTTTTTCGCGAATTGACTTTGCCGGCCATACCATCTCTCGTTCAACAACAGAACCATGATCCAGCCAATTGTGACCGTGGAAAATTTCTTGTGTTCAATTTGGCCAGCCCTTGTGAATATGAGCGTTGAATTTCACGACTATAAATAACGTGAAATTCTAGCTGTTTGATGCTCGCAGTTGATCGGCATGGCATAACCCGACGAGCCTCGGCTCTTTGATTGGGTTAGTAGTATTAATCTGGGGTATCGATCTCCACATTCTGAGCTCTCTTCTTTTTCTTTTACAACAACCATTGCAATTACTTCGACAATTTTTATCCCTTCTCTGATTCCCAATCGACACTGCGGCAATTACCACTCATTTATAGAGGCGAAGCAGTCATGTCATCCACATTCAAAGGCTGGGTCGCCCACGATGCCACCAGCCCTCTAACATTCACAACCTTCACCCCCAAACCCTTCACCCCAACCGACATCGAAGTCCGGATTAGCCACTGCGGCATCTGCGGCACAGATATTCACACTCTCCGTTCTGGCTGGTCTCCAACGGACTACCCCTGTGTCGTGGGCCACGAAATCATTGGCATTGTAGTCCGCATTGGTGCGGAAGTTGCGACGCTCGCTTCTTCGCCTGCTTCGAGGATGATACGGGTTGGTGATCGTGTCGGGATTGGGGCGCAGAGTGGTGCCTGTTTGAAGGCTGATTGTGAGGCCTGCGCGGATGGATTGGAGAATTGTTGTCCGCGGATAGTGGGCACGTATAATGCGCGATATGCCGATAAGAGTAAATCGTTTGGTGGATATGCGAATTACTGGAGGGGTCCGGCGCATTTTGTGTTCAAGATTCCGGATTCTTTGCCGTCTGCTGAGGCGGCGCCGTTGTTATGTGGTGGAGTTACTGTCTTTCGGCCTTTGAAGAGATGGCATGCTGGCCCGGGAAAGAGTGTTGGTATCGTCGGGGTTGGTGGCTTGGGCCATCTAGGTATATTGTTCGCAAAAGCGTTGGGTTGTGATCGTGTTGTAGCCATTTCGCGGACATCGAGTAAACACAAGGATGCAGTTGAAGGTTTAGGCGCGGACCTTTTCATTGCTACGGAAGAGGATAAGAAATGGGCAAAGACATACTCTCGCACTCTCGACCTTATTATCTGCACAGTGGACAGTCCGGCATTACCTCTAAGCCAGTATCTGCATTTACTAAAGGTTGGTGGCACATTTGTCCAGGTCGGGGCTCCTGAGGGACCACTACCAGGCTTACCGGCGTGGTCATTGATTCAGAAGGAGATTCAAATCACAGGGTCGAGCATTGGGTCCCCGGATGATATAAGAGAGATGCTGCAGTTGGCGGCTGAGAAGAGAGTATATCCTTGGATTCAGAAGAGGCCGATGAGTGATGTGAATGCTGCGTTGGCGGATATGGATGCTGGAAAGGCGCGGTATCGGTATGTGCTGGAGAATGATGTAAAGGTTAATGAGGCGAAATTATAGTACGGAACTTTGCTAGCCAGAGAATTATATTGTAATCATCTTGAGGATCATTGCAGTAATGGTCCTTCAGGGTTAGGGCTAGGGCTACACATACCCTCAAACAAACCCGTAATTTCAGTCGCTTGTCACATCTCGATCAGGAACACTGGGTTGGCAACAGTACTGCCTGAAGTTAGCGGTGAATAGCATCAACATCGGCCGAAAAGCAGCTGAACTGAATCGAGCTGTGGATCACTAGCAGTTTAGACATTTCGCCACGACCCTAAACATGCCGAAGTGGATATGGCTTCAAAGTTCAAAGCCACAACAATACAACAATCCACCAGCCAGCACCAGCCACATATTTTTGTCTCAGATTATTCAATTGACGAACCCACTACATGCATGAGTAGTATTACGCATTTCTCGTACATAATGCAAGTCAGTCAAAAGTAAAATAAAACAACTCGATTGACTAAAGATAATCTCTCAGAATCCCAGGATGAGATGGCACTGCTGGACAACCAACCCATTAGGGCATTTAGTGTACCACAGCAGCTTAAATTAGGCTTAGGCTAAGCACCTAGTGCCCCGAGGGTCCCGATCCTCCCCAAACAATTGCGATCTCAACATCTCCATCAACACACGAGGCTCGAGCCATACGCTCCACGTATGTAGCGTCCTTTTAGCCCAGAGCCTAGCCTGAACACTACCTCACCCCACAGCTGTGGCGAAAATCGAGATTAAAAAGAAGCAATATTGCATCAAACTAGCCACGGGGGTCGACTATTGGTAGAACTACCTACAGTAGTTTATTGTGGACTACATATGTTGCATCTCGAATCTTTGTTGAGCTTGCCGGGATATCCATGAATACACTCGGCCTTTCCACCAAACAGCGAGAATCCGCCAAATAACTCGAGACTTGAGTACCCCTCACTAGTTTGGTCTACCACGACATACGTGTAGGCACAATTGACTTCATCTCTCCGACTTAGAGAGACCCAGTCGAGAGGGGTAAGTTTAGCAGAAGTGGGCAACAGCTGGCGAAAGATCAACAAGTGAACCATTGGATTGTGAGCAAGCTAGAGAGCCATGACCCCCCCGAATTAGATCGCACATGGCGCAAGAATGGGAACGAGAAGCTGCGTGACATTTCATGCATCTCGCTTGCGTGCCACTGTATTGATACATATTGCATGACGTGCTCGATTTCATCATTGCTTTTTGTAACCTTGGTGGTGTGTAGATTCTTAGACATGTCTCTGGGAAGGATAGATCTAGTGTGCCTCCTCAGACGTCATTTGTCTGATCATCTCCTATATGATAACAATTGATATTGAAAATGTCTATAATTCTTTTGTTATATGTTTATAGAACAAAGAATTTGTCCAAAAAACCGGGCATTTCGAAGAAACTGAAGCCCCGACTCGAAGCAGCAAAGCTTGCCCCTCACATCTCTCTCTAGCTTCCCCATTTTCAGCCAGCAACAGCACAGCCTCACCTAGCTAGCTCACCCATCACAAGCCTCCGGCGCGGCCGATGGAGGGGCTGCGGAGATGGTTAATTGCCTCAATCGAGTCATTCCTAAGGTTTAGTCTTCAGAATCGGAAGTGTCCTAGTTATCCATACAGAACTATTGATTTTCTGGACAGGCTTGGTGGGGGGGCATCTCGTTGTCAATGGCCCACGACTGGCACGACACCCCATTCCCATCTGTCCTCCGAGATATATCCAGCAGAGGCGAGAGGAAAAAAGTTAAAATGGGCAAGCAGCTTGTGGAATAGAGGGTTAGCTTCGATGGTAGCTTGATCTGGGTCCAATGGATGTGTAGAGATGCTGCTCTACCTCTCGTATGCTCACATTATTGGGCAGAGCTTTTATATATGATCGTGGATGAATTCCAAGCTTGCCCATGTGGATTCAAAAGTATAAATACTGCTTGCTTTCCCTGTGATCAATTGTTTGGACATTCCTCAATTGCATCTATCCTTGTACAAACCATTGATAACTCTATCCCACCCTAACCCTTACCGTATATACCTCTTACTCTCATCACCATGAGCTACAACGACAACGACGACTCTTACGGCTCCGGCAGCCGCTCTGGAGGCCGCTCCGGTGGCTTCGGAGGCGACAATGACTCCTACGGCTCTGGAAACAACAATAACGACTCTTATGGATCATCCACCCGTGGAGACTCCTACGGCTCCAGCAACAACGACTCATATGGATCGTCCAAGAACGACTCCTCCTACGGCTCTGGTAACAATGACAGCTCCTATGGAAGCTCTCGTGGAGGTCGTAACAACTCCGACTCGTATGGGTCTAGCAACAATGACTCTTATGGATCGAGTAACAAGAGTGACTCTTACGGGTCCAGCAACAATGACTCTTATGGATCGAGTAACAAGAGCGACTCTTACGGTTCCAGCAACAATGACAGCTCCTATGGAAGCTCTCGTGGAGGTCGTGACAACTCCGACTCTTACGGTTCCAGCAACAATGACTCTTATGGCTCCAGCAATAACGATAGCTACGGATCCAGCAACAAGAGTGATTCATATGGATCCAGCAACACCGACTCCTACGGCTCCAGCAACAATGACAGCTATGGATCAAGCAACAACGACAGCTCCTACGGCAGCTCTCGCGGAGGCCGTGACAACTCTGACTCCTATGGCTCAAGCAACAACAACGATTCCTACGGATCCAGCAACAAGAGCGACTCCTATGGCTCAAGCAACAACGACTCTTACGGCTCTAGCAACAAGGACTCCTACGGATCAAGCAACAACGACAGCTACGGTAGTAGCCGTGGCGGAAACGATTCGTATGGTTCTAGCAACAACGACTCTTACGGATCCAGCAACAATGACGATAGCTACGGCGGTAACAGCCGTAGACGGGGAAACAATGATGACTACTAAACGTTGTTTTGTTCAGGGACTCGTGAGTGGTCATGATAATTGATTAGGTGGTTGGATGTAAGGGACCAATTGATGAATCAATGATGTTCATGCTTGAGACAATTTAGCTTTCCAGATGTAATAATGAATAGCAACAATGGTGGTAGACTGTAAGCAGTAGCAATAAAGCATCAAACATGATAAGGTATCTACCTAAAAATAAAGCTTTTATACACCATAACTCAAATAAAACGCCGGCAATGCCATGAGAACTCCTCAAACAACCAAACAGAGAAACAAGCTCATCATGAACTATCATCGCCCCCATCCGACTTGCTCTTCGACTTCTTCTTTTTCTTCTTCTCTGTATTTTCGGCTGCGTCATCGGCGTGTTTCCGCTTCTTTTTCTTCTCTTTCTTATCTGCGTCTTCGGTTGGAGGTACAAAGTCCTTCTGGCGTTCCTTCATCTTCTCTTCCCTCTTTTCTCGCTGTTTTTCTTGAATCTCTTCCTTGCGTGCACGCTCCTTGGCCTGTTTGGACAAAAAGTATTCGCCAGATTCCAATTCCTTGTCGATCTTGCTCTTCTCCTGTGGCGGCGGGAAAGGTGTGTAAACCTTCTGTGATTTATCTGTGACTTTGTGAGGAACACGACGTTTCGAAAGAGTGCGTTTCTTGAAGTTCGGTAAGAATCGATCCCAGGATTCAGTAGCGAGCGTTGGGTCCTTGGCGAGTTCGCGTTTGATCATGAGTTCCTTGATGTGATAGATTGGGTGGATGTTTGCCATGCAGTCTTCAATAACGCGGCGCACTTCCTTCAGTCCTTTGAATGGGCCCATGGTGGATACGGTGTTTCCTTGAACGAGGATGTATGTGCTGGTCAAAAGCTCGAGAGCTTTCAAGGTCGATCCATTGGGTCCGAGAATACGTTGTCGGCGTTTCACAAAGCGCTCTTTGTTGTTGACCAGGCTGCGGATTTTGATTATGTCGCATGCGACGCCGTCTTCCAGGATTTTGAGGGCCTACCGAAACTCTCGTTAGTTCAACCATTCTAGTGCAGAGCAGAGGTGTGAAAACCAACCTGTTGTACTGGTACACTTCGCGAAAGCAACTTAATCAAATCACGAGCATTGAGGATCGCCGCAGGGTCGAATGTCTTTCGTGTAGTTTTGACCGTCATGCTACCCTCGACCAAATCCAGTGTGCAGGCAATACCCTGCTTCTCCAAAGTCCTCGTAATCAACGGCCATGCTTCCTTCAAGTATACTTCGCGATATTTGGGGAAAAGGGTCATAAACGATGACTCCTCGGCAAAGGTGCCGCCGGCATTGTCTTCGGGTTTGAATTCCTCAATCTGTTGTTCGAAGGTCATGTTAGCTGCTCGTCTAATTGCTCAGGATGCTGTTGTAGATAGTCGACAAACCTTCCATTTGTCAATATCGTCCGTGTCCCACGGCTTGTCCTTTTTGTATGTTGAGGGCATTGTGAATTGTCAAAACGCGATATTGTGCACACTTCGTCGGGCGATGGATAAGAAGTTTGAGATGGGGAAGGCGGCGCATCGACTTTTTTTTCTCTGCCCGCAAGCTTCCCAGAGTGGTTAGCCTATAATTCTTGCTGCCTTGATGCCTCAGGCATGAAGTACACTGTTCTCTTTCAATGAGGATCTTTCTGCTACAGCTTTCATTATATAGTTGACATTTACTAACAGGCATAAGAAATAGAGGTTCAAAAAGTGTACAAAGTTATGAAAGGGTGAGACATTCAAGGTTTTGAGGCCGATCTGTAGTCATGATTCGAGATCCTTAGAACAAACCCTCGATTGATAAGCTTTTTCTTTGCCCAAAAAAAACAAAACACAAGAACACCAATCCATCACTACGGTAAGAATGATGACCCATAACTTCTAAGCTAGCTTTCATGATGGCATTCAGCTGTGGAGAGTTCCCTCAGCCACTGAACCTGCTTGCTTTGTTCGCTTTCGAAGCGGATAATTACCGGGGGTTGGGGCCCTTGGGCCCGATATGAAGATGTTTTTTTGTTTAGAGATTGTTCTTAGTATCGATCTATAAGATCTGCCCCAGTTCTCGCTTTCTTTCATACTTCTTCGATGCCTGCAGTCAAAAATTCAGTAAGATATTTCATCATGGTGCAGATGACACTTCGGCGTTGCGTCGGCACATGGTTCCTGCCATTGTTATCATCCTGCGCCTCTGCACAAGCTTTCGATGTTGCAATCTATCAGGGATAGGAGATCTGCGTATGAACGCCTAATAATCTTTTCCTGCCTGATGCCGACGGGGGTCCGGGCGGTGAAACGAATGATGACAAGGGTTAAGCGTCGTGACTCCTGATAACCTTAATTGTTGTTCTCGTTGGTTGCATTACTCATCGCTGCTGGTGGTATCGATCTCTCTGTGTGATTGTCTCTCTCGGCGCAATACGTGCTCCGCACTCGTGTAGTAGTTGTTGTTGAGATTTGCACTGTGGATCAATCACATTCCAACTCTCCGTACCTTTGGATGATCATCAGGAGTAAGTAGTGTAGGCAAACTAGTGGTAGTCCACTCAGATTTGTGCCGATATCGAGGAGTCTAGAACGTTTTGATCCTTCACTAGAGCAACGATGTCTGATACCTCCAAAAACTGGATCTCCGATGAGATGAAAGCCCAAAAGATTCGATGAAATTCGACGACATTTAGCGTGGTTCGTCTATTCATTGATTGCCAGTCAGCTTTGAGGCATTCACACTTTCAGTACTCAGTGGCCATACCGACAAAGTAATCCCCCCCCCGGACAACGATTTCAACGCGAAAGTCCCGCGAGAATTTTTGACAACTGATTCAGTGTTTCATCCAATTGCAGACATTATTTCTAATCAGACAGAAATAACTCAGTTGACTGCACCGCCTTTGAAGCCTTCAATAGTCGATGCATTCTACCGCCTTTGAACGCCGATCTCGACATGAGGTGCTGTCTCTTCGAAGACACGATAGTACGGCACAATATATATAGAGAGAAGGTGTATTGAAAGCCTATTGTGCACGAATGAGTTTGTTACTCGAGGTTGGTGTAAGTACCTCGGAGCTTAGGGCGGCATTCGCAAGGCAGGAGCATGGACTGCGCTCTCCTCCCACGACAAATCAGGTGACAACCAACGTCTTTGATATTGGGCAACTGCCAGCCATACTTCTATCTTGTTTTATTCCAACTCACTCATTACTTGTTCTTGAATCGAAAAGCCATCATACGTACAACGCGCAGCACGAGAGGGGGTGAAGCGCTTCCTTGTGTTTTGACGAGATGAAGTCTATCTATTCAAAGATCATGGCTGCAAGTGGTTTGCTGACGTCTTGTTCCTGGGTATGTAACAATCTATTGTCGTCGATTGTCTATTTTTCACAGTCCGTTGGGGTTGGCTGATGAGACGCGACATTATAGAGGTTTTCGACCGATGGCGACATATCTGGAATCAGTTAGGCATGCTAGCATCTCTTCCTGGGAGCCACTTACAATGGGAAATAAGCCTTCAAAGTATGATCATCAACTTCCGCACGGGCTCTCTGTATCAACGAGTCGAAATCGTCAAGGGTCATGTGTAATCGATGCGTCAATGGATAAAGGGCCAGTGACTCGAGCAACTGGTGGACATTGGACCTGTTCAAAGCGCCAATCTGATGTGGTCGTGGGTCTGTTCAAGGTTAGCCCGGCGTGTACAAATAATACGCACTCAATGCTATGCCAATATCTTACCGCTTGACCAGGCAGATAATGGAAGCTGGATCATTCTCATGTCGACCTCTTGCAGACCTGCTGCTGTCATTAGGCTTGCAAGTCTAGGAGCGACTCTCAAGTCTTTGAGATCTTCCAATGCTCTCATATAGCGTCTGCTCCATTCTCGGAGGGCATGTCGGTCAGTAATGGAACCGTTATCGGATTGAACATTGAAATATATCTCTGCCATTTGGACCCAGCCGCCGCGTTTCGTCACTCTGTTTTGGATACGGTACGTTAGGCGCCTTTGCGGAGGTTTATTGTGGGTTGTGGTGGCTTCATCATCTTACCGCACCAGGTCGCGGACGTATGATGACCAGCGAGATCGATCTAGCCCTGAAGCCACGAGTCTCGAGTGGACAAGATCGAAATGTCGTGAAGGAAAGGTAAAAGGGCGATTAAGGTTGTCTACCTAATGGTCGAAGAAGTCAGCATCCATTAAAGATGGCCTATTAACCTCGGAGATGTTTCGCTTTCGTATCCCGACTTAGACTTTTGTCTAACAAGTCATGAACGGGGGGACGAGAAACTGTTCAGCCGGAGACTTGAGTTACAGTGAAAATTTGGGTCAAGAAATGCGTACCTGTAACCACAGATTATCCGGTATATCAAGCGGCTGCATATGGGGGGATATGTCGACTCCAATGACCTGTTGCCACATTTGATGAGTGATTGATTCTCCATGTCAGAGCCAGCTTACACCCAAGTACCTGACAGTGTGGATATCGTTCTGCTACTTCGAGCGCCCAGTTTCCAGCTCCATAGCCACAGTCCAGAACTCGTCGAGGGTTACGAATCGGGGGGAATATCAGGCGGTTGTCGAAAACTAGGTTAAACACTTGGTGCTGGAGTTCAAGTCGGTCGATCTCATCCTGAGGACATCAGTGAGTTCATGTACATGCGACATATTCCCTTAACTTCGGTTTGAGTTGTGACTTACATCATCGATAGGGCATAGATAGATGCGATTGTTGAGCGAGTATTGTTGAAACTCACGGCCGTGAATGATGACGATTTCCTGCAGAGCGTTGTCTAGCGAAGTCGTGCCGACATTTGGGTTACTATAATTATAAATCAGTCCCTATACATTTGTTCACTTCGATGCCCAAATATATTACCTCATGGTTTTCTTTCGAATCTGACGGTCTTCCAGCCAAATACTGATCAAGCTTTGTCGACAAGGTTTGTGGTGAAAGGATCGAATCGATATGGCCGTAGTAATCGGAAGGCGACGAACAGGCTGGCTAGGGTTATCGATGGAGCAATAAAACCGCTTAAATACGAGAGGGGCAGCAACCGAAACGCGAGCATATGCAGAGTCATAGGTCGTTGGCACAACCAATATTCAGTCAAGGCACACTTGACCCCCTGGAATAGTTGCCGCGAAAACGGGGTATGGACCTGGCCGCGTGATACAATACGGAATCTGGTCCTCAGATTAAAGAGGATCTTCCTTTGTATGTCATGACCCGCGAACTACCCAGCTGCCTCAAAAGAACGATTTGCAGAAGTGGGCTGGATGATAACGTCGGTGTCATTTAGTGACGCACACTTCGCTATATGGCTTCTCTCGGCTGACTTCGCCGTCTCGTTGTGTGTTTTGGTACTGGGGGTGATAACTCGTTATGGTGCCGTCAAAATTGGTCGATACAAAATGAAAGATATGGCGCTTGGTATGAGGCGTATTACGGCCGTCATGACCGTAATCTTGAACAGAGAGGACGAGATATCTTGATCCTCGAAGCAAGACTGAGCCAACCGAAGCGCAGTGAATGGTGATAGGCCGGCAAACGCCAGTGTTTCTCCCACTAGCCAGGAAGTTCTTCCAATGCAGTGAGAGAAAGTCGCATCCACCCTGTGGACCCATGTACACACCATCCAAGTGACAAAGGATCCCTAGGCTTCTTGTCAAGGGGTCGGAAAAATCGAATGTCTCTTCTCAAACAGAGGGCTATACAATGTATCGTTCGCCAGATGCGAACAGGTGCATAACTATGGCATACATCTACTGCGACGACGCACCTTCCATTCTGGGTAGGCGAGTCCTTGCTCGCAAGTCGTGGATCACAATCTATTCTTCTCGAAAACGCCAAATCTCAAGGAATTTCTTCTTTAAAAACAAGAATTGATCGCCGTGTACCAATAGTATAGCCCTGAAACAACGAACGCACCGGGAACCTATGGGGAGGGAAGCGCAATCCGTTACCAATCGACAGAATTTCGGGTCTAAGCCACTACTCTGATTGAAAGGCGGCACTGGGCATGCCAAAAGGGCACACAATAATAGCGCCTCCATTAAGTTGTCCTAGGAGGAACCGAGGAAGCGTCGGAAATTTTAGAGGGCCAACTTTACTAAATTGAGTACCTGATCATGCAGGTCTCCATACGCCGAGTCTGTTAAATTTTCTCATTCGGAACTCACCGCCCTTTATGCGCCTACGGTCAATTCAAGCCTCGCGAGGCCGTTGATGAACGGCATAGGATGAGTGTTACATCAGATTGGGAGGCTCTTTGGCAGCACGTTCAAGTGTTGGAATGCACTCTCACAGCAAAGCCGAATGATGATGAGAGACCAAAGACGATGCGGACCACGAAAATGCACATACATCTCAAACATGGTGTAGCATTAAGGGTGATATAACTTGGCCTTCTCGCTGTGAGTCAGCCGCGGCTTATTCCTGTTTACCGGCCCGTTTCACAAACCATACGGGTTGTGGTCAGAATTCAGTTTCATCAGTCGGCACACAAGGCCGCAGCAGGTCTTGCAATCTAGGATTACTAGGGGTTTGTGGAAGGTTGGTTTTCATTTGTTATTTGTCCCAAGCCGGCAACCCACCTGCGACAACGCTGGTTGAAATACCACCAGACTGGCGCGCCATTCCATAGTTCCCGTCTACCCGAGGAAAGATACATGATCGGACGCATGTAAGGAATATTTATGCACGCGATAGGCGGGAGCGGATAGGTTCCATGGTGCTATCCAGACTGTCGGGACGGCTGTTGTGCGAAGGAGGAGAGGAACGCAATTTTCAGCGAAAATAATAAGGGACGATTGGGGAAAAGGTTCCCCGGCCCAACGCCATGGTTCACAGTTAATAAGCTGCCGTCTCTGCCGTCCTCTAGGCTCTAGGTCCGCGCTTCGTAGTGGGCCCGCAACTGTATAGTGGTCTATATTACAGCAAGCCTGATACTGAGCTGTTGTATTATGAAGGTGAAGTGAGGGCTTTATGGACTTGAAGGCGATCATTGTTATTCTCCATGTTGGAACGAAACGACGGTCTCACACTTTGCCGACACGGATTTTTGTACTGCGGGATGGACTGCGACGCTACGCATGTAGCTGAAGTGAAAAGCGAGCTAACGGGCCCTTAGTCTACGGGCCTACTTTAGTCACCTTGCCCTAAGGCCGCGAGGTTGTCAGTGCGGCCCACGTCAAACCTTGCAAATAACGAAGTCGGCAAGAATTAATCATGAAAATTCCGTTGTGGCTCCATGGGGAACCACTTTGTGAACGAGTCTGTCGACTGACTGGTCAGCAATGATGGCGACTTAACGTATCGAATCTATCGATACTATCCAAAATTGGGTCTTGCTGCTAAAACGTGCCAATCCACTTTTCTTCAAGGGGCTGCCACCGAACAACTTGTTCTTTCGATGATTCGATCTATCTACGTACTCCAAGTTTCTCTCACGCGGTCACATGGACCACCGCGCATGCATTTTGATTGTAGAACGGTGGCATTCGGCAAACCACTCCGTTCATTAACACGAGGACAGTACGACCGCATATACATCAACCTTTTGCAGGCGTCTCTTTCTTTGTTGAAAATCACCGTGCTGTCATTCTTCGACCAACCGTTTTCCTTGCCCAGCGAAAGGTTATAAATTTTTCTCACTACTTCTGCAGGTTACGAATAATCATGCAGGAATCTCTCTAAGGCCCCGCTTGGCTTGTTAGCACTCATGCGGCCTGCCTAATCCAGTATGCTCTCGATCCTTTAGCAGGATACAGAGTCTGCTGTGTGATCGTTCTTCGGGCAAATCGGCATTGCCTTCCTTTTCGCGAGAGGAAAGTATGCCACTGACGTGTTGTCAGCTTGACGTCTGAACCATCAATAGACACGAAACTACGTGGACATAACGAACAGAGCAATCATATCGACTACTAGACATCTCCATTCTAATACTGACTTATGTACATGTACATGCGGCATCGGCGTGATTCGAGCCTACTTGACGCATAAAAATCATCCAGGGCCCACGTACTACGTACATAACAATACTCTGCAAATCTTTCGGGAAATGTGATTCGTTACTCATTTGAAGCGGCTACACGGTGCCCTAATGTTCATCTCAGATTCGAAATCCGCCAGCTATGTCCTGCTCAGGCCAGCTAGACCAGGATCCGGAATTCGACTCTTGTTACGTCCACTTTGAGGTATAGGCCGGCAAGACATGCCTCTTTTCATTGAGCATCAGTACACTACTTACTGTCGACGACCTGCTCCAGGAATCGTGTCAAGTCTGAACTCAATGTGTTTAATGATTATGAATCATCCTTTGTTTGGTAATAACCTACTACTACCACTGGACTAGTGAGAGCTAATATCAGCCTGAAGAACCGGAATTTTCTGATTTGCCTGTTCTCCATGATCGATCGACAATTCCATGACACAGGCAACAGGAAACCACATATGTACACCATCGCCACCAACCAACCACGAGTACCACTTTGAGAACAGTACGGGAGTTCTAAGACTCTTCTTAGGCGGCATTGTGTCTGATAGTACATAGCGGCAAATGTCACTGCCACGTCACTATCCAGTATGAGTCTTACGGTCCATCAAGTCTGGTAAGCTAGCGAGCCCTGACTGAGTATTTAGATATTGGCCTGCATGACATACGATCGACTCGATGGATATCTCCCAAGTTCAGCACTGCACGTTGGTGGAAATCTCACCTAAATGATACTATTGCAGACTAACCTTGGTATTACATTTTCTTTTTGCGATGGAAGTGCAGACACTGCAGAGCTAAAGACTAGACTGCATATGCACAACACGCAGGGTGCCAGCAAATGAGATTGGGCTGTAAGTGCTGCAGGTGCGGATAAACACATAGCTGCATCTGCTGTATTGCTAGTGAGATTGTCAGGCAGCATGCTTTGCTTTTACTAGTATGATATGCATGTTTGTCTAATTCAGGAAGTAGAAAACAACAGTAGAATTACTGGAAGCAATAAATATACTCGACGTGGGAAGAGAAGAAGATATCCCGAGGATATCTTTCAGCTGCCTGGGCATCGGAGGAGCCCTATCATCATAGAAAATGCGAGAGCATCTACTGATATAGAACAGTATGAAATGTACAACTTCTGCCTTCAAACCCTCAGAAACATTCCTCTGCATCTGTGAGAAATGCCTTGTTGCCAGAATTGTCAGGCACCACTGAAGAGTGGGGCTTCCCGATCCCCGTTTCTTACCCGTGATTTCGTGGACCGTTGAATACGAGGATGGGGATCGATATCGGGGTGAGAGACGGGAACATAACTTGACGTTGATCTTCCGAAGCGATAACGAAGGTATACAAGAACAAAAGGGAGCAGAAAAATAAAAGGGATCTTCTAGGGTGATATTCTCAAGCATCTGGGAGATTTGTTATGATCAGGGTCATAGATTCTGACCAATCAGTGCCCAGATGGATGAGGCGGTGACGATGCGGGCGTGTGACCCGTCACGTGCTGATGCTACGATTGGACGGCGGCTGTCGTCATCGGGGATGGCTTCAAAGCCCGCTTTCCAACCTCTCTTATCTCGACTGGACTACACTGCTCTGATAACTACTGTTACTGATAACGCTTACCTGAAAGCTAATATCTGTCCTCGAATACACCTTCTCAACAAACGATATCCTTCATTCCATACTACCCATCGCAAGGCAACAGTCCACACCAGGCGTCGTCATCGTCGTCTTATCTCAACCTCACCTCACCTCTCAGAGCTTCGCAGCCATGAAGCTCCTCTCCGCTCTCCTCATTTCCTCCGCCCCTCTCCAAATCTGGGCCGCTTCTCTGCCACTCTTCGGACAGTCTCCCATCAAGAGTCTGGAGGACACCTTCCCGGTTGCCGGCGAAAATCCTCTTGAATACTGCGCCGACCCCGAAAATGACATCCTTGAGATCGTTTCGGTGAACTTGACTCCTAATCCTCCTGTGCCGTATGTATTCCAACAATCCCATACACTCTTATAGTTTTGGCGGATAATCTTGCTAATATGCTTGTCTCAACAGTGGCGAAATCCTCACTATCGAAGCAGAAGGCATATTCCACGAACCCGTCGAACAGGGATCCAAGATCCATCTTCAAGTCAAATACGGTCTGATCCGATTGGTGAATGTAGAGGCCGATTTGTGTGAGGAGATTGAGGGTAATACGGATCTTACTTGCCCTCTGGAAGGACATAAGAAATTTGTCAAGGAGGTTGAGATTCCTAAGGAGGTTCCTCCTGTAAGTTTTACATGAACGACACTGCTTGAATATTGGATGTATCGACTAATTTGTGTTAATAGGGCAAATATGCTGTTCTCGCGGATGTCTACACCGAGGACAAGACCCGCATTACCTGCCTTCAGGCCCACGATATCATCTTCCATTAATTGTAATTATGTGTCCATGTTGATGTGAATTTGTGTCTGATTGACTATACGCCCGTGTCTTGTTCTATGCAACAACCCTGCAGCCTGCTTTCCCACTTTGCGCTCCAATTTGACTGCTCTACTTGCTATCACTGTCTGCTTGCTTGTTTCCCCATTGATTTGGCCATGTTTATCCGCAGCATTCTGTTCATGTCCGCTCTTGTCCTTTTGATCGATTGCCTCCCCTAGATTCCTTTGGCGGTTTGTTTCTTTTGATATCTCCCTTTGGCTTGCTCACGTTCTGTCCGGGTATTATTGTCCTGCATATTTGAGATTCAGTTTTGTTTTCTCGGTGAGATAGTATCACGTTTGCTCACTATGGCTTTTGCTTCTAATGCTAATGTAAATAGCTGCATCGTGTGAGATACTCATTGTATTCAATAAAACCACATTTGATCGCAAATTAGGCAGGTAGCGGGTGTTGCTTTCGACTATGAAATGTAACCTTGACAGCCGTGAGTTTGTATCCAGGCTTGCCCATATCCATAGCCATAAGTCTTTAACGTAGGACCACCTACATAGATAGTGCTATCTCCATGACAAGACTTGAAACTACTTGAAACTGTACGTTCCATATCCATATATTTGTCCAATCACATCTATGTACCGAACAGAGAAAACGAAAAAAAGATAACGTACAATAACGCCGTTAAAAGTCATACGTAACAGAATGTACTATGCGCAATCGAGAAAGGGACCACAGCACAACAGCTCGACGCAGTGGTTTATTTACTCTCCAAATAATCTCCGCACTCGTCGCAACACACTGTCTTTCTCGGGGTCATACGGATGATCCTTACTTGGAATCTCGAGCACAGCCGGAAACGCATCTGTGAATGAGTCGACGGATGGTCTGATGCGTTCCGCAATCTGCTCAACCCAATATCAATCATATGTCCCTTTAAATATGAAACATGAAGGGGAAAGACGTACATGCTGATTAATCAGTAACACGCCAATATCTTTCCTTTCCTGTGTGAAGTTCTGGAATGCTTTTTCGATGATTGAGGTTTCGGTCTTGGAGTCGACGACGAGGAAGTTTCGTTGTGGGTCGGGGGGTTCGGTGACATGCTTGATTGAGAATCAGTATGCTGATCAAGTCTTTGGTGTTGTCATATGGGAGGTTTGAGGTGTTGGGTATCTGGGAGTTCTTACGCCGATGCCCGCGAGGAGAAGACCGGTGACGGAGCTGAGGTTCGCAAGGATATGATTAGTAAATCATCGACAATAGAAGTTCGGCGTATATTCATAGGTATATCTTACTCTTCATCTCCAATCACTGCAAGGAATTGTCGGTCCTGGTTCGATCAGTAGCTGTTGCGGGGAGAATGGATGTACGAACTGGGATACCTTGAAGGCAGCGGCAGCAGCCATGGTGGACTATTTCCGTGCTTTATCCGGCAAGATCCTTCTGTAGTTGATCGGTCCTTTCCGGTTGAAATATCAGGTAAATATGAGTCTCAACTGTTGCGCATTGTACTCAGTCGGAAGCTCGAAGCTACGGAAGCAAGGCCCCCGCGAAATATAGCGCGCTAAGCCGCTTTGGGTAGCTTGTTAGCAAAGGTTCGCCGCTTGTTTACTAGCAGATTCAATCATCATTCATCATTAATCTTTCTCCTTTCCAACATCTTCTCAACAACGAGGGCACATCGCGAAGAAAACAAGTCAAGAGCCAGCAAGCTCTTGCGTTCTTTCCTTCACCCATGCAGACATCCACCTAGTGTCTTCCTTTTTGCTAACTCCACATCTATCATGCCTCGACTCGTGCGCCGCCAACCGCTTTCTGAGCGTCTCGCCAATTTCTTCAACCCTTGGGACTTTTTGCTATGGATTTCAGAGGAAATTGATTCTAGCGACTGGACTCAGCTAGAGAAGGACTGGGCACAACCTTTGGGATTCGGTCTCAATTTTGTTTTCTTGGTTGCTCGAGCAAACGTCGCTACAGGGACGAGTCGGGCTGATTATGATATTTTTGGAGATGATCGCAGCAGGTTATCTGTGTTGAGCTGGGCTGTGAGTTTTCATTTGTTATTACAAAGCTGCAAGTAGGAGATTTGCTAACTCTTATTCTCTGGATGTAGGCTACTTTTGTTGTGCATACCCTTACCTGGTTCTCGTTAGCGAACGCCGTCTACACATTCTGGCGGAAGCGTCGATACCGCCTATTCGAGGCTTCGATCGATAGAACACCAGCGACACCATCGGCGCAGCGAGTGAAGGTGTCCTCCAATCCCCTGTCCACGTCTCCAATCAGTTACATTCGCAATATACTGGCGGGCGAGACCGCCGAGTCGCGACGACACCCGGACCCCAAGCGCGATGTCTGGGAGATTGCTGTCTGGGACCCATTCCCATTATCACTACGTCTCTTTTGCTCGTTCAGTCCAGGTCATGTCCTTGTTTACTGGCTGTTCCTGCCAACACTACCTACCGATCCACGACCAAGTGTCACGATTTGTACTACTCTTGTCCTCGCCATCCTACTCACCGTTCAGATGTCATTCCTTTCGTCTTCATTCTCCCAGCAGTCCAAGGATCTAGCGGTGGTACACAAAGAAGTCATGCATGAATACGACACTAAATTTGTCCACCCTCGAACTCAGCCGTTGATGCGGGATGTGGGAGTCCAGTTCTCGGAAGAGCACGTTCGACATCCCGGCTCAGACGAGAAATATAATCAAGTCGAGCTCTGGACGCCAACTCATGTCATCAAGCGGGGCTTCAAAACGAGTCCAAACCCCAATTATCTTAGCCATGTTGATCCCGAGTCGACAGGCAGACAGGTATCGCCTTCTCGGCGGCAATCGTACATGCGGACCAATTCACAGGCTGGTATTCAAATTCAAACACCTAGTCATTTACGAGATAGTTCGCCGATAGTTCAGACTCAGAATCAGTTATCGAACATCCGCCAGCCACAATTCAGACCGCCAATGACTTCCACCGGTACCGGCGACGGTGGTAGTCTTGGAATATACTCTCATGCCAACTCCCCGCTTCGAAAATCAATGTCTACGAATTTTATCGAGGACAGACAGAGATCTACACCTAGTTTCAATGATAGACTTGCCGCATTGACACCCGCGAAGAAAGCATCGAGTCCCTTGAAACGTACTAGTACGCCTGGAGGAATCAGTTCATCGTCGGTTGTACAGCCACGCTGGGGACATTTGAATGATACCCATCGTCGAGAAAGCGGGCGGTTCTAATGCGCGTCCGATCGTCCGACGGAATTGGCCAAGGCCAGTATACAAATTTGCACCTAGCCCTAATCGCGATGAAGAATTTCTCAACTACATAGCTTATGAGCACCCATGACCCTAGTGCATATAATGTATATCAACAATAAATTGCATGCAAGACTCCAATTGGCGTGATGCTTCGACGACATAACAAACGTCGCGGTAATCTGTTAACATTCATTCTGTTGATACTGAGAGTGATATGTATCAGCATGGACCTTAGCCCTAATCTGAAATGTCGGCATCAACCCACCAGAGATCGATCGTACCAGTCCATGCGCTTCTCCAATGCTTTACTGCACATCGATTTGGGAAATCGTCACCACACATAGAGAACACGTCGTGTGTTACTCTTAGCATCGACAGATCGCTCTTTCCTCATCGCAATCGGTCATGTATGATCGAATGTGAGGCAGGTGCCTTTCATTCTTGCTCGAGGCAAGAGACACCGTTGGTATCCAGCACTTGCAACTGTACTCTTCACCACTAAAAAGAACCCTGCCGTCCTTCTCACGTGTGTGAGGTTAAATGTCCTGGGGGAGGCTGGCATTCCACACGTTCTCTTCCACCAGAAGCAACATTCCTTACCACAATCCGACCAACCACAGCCCGTCAGACATCGTTCTAGCGACATCATATCCTTATCGAAGAGCCGTCTGGAATTTTCAATGGTAGCGCATTCTGATTCGTGACGAATGTCCGCCTCCTCATTTTTTCCCATTCGCTGGACGCCGGTCCCTGTGACTGTCTTGCCAGATGCCATATCGTCATCCCCATCATGCAACAGTCCCCGAACACATCGACATCTTTCCCATCTGAAACTACACACTTCAAGCAAACATTTGTTCTCGTCAGCATGGCATAACATTAAAAATCTGTTTGCTCGATCGCGCCAAGAAGATCATATCAGGAGTCTGGAACGGCTTGCAGAGACTCATTATTCTTACCCATACGTATACTCCCAGGACTCGTGCTATCTTCATATGTTAGGTTCAGATTCGAGTTTTTCAGCCAATACAGTCAATCAAAGCGATGAACCGCCGATATTGATGTCAGGTGCCCTTTGCAGTCACTGTCACGGAAGCAATGTAGAAGGAACCATCAACTCAGATATCGCCATGGAGCCTCCACAAACGAGTCGAATTGAACCCAAGAAGTCGTTTGATCGAGACTGGAAAGAGATCAGACAGCGTCTGGAGCGCAAGATCGCCGCTGCCGCCGCCCAAGCAATCTCTGGAAGACCCGGCGGAGCAGACACTCGCAGCAGGCCGAGATGGGCCACGCCGCCGAAACAGAAAGAACCGAGATTTTATCAGGTCAAAAATGAGGATAGACTGACCACAAGAGGCGCTAATCCAAGGACAGGAGTGGTCAGTCCGAGCAATCGCACTGATAGCTCGAACGAAGATCATGTTCACCATCGTCCTCGAGTTAGTCAGAAATGGAAAGTCAATGGTGACCAGTGGGTGAGTGTCGATGTTGCTCAGACGCCATCGCCGCGATCATCACCATTAAGCTACAAGCTGGCCAAGACTGTGTCTTCTGCTGGCTCGCGATCAACGGACCTCTCTTCGTCGGATGACTGGGAAGATAGATTTGTGGTGCATATGCCGTCTGCCAACGACCCCAATCCGCCCTCTATGACTGCGGAACAGATCAGATTGTACCAAGAGAAGATAGGAAAGCTACATGGAGCACCCTTTTCCAGGCACGAGATGGATGCGTCGAAGCCATCGTCTGGCTCTCCGGAGCCTAGACACACGCAGCAAGTGAAGAAGATGAGCTCGGTCCCCATCTTGGAAAGAGGTACAACCCCCAATTCTTTTTCTACCGACAGCAGCCAATCTATCTCGCCTCCATTGGATGGGCCTCGTCAATACTTCAGCCCTGACGAAGTCGGACGAGCTCGAGTCAGCCCAGTCACCGATAACCCTAAGCTTAAGCAGAAGGAACTATTCAAGAAGTTGAGAGAGGAGTGTTTCATGGGCTGCATGGGTGTGGATGAGAAAGCTGCCAAGAATCCTGATGAGATTCTTCTGTTCCCAAACTCGGACGATGAGAATGATTCACAAGTATCACCCGTTGGAAAGTCAAACGAAGAAAGTGACAAAGGAAAATCGTCCAGTACGCCACGCACGTTGCAGACATCTAAGCTGCCACAATCTTCCGGTCATACTATTGCTAGAGCGACTCAAAAACTCCTCGGCAAGCCTCAACGTGCGACGCCTTTGTTTATCCCATCAGCATTGACGCCGGCACAGCCGACCAAGATACCAATACCTTCGAGCGCATCTCCGACTACTGGTCAGCATAAAGCGAAAGAAGATGACAGTGCTGCTTTTACGTCTGCTTCCACTGGAACCAACAAAACAGGATTGCAACGGTCTCGGACTCGTCCAATATTGAAGCCATCGTCTCGACCGCCCAGGTATAGCAAGGATTATAGCCGGAGGACTCCAGAAAATGTTTTGTTTTTTGAAAGCTCTTCCCCTGGGTCTAGTCATGGAACGAATCATAGTCCAGCGGAATCGTCCAAGTCTGTTTCGCCGGACTCATTAGGGAAAGGGGCAGGAGACAGCACCATCACGCCGTCCCAAAGCAATGATTCCGTCAGACTGAGCCCAAGCGACAACTTCAAGCACACCCCTCCACCAGGGCCCCGGCACCATAAAGTTTTCTCTCCTACAACAGCTAGACCACGGAACGAAATGTCAGCTGCCGAGTCGGAAACTCCGAAGACACCGCATGTTGCTGAATTGGATGGACTGCAGGTACCTCAGCAACTACCAAGTCCACCCCTGAGCTGTTCTCCCTCTCCTCCTCCAGCAAAGCCCAAAGTAGAGACTGTTGTGAGCAACGAAAAGCCCCGCAACGAAAAGAAAAGGGATACTCATACTATTCGAATGGAGATTCGAATGAAAGCTGAGAAAGCAAGGCAGGGTGCTGCAGCCGCCAAGTCTGCTTCTGAACGATTGGCAGCTGCTCGACAGCACGCCGAAAGACTGGCCGAGGCACGAGCTGCTTACGGCAAGGCCAAAGCTCAAAGCACCGCCAAGAAGATGAGAGACCCCATGGATGAGTTGAGACAACAGAAGCTCAACACTGAAAGGATCAATGAGGCGAGGAAAGCTTATAAGGCAGCCAAGGCTAGAGAGGAGGCTGAGCAGGCAGAGAGGCAGGCAAAGAAAGAAGCAGAAGAGGCAGCAAGACAGGCAGAAGCTCGTCGAAAAGAAGCCAAGGTCAGATCCAAGCCTATTCCTTCCTCGAGTTCGAGGACGAAGACCGAGCCTACGGTCTCGTCAGATGATGTAAAGCCAACTCGAAAGACTCGCAAGTCTGCTACACGACGTCAATCGAGCCCCGAAAAGAAGAGCAAGCGCGACAGCATAATCGACGAATCCGATATTCCCATCACTGCTCCAATTGATCCCTACCTAACCGACACTACCTTGAGCTTCGGCATATTCTACCTCTCCTTCACCAAATTCCACTCCTTCCTCCGCGACCACAAAATCTACTCCCAAATCCTGTTGTCCTGCGAAAAACTCTTCCGCATGGCCACCCACTGCCTTAAAGTCTGCAAACGCCTCGCCTCCGCCTGGCTAGAATACAACCAAACGGGCTGCTTACCACAATCCTTCATCGACGAATTTGGCGATTTCGCAGCAGATGTAGCGCAAGCACTGGGGAATTTTGCGGTGTTGTGTTTGGTGTTTGTTGTGCTGGTCAAAGTGGCCGGGTATGTTGTTGTTGTGACGAATTGGATGGTGTGGTTTACCAGGCCTGTTGGATGGGTTTTTGGAAATTTGTTGAGTGCTGTTTTGCGGTGAGCATCAATATTTTATCATTATCAAAGTCATTATTGGGTGTTATTGAGCATGGGGTTGGATAAGGATGGTGTTGGTCTTGCCCTAACGTCTGTTACTTGATATTCTTCGGCGTTTGTTTGTTTTTATCAGTGCTGTGTTGTTTGTTATCGATGTATGTAGTCTTGTGCTAGTGGTCACTCTCGCCATTGTTAATAATGAATCAATCCTGAATCCTAGGACCGTCTTGATATCAAATCCCACGCATACCTACAGAATTCCCTGAGCCAACAACACAATTTACGACTAAAAGTAAATAGAGTAACAGAAAAGAAAAACAGAATAACGTCTCAGTTAGATTTGGTATCTCTTCTCTTCCCAAAAATCGGGGTACTACAAGAGGGTAGGTCATCTCCCACACCCCTCCGAAGCCCCCTATTACTCTTCCCCTGCCCACAACACATGTTGCGGTGGACAAAATGTCTATATAATATGATGCATGTTGAATGGAATTAAATGTTGAATTTCATCACGTCGTTCTTTCGTTTTTGCTTGCTCAGCTTTGTTTTTTCGTTCGTTAAAATGGGTAAGTCATTAGCTTTTGGGGTTGCCGTCTTGTGTTGAAAAATAATTCCCGAAATAGGAGAATAGAATAAAAAAGTGGTGGAAATATTGAAAGGAAAATTAAACGCCGTTGAGAGTGTTACTTTTCCCCCCCTCTCCGATGCTTGCTGGTTATGGCGAATATGGTGTTGAAATTGGGGTTGAGTGGTGTGATAGTTGATGGTGGGTGTGGTCTATAGGTTGAATTGAGTAGAGTTGGGTTGCGGTGGATTAGTTGGTGCCGTCGGCGACTACGGGAGCAGTGCCGGTGACTTCAGTTTCAAAGTCCTTGATGACGAGGCCGTCGAAGAGGCGGAATATGTCGTCCTTTTTGTGGAAATCGTTGTTCACTATTCAAGTCATGTTAGCTACCCGCGATGTTTTTAGTGGAAGAGGGGAGGAGGGGGCCGATCGGCATACCGATATTGAGAATGTACCACTCATCCATAACACGCTGGAGAAGTTTCCGGCTTGGGCTATCTGCGGGATGACACTTGGCCCAATCATCGCCCAACTGGTACGCCTCATCTTTCCAGGCCATGAAGCTTACGCTCTCGACGATAGTAGGCTGGATGATCTCCTTGGAGGCAAAGATACCCCACGTCACGGCGTTGGGACCCTCGTCGCTTCGAGCTTTCAGTTCGCCGGTCTTGTTGACGCAGTAGTATGTGAGATCGGGGTTCTTTTCGATTCTTCGGAGGATTTCGTCCACGTGCTCGGGTGGGACGAGGAGTTCAAGGTATGCTTTTTGATAGACGAAGCCGTTGCGAGGACCCCAGCCGTGGACTGGGTCGGTGGATTTGACACCGTTGACGGCGGGTTGGGAGTTGATGGTGAGGAAACCGCGTTTATTCAAGTCGAGCAGCTCGTTGTGAATGTCGCTGGTCTCGGGGGTGACCGATGAGTCGCTCCATGGCAGTCTTTCGAGCTTACCGTTCAGGTAACGCAAAAAGATATCGGAAAGATCCTTGATAGACTTGGGTGCACCCCAGAGCTTGATGTTTTGCTCGTTTGTGCCTTTGAGTCTCACACCGTAGGCGTTCAGCTCGCCGAAAGCGGGGGAACGAGCGTCGGTCCAGCGTCCGTTGGGGTATTCGTCCCAATCGGCTGTGCGGGCAATGTAGGAGGCGTTTCTGTTTCGCCAGAAGATTGGACGAACGTCTTCGCTGCGTCGGCGTAAGCCAAGGGATCGTCGCCATGGAAGAGGTTTGTGCAGCGGAGCTTCTTCGGATGGTAGGAGTTTGAGTTCTTCCAGGATTAGACGGGTGGCTTGTGCAAGGTTCATGGTGTAGCTAATGTCATGTCAGTACATCGTCAACCTAGTAAACAGGAGGGTTCTTACAAGTGAAGGTGATGGATTTGACCAGATGCCAATAATTTGCGGCACATTTCGGCCACCAACTTTGTGCCGATCTCTCGGACTTTGGCATCATCAGCTTTGACAGGTTCGAGCTTCTCGAGCCAGTCGGGTGGAATGCGGATCTTTGTCCAATTCGAACGACGCATGAAAGCATCATATGTTGAAATAGGCATAATACCAGGAATAATAGCCGCATTGATCCCCTTTGCGCGACACTTGTCCACCCAGTTCAAGAAATTGTCCACATCATAAAACATCTGTGTGACGATGAATGTACTTCCAGCATCCACCTTTTCCTTCAAGTGGTCAATCAATTGATCCACGTCGGAATTATCATCAGCTCCCTCCGGATATCCGCCGACACCAATGTCAAAATGGTTCCCATATTTCTCTCGAATGTATTTGACCAAGTCCTTGGCATATCGAAAGCCTCCCTCTGCAGCCTCCCATTTCTCCTGTTCACGAGGCGGGTCTCCACGTAGGGCAAGGATGTTTGTGCAACCAGCGTTATAAGCGGCCTCGAGGGCAGCGTCGACTCGTTCGCGAGGCATATCGGTGCAAGTCAAGTGCATGCAGGTCTCTAGACCAAAGACAGTCTGCGCAATGCGGACCATTTCACATGTCAATTCGGATCGGCTGCCGCCTGCACCCCAAGTAACGTCGATAAAAGCTGGACCGAGGTCGTGCATGCGGTCCATACGGTCGTATAAGTTCTGGACACCTTGTGCGGTTTTCGGGGGGAAGTATTCGAAGGAGATTCCAGGTCGGCCGGCGGCGGCCTGTTCCTGGAGCTTTTGCCCGATGTGCATGTTTTAGGGCTGATTCACCAATTTCTTTTCGATATAATGTAGCTTGCAAAGTCGAAGGTATGTAGTGCAATTGCAAATTGAGTCTGATCAAGAACAACTCAATCCCGGACAGCACTCGCGTTAGTACAAAGAAATCAACGGTACAAGTATGAGGGCCACAATTAAAAACAGTCTTGAAATGACAGACAGAGAGAAATTGAAAGAAAGGAGAAGAGAGGACCCCCGGGACAGGAGAAATGCAAGCAACAAAACCCCGACAGGCTGGAGAGAAGTTAAAGGGAACCAGCTTGGTCACCGGCGATGGATGCTCATCATAAAAAAGGACTGCTAAACCCGTTATCGGAGTCCGGAGAGATGACGCTAATTCGGATTTGGAAGTCCCCGCCAATCGTAGGAACTCTTTGGATGTGGACAATGCTGGGTTTACCATATACCAGCAGTAGAAAAAAATTGAAAAATTGTAACATAACACTTAAAGAATCCTGTTCTGTTAGCCAGAACAGATTTTTCTCCAGTCAATGAGTAATGGACGTGGAAAACGAGGAATCGTCGATTTCTATACTCGGTCAGCGACGGAGGGGTGCGTGATCGGCCAATCATATTTCTTTGCTTGTATAATCTCTGATTGGCCCTTCGCGATAAGAGCGGATGCCCCTCCTTGCAATTTTTATCCATCAACACTCAACAAACCATTCAACCTGTGATACTCGCTGCCATTAGTCACCACGCAGGACAACACGACACCATACCACGCTCTGACATCGCATCCCAGCTTGACCCTTCCCGCCGCAAGCGATTCGCTGTCACAAACCCCAGATACCCCAACATGGCTGCCCCTCCCTCCGCCGATCAGGACTACAAGACCAATCTTCTTTCGTTGCTGATAGCCAACAATGCGCTTGCATTTGGCACGTTCACATTGAAATCTGGTCGCCAGTCGCCGTACTTTTTGACCTCGAGTCGTCTTTATACTGCGCCTCTGCTGCGCCAGGTGTCCGCCGCGTTCGCGAATACGATCTCGTCCCCGCCTTTTGTGAATATAGCTGCAGATGGCGCTATAACCCCGAACTTTGATATTGTTTTTGGGTATGATTACCCTATTATTCGTGCGCCTGATATGCGTCTGTTGACTGACATGATTGATAGCCCCGCCTACAAAGGAATCCCAGAATGCGTCGGAGTCGTCAACGAACTCGCTACCCGGGACTCTCTCGCCGGTACCAAGATATGGGACAACATCAGCTACTCCTTCAACCGCAAGGAAGCCAAAGACCACGGCGAAGGAGGTAACATCGTCGGTGCACCTCTCAAGGGCAAGCGTGTTTTGATTGTCGACGACGTCATCACTGCTGGTACTGCGCTGCGTGAAGCTGTCGGCATAATTCAAAAGGAAGGCGGAACCGTTGCCGGTGTTGTGTTGCTGTTTGATCGTCAGGAACGGGTTAGTGATAACGAGCAGAAGAGTGCCATTGGAGCCGCGGAGAGGGATCTTGGAGGAGATATCCCTATCCGTGCGGTGTTGGTGTTCCAGGATTTGATTGATAAGCTTGGAGATAAGATTGGTCAGGAGGAGGTGCGCAGGCTGGAAGAGTACCGAAACAAGTACAAGGCTCAATAAATGGCTGTTGTGAGATGAAATGGGTATATTAACGATTTATGCTAAAATTGGTTGGGTTGGATACTGCGAAATAAATATAAACCAGCTTGAAGCGTATATATTAACGCAAAGCGATGGACTTTTCTATGTAAATAGTTTGTACAATAAGATTGCTACTGTTATGTGCGTTATGCGTATAAATTTTAAGTGTAACCAGTTTGGCTTGGGAGTACAATTTAACACACTCTTAGTGTTTTCAACAACCTTGGTCTCTGATCAATGTTCTATTAGAAACCATGGCACATCAGTCTCTACCTCCCTCAAATGACGCGAAATGACGCGTATGTTCTAGGCTCCCCTGGTTGATGCCGGTAACCCGATGTATTCTAGCCAGGTACAAGTCCTAGCGTGAGCTAACACAATATCCTACAACAGACAAGATATCAGGAAATATAAGTCCCCTTTCCACCTTGCTCGAGTCAGTGATGACCAGGGACGTACTTGCCTGACGCAAGGCGAATCTGATAGAGGGCCAATATGCAATTCCGTAGCCAATCAGAGTCGCGTATTTCAGACCCTCGATCGTCATTATGGATCTTTAGCTTCCTTACGGGCGGGTCAGTGGGTCTTTTATAGCGGTTTGTCCAATCATGCATTGTAATGCTACACACTAGGCTAGTATAGGCTAGACCAATCTTCCCTCAACGGATAGAGTGGGTCTCTGGTCTTTATCCCGACCTCCTCTCATCTCTCTCTCTGTGTCCGATTCGAATGTGATACATATATCTGGTCAATTGATAAGAATACGGATTGCCGTTTACGTAGAATGAAGAGCTGAGATAGAATATCTCCGATGTGATATGTGGCGCTTCCAGTACCGAGACTGTACCAGGATCCGTGTACAACAATTCTTCAATCTATCTGGCTGGATACAGAGGAGGCAAGGTTTGCAGATCGATATCCCCGTACCTGGCTAACATCGAGACCCGTATACTGACTCGGCGTCGCTTACCGTATGCAAGGAGGATGTCTCCTATTGATCGTGTCTCAGAGTTTTTGACTCTGTCAAATCGACAGCATACCGACATCTCGTGTTTGCCTGCCAGCTTGTTCTCCGCTGGTCTACACAATCTACGAGCTGTCCAATGTCTTTTCAACGCGTTATCAGGACGGTAACACATGCTTTCGTGATATGTGCGGAAAATAATGTGATTACGGTCTTGATTGAAACAACTCGGATTTCCTGAGGTTCGGAGACGGGCCGCTTTAAAACGCGGCTCTTCAGGTGCAACGTATACTTACTTATCTGTCTCTTTTGAAGGTATAGATAATCAGACTCTGCTGATATGGCCCCCGTGGAACGACTATAAAGGATCCGTGTCTCCATTGTAAAAATGAAGTTGAATTGTCGCCATCGTGAGATGGTCACTCGTTGACTTCTTGATAGCACAGATCACAAAGTATGTCTCAGGTCCGTTTCGCCCCAGACTCTGACTTGTACTCGTCTGTTGTTCAGCTTCCTCTGCTTGAGGATAAGAAGTTGCAGGAATCAGCTAGCTTCGGGGTTCAAGTTTTAGATGCCTCCTGTTACCGAGGACATCAATCAATGAGGGATTCCTTTCCCACTGTAATCGTAATCTCTGAACAAAAGACAGGATCCCTAGTAGATCATCCACTAGCCGTATCCGCTGTTCAACTAAGGCACGTAGAACAGGTAGCTAGCCCTAAGCTGCATCCCTTTGCAGCACAACACGTATCTTTCCAATCAGAATCGCAATCTCTGTAAAAACTGCATAATCGTATTTTCGGCAACACCTAGCCGTTCTCTGAGCCATGATTTTTTTTTTCACGAAGACGCGCCGTGACCCTGTTCCAGGGGCAAATAGGAATAAAGTGGAAAACACGACAAACACATCACTACTTTCTTGCAACCGCCTAGACAGGGAGAACATTCCAATCCTTCCCTTCTGGACCCTTCAAACACACTGAGTATAGTGCTTTTTGCTTCACAACCTTTCAAAGGGTCTGAATATTGTACCCTTCCAAGCCTTGTACAGAGACCTTTTCTCGGATCTTTTCCTCGCAGCAGCACGCTGACCCTTGTGGAGAACAAACCCTGTAACCACTGACCAGAGAGCTCATGGTCAGATGTTCATGGTTAATGGTTACTCCTATCTGCCCCGGGACTAATCGATCCTTTCACTTGGTGGCTTCCTCCCTGTCGAGCCTTGTGTGTATCCCCCTCCCTCCTCGTGTAGGTTTGTTATACTTTGGTGGCCTGATAATACGGACAGGTTCTCACTTTTGTCCAGGTATTTCTTGTCGATATTCTTTACAATCTTTTGTTGTCTATCTTGAGGGAGTATACTTGCCTACCAGGTATTGTCGTGCTGGGCATACATTTACCTTTACATATGTGAGCACCCGAGTCTTACAAGAGCTTGGTTTCTACTCGATTATGCACTGACCGGCTTCTTCTGGTACAGAATATTTGTTATACAGTTTTGCTGAACAACGACCTACACATGCATCACCTATAAACCGTCTTCACCTCTCCATCACCGCCCACAATGAAGTGGGCCACAGCAGGCTCCCTCCTGCTCGCTCTCTCATCAGCCCCAACAATCAGAGCATGGCCCTACGACGCCGACCTGACACACTACAACCTCAACGAGAACAAAACCGCAAACACACCTGCAGATTACTGGGGCACTTGGCCAAATCATGAATATTTCCCATCGCCGGAAAACTGGCGAGTTCCGATTTACTCGCTGTTTTTGGATCGGTTTGTGAATGGAGATCCGACGAATGATAATATTAATGGGACGTACTATGAGCATGACTTGGATTCGACGCAGATGAGGCATGGAGGTGATGTGGTTGGGTTGGTTGATACTTTGGATTATTTGCAGGGGATGGGGATTAAGGTTGGTCTCCATTTGTGTGCTATTTCATTGCCGGAATTGTCTTCTAACTCAATTTTTGTTTTGATCAGGCTATATACCTCGCTGGAACAGCACTTATGAATCAGCCATGGGGCTTTGATGGCTACTCGGCTCTCGATACGACACTACTGGACCAGCATTATGGTGATATCGCTACCTGGAGATCAGCCATCACGGAGATTCACAACAGGGGCATGTATGTCATTTTTGATAATACTCTTGCAACGTAAGTCGACAATGTCTATTGCCGTCAAACCTTCGACATCGCTAACTGTTAGTAGGATGGGAGACCTCCTCGGCTTCGAAGGCTACCTCAACACAACCGCCCCATTCATCTACCAAGAACACAAAGTCGAATACAAAAGCTCCCGCCAATACGTCGACTTCCACTTCGGAAACGACTACAACACTACCTGTGACTATCCGCAATTCTACAATGAGACCGGCTACCCAGTTGACAGCTACGTGTACGATGAACTAAAAGGCTGCTACAACAGTGACTTTGATCAGTACGGCGATATAGAGGCCTTCGGCGTCTTTCCGGACTACCAGCGTGAGTTAGCAAAGTTTGCTTCCGTGCAGGACCGTCTTAGGGAATGGAATCCGTCTGTACGAGAAAGACTTATTCGGCACGCTTGTATTATCATTGCGTCTCTCGATGTGGATGGGTTCCGGTACGATAAAGCAACCCAGGCAACCGTCGACGCTTTGGGCGATATGTCCGAGGGTTGGCGACAGTGTGCGCGCGCTCACGGAAAGGAGAATTTTTTCCTGTCTGGTGAGATCACTGGTGGGAATAGCTTTGGTTCTGTCTATCTTGGCCGTGGACGACAGCCGGATATGTGGCCTGATGATGTCCAGGATGCTGTCCTCATGACCAACGAGTCGTCAGACAAGTATTTCATTCGTGAGAATGGGCAGCAGGCTATCGATGGAGCGGCTTTCCATTATACAGTTTATCGAACCCTAACCCGGTTTTTGGGTCTTGATGGAAACCTTGCTGCTGGTTACGATTTACCGCCTGACTGGGTGACGATGTGGAATCTCATGCTTTTATCGAATGATATGGTCAACGCGAATACGGGAAAGTTTGATCCTCGCCATCTGTATGGTACGACGAACCAGGATGTGTTTCGCTGGCCTGCTATTCAGAATGGGACGGAGAAGATGTTGCTGGGTATGTTTATTACAACCCTTCACATGCCTGGTGCTCCTCTGGTTCTATGGGGTGAGGAACAGGGCTTTTATATCCTCGATGCCACGGCAGATAACTATGTCTATGGTCGTCAATCCATGTCGCCGGCTACCGCTTGGTGGTCCCACGGATGCTACAGGGTGAATGTCACTCAGTATTATCAATTCCCCTTGGAATCGGCATTAAATGGCTGCGAGGATATTTCAGTTACATACGACCACCGGGATCCGGCACATCCTTTACGCAATATCCTGAAGCATATGTTCCAGATGAGACAGAGGTTCCCGGTTCTGAATGATGGATATCTGTTACAGTCGCTTTCGAAACAAACCCACAATGTCTACCTGCCTGGTTCTAACGGAACGCCAACCGAGACTGGAATGTGGTCTGTTCTACGTGGTCGATTTGAAGGTATTCAGGACCTCGTGAATAACCAGTCAGTCTGGCTGGTTTATCAGAATGATAACACCACGATCAACTACACATTTGATTGTAGCAGTCAGAATACGAATCTGTCTCTGATTGCGCCCTTTGACGCCAATACAACCGTCAAGAACCTTTTCTATCCTTACGATGAGCAGACACTCAAGTCGAGTCCGGTCAAGCTTGGTCTTGAAGAGTCCACAAAGTACAATGGTTGTCTCGACAATTTGACGATGGTGCCATGGGATTTCAGAGCATATGTGCCAAAGGAGAAATGGGTTGGACCGTACCCCATGATCACAGAGTTTCAGCCGGGACACGATGCTCGCATATTATCCAGTGTACGACCGGACCAGGCAGAATCTGTACCTATTCAGATCTATTTCTCGGAACAAATGGACTGCAGTTCAGTCACAAACTCCATTCTGCTCAACTCAACTACCGAATTCAAACAGACGGCTACCCTCAACTCCTCGAGCGTCTCTTGCTCGAACATAAACGACGGTAAAACCAACTTCATAGGCGAAATCGCAAACGCCTGGGTCTGGAAAGCAACGCTCGACAACGTCTACAACGGTGTTCACCGCATCACCGTCGCCAACGCAAGCAGTATTGACGGTACTACCACCAACGCTATTGACCACTTCCTCCTTCGAGTTGGCCAGCACGACAACCCCATGATTTTCAATTATGCAAATTACTCTACCAGTCTGCTACACAAAGATGACAATGGCACTCTTTACGTCCAGCATCATGCCGCTGGAGCCGATATGTGGCGGTACTCGACGAATTGGGGATCCTCGTTCTCGGCCTGGATGCCTTATACAGGTGGCAACGATACCATAACAGAACTTCCTTGGTCCGGTACTTCTCTGCAAGAATGGAGCGGCAGCCATGTCCGTGTTGAGTATTTTAGTAAAGTATCTGGTAGCAGCGACTATGTCCAGGAAGGTGACAGTGACTGGGAATCTTCATTTCCGCGCAGATTCCCGCACTTATTCTGGAATGGACCGTATAATCAGTATGGGTTTGATGCAGGGTTGAAGAATGAGATGATTCAAGACCCAAATGACGGGCTGTGGAAGGTCAAGTTTTTGACGGAGTGGCCTGCTCAGGGTCAGGTTAATATATGGGGCATCAATCCCGACGGTCAGCCCGATCAAGGGTGGGTGTTTGGTGATGCTGATGGAGACTCTGTGCTGGATCGTTTACCTCCTTCATCCCTGTCTGCGGTGACTATCAATATCACCCATCCGCCACCTTCATCGTATCTCGGCTGGGAAATTAGAATTCACGACGGCACCCAACGCTTTGAGTTGCTGCCAGTTGGCTCAGCAAAGATCCAGATCATCCTCTTCTCCCTCTTCCTAATCGTCCCCATCCTCTCCGCCTCATTCGGTATCTGGCTCTTCATGAAATCCTTCTACCGCGTCAAATTCAACCAAGTCGGCGTCACCGAAAAGACTCACATCTTGCCCCTAGCTTTGAGGAGAAGACTGAAAAGAGCAAGGCTCGACGGCATCGAGGTCAAAAACCCATTCTTACGTCTCGCAAATCGCTCGGGATTCTTGCAGACAACATCCGCGTTTGCAGGCGCGACGAGCGGCGAGCGTAGACGGATGGTCATGATCGCAACCATGGAATACGACATTGAAGACTGGGCCATCAAGATCAAAATCGGCGGATTGGGTGTGATGGCACAACTCATGGGCAAGAATTTGAGTCATCAAGACCTGATTTGGGTTGTCCCCTGTGTCGGAGACGTCGAGTATCCCGAAGACCAGCCCGCTGATCCAATGTTCGTCACTGTTTTGGGCAACTCGTATGAAGTCAAGGTTCAGTATCATGTTTTGCGGAATATCACGTATGTCCTACTTGATGCGCCTGTGTTTCGGCAACAGACCAAAACGGAACCGTATCCTGCACGCATGGATGATTTGGATAGTGCGATTTACTATTCGGCTTGGAATCAGTGTATTGCTGAAGCCATGAAACGGTTTCCGATTGATCTGTATCATATCAATGATTATCACGGATCACTGGCTCCGTTGTATCTTTTGCCGCAGACTATACCCGCGTGTCTGTCGCTACACAACGCTGAGTTTCAAGGTCTATGGCCGATGCGAACACAGAATGAGAAAGATGAAGTCTGTTCCGTATTTAATCTTGATGTCAACGTCGCTACGCGTTACGTCCAGTTCGGTGAAGTCTTCAACCTCTTGCATGCAGGCGCTAGTTACCTGCGAGTCCATCAGCAAGGCTTCGGCGCCGTAGGCGTTTCGAAAAAGTATGGAAAGAGATCTTATGCTCGTTATCCCATTTTCTGGGGTCTCAAAAAAGTCGGAAACCTTCCAAACCCCGATCCCTCTGATACCGCGGACTGGGACAAGTCTGTCCCCAAGGAAAGCGATTTCACGGTTGATCCAGACTTTGAAGCTGGACGAGTAGAGCTCAAGAGGCAAGCACAAGAATGGGCGGGACTAGATCAGAATCCAGAAGCTGATCTGCTGGTGTTCGTTGGTCGTTGGTCGATGCAAAAGGGCATCGACCTCATTGCTGACGTTATGCCGTCCGTCCTCGAGGCAAGGCCCAATGTACAATTGATCTGTATCGGCCCAGTTATTGATCTCTACGGCAAATTTGCCGCGCTGAAGTTGGATCGTATGATGAAGCTTTACCCCGGTCGAGTGTTCTCCAAACCTCAGTTTACGGCATTGCCACCGTACATCTTCTCCGGTGCGGAGTTCGCGTTAATCCCTTCCAGAGACGAGCCGTTTGGTCTGGTCGCTGTTGAGTTTGGTCGCAAAGGAGCGCTGGGTATTGGAGCTCGTGTTGGCGGGTTGGGGCAGATGCCTGGTTGGTGGTATACGGTTGAGTCTACTACTACCTCTCACCTGCTTCATCAGTTCAGACTGGCTATTGACGGTGCACTGAACTCAAAAACAAAAGTCCGCGCCGAAATGCGTGCGAGATCAGCTAAGCAGCGGTTCCCAGTTGCACAGTGGATTGAAGATTTGGAGATTCTTCAAAGTACATCTATCAGAATCCACACGAGGGAGACTATCAAGTCGAATGGACAGATTTCCACGCCGACGGGATATCGCACTCCAAGTGAAGTTATTGCTACACCGCTATACCTGCCAACTTCTGGTCATCGCCTCGGCACTCAGACTCCTCCACTCATGGAGTCGGGAAGTATGGGCTACTCGAGCTTACGACAAAGCAGTCTTGGTCCCCAGCAACGAAACACAATCGTTTACAGCAGGGACCCCAGCCCCGATGGCGATGATCGACGCAGGTCAAATTTGTTCCATCAGTTGTCGCTAGGTGTCAGGGCGGGACCTGGTCATACCGCTGTTATTGAGCGACGAAACCGACTTCGAAGGAAAAGTCACGTTGCTGCTTCTGAGGATGTGACTGACAGCGAGCGTGAGGGTGATTATGAGACTGAAGACGAGAATCTGCACTCTTACTTCACCGAAGACGAGATCACAATGACACCGGATCATGCTGATATGAGTCGACGAATAGATGACGAGCATTCTCTTCCATCTCCCGCCCATATTCTCAATAGTCATGTCAATGAACACTACTACCCCTATATCCCAGCATCACCGGGTTTTTCAGAAGGCGACGACCCCCTCGCACCACCCGCTCGCCCATTCGCAACCGCTCCCAACCGACTCAGCAACTCATCCGTGCTTTCCTTCGACTCCGTCGTCGGCGACAAGAAGAACTTTAAACTGCAAAAAGTCGACCCATTCTTCACCGACGCTACAGGCGAGTTTTATCGTATCTTTGAGAAGAAACTCGAAGATCTCAATGGGTCAAATTCTGATGGGCAGTTGTGCATTGAGGAGTTTTTGGTGAAGAGTGAGAAGAAGTGGTATGATAGGTTTCGTGCTGCTCGTTTGGGGAGGGATTGGTCGCCTGTGCCGTCTATCAAGGGGAAAGGGACGCTTGCATCGCCGACAAACTCCGTTTCGAATGGTGATAGCAACAGTGACATCCAAAAGGGAGGTGATGAATTCTTCCTGGGAGAAGACTATAAACCGCCTACAGGACTCAAGAAATGGATGCAACTTCGTATCGGTGACTGGCCTGTCTACTCCCTGTTCTTGGGCCTGGGTCAGATCATCGCCGCGAACTCGTACCAAGTCACCCTTCTCACAGGCCAAGTTGGCCAAACGCCCGAAAAACTGTACGCAATCGCGACCACATACCTCCTCACATCCATAGCCTGGTGGTTCGTATTCCGCAGCTTCAAATCCGTCGTCGCCCTCTCCACACCCTGGTTCTTCTACGGGCTCGCCTTCCTGCTGATCGGGGTAGCACACTTTGAGCACAACCCCATCAATCGCGGCTGGATCCAAAACTTCGCCAGCGGCGTATACGCAACCGCTTCATCCAGCGGCTCAATCTTCTTCTCTCTCAACTTCGGCGACGAAAGCGCTGCACCCGTCAAGGACTGGGTGTTTCGGGCATGCGTTATCCAGGGGACGCAACAACTCTACGTCGTTGCGTTGTGGTACTGGGGTTCTTCTCTGTCCAAACAAACACAAGCCGGTCTCACAAACGTGCAGCCGATAATCAACAGTTGGAAAATCACCGCCATCACCGTGCCCATTGCAGTCATGCTCTGGGCAATTGGTATCCTGCTCGCGTTCGGATTACCAGATTACTACCGCCAGACACCCGGCAAAGTAGCATCGTTCTACAAATCGATTTTCAGGCGCAAGATCATCATGTGGTTTTTCGTCACGGTGCTGATACAGAATTTCTTCTTGTCAGCGCCCTACGGACGGAATTGGAGTTTTCTATGGAGTTCCAAACACGCCTCGACATGGCAGATTTGCCTTCTTATCGCCTTGTTCTTTGTGCTTGTCTGGAGCATCATGCTAGGAATCATGTTCTTCCTCTCCAAATCCCATAGCTGGATCCTACCGGTCTTCGCAATTGGTCTTGGAGCACCGCGATGGGCGCAGATATGGTGGGGAACCTCGAATCTGGGGCAATACATCCCCTGGGCCGGAAGTTTTGTCTCGGGAGCGCTTGTGTCGCGCAGTCTGTGGCTTTGGCTGGGTGTGCTGGATTCGTTGCAAGGTGTCGGGTTTGGTATGATCCTATTGCAGACGTTGACACGGCTGCATATCTGTTTTGTGTTGCTGGGGGCGCAGGTATTGGGTTCCATTGCGACGATTGTGGCGCGTGCTGCGGCGCCGAATAAGATTGGGCCAGGCGATATTTCGCCTGATATTGGGACCGGGGTGAGCAGTATTTGGTGTGCGTGGTTTTGGGTTGGATTGTTTTTTCAACTTTTGATTTGGTAAATCCCCTTCCTCACTAAAATTTTGAAGAAAACAGTGTGCTGACTGTTGACCGTTTAGTGCTGGGTTCTTCATGTTCTTCCGTAAGGAGCAGCTTCATAAGCCCTAATTCAAACCCAGGGCGTCGGTTGCTTTCTTCATTTCCATTTACTACTTTTAATGATATAGACATGCTACCTGCCTAAATATGCAGGGCTTTTATTGTTGCGGCATATTTGGCTGTCCTTTTCATGTACATATATTTATGAGCGAGCTATATAGACTTCGTGATAGTTCTTTTGGGTGGTTCATATGTATCAATTTCTGATTTCCAGTCTCGTCCAAATTTTGATTATGAATTTGTTGGCTACTCTCGTCTACATAGGTATTCAGACTTGAATAACGGTTGCACTGAATGTGCGTAAACTTGCAGCTAAAACTCATTATCATTAAGATTGACTTCATAAGACAGACTCGCATAGAGTATAGAGTCACTAAGTATTAAGTTTTTCTTGGATTCAACCTATTTTAGTCGACAATCATGACACATAAATATAAGATGTTTTAGGAAAGATTGAACCAATCTGTGGTGTCAATTTATGCAAACACACAACCGAAAGTTGGGAATAAACGAAGCTCAAGAGCGGAACACGTAAGAAATAAAAAAAAGAAATCGAACTTTTACCACTCGAGTGGCTCAGTCTTGACATCGCCGCGATTCGTCTTGGGGACTGGAGCAGCTTCTACTTTCGTGGGACCGCGGCGGTCACGCTTGAGGTAACCGGTCCCATCCAACCAGGGAGTGTCAATGGTGCGTTTAGTCTCAAAGCTGCGGATCTTGTCTTCCATTTGAAGAGTGAGACCGATATCATCTAGACCGTTAACCAAGCAGTGCTTGCGGAAAGCGTCGACTTCAAAGTGCGCTAACTCGTTACCAGCGGCATCGCGGATGACCTGGTTGGGGAGATCGACTTCGACTTCTTTACCGGCACGGGCCTCGGCGGCAATCTTTTGCAAGGCGGCTTCGTCGGTGATGGGGATGGGCAACATGCCGTTTTTGAAGGTGTTGTTGAAGAAGATGTCGGCGAATGAAGGGGCGATGATGACCTTGATGCCGAAATCCAACAGAGCCCAGGGTGCGTGCTCACGGGAGCTACCGCAACCGAAGTTGGGGCCTGTTACGACGAGGATCTTAGAGTTTCTGTATGGTTCTTTGTTGAGGACGAATTCGGGCAGCTCAGCACCAGTCTCGGTGTTGAAGCGCCATTCGTAGAAGAGTGCGCTTCCGAGACCGGTTCGCTTTATGGTCTTCAAGAATTGTTTGGGAATGATTGCGTCCGTGTCGATGTTGGCACGGTCCATGGGGGCGGCGATACCCTTGAGGACAGTGAATTTAGGGAGACCAGCGCTGGAACCAGTGCCGGTGGTGTTTGCGTGAGGCTCGTTGTCTTCGGGAATGTCGAGAATACGCTCGAGGTCGCTCTCGGTATCTACCTCCTCAATTTCGGGCTGAATAGTGATAGGAGCAGCAGCCTTTTGGCTGGAGACCTCTGGCTGCACCAAGTCTCGTACATCGGCAAGTTTACCGACAATAGCAGCAGCAGCGGCCATGGTAGGCGACATCAAGTGAGTCCGGCCATGAGCACCCTGTCGACCCTCAAAGTTACGGTTGGATGTACTGGCGCATCGCTCACGTGGAGAGAGAATATCGGGGTTCATGCCCAAGCACATGGAGCAACCAGCTTCACGCCATTCGAAACCGGCATCAGTAAAAATCTTGTCGAGACCTTCGGCTTCAGCCTGCTTCTTGACAAGACCTGAACCTGGGACGATCATGGCGGCTTTGATATTTGATGCGACTTTGCGACCTTCAACCACCTTGGCGGCGGAGCGCAAATCCTCAATACGAGCATTGGTGCATGAACCGATGAAGACCTTGTCGACTGGAACCTGTTTGAGAGGGGTTCCAGGAGTAAGACCCATATATTCAAGGGCGCGCTTGCAACTGAGCTTGCGCACTTCGTCTTCGAAATCGTCGGGAGAGGGAACGACACCGGTGATTGGCAAGACATCTTGTGGTGAAGTACCCCAAGAGACAGTAGGGATGATGTCCTTGGCATCAATGAAGACCTCGGAGTCGTATTTGGCACCCTCATCAGATCGGAGGCCAGACCAGTAGTTGACAGCCTTCTTCCACTCTGCGGATCCATACTTGGGTGCTAGAGGGCGACCCTTGAGGTACTCAAAAGTGATCTCATCAGGAGCGACCATACCGGCGCGAGCGCCGGCCTCGATGGACATGTTGCAGATGGACATGCGAGCCTCCATGCTCAAGGCACGGATGACTGAACCGCAGAATTCAATAACACATCCAGTACCACCAGCGGTACCGATGACTCCGATGATGTGGAGGACAACGTCCTTGCTGCTGACACCAGGGTAGAGCTCTCCGTCAACTTGGATACGCATGTTTTTGCTTCGCTTGGTCAAGAGTGTCTGAGTAGCGAGGACATGCTCGACTTCACTGGTACCGATACCGAAGGCCAAGGCACCAAAGGCACCATGGGTGGAAGTGTGACTGTCACCGCAGACGACGGTTGTGCCGGGGAGGGTGAATCCTTGCTCCGGTCCGATGATATGTACGATCCCCTGTCGGTCGTCGTCCATGCCAAAGTATGTCAAGCCGAATTTCTTCACATTTTCTTCGAGGGTCATGACTTGTAGACGCGAGTCGGTCTCTTTAACGAAGGTCTCGGCATTTTTGAACGTTTTTCGCGAGGTGGTGGGAATGTTCTAAATAATGTTAGAACCGATGAATCCAACCGGGGCACAGCGCGATAAACGTACGTGGTCAACAGTAGACAGAGTGCAATCCGGTCGACGGACTTTTCGTCCCGCATTCGTTAATCCCTCAAAAGCTTGCTAGTGCAGTCGTTAGTAGGATACTCGATTTGTTGAGGGACGATATCGTACTGGAGATGTGACTTCGTGGACCAAATGACGGTCTACAATGGGATTGTATTAGTTCAAAAGCATTGATGACAAACAAGGGATAGGTTGCACATACCAATATAGATTAGGATTGTGCCATCGTCTTGTTCATTCACGATGTGATCCTCAAAGACCTTGTCGTACAAGGTCTTTGGTTTTCTGTCTGCACCAGGCATTGTTGTAGAAATGGTATCTTAACACGACAAACAAGCAATCAAAACAATCAGAATCACACAACTGATGATCAGTCAATAGAGAAATATGTGAAAGTGAAGTTGCAACTGAACACGACAACATGCACCTTTTCTAACCGCCCTGCCCGAGGGGCTCGCGCCGGTGTCGGCCTCGTCAGCAAAAAGAGGGAAGCCGCGATTGGTCGAGCGCGCTGAGAATCTCTGCAGGTGTAACTGATGGTGGAGTCCGATATCGGGGAACGGATGTCGAGGGCCGAGAGAGATCATGTGACCCGACAGCAAGACGGACGAAGATGAGCAACAGCTCACAGTCCATTGGCCGCCTGAGCTCTCTACATATATGAGCTGATTATAAGGTCGTATTGGCGATGGCACTACTACTTACAGTCGTACTCAGTGGCCGCCTTGTTTGAACTGAGTCATGTAGGCTAGTGAGAATCAAGTAATGAATCCCTGACTATAGTCCAATGCCGTACGTAGATCAGTCGACATGCAAGAAAAGGCAAACATCGAATTTTTGAATTGATATTCGTGACATCAACACTTGGAAATTCGCCGCCTCAAATCAATGGCTATGCGCACGTGACTTTTCGAGCCCTCGGCGGGGCAATCTGGCCGCCAAGACATCCCCACGTTTTCTTTTTTGGGCGTCGCCGCAATATCTGGACCTGACATTTTCTGGAGACAGTACTAGTCCATTTATAAAAATCAAAGACTCAAGATGCAATTGAAAGACTTGGTCACCATCGAACTGCCGCCTACGGTACATACTTCACCTTCCAGTCAGAACTTTTAGACCAAACTGACCAGGATCAATAGGCGGACATGCATGTCCATCTCCGGCAGGATGCCATGATGGAACTATGTACTCCCTTGGTAGAAAAGGGAGGCTGTGATACAGTCTTTGTCATGCCCAATCTCACCCCCAAAGTAGGCAGCGTTGCGCAAGCAATTGAGTATCACGACAAGCTGCAGAAACTTGCTCCCAATGTCAAGTTTCTCATGTCTCTTTATTTGCATACTGGGTTGACGGAAGAGGAGATTGAGAAGGCTGCCAAGTCTGGGGTTGTTTATGGAGTAAGTATCTCCCTCTAGTTCTAAGGTTGTCCAACTAAATCATTTTTAGGTCAAATTCTATCCTGCCGGTGTAAGTCCCCGCAGACCGAACTGCGATAAATCAAGCTCATCATAAATCAAAAGGTGACCACAAACTCCGCAGAAGGCGTCCTCGACATTGAGCAGCTATACCCCGTCTTCGCCGCCATGGAGAAACACGATCTCGTTCTCAACTTACACGGCGAAATGATCAGCTCGCCGGCCAGCGCCGTCGGAAAGCAGACAGAACCTGTCGTCACTGTACTTAATGCCGAGCCTCTTTTCATTCCTCAACTTGCAAAATTGCATGCCGCGTTTCCGAAATTGAGGATTATTTTGGAGCATGTTAGTACTAAGCAGGGGTTGGATGCCGTTCGTGCTTGTGGGCCTAATGTGAGTATTCCACAATTGGGTAGGAGAAATTGATACTTACTATTATATAGGTTGCTGGAACCATTACAGGTAAACATGTTTTGTCTTGAATGAATGTGTGAAACCTAACGAAGTTGAAGCACACCATCTCCATATCACAATCGACGATGCCGTCAGCGACGTGTTCAACTTCTGCAAACCAGTTGCAAAGGTATATTCAACCCTCTCCCTTTTCTGTTCTGTTCAGATTCGCTGACTGTATACAGACACCTGAGGATCGCCTCGCGTTAGTCAAGGCCGCCGTCGACGGATCTGGAAAATTCTTCTTCGGTTTGTCCTCTCTATCTTCATCGCGCTCTAAAACACATACTTACACTCTCCCAGGAAGCGACTCAGCACCCCACCCAGTCCAATCCAAGAAAGGCGCCGGCGCAACTGCAGCCGGCTGCTTCACCCAGCCATACGTATCACAAATTGTCATCGAAGCTCTCGAAGCAGCCGCCGACCAAGGATGGATTAATGAAAATGAGCTCACATTGGAAGCTATTGAAGGGTTTTTGTCGGGCTTTGGTCGTAAATTCTACAAGTTGCCTGCCGCAAGCTCGACGAAGAGGATTCGTTTGGAGAAGAAGGGAGAGAAGATTACGGATATTGTTAGATCGGCGGATGGGGCTGTTGAGATTGTGCCTTGGGGAAGAGGGAGGGAGGTTAGATCTTTGTCGTGGTATTAGGCTTGAAAAGTTCTTGTTGACTAGATTTGAAATTGAAACTTAGTTTAACATTATATACTCAGGGAGCCGCGTTTTATAGAGGGGTCATTGGCTCAAATACATGTAGAGTTATCAAGGCCTCAGCTTTCTTCAGTTTAAAAGTTGTAACCTTGGTTCTTTACAGCAACATGTGATAAAGAACCTGAAACTAAGCAATTATTCCGCTTTTATTTGTTAATTTATTCATTCATCTTGCGCAACCACGGTTAAAAGTACATACTTAGTACCAGACACCGAGATAGACCATGCATATCGTTACCTACAGCTCCGTTAAGACATTCTGATTGCCGTCCCCTAGACCATCGTGTCTCGTAAAAACCTCTCCATCATGCTCTTGCCAATCATACTTCCACAAAATCTTACTCATTCTACCATCCTGATTTTCACCTTGAAAATGCAAGAGATAAAAATCCGCCGATGTCACAGGCCACAGTCCTCGTTTCATTGACTCCTCGTAGTCAATCTCGTACGTTAGAGTGCAGTGACTATAATGCTGCAGTCTATACTTATTGACTCGATCACCGCAATAGGCCATCCACAAAGTGTCGTCCGATTCCTGGAAGATATCAAAATACCAAGTACAAAGTTCATTCCAATACTGGCCCACGTAGGCATGCGGTGGCCTCATTGGGGTTTCGAGTCTGCGTCCCTCATCGAGTCGCTAACTCATCTCAGGAAACTTCTTGGACCAGGTTGCGGCAGCTTCTTTTGCGTATGGAATAAAGTCAACGGGCTCAGGAGCATCTAGCAGAGCTTCGAGAAGAAGCAACCCCATCCAGTCAGGCAGATTCTGATTACCCAATGTATTCGATGAGACGACGATTGCAGATTTGGTCTCTGGTATGAGTGTGACAGAAGTAAGAAACCCGACAACACTGCCCACTGCATAATACACTTCGGGTCCGATTTCGAGCCCCTTCCTAATGATTGGGGACTTGTCAACGTAGAATAGAATTCGTTGATGCCCATTTCTGACATGGTATTGGGCAAACGAGTCCGTACCCAAACCGTTGTGAAAGCGGCTTCTGGCGTCCCTCGATACGACTGTCGATGCTGATGTGAGGCTGCATCAACATGGTCATCTGCGCAAATGGAAAATCGGTAGTGGTCGTCTTGTTTGTCGTGATCTGGTCTTGCCACGCATCAATGAAGGCTGAGCAGTACGTAAGAAGATCAATGACCGTGCTCTTCAGGCCCATTGCTCCTACCATAATAGTCCCGTCTCCAACTTGCGGCTGGCCTGTTCGATATGGGCTTTTTTCTTTGCTTTCAGAACAGAAGTACGTGTTGGCAATATTGCCCAATCCTGGTCTCACATCGGTAGTTGCTAGTCTAAGACCAAGAGGCTTCAAAATCTCTTCTCAATAAAACTGCCATACGACACGCCAGTGACCATTTAAATAATAGTATCCGCAAGACCGTAATTCCAGTTTGATGGACTCCACACGGCGCCAGCTTTGTCCATTGTAGGTAGGTATGCCCTTGTCTTGAGAAAGTTCTTGCGAGAAATCATCACGCGAGCATGATCCCTTTGCCAGATCCCCGTCTTCCCTCCTAAGCCGCTCTTATGGCTCAGAAGATCCGTGACGGTTACCTTGTCACGAATTTCAGGGTCTTTGATGTTGGAATTCGGGCAGAATGTCAGAAACTCGAGAATCCCACTGGAGCTTGCCTTCTTCGACCAGTACCCCGATGGCAGCGGCCGTCAGGGGTTTGGCGATTGAGCCCTACTCAGTAGAGGGTGTCGGAAGTAGGGCATACTTGATTTGCGACGTCTTTATAGCCATAATTTGCTGTGTATATAGTCTCGTTTTGGTGGTGGTTTCCCAGAGATAGACCTGCAGAACCGGAGATTTTAAGTAGCTCTTGAATGATAGGGGTCACAGATTTGAGGCGAGTTTTCCCCTCATAGCCAGCAGCACGCAATCGGATCTCCCTCCAACGCCATGACTGCGTTCCAACCGACCATTTACAAGCGATCTGATGAGAAATAAGAATTCAATTGATTTGTGATGCTGGCATTGCGTGACCTTCAAAGTGTACAATTGTGTGAAACATCTATCACAAGACTTGAATGTTCGAATGACTCGGACGCATCCATTGACACATCATGGACGATGAAGTTGCCGGAACGATTCATAATTCAATCTATATCGCAACTGAGCAGCATAAAAGCTCAATGCCATTTGTCATAAACCTAAGACGTTCTCAATCCCGAAATTTAGCATGTAAGATACTTTCAAGATCTATAGATCATGCAAGTCTACGTAGTCTAGTATATGTCTAGTCTAAATAATCAATCACCAATTCGAATACAGATATCCCTCTGCATCCCTCTTCTCCATCCCCTGACCCATCGCCTCCGCAAAACTATCCTTAACAGCAGCCTGTCTCAGTACAGCCACACCTCTCGCACCACTCCCCGTCGACGAAGCAATAGCCTGATCTCTAACCTCATCAACCGCAAACAGTCCCTTATTCTCCTCTTTTCTTGACAAAATCATCTCCGCCGTCCCTTTCAGGGCTTGAGCAGCCAAAAACATTGCCTCAGGCTCGCTTAGCCCTCTAGCTATTGCCTCTTTGGCAATACCTTCCAGCGCAACGGTATAAAAAGCAGGAGCCAGCCCGCTGATCATTGAGGCACTATTCATCAGCGACTCCGGCATGTACGTCACTGTCCCGATACTCGAGAATATCCACGTCGTCAAACTCTGAAAATCCGGTGGCAGCGTCGTATCCGCGCCAGCGACTGTTTCACTAATCAACGTCGCTGATTGTCGGACACTTGCCGCTGTGTTTGGTACAGCTTGCACAATATAACATCTCCCCAACTCCGAGCCTTCTTCTTCAATGGCATCGTTATATATGAGTTGCTCAATCTCTTGCACCGACATATCCGCACACGTACTCAGCAACAATTTCCCAGCTAAATACTCTCGTAACGACGCATCACTCAGAATATCTGCTGCTTGACTGGCTTTGCATCCGAGAAGGATTATATCAGCCTGCGCCACGACTTCGACCACCCTCCCCTGCGAGATTTGCACATTGGGGTATGAGCTGCGCGCGAAATGCCCAAATTTGGTGCGTAGGCGCGACACGGAGTCCTGCGTATTTACGCAGGCGATGAAGCGGGTTGGTTTGAGTTTCATGGATAGGATTGGTAAGGTGTTGTGTTGCTGGTTGGGGCATGGTTGGGAGAGAGTTGTAAGTAGGACTTCGAGGATGGAGGTTCCTATTTGGCCGCAGCCGATTATGGCGAGGGTTGTTCCCCCTCTCATATTTTCTAATCCCTTCTCTGTCCTTTTTGTTGATGATCAAAAGTTGTTGCTTTTTAGTCTTCGGTGTCCGGATCTAAACGAGCGGCTAATCAAGAAAATTTGGCTCGGATACCCCCTGGTACCTGGCGTTCCACTCTTCGGAATATCCACACGGAATTGACAAGAACATCAAAGGAGAAATCGAAGAATTGAGGGGGAAACTCAAATCTATATACCTGAAAAGAAACGAAAATACTATACCGCCGAAAAAGACTATTGGAGCACGTAGTATCGGAGGAATCGATGGCGTAGCCCATGTGACAAAGCGGTCCCACACTAGAGAAAATCCGCCTTATGCATGAAGCATTTGATGGGATTTTTGGCGGAGAAATCCTCAGCTGAACCAACTCTGATTTGTTGAGGTTTCTTGTTGGTTCGTGGGCTAGTCACATGTCACGCATATTTGAAGTATTTTTGTCTGATCTGAGGCCCAAAATTTTTTGATTTCGTGGGGAAGATCCACCAGTGTACTTTGATGTTACTTTTTGAGTATGTCGGTACCTAAAGTACGGAGTCAATTTACTGCGAAAAGGGTTATGTGAAACGCTTACCAAAGAGCCTATTCTACTCACCGTGATAAAAATGAGAGATTTAATTGTGTTGGTCGCGTCACTGTGCATCTGAGGATCGAATCGTTGCCTGTTTCGGTAATCCGTAACCCTACTTCGAACAGATCTCGGGGTATATCAACCGGTGGGTATGTGTATTACTGTATAGGTACAGCGAAACCTTAAAAGAACGCCCAAAACAAGGAAATATAGCTATGAAAGCTAGAAAGAAATTTGCTTGTATGTACTCGGAAAGCATGTACGTTTGTATGTACGTGACAGCCCAAAAACGTCGTGACTTCATATCCCAAATCTCCAGCCCTAAGAAGCTGTGGGCGACGGTTTTTGTCCATATACAAAATAAAACTCTCAATCGCGAAGCTCTTTTCTCACTCCGGTGAGTAAAAGCTGGATCTCGAGCGTGGTCCATCTTAGTACCCTTGTGAACAGTGCATAGGAGTATGCATGCAAAGCCTCGAGCATCATTGCTTGTTGATATGCTCCTAACTCCTTCATCTTTGGGACTTTGGCCCATGGGGAGTATGACACCTGTTGATGTCGACAATCAGATCACTTCCCTGAGAAGACGCCATAGTTAAAAGGCTAAATCCTTTCCTTCACATTCACAAACCCAGCATCAATCATCCATTGCTTATGATTCTGCGAAATCCTCATATGCTTATTAAATTTGTGGCTCGCTTCAATCAATTTGTCACGCCATTTGAGTAGATTCGGCGCTCGTTCTATGATTTCATCATCACGGAAAACGCCAACCGTGGTGTCGTCGACTTCGAACCATCTGCCGTCTTTGAGGTTTTCATATGCTTGACTGAATAGTTTCCTGTAACCCCTGACCGAGCCTTCGATGCTGCGGGCGTCGATGAAGGCCAAGGGAAAGGAGAAGTTCCAGTCGAGTTCAAAGTCGTCTATTTGAAATTGGCAGTTTTGCGGGACCCTGTGAAGCGATGTTAGCTGTGTCGTGGAATCTCATTACGGCCTTTAGAAGCCATACCAAGGCGATTGTATAGGACTTGGATCCGTTCCTATACAAGTCAGATTTATAGTCTTGGGCATCAAGATCTGTCACTAACCAGTGACTATTGCTTGGAGGAACCGGCTATTCTTTGTGTCAGTCTCACCGGATCGTTTTCTGCTTGTTGATAGACATACTCTGCTAAATCCATTGCCCAAGCCCCTGTCCCCGTGCCAAGATCCAATACTTGGGATATATTCTCTGAAATTGGAGCAGTATATAACTCTCCTTCCAAGACCATCAGGAAGATATGATGGAGCTTGCCGGGAGTTAGCAATGGCCATATCATTCACGATGCACATGGCTATACGCACCAAGTCGAGGCGGTCTTGCTCTATTTCATCATTGGGCTGTTGTGTCTGTCAATCACTGTAGATACTAGATGGTGGGCTAGCAGAAGGCCACATACAATGACGTATTCGCCTTCTCTGTATGCATGATATCGACGTCCATTCTGTCATTCAATATTCATGAGAAAGTGGTCGTCCTCAAAGTTCTCTTCGGTATATCAAACAAACCTCATATCTAAATGACTGTCAGCGGGAATCCCACACTTGGTTACTCAACTTACTGATAGTTAAACACACTCGACGCCACCGCACATCCCGATGTCAGTAACCCTAAATAGGACGGGATGGCCGTCGCTTTGGCCAATGGAAGATTCTGTCCGGTGCCATTGGCCAATGAACGTTTATTACCAAGCATAATCTACCCATACAGGCTTAGCGCAGTGGGAAGGTGGTGACCATCCAAACCCTATAGGAAGTTCTTCAGGCCGCGGTGGGTTTCGGCCGCTAGCCTAGGTGCATGTCAACGACCGCGATAATTCTATAATATTGTCGCATTATAAGCCATTATGGAGCACTCGGACTAACTAAAAAGCTCCAAATCAAGCTGAACACGTAATTGAGAACGTAATTGCTAGTTTCAAGTCATGTGATTGATAGGGGAGGGTCGAAGGTTCCTTGGTTAATTGACCAACTGCCCACTAACTTACCCACTGGGTATGATCCTCAAATGGAGACCTCACATCTTCTTCGCGGCGCAGTATGTGCCTACTCGGCATATGTAATTGGATTGGTCGTCTATCGTCTGTGGCTGTCACCTTTGTCCAGATTTCCCGGGCCAAAGCTTGCTGCTGCTACTGCATGGTATGAGTTCTGGTATGACGCGATCTGTCACGGGAAATATACCTTTGAGATCGCCCGAATGCATAAAGAATATGGTCAGTACTGTAGATCAGATTCTTCACCTCATGTGGTGGTCGAATGAGCCAATGATGGACGACTAATCCGTTCTATGTTCGAGTCATGTAGGCCCAATCGTTCGCATCAGTCCGTGGGAGCTTCACGTCGATGATCCAAGCTTCTATGAAGTGCTATATTCGCGCGACAGTCCTCGCAACAAATACAAATTCTATGCCAACATGTTCGGCAACGAGCGCGCAACAATTGCCGTATTAGACCATGCGCACCACAGACTGCTGCGATCGAATATGAATCCATACTTCTCCATGGCGCGGGTGCGCCAGCTCGAGCCGGAAATCCAAACCCTAGCGAATAAGCTTTGCGATCGTCTGAAGAGCTTCAAGGGAACGGGTGTGCCAATCAACACGCAGCATGCGTACAGCTGTTTCGCAACGGATATTATATCGGATTATACTATGGGGATCGGATTTAACTTTTTGGACGCCCCGGATTTCAGCCCACAGTGGAGCGCAACCTTGAGTGGGATTGCGAAAAGCAGTGCGTTTTTCAAGCCGTTTCCGTGGCTACTTGTGATTATGAAATCGTTACCGGACTCGTTCGTTGCTTGGCTCAACCCCGGAATGGGGCTGATGTTGAAGTTTCAGGCCCGATGCATGGAACTTATATTGTCTGTTATTGAGAGTCAGAATAATAACGGGGATGAGAAGAGTCAACTCAAGTTTGCGCATCCGACGTTTTTTCATGATGTTTTGAATAGCAATTTGCCGCCTGAAGAAAAGAGTGCGGAGCGGTTGGCGCAGGAGATTCAGGTGGTTATTGGCGCTGGAGGCGAAACAGTCGCCAAAGCGTTGAGTTGGATTACTTATCATCTTTTGGAGAATCCAAAATCATTGGAGAAATTAAAAGCCGAACTTAAAGAGAGAGATCCGGATCAGACCGCATCGTTGGCAGATTTGGAGAAGTTGCCTTATTTGGTACGTTTTACATCACCCTTTTATTGCCCATTGTTTACTGACTGTCCCAAAGACTTCGGTCATGCTAGAGGGACTTAGGTACGTAAATGAAATACTCGAATATAACATTGAATGTGTCTATACTCATCATTCCCTCTGTCAGACTTTCATACGGTGTCAGCACACGACTAGCCAGAATCTCTACAGACCACGCTCTCCAGTTCAGAGAATGGACTATTCCAGCAGGGGTAAGTCTTTTTGTGCTAATCTCCTCCCGCGACTAATCTAACACATTCTTCAAGACCGCTGTTAGCATGACAAGCGTCTTCATGCACCACAACGAAACCATCTTTCCCAACTCATACGAGTTCGTCCCCGAACGCTGGATGGACTTGGAACAGCGCAAGTACCTTGAGAAATATATGGTTGCTTTCACCAAAGGGTCGCGACAGTGTATCGGAATGAAGTATGCCGCCCGTCGCCTTCTTTTCTTTTGAAACCGGTTGCTAACGTCTAACAACTAGTCTCGCCCGATCTGAAATGCTCCTAGCCCTATCCAAAGTCTTCCGCGAAGTCGACTTTGAGTTATACGAGACGACTCGCGAGGACGTTACCCTGGCGCATGAACTATTCCTACCATTCCCCAAACTTTCCAGTCAAGGTGTTAGGGTTCTGGTGAAATGATTTTACGAACGACCATGAAACTTCAGTTGACGATTTGATGCATTAGCCCCGAAGTATACCCCCTATCCGTTGCTGATCTAACTACGTCGTCCTTTTGATTGATGTATATACGATTTGTTCAGGCGATTGTCCATCACAGTCAGCCTTGGAGCTCATATTGCTACATACTTCTTGGAACATATAGTTGTATATACACATCTCTGATTTACGAATATATATCTTACCACCAAGAGAAAGAACTTTCTTATAGCCCACATTTTTTACTTGTTTCGGCACATGTGATCCTCGCCTTTTATACTAATTAGTCTCAGTTTACGAACTTCTAGGTTATCTGGCAAGTGCGATCCAAAACTAGCCGTCAACTGGTCCGTCCTGTGCATATGCAGGCCTCAAGCAATACAGTAAAACTTGGTTATAAGGATGTCTAACAAAAAATCATTATAAAAGGATTTTGGAATTGAAGCCCGACAGTCTGATGGCCTTGGAGCCTTGATGCCTTGGCGTCCTGAGACATCCATGAAGTCATAACGTTATGAGCAATGAAGAAACCCAAGACGGCTTACTCGCTTCCAAATCGGGCCTTGGTCACCTGATGCTCAAACGATGGGATTGAGAATAAGAATTTGGCAGTTGAAAATGGAGAAGAGCAGTCTTCATGAAAAGGGGGAATTACAGCAAAAGAAATGGCCATGGCGTGCTTCAAATCATTGACGCCGAATCCACTAGGCAAAAAAGGAAGTCACTGGCTGGGTCGACTGTGCGGTATGTTTAGATATACCTATTAGGCTGTCGGAGTTTCCAAATGTTATTACCACTGGACCCCCGGGAAGGACCAACAAGAGGGCAAAACAGACTTCGCTCTAAGTAGGTTCATGAAGGAAGTATTCCGTAGTAGTATAGGAGCGCGTTCGGATAGATGTTAGGCCCTGGCATGAACCTGGAAAACGTGAAGACACTGATAGGTGTTGATATGACCTGGTATAATCTGACTTGACGAGAACCAAGAATACAGCCAGATATTCTGGCCGTAAAGAGAATAGGGATAGTAGCAGGTGATTAAAAGAATCAACGGGCATTGCGTGAGTCGAAGCAGTGATAAGAAGAAAAAAGGAAGGTGCTGGAACTGAGTGATGGGTTTGGGAAGGAGCAACATCTGGGCTTCGTGTGTATTCCAGCAGATTTTACCACTCAGTCATGGGGAGATAGCCAGCAAGAGGGATAATAGAATCAGCGCCAAGTAGCATCACTGATCAGGTAACTCGTTGAGCCCTCAGTCGCTAGAAATATGAGCGTGTTGATAATCGACGGACGGTAGGAAGGAATACCCCATGGATGGGACTCTGCTGTAGAGCTAACAGTAGGCGGTCGGTATCAGGTTCATATTTGACCTGATTGGATTAAAAAGAGAGATGGACAGGGCGTGGTTTGAAACATTGACACAAAAAGAAGGTGCTGGAATAGTGTGGTGATTGGAGGACCTCATTGGGCTGCCATAGTTTCCAATTTGTAGTACCACTCGACCATGGGGGAACCGCCAGCAAGGAATGCAAACAGATTCCGCCCTAAGGCTATGGACACGCCCGATGTACGTACAGGAAGGCGCAACGTCTTTTTTGATACGTTTGGGTAGCTCCTGCCTCTTTCGGAAGCCAAGCGCGCACCCATCCTCCTCAGGTTGTTTGCTTTGCCATGAACCTGAGAGAACCTGAGAGGCATAAATAGTCGACTTTCCCCTCTTCCCCCTTTTCTTCTTTCCCTCCCTCCTCATCCTCTTGTTCATCCTCATCATCCTCACTCTCATCATACCCTTCCACTTACTATGCCATTTCCTTCCCTTTTTTAGTTTCCCATGTCCTTGGGCATATTGTAGACGAAGAATCCGGTTCTCGATGTCGTACACACGAAGTCATTCCCAGATCGTCGTCCGATGCCATATACATGGCTCTCCCTCCAATCGACGTCCGAAGCCGTACAGGACACTTGAGATGGAGAGGTCTTTTGAGGAGGTCTGATGCTGTACTCTGGTTAATATCGAACTCCGCAGGAGTCACGGGAAGGAATCAAGAAGAAAGGACGAACTTTACCATGTTATCCATAGCAGTATCTTGTAGTCTTGCGAGACGTATTGTTGTAGATAGCTTCAAATGCACAAGTCCTCTCAACCTGACTGTATGTTACATGAAAGAAATGAAGGTGATTATGTACAGAGATGTTAGGTTATACAAGTGAATCGACTCGTCGATACTAAAATCAGGTCATACAAAAGACCACAAACTCCGATTATCCGCCGGAAAAACAAGCAACGCCATCTGATGCCGAACAAACAGCGCAATAAGTCCACAGACTGTCTGCAGCAACACAATACTCAACGCAAGTCGATCTTCCTTCATAGGGCTGAACCACAGAATCCAAAGATTGAGTAGCGTCAGGTTGGTCGACTCGGTAATCTCTCCATTCTCGTTCGTCTTGATGCCGACGAGACGTAACCGATGAAGAAGATGTAATGCTGCAGCAATCACCGGCGACGGCGGAACGGGCCACTCAGTCACCGAATTCTCCAACAGCCCCGTCACAGCATTAAACTTCGGTAATCGATGTCTGGGACAAGGGATGATATGAAAAAGCTGCGGGCACGAGTATAAGAAATTGAACATCTGCGGAATAAACAACAAGAGCAACGTCTTGCTGAAATGACCTAGTATACCGACAACGGCAAAGACCATACCGGCGAAATAGCAGTATGTGTCGCCCACGAAGACCTTTGATGGGTACCAATTATGACAAAGTAGTGCTAGCGACACGCCGATGAAGGGTAAGAGGAAGTATATAGAGAATAAATGTGAGTCCATGGCCGGATGCGGATAAGGCGTAAACGGGCTTAGATATAGCAAGTCGTTTAATAGTAACAAGACAGCGATGACGAGCGACTGCGCAACTTCGACGCCATTGACGCCCGCAAGCATGTTGATACTGTTTGGGCAGAAGATTGCGACGGCAGCCATGTAGACGTAATACAGAAAACCGAGGTCGAAGATTTGCCCAAAGTAGCGTTGCAGAGGCATGGGGACAACGACGTGAGTGACCCCGAAGTCGACGAAGTAGACGACTAGCATGGGGAAAGCGCCGAGGGCTGGGATGAGGACTTTGTGGCGCCAGCGGATGTCGAGGAGATCGTCCCCGATGCCGAGGAGGGTAATGGCTTGGAGGGACAAAAGGCCGGAGAGGTAGGATGCCAGCTGTATTCATCAGCATTAATGCTATTAAAATCGAAGAGAGTATACTGGCGAACCTTGTTATGGGGAAAGCGATGGAGGAAACGTCCCGTCTCGACATGTTCGATATGCAAGACAACATCACGATTTCCGCCTCCAGAAGTTGCAGCCACAATATCCTTGTAAAAAGGAAAAGGGATGAAAGCGATCATGAGCAAGAGGTACACCACAGCACACACTGCGCCCATTGTTTCAGGTCTGCTAAATATCAGTAATCCATTTCCAGCAACGGGGTTTAGGGTCAGACCTACATCTCCGGTTTCTTGGCTTTGGCCATATCCTTCCCTTTCAATCCAACCTTCATGAAACTCGGTCCCAGCCATCGAATTAGACTATACGTCGTGGCAAAGGCGAATAGACTGAATGCCAAAGATACCATGAGCGGTTCACCATCGCCATGAAAGGAGTTGGCGACAATAGCGATGGATGTGCCGATGAGTACCCAGAGGGTGCAGACCTCCGTCGTCGAAAGCGCGGTTGACGGCGCCATATTTTATAAAAGCCCTGCTTCGAATAAATACTTGCCGAAGCAGTTTTCCCTTCTTCAAAGGGAATCAACCCATTTGATAGTGAAATATGAGGTAGATGATTGCAATCTGGCTTTATCTGATTGTTTTCTGCCGGGTATATTTTCACCGCTCTGGAAATGCGGCAGCTTACGACAGCCAATAAGAGACCGGATATTGCGGATTATCCCGATCGGCGCCTTCCCCGAAGCAGCTTCGTGGGGTTTGGAGTGTTGATTTGCTTGACTCGAGGTGATTCAGACATCCACAATCCACTTAGTTCGTTACATGTATGTCATGCATGTAAGCAACGCACTAATTCCATATTCGAGTCACACAAGACCTACAAAATTAATGTTATGAATTGATGGGAGGAATTACAACTTGAACTTTGAGCAAAACGCGTCCGTCCCAGGATGGGCACGAATTTCACCGACTTCGAGTCCGGTCATCGCGACTTGGTTACAGTCACAAAGTTCAATTTTTATGGAAATCGGATCGTTACGGGGTCGTCGGATCATAGGTTAAAGGTTTGGGATCAGAAGGATGGGCAGTGGCAGTTGACTGATACGTGGCGTGCGCATGATGCTGAGATTCGAGATGTAAGTGCTACGACATCCTAAAACCGTCTTTAATAGAGAGGATGTATGACTGATTTGACGGGTGAGTCAAGGCAACCTGGAATGGTCCTTTTACAGGCCAGCACATTGGCAGTGTAGGAGAGGACATGCGCCTCAAAATCTGGCAAGAAGACGTTACGCAGCCTCCCAACTCGGGCCGCCGGTTCAAGTCCATATTCCGCTTGCCGGCTCCTCACAGAGTGCCCTTTGTGTCATTGGATTTTCGAAATGTTGACCTAGACACGTGGCTGGCCCTCATTACCCGAGACGGTTATCTCATGGTCATGGAGCCCGTTATGCCGGATACGCTCGGCGAATGGCAGGCTCTTGACCAATTCAGAGTCTGTACCGCTCCAGCACGAGGAGAAGAAACCAGCTTTCGGGTGCAGTTCCACCATGACTCGTTTGATGCCACGCACTCCTTGAAACCAGACAGTGATCGGAAGAGTTTGTCTCTGGTCGTCGCTGCTATGGACACGGTGAAGATTTACAGGACAGACTCGAGTCGTCGCTTTTACCACGCTATCGAATTGACGGGCCACGGTGGCCTTGTTCGCGATATTTCATGGGCCAATGGCTCGGTACGTGGATACGATCTCATCGCTAGTGGATGCAAGGATGGATTTGTTCGCATATTCGAGGTTTATACATCCATTTCGGGGAATGGAAACCATCATCATAATCGCAATGGACAAGTTGTGGCACAATCACCTTCTCAGCGCACCACAGCACAGTCTGGTATTGGCTCTGCGCTGGCCAATCGCGCTCCGGTGACGGCTTCTCCTCGCCCAGCGAATGTCGATACACCGTTTCGCCATGAATATAGGGAGGTGGCTTGTATTGATAGTCATCATTTGGACGTTTGGCAGGTACAATGGTCGTTTGCAGGTATGCTACAGTACGAAAGAAACCCAGTCAAGTTCAATGCTAATTTGGCTCGTTATAGGTGACTGCTTGATATCTTCAGGCGATGATGGAAGCGTACGATTTTGGAAGAAAGCTCTTACAGGAGAATGGCTAGAATTTGCCGAGACAGACATGACAGACGAGTACGTATCCTTTTGACGATACGTGGTATGAATTTCTTGGCTAATATTCAAGCAGAGAACCACCGACTTGAGCGAAATCCTACGGAGTCGATTATGGAAACTGTATAATACTATATCATGGCGGAGTCGGGCATTTTGATAATAGGTTAGGAGCGATCTGTTCGGACATACCTAGCTTGGGCTGTGTGTGGATTGAGATGATACCCGTTTGTTTGTTTGAATATTGAGAATATGATTTAATCAACTTGGCATTTGGTTTAGACTGATATGTGGCGGAGGCCACACATCTGTGGCAGTACATTAACCGTGGCCATATGTAGTACTTTGTAGTCGCATCTCAAGATCCTGCTTTTCTAGTTGTCGATCATAGCATAGTTGTGACATTAAAATAATACACAAACATAAGCTTCATCACAAAGCTACTCAGGAGTAAGCAGTAACTCGTCACCAATCAAATGAAACACAATCGTTACACTGAGACACCGGATCAATGCTAAATTATACGAAAACCTAGTGGCTATAGCGTTGACTGGACAGTGGATGGCCATGACCACGGGTTCAGCGACGGCTACTACGGCGGGAGGGCCGCTGGTTTCCCGCCGAAGCGAGCCTAATTGTGGCAAAAAATGGGAATTAAGTTAGTTGCTATATCACAGCACACTCAGTCCCAAGTCTATTCTCTCTTTCTCAGGGACTTCTTTTGTCCTAGAGTACTCCTCCGTTTTTCAAACTTTGAGAATTCTTTGTGGGCTGTTTCTTTTTCTACATCCCTTGCGTGGGTTTGTTTGCCCTCGTCTACTTTTTTCACCCCCGAAACAGCACTACTGCGGTACTATCAATTTCTTACGGAGGACACCGTCCACAACCATACACACAATCAGGGGAGACGGCACACACCAGGCCCCTCAAAGGATATTCTCTTTCCTACCTCATCAGAAACCCTGACCAACTTTGAATTCTTCTCTTGCCCTCGCTCTCTCAATACTCATACTTCTACACTGTCAGACCTTACTTGGTCGGGTCAATCCTGCAGGTCAATCGACACTTATGGACGGGGGGTATGGTTTGCCGCCGTTGTGACACTACTGAGTGATTGATCGATACCGTGCTTATTGATATTCCCTTTCCCCGACGACCTACTACTCTTGTGCCCTGTCCAACCGAGTTACTCGACCACGATTTTCTTTTCTTTTCCTACCTGATTTTTCATTTTTTTTTTTTTTTGGTCTCCAACCTACACACAGCTGTCACTGTTGTTGTCATCTGTCATGGCGTATACAAGTCATGACTTGGCACGGCAACGTGCTGGCTGGCACACACTAAGCATGGCTACTTCTTCTGATGGTTGAGCCTGTTCCTGAATTTTTTTTCTTCTTTCTCTCGAGTTTGTTGACATCCGTCTTTGTCAATTTGAAGCTCTACTTTGACTACGCGTGCTACACGATCGTGCTCATTCGAGGTCTACTGCTATCATGGCTTGACTACGCTGCCGCTGAATATTCATCGATGTTTGGCCTTCGATTCCCTCCTAGAGTTCACTTTCCTCAAATCCACCCGTCTGTTCCTCCAACCGTGCCTGCCTGCTCTTTCTTGCCATCCGCTACAGGCCGGCAGTCAGTCACACTGCTCAGCCTCTCTCGTCATCTGATAGACTGATACCACAGCGATGGCACGTGCACTTTCGTGGTGTTTGTCTGGCGCCAAGCTCGAAACGGCTAGTGCCACACTGGTCGAAACCCGCAAGCGAAACCGGCCCGCTGACTCAGCAGCCGGCACGCGATTGGCTTTCTAGTTGGCTGACTAACATCGAGCCAATTCTCGGGCTCTGGCACCATACCGGAACGAGGCAGCAAAAGGCCGATCGAAGTGGGGTGGCTATCTGTTTACTGATCTGCCATTGGTTTAACAGGCTACCCCGCTTATCTGCGAGCTGCTGATTCGCCAGCCGGAGACAGTCGGCATACGTCTCTAACCTGTTTCTCCAGCCAAGCTCAGCGGCGCCATCTCCTGTCGTGAGTCGACCTTCGCCTGTGTGCGTCTCGTTCCCTACCCAACGCAACGCGGGCCGCCCTCGCTCGCCCTCCTGTGACAACCAACACACCCTAAGCAAAAAAAATTGAACATGGAACAAATAATTTTTGTGAGTCTCGCGCCGTTGAGCATCGAGGTTCCCTCCGCTCGTCTTCGAGTCTCGCCCATGTTTCATTTTTTTTCGTTTCCCATTTTTGGTTTCTTTTTTTTTTCCTTAGTACATTTTACAATGTTATTGTTTCAATGTGATTATTAGCTTGTTGCCTACCATGTTTCCTGGCATTCTGTTGTGTGGAAAGGGCAGGCAGGCTGGTCGCCCTTTCCCTCGTTCCCGCCGCCGCACCTTCCTGCTGAGAGGGCCAATCTGGCGTGTCCTCGCCCCGAAAGCGCGCCTTTCCCTTTTCGCTCATTTCGCTTGGCTGGCCCAGGTTCAGCAGCAACCATTCACAGCGGCCGATCAGAGAGCCTGGTGTCCTTAGGCTCCTCTTCCCTTCGTCCTCTCCTTCTCTTCCTTCCTTCGATCCTCAACCACATTACCTCTTTTCTCTCAGTCAGTCTCGCCATTTCTCCTCCCCTTCCTTGGTGTTTCTTCTCCTTCTTTCTTCTTTTTCCTGATTCGATTAATTATCTTCTTCGACTTAACGACCGTATTTTCTTATTTCTCCCACCTTTCCCGACCGTTTCGACGTTCCGTTTCTCGAATACCGAAACCGACCTTGTTTTGCTTTGACGGCTTGAATTTTGCAGGTTTTCAACTCTCTCGTGTCTTCCACCTGATGCGCGTCGACTCCTTCATTGTTCTCGGTCGCCTTCCTGGACTCGATTTTTCCCTAGCTCACGGTCGCAAATCTCGAACTCGTTGACGACGACGCGAATACTCGACCCTGTACTTTTATGTACTTTTATCGTCCTCTTCTCTCGCCACAACGCTCGATCTCTTCACCAGCCGTCACAACTGGATTTTTTCATCGTCATAACGTCATTTATCGTCGTGATTCTTGTTGAAGGTTTGACGTGACCTGCTGTGACCTCGCTCTCGTCGTCCTTGTCGAAGAAATCGCTACACGAATCCTACGTGTCATCTCGTTTCCGTTTTGCTGTCGTCGTGTCGATTCTTCTAGACATCTGCGTGCAGCTATCTAGACGAACCTCTTTTCCGACAACCCGGCGACGACCTCAGCGGCTTCTGACATGCGCGTTGGGGAAGTAAACCATCAAGCTGGGTGCTGAGGAACTTTTACCATCACCTGTCGAGGTAAAGGGGGTCATCTGTCGGATTATGACAGATACCTCCTTGCTCGCAACAACGCATTCGACCGGAGATTCGTATCCGGTCACTGCTTCTATCCACTCCCCGGCGCTGAATGGCGCCATATCCGACTCTGTCCCTCTGGAAGATGAAGAGCCCTACACCATCAAGTGCATTTGTGCCTTTGAGGACGATGACGGGAACACTGTCTTCTGTGAGAAGTGCGAAACATGGCAACACATCGAGTGTTACTACCATGGCCAGGAAGTACCGGACGTACACTTCTGTACAGACTGTTCGCCCTCACCACTTTACTTGGACGGAAAACGGGCCACTGAGCGACAGCGTCGTTTACGGGAGCAAAATGATAGCAGTGACCGGAAGGCTAAACGCTCTGGGTCAAAAAGCCACAAGAAAAAACACCACAAAGAAGAACTGGTCAATGGACACCATCGCAGTGAATCCACTTCTAGGGACCAGCTGGGTACTCTTAAAAAGCCAAAATCGTCTCATAGACCATCAGCGTCGGTGAGTTCCGTCAACGTACCACCTAAGCTGCAGCCGGATCCTCGCAAGCGATCCGGATCTATGACTACCTCAATGAGTCCGACGAAATTTTCCTCCACTTCACCGCAGATCCCTCTATACTCCCACGAATTCCTACATCTGTACGAGAACGACAGTGGTTATCAAGATGGAAAGAGCAACTTGGCCAACAACATACAACTAATGAATGAGATGGGATCATGGGTCAAAGATCCTTCGACGATTCCACGAGATGGTACTGGTCGTCCTCCACAAGATGTTTTCACATATGTAGACGTTCTGGATTCTTCCCAATGGCCCCAACTATCGTTAGATATCCAAGTCGACAAGGATATCGAGATGGAAGGTGTCCATCCCACCTGGAAATTGCTGAGAACTCAAACCGCCGTACACAAGGATCAGATTGTCGGCGAGGTCACGGGCAAAATAGGCGAGCTTCGGGATTATTGTCTTGATCCTGCAAACCGTTGGCCGGACTTACGTCACCCTCAACCTTTTGTATTCTTCCATCCTCAACTTCCTATTTACATCGATTGTCGACAAGAAGGCTCCATACTTCGATACGTTCGTCGTTCGTGTCACCCTAACGTCACATTAAAGACTTATATCACCAATGGGGTTGAGTATCATTTTTGTTTCGTCGCCAATCAGGATATTCCCGCGGACTCGGAACTTACTGCGATGTGGTATATCGACCGCCAGTTCTCTGGAGACAGCGATCAGGAGGAAGCCCGAGCGATCTCCATGAGCAATCTTCTAGCTAACTTTGGTGGATGTGCCTGCTCTCCACCTCAGCCGTGTTTCTTGGCTGCTGTTGATCGCCGCCGTCACCCAAGTTTGAAACAAATGAATGGCAAGCGGAAGAAAGCGAAATCTAAATCTGCTGTCTCGCCAACTAGTGTTGGTCGCTCCAATACGAGTCGTGCGGGTAGTGAAGTAGCCATCGACGATGATAACGCCGATACTCGATCAACATCTGGCTCTGTACGTGGACAGACCCGTAGTCGCGACTTGACCCCGACGCATCCACCGCCTGAATGGGCTCTGCAAGATACTGAATTATCGGCACGAGATAGACGCAAAATCGCAGCAGTGGAAAAGAAATTCGAGCAGCTCGAGCACGATCAACACGGACAGCGCAAGAAGAAGCGAGGGAGTGCAACATCTGCACATCCGAACCTGCCTGCTCCGTTACCTGTATGTTTCCCTTACCCATACGTTTTAGTCCCTGATCTTGGTCGCTAACATCACATAGAAACAGTCGAGTGTACCAGCCTCGGGCAAATCCCTAAAGGTGGACACAGCTACCTCACGAACTTTTTCACGCAAAGTATCTGATCCTACGAACACGCGATCACCTCTCTCGCGTGCTTCCTACGTCGACGAATCGCAACAAACCCGTCCTCCTACAGTCAACTTCTCCCCCCTGAGTCGACGACTCTTGAAACGCTGCCTCGAAGACAGCACAAAGACTCAATGGTCGGTTAAGCGTCAACAATTATCTGCAGGTGTAACAGTCGCGGATATCGCTAATTCTCCCTCCTCTGTGGCCCATTCTCAATCCTGGGGTTCTGTCGTACGGCCATCTTCCTCGCATAGTGAAGATGTAGATATGAAGGATGGTCCAAGTGATACAGCCTCTGTCAAGTCTGCATCGCATGAGGTCATGGCAAAACCACCCTTACCATCGACAGCAGCCCACAACACGCTCGTACCTGGGATGTCACCTCTCAACAATCGGATGAGCAATCTTCATGTTCAGTTACCACCTAATCACTTTGCAGTACCTTCGACACCCCGCGCGGCAAGTCCTGGATCGCTTCAATCACCGTCGGATTCTCTATCCCAACCACCTCAGACTCCAGGCGGCAGCCTAACAGCTCCCAGTCCTGTCAAGAAGAAGATGAGTTTGGGTGATTACATGGGTCGTAGAGGAACGATGGCCACGCCTACAACGGAAAAGACTCAGGCTCAAGCCACCTCATCGGCTCTTGCACCACCGAGCAAGCCAACCTCGCAAGCTCAATCGACCACTCCACCATTGTCGGCAGATGGCGAATCCCAACCGCAGTCGCAGTCGCAACCGGCCCAGGGAGCGGAGACGATCAAGAACGAAGCCTCACCGACCGACACGGATGTTACGATGAAGGATGTCCCTAGCAAGCCCCCTATATCACCTCCTTATGTTTCTTCTCTTGGAATGCAGGATGACAGCAAAGTCCCGCCAACGACATGATACCCTAGATTTGTTACCTTTTTTGATTGTTTGTGTCTTCCTTTCCCTTCGTGGGAATGGTACTGTTAATCTTATCTATTTTTATCATTTTGATATTCGCTAATGAAGGTGTGTATTGGACTCTGCGTTGTATCGGCGTTTACTTTTGTACTGTCTTACCTATTTTATGATAACGAGTCTTCTCGAAAAGGGTTCTTATTGTGATGGCGGGGTTTTGGCCGGGGCGGCGCGAAAGGCGTAATTGAATTGAGGCAGGCGAATTCATTTTATCTTTCTCTTCTTCTCTATTACTTCTCTCTTCTCTTCTCTTCTTTTTGGCAAATTTTGGAATCTTATTATGAGATCTGGATTTAATTGAATGGTTTGGCCTTGAGGATCATTGTTTTGGGGCAATGATGTTTTGATTGATTGGTGGGGCGATGTGGGTACATGTATCTAGGTCCTAGGGTTAGATGTTGGTGTGGGTTGTAGGTTTTGATATCCTGGAACGTTTTTTGGATTACTTAGCTTGGAATATGAGCTTTTTCGATTGTTCGTAAGTGACTACGTATGAGTAAACAAGTAGGGAGGTAGGGTTTCTGATGATTGCGGAAGGGATGGGGATAGGCTATGTTAAGGGATTCGGAGACTGCGAGCGCTTTTGGAGTAGATGATGTCTAAGAGAAGATTGATCATTGATTGGGGTGTAGATTAAGCTGTTCTGCATACAAGAACGGGTGCTTAACATGAATGAATGAATGAATGAATGAATGAATGAATGAATGAATGAATGAATGAATGAATGAATGAATGAATGGTCTGCTGCTCTGGAGTTAAACCTCCTCTTCGGTTCTCCTCCGTTCCCCCCTCTTTGGTCAAGTTCGGTAGACCGCGTGTGCCGTCTCGAATCCCTGTCAGGGTGAAGGCAGACGTAATCAGGGCTCCCAGAGAAAAAATACTCCAAAGCAGTCTCTTCATATTCAGAGTAGTCGACATGCTTGTGTTCACTGGCTTTTGGGATGTTCTCTGTCACTGTGTCGACTTCCATGGACTCCTGCTGAGTCTCTGGTGTCTCACTAACCACATCAGTTTGTGACACATTCTGGGTCGCGACTCGCTGCTCAGTGGGATGAGACGCAACAAGTTCCTGAGAACGATCGAGGTATTTGGTCATTGAGCTTTCGACTGCTTTCTCCATGACGTTTTGAACAAGCTTTTCAAGTGCCTTCTCAACTGACTTTTCAACCGCCTCTTCGACGGCACTCTCGAATGTATTTTCAACTGCATCTTCAACAGCCTGGTTGATAGCCTTGGTGGTCGCTTCGTTGATCTGGACGATGGCTTTGTTGATGGATCTCTGCAATGCTTTCTCGACAACAATTTCGAAAGACAGCTCCGGTCCTGGACGAGAATTGAGAAGAAATGTCAGAACATAATCACATTCTTGAGATAATTTGAAAGAGGGGCAAAGCTCGAAGGTGTATATACCACTGGCAGAGCTGCTGCTCTGGTCCACGTTGGGAGGATCAGCCATGGTTGTTGACGAATGGTTCAAGGACACAATAGTATCGGTTCCTCAAAAACTCGACGAGAAGGTGATAAGGAGGAGAGGAGAGGTTGGGAGGTTGGAGTGAGAGATTGAGACTGACTGACTGAAAGGATGACAGATTGGGCGAGGGTTAGAGCCGAAGACAAACAACCCAAATAGGAAGGCGCGGGGCGTGTAAGAGAGGGAAGGTACTCACCAACAAAGGACGAACAGAGAAAGCACAAACTGGGTTAGAAGGTTAATATACAAAGGGCAAGAGGGCACCAACTCAACAGTTTAAACCGAAGGTACTACAAATCATTGTATCTCAGAGATTGATTGATACTTCTTGATTACACTGGTCTACATAACAAGAAGTTTTGGTGTTCACAAAAATTGTAGGTGTACCCTGACCCTCCAGCGTAACCTGTTCCCCTTCGGTTAATCGATTCATCCTTCTGAATCTCGAATTTCATGAGCTCACTCGACCTCTTCGACCGCCTCGAATGACCACGAGCTGGGGAGCGTGTCTCCTTAGCAGGTTCATCATGGTCTGCAGATAACACCGGCTTGGAACAGACCTCCCGACCATATTCAATGTCTAAATATTTTCCAGTGTCCATGTTACGGAAAAAAAGCCATCCATGCCACTCTTCGCATAGCCACTGGCTGTAAAGGCTTTCAAAGAAGCACGGATGTGCATCGGCAGCTGGACGAAGTAAGGTGTCCCAGTGATAGTCTGAAGCAAGCGCATAATTGTGGTAGTTTTTGAGGTGGATCACGTATATGTTATTTGGACGTGGACATCGTGTGGGATATTAGCAAATGTCTTGTTTGACTCGATGAGCATCACCATACTTGTCTTCACTGCTAATGGAATGCATAGGAACAACTACAGTCGTACCCCCGACTTCCATGACGTCTTGCTGTGGATGTTCGCCACTTTTTCCATCATCTGTTGCAGCCGTAGCATCTGCCACGGCTTGCTGTTGACCTGCATCCTTGGTGGTCTGGGTCTGGGGGTCTGTAACTTGGTTTGGAAGTCTGTCGACAGTTCTGTCGGCAGCCTGGTCGAGGATGTCTACAATTCGAGCAGTAGCCTCGTTGACAATATTCTCCAATGCCCTGTTTACTAGCATGTCGAGAGAAAGGTCCTGTGCTAAAATGGGAATCGCAAAAGCAAGGTCAGCACGAAGAGACTTTAGGAAAAGAAGGAATGCTCGATAATGTACGTACCACCTGTAGAGCCGCTAGGATTGTGAAGTTCAAACATGATTATTGACGATTGACCTCAGATGTCGGTACGGTTACGCTGATTTTTGAGAGAGCAGATAGAAACCTAAAAGGAGGGGAAAAGGAAAGATTGATTGAGAGCAGGTTGGGACTGGCTGGCTGAAGGGCGGGAATTGCGAGAGCTCAGGCTGACAAGACAAGATAGAAAGTAAGTACGAGACAGTCGAGGATAGGGAAAGGAAGAAGTTCAGGAATCGAGAATGGGGGAGCTGAGCCTACGTAAATACTCACTCACACGTGACTTCTAGTGCAGTGAGCTGTAGTGCACCAGATATTCCCATAGAATACAAAAAACAAAGATGATCGTGAAGGCGGTAACCCAATTGATTCGTTGCGGTTTCCTAATTAGGCAATATCTCCCAAACAAACGGTTGCCCAGCGGAAGCCCTAACTCACCGGTAAGAGCCGTCACGACCGTGACAACCAAAACAAACGAGGAACAGGAGGAAAATGAATTGAGAAGCTATAGTACTGATAGTAATGATTCAGAATAAAGAGGACAACCAGGCAAAGAGCTTGTTTTGATCGACTTCTTGATTGGTGATAATAAGATAGGGTTAGATAGTACTTGATATCCTAGATGATTCTAACTGATTTGCTTTCACATTTACCATCTTTCAATCATCAAGCTTCTCAGAAAGGCGGAGTTGCATCGCTTGTTCAGGGCGATTGTAGTTATGCGCCACGTGCATAAGACCTCCAACAAAGTTGTCAGAACGAACCTCCTCAAGTTCCGGCCTGGCCATCAGGGGACACAATTCACCCATGAAGGGAAACTCAAGCCAAACACTATCTGTGAAGCGTCGTTCCAGAGAAAACCTCGTCTGAAATTTAGGGTGGTCGAAAAGATACAACAGAGAATGATGGACTTTCTCTGACGCACGCTGGTTAACTCCTAGATACTTCCTAGTTGCCACGTTGCGTAAACGAAGCCATTTCTTTCCGTAGATGCATTCCCAATGCCGTGAGTTCTCTAGGGAATCAGGAAGAGTAGCTCCTTCACGAGTCGATACAAACACTGGCCGCATATCTCTGTTGACCGCAAGTTCAAATTCGTTATTGCCGAATACGTCGATCCTACATATAAAGTCTGGGCAGGGATTGATATGGGTCAATGTCCAAGATTGGCAGAAGAGATAGTTCACTTCTTCGTCGTCTTCAGAGGGCTCGTTATCATCATCGTAGTCGGCTTCTGTCCTACTTCCTTCCATTTTATCGACTTCCATGGACTCTTGTTCAGACTCTTTTCCTGACTCATTCTGATCCGCATCTCGCTCCTTGATTGGGTCAGATGAAACGGATCCGGGAGAATCTTGGAGTATTCAGCTATAGCGTTTTCGATAGCGCTGTCCACGGAATTTCCGATAATCTCCTCTAACGCCTGATCCACCAACATGTCGAAAGTCATGTCCCGTGCTAAAGCAGATGTAAGGAAATCAGCACGCAATGAGTGATCAAATCGGCAAGGAAAGAAAATGGTTCAATAGCGTACGTACCGTTTGCGCAGACGTTGCTCTGCATCTTATCAGGGGCTTCAGGCATCGTTGTATGAAAATGATTCAGGGGTAATGGTACAGTCGTATGAATGGTGCATCGGATAGATGGAAGTCTAGTAGAAGAGAAGAAGGAGAGAAGTGAAAGATTGTAACAAGAGAAGATTATATAGATGACTGGTTGAAAGGGGAGAATATAATAAAGTAGACGAGGGATGTACTGCCAATGAAAACTATCTTCTGCTTTTTGATATCGGCTTTTGTTAGCTTCAATGCAACAAGGGTCACAACTATCTCTTTCAATTTCACTGGACAAGCTAATCTAGCAGCAGGAAGAAATCAATGTTTGTTCTGAACTTGATCCAATCTGACATCTCGAATAGTTCCTGAAGTTACCATCCTACCTAAGCATCACATACAGAAGAAAAACCTCTTGAATGCATTGCCGATGACTTTGACATACAATCTCCAACTTCGTAATAGGGACATCCTCCCGCCTTGCCCTCTCTTGCCCAAGCTCCGATGTCTAGCATTCATCGGTCTGCGATTTTCCTGAACTTCCATTTCAAATGGTAACTTTCCATTGTTTCGCAGCATAACAAGCGGATATCACTCTCATCGAAGGAGGGTTCGGAATCAGGCACGCCATATTCAGCCGTCACGTAAGCCACGCAATCATGATGTTGGACTTGGAGCAGATAGCTTTCACCAATCACGCTTTTGAGATAGAACTTTGTATGTCCCGTATTGTTCCTAGATATTGTAGTCACGTCGGGTCGCTCGTGGCGAAAAACGATACCTAGGTACATCCGACTCGCTAGATTCCTGAAAGAGACCGTGCCATTTGCCTCGCCAGTGCATCGCCAATGGCATTGTTTGTTTCCATCCCTGCCAATTTCAGTTTCGACATAAGGATGAGCTATTAGATTATAATCTTTGTCCACTGCTAGCATAGGTTTGCGGTAGCCAGCCATGTGAATGGCATAGGTCGAACCCGGGCGCGGGTATTCCCAGGTAGTCATGGAAAAATCCTTCATTATATCTTGAAGTTCGTCATCTTCTGTAGTATACGAGAATCCTGTCTCTTCGGTTTCCATGGGCTCTTGGCTTGGTTCATGATGGCTGCTAATCACAGTATCCACTGCAGTTTCTGTCATTTGCACGTCCGCAGCTCCTTGTTGATTCTGCCCTGGTGGCATAGATGGTTGAAGGTCACTGAGACGTTCTGAGTACCTGGCAAAGGCTTCTTCGACTTTCTGGTCGGACAATTGCTTTTCTTTGATTTGATCCAGAAACTTGGTGAAGGCTTTATCAGCAGCTTCATTGATCTTTTCGATACCGTTGCTAATAATTTCATCAATTTTCCGAATAGATGATTGCTTTTCTATTGCATAATCCGAGAATTTGGCGAAAGCTTGGTAATGAACTTCATTAACACTTTCAACGGCTTTCTTAACAGTTTCGTTGACTGTCTGCGTGGATGATGGCTCTTCTCTCGTCTGTTCTGAGAATTTGATGAAAGCTTGGTCATAAGCCTTCTCAACCACTTCATCGATCTTTTTTGTCGCCACATCCACAAAATTGTCCAGCTTCGTGAGAGCTTTATTCACGAGGCCTTCGGCTGCTTTCTCAACGAGGTAGTCGATGGAGAGAACCTGTCCTATAGGAGAGGAGAGCGTTCAAGTCAGTACAATATCAGATCATCTAATACTTGGAAAAGAAATCTTGATAGCGCACATACCAATCCCAGGGTTATTGACCTGGATCACGTCTGAATCGGTCATGTTTAGGGTGAATGTTCAAGCTCAGTAGTACGTTGTTTGCCTTGGTAAGGATAATGCCGTCTAAAAGTGAACCGTGACAAGGAGAGAGCAGGTAAAGTGATGATAGCACGAAATAGAGCTGAAACTCGGGAGTTTGGTCGACAAAATCGGCCAAGAGGTCAACAGAAACAGCTGAATAACAAAACTCGACCGTGCTTTTCAGAGAAAATGGAAGAGGCCAAAGATAAGAGACTCGGATGAGAGGACGAGCTGAGTGTAACTTAGCAGCACAGGGGTGAAAGTGCATAAGATTGACAAGAGAACTCGAGCAGGATTGGAGGTGGGAGATAGGGGGGTGAGAAGTGAGAAGTGAGAGGTTGTGTTGACAGAATAGTGAGAAGAGAGGAGGAGAACCGAGGTTAAAGAGGCAAGACATATCACAAAGAAAGAAAGCAAACGGCCAAATGAAGCAAGCTGGAGAGTTTCAACGAGGAGGGGCAAGCAAGTCGAACTTGATAGAGACTAAGAGAAGAGACTAGCCCAGGCGCCAACTTGTCTCTTTTGATATGAAACTATGTCACTGTGTAACTTGGTTATTGATTCGTCTGGCTAGTAATCTGAGCGTACAGGCCACGTAAATAGAAAAACGGAGGAATCGATCTTAATTAGATATTGGAATTGACTTGACATCTGGCCTGGTCCGAAACGCTGATCCTGTCTAAACTTCACAGGTAAAGAAAAGGCTTTCAAGTGCATTCTAAATGAATCTTACATGCGATTTCAACCTTTGTGGCTGATATATCCTGTTGTCTTACCTCTCTCTCCCTGCCCAAGCTTGACATCTCATCATTCACTGATTTGCAATCTTCCTAAACATCCATTTTGGTGGAGAGCGATGTAGAAGTTACCTACTACATACTCCTTGGGGTCCAACCTTACGCAGAGGACTATTATTTGTTCCTTCCATCACATAGTACACATGCTGACTGACTGTGGCCTAGAGCAGAGAGTGCTCATGCCCGAGGTGTTCTATAGAGAATTTCGCGTTTTCTCCGGGCTCCTTCAATGTCGAATTCACAAAGGGTCGCATTTTGTGCAGTCGATCAGGGTTGACGCCCATGTACTTTCGAGTCTCCATATTATGGAAATAGAAAGTGTCATCTAGCCCATTAAGACATTTCCAATGGCAGTTCTGGCGTTCGTTTTTGCCAATTTCGGCATTCAGATAACCCCAAAGTACCAGCTCGGAATCTTTATTGGCTGCTAGGATAGATCTGCGGCTGTTGTCCGTGTGAATGGCATATATCGAACCTCGGCGCGGGTGTTCACAAGTTCTATCGGAGGTATCCTCTGGAGAATCCTCATCTTCGTCTTCATCTTCGGAGTCTTCTTCACGTTTTGCCAAGGACGCAATGTCGTCCTCGATTTCCATGGGCTCTTGCGCCGATCCTCGGGGGTTTTCGATCGCAGCATGCCCTGCAGTCTGTGCCCTTTCTATGTTCACGGCTCCTTGCTGGTTTTGTTGGATTCTGTGAAATGTTGAAAGCTCACTAAGCTGTTCAGAGAATTTGGCCAAGGCTTCGTCAAAGGCCTTTTGAATGTGTTCCTCTACTTTCTTGGTAAAAGATTACCCTTGCATGGCCCGCTTGAGAATTTGGCGAAAGCCTGTTCATAGGACCGTTTGGCAGCTTTGTTGACAACTTCATCGACTTTCTGAGTATATGATTGTGCTTCATTCACCTGCTGCAAGAACTTGGCAGAGGCTTCATCGTAAGTATTCTTAGCAGCGTCCTTGATTTGCGCGACGGCTTCCTTGACAACTTCATCCACTTGCTTCGAGAACTTGGCCAAAGCTTGATTGTTGAATTCGTCCACTTTTACGAGAAATTCTGTTCGCGGTGATCTCAACGACTTTCTCAATAAGATAATCAATTGAGAATAAATGCCTGATTTGTAGACTAAACTCAGCACGGGTTCAAATCATCAAACAACTTGTGACAATGGTCCTCGGTTTATACGTACCACCCAGAGAGTTATTGGCCGATGCCATATTCGAATCAGACATGCTTTGGTAGAACCCAAGTGCCCAACCGTGATCTAGAGGTTGTAGAGGTAAGAAGAGAGTGATTGGTCGACAAGATAGAGAGAATGAATGGGGAGGAAGATTAAGAGAAGATAAGATAAGAAAGCAAACAACGCAAACAATGCCACTGGAAGAGGTTGGCAACGGAATGTCCCTTGGCTAGATGTAGATGTCTTCTACTTTTTTTGATATAAGGCGAGGGATAGGGAAACAGCCGCTGGAAGGAATGAATATTTTTGATTAAATATTTGATTTAAAGTCGATATCTCGCCTGGTCCGAAGCACTGATCCTGTCTGAATGTCACATGGTAAAAGAAAAAGCCACTGAATGCACTGCAAATGATTTTGGCATACCCTCGCTCGAAACCATAAAAACATAAATGGAAAAAAGGTAAATCAAAATACACAGATCAAGAAATGAATAACTGTAAGAAGAAAGTATGAGGCATAGAATGGAATGCCAGCTCATTTCGTCCATCCTTTGGCTTTCATGTTATTCTCAATGACGTCCCAAATATGTTCAACGATTTCCCTGTCCAGCCAACGCCCTGCGCCATCGACACCCTTCTTCTCGTCCCAGCGAGATAGAGTGAAAGTGCTCACACCACGACCCCAATCCTTGATCTGATTCGGGACATGTTCGCCAGACATACCGACGTAGATACCTGCAGCATGTCTGAAGAGTTCAGGCGGGTTGGACCATTTGTATGTCTTGAATTGCCATGCTTGACCAGTCGTGAAGACGGCGACGAGTCGTTGCCAGTAGTCAGGTTTGAAGTTTGCTGTACTGTCGGCGAGGATGAAGCGTGTTTGTCTTCGGTTGGTGGGTGCAGCGCCGCCTGCACCTCCACTGCCGCCTTGGCTGCCTGTTGCGTTTCCAATGCGGGTTTGGCGGGTGATGATTTGCATGTTTAAGCTTGAGTCGGATGCTAGTGTGGGATGGTCAGGGGGTACGAAGACACCATCCTGAAGGAATGTCTTGATATTGGAGAGACGGATAGGTGATGAGGCGGATGGAGAGAGGAGAATGATGGGGTCGGGATGTCGTGAGCTTCTTGATGACGAAGAGACTGGTTTCTTGGGAAGTGCAAGACCGGCTGAAGGAGCTGGAACGATGAGTCCACCTTTGCCTGGGGGACCCTTGTTGCTCCCAGGTGGATATTGACCCCGCGAGCTGCGGTTGCGACCAAGGAAGATCTCTGCGGTTTTGCGAATGTGCGAGAAGTCCTATAAGATTTGTTAGTAGGTGCTTATGCAGAGCGAATGGCCGGCAGATAAAGCATACCGTTGGTTTGATGCCGCGCAGGACAGTATTGCGATCACCCAACTTTCGCTCTCCGTTGTAGATCTCTTGTAGCTGAGGATCAATCACTTTAGTCGGCCTGGCTCCTGGAACTGCTGCCGCTGGAACCGCCGCTTTGGGAACAGCAGCAGTCGCAGCATCAGCTGCCACAACTGGAGCAGTCACATCGGCAGCAGCGGCCGCTGCCGCTGCAGCTGCAGCCCCTTCCAACGGCTTAATATATTCACTATCATCCGAAGCACCTTCGAGCCAAGTAATCAAATCCAAGCGCTCAACGAAAACCAAATTCAACACCTGCTCCTCATTGCCACCTTCGTGCTCCTTCTTCTGTTTCAATGCCTCATTAACCTCCTGCGCCGACGCAATGTACTCTGGAATAGCGACATCCTTTTTCTGCCATGCAAAGAAGATACTGCGCAAATCGACTTCAGCGTCGTTGTTTGCCGTAGACACGAAACGCGTTAATGTGTTGAGTGGCAGTGTATGTGGGATCGGGTGGGTGAAGTACAGGTGACTGGCCTTTGCGAGCTCGTCTGTGAGGTTGTCTGCTGCGTTGGAGACGTCTGAGGAGGTTGTCGGGGTTGGGAGAGCTTGAGCTGCGATTGCTCGTCGCAAGGACAGCAAAGGGTCGGAAAGAAGAGGGTCAGTCGCCATTTTGTATTGTTGCCTGGATGGCGCGTACACCTCTTTTTTATTTCCCTTTAGTGAGCTGCGAGGAGATTCGTGGGTAGCTCACTTGTGAAGTTGAGGTGTCGTGGAGCAGGACTCGTCTTATCAGAGTCTCTGATGGCATATGCGCCTCGGAGAATCTATTCAGCGGCTTGCCGGGCGGTCAGTCACGTGATCCCATGTGAACTTAGCATATCAATAAGAACCCTCAGTCAGACTCGCAGATGTACTTTTTACATTGTTTATTTTGGGCTTTTGGAATATCGTAGTTCATTCGAAGACAGCTGTCCATGCTCATGCCATTATTGACATTGGGATATCTACTTGCACATGAAATATCGGAGATCGATGAGACAAACGAAAATGGTAGTCAGCATTGAAGTAATAACTAGAAGAAACAGCCTCCCACTATACGCTTGTGTATCAAGAAAATGTAAGCAAACAGAAGATGCTTCCATATGATGCAAAAGAAGAAGAAATAACCACATGCATAATGTGCAAATTTTGATATCAAATGAGAAAAAAGGTAATGAAAACCCCGCAGACCAGTATGTGCAGTGACAACGCCCATTCAATGCTTCATGGGAGAAAGGAGAGAAAGGAGGAAAAGGAAAGAGATGCAGGCGTTTTCGTATATTGACTCGTTTCGCTGGTCCCAATATGACCCCCTGCCAGAAAAGAAAAGTACACGAAAAAGGAAGATGTAACCAATGCCCCTCCCCACGTCTATCGTGTGACCCATAAATAAAAAAGAAAATCGTAACTCTTTCGAAAGCGCTCTGATAATAAGCAGAGATTTTCGTGTGGAATTAAGGATAATCGTTCAGCCATGTCTATCAAATTACCGTGGCAAGAACAAATGGTGGCCCGAAGACGTCAAATGATGGGAGAATGAGAGTTTTTCGCAGGCTTATGAATGGACGTTTTCATGTTCGTACGGATCGGCTCAAGGATCGCTCAGGAACTGGAGCAGGTGTGGGTGAATACGAGCGACCATTTGTTCCGAGGTCAAACTCGTGCTCCTGTAGGACGACCGAGTACTTGGGGTCGCGAACGAACTTGGGAACAGAGTCCTGGTCGAGGATTAGCAACAGTAAAAAATAACGAAGAAGTAGACTTACACTTGACATTAACTTGAAGACCGAAGTCTGAGCCAACTCAAACAAGTTGACGACTTCCTGAAGGCTCTTTAGCATAGACTCATCATCTCCAACTGCCTTGGTCATGCGGCTGGCGAGACTGTTTCGAAGGCCGTGCTCAATGTTCAATTCACAAGGTGAGCCAGGAGCTAAGAAAGCATTGTATAGACCGTAGGCGGCAGCAAGAGTTTCTCGGACAGTTTCGATCTTGTTCAAAGCGCCGGACTTTTCCAATCGGTGATAGTGTGACGTAAACTCGGAAACGTCAAGGTAAAAGGACAAGTTCTCCTCACACAAGGAATAGCGTAGGAACTCCCGGAACAACAGGCGTAGTGCCGGATCGTGCAGAATGTGGTTGAGACGGGCATTGTTGGAATCGCGTGCACCTCGGCCGTCGTACTGCGACGTATTGCTCTTATCACGAGCGATCCATCCACATACACGTTGTCCATGCTCAGTCACTGTGTAGATAGCATGTTTGGTGGGCTGGAAATCAACAGCGGTAGGTTCTTGCGCGGCGTAAGGTCGGTCTTCTTGAACGGAGGTGATGAGACCATGTTTGATGAACAAAGCAGCGATCAAGCAGGTCTCGCGACGGTCGTTGGTGGTCGAACAATCCATGAGCCAGTCAACTGCTGCTTTTCCGGTGAAAGTATTCGCAAAAAATTTGTCCCCAATTTTCCTCTCTTTTGCCATCTTAACACCCACGAGACCATTCGAGTAATCGCTTAGCGAGTCAGAGTCGGAGCTGGATGTGGAGGTTTTGATGTTAGGGCCGTCTTGACCGGCAAAGCGACGGAATATAACCTCGATAGTTGCACGATCCGTAGAAAGCTTGTCGGTTTCGGAATCACGTTCCAAATTAACGAGCTGCATGGTGTTGCGTGGAGACTCCAAAACCTCCATTACATGTCGAGCAGTGATACCATTTCGTTGGCAGAAACGTTGCAGAATGTTGATTCCCTTGGGAGTTAATTGATAAAGGCCTCCTTTCATAGGAAAGAAAGTGTTGCCTCGGCCATCAACCGACTCGATGAAGCGTGCGTCAGCGAACCGTTGACATACAGATCGAGCCATCTCTTTTGCCATGGAGAAAGTAGTGGTAGTTGTCGTAGTGACAATGCGTGATGGGTCTTTGGGGTCTGGCATGCGGTTTGACTGGGAGAATTTCAAAGATCCTAAGTTGTTGATCGCTTCATCGGATGTGAAAGTGTGCTCGAATCTAGTGAAGCGCACACGATGAGTATCCAACTTTAAGCTCACCATCAATGTAGCAAATAGATCATTGAAGTCCTGTAAGAATTAGCGCATTGTTCAGTTGCGGATCGTCTTCGACGACTCTGGCGTACCTTTGTGAAAGGGCGTTCATCCTCCGTCATGCGGAGGAGCCTTGACGACGTTTGATGCATCTTGTTGGCCCGCGAGGCCGCGGTATTATCCAGACTGAGTGGTTCTTGTGGTATCAGTCGCACTGTACCCCGGCGACTGAGACCCGACGAAGGAGCTTTAATAAGAGGCAGGGCTGGTATCTCCTCGTTGCTTGACTCCCGATCCGCCGAGAGCGAAGCACCACCAACCTGAGAGTACTTGTGTGATTGCCTTGAGAGGCTGCCGGTAGACGAACTGGTCCGCAAAGCAGGTGTGGAGATCGTGGCCAACGAGGTGGTGAGGTTTGCGATCACGTTAGAAGTCTTTTCCAAAGCGAAGCCAGCAAGCGACCTGCGATTGCCTTTTGAAATCGAGCCGGTGGTGGAAGAGTATTTGGTGGCGGGAGGTGGAACGGCGGACGAGGGGTCTGCGGTGGTGTCAGGTGGGTGCGCAGCGGTAGTAGTGGTGTATGGTAGGGTGGTGAGTAGATCTGATGGAAGCGAATTACCAGCAGATATCTCAGTCATTGAACCCAGGTCAGGAGGACTTGGGAGGGTGGAGGGGAGGATATATTCGAGTAATAAGTGTGTGGTGAAGATCGACGAAGGTTTTGAAAGAGGCAAGAAGAAAATCAGGCACAGGGGTGGGATGGGGATATAGTGGAGGAAAAGTAAGAGTAAGGAGGGAAGGAAGAGGAAAAGATATTGCGATGAGGCAATCGGGAAGGCAGGTGGGCAGGTAATGTAATTTACGAGGTCTCCATACAGCAGCGACATAAGGTGAGTAAGGTACGGAGTAGAATTATGAATAATGGTAATAAAAGCGTTTTGCTATTGAGTAATAGAGTCAGAGATGGGAAAATGTTACAATCGGGATGGATGAAGACTCCTCAGCGGGTACCACCCAGTGGACTGCCTGCAGTATGCTGTGCGTATGCATACGATAACGTGTATTTACACTGACTCGTTGACTATGGCTACAACGGAGTGCTCCGTAAATACCGTATGTAACGATGTATGTGACCGGTGGAGACAGGTTCCCTTGTGGTGAACTAACTAAGTGAGCGGGTCTACCCTAGCCATGCTACATAGTAACTTAATTGGGCTAGCGTGTATAATTATCTACATTCGTCGTAAGTTTTGCATGAAAACAAGGCAGGGCTATTCTTTGCTTTTTCAGCACGCGATGTAATCCCAGTACTAGAGTGACTCTGTAGGTACCAGCCACGACACAAACTGAGTCATGTCACCATCAACAGAGAACGACTGGAGTAGTGGAAACATCAAGGCACAGGATTCCAAATCCAAGCAATTGGTGGGGAGTGGCAGTTGGTGATAGATCTTTGACTTTGGCATGGAGGGAATCTTATCCGTAAACTACGGCTCCAGCTTCCACTTGTCCTTCGAAGAAGAGGACATTCCACTTTGGGAGGAGATTGGTAATGAAAACGTGGGTGCAGAGTTAAATGGTATTGTATCATGGATACGGTATTATTAGGTGCGTATGTTATGGTTTTAGTGCCGGACACCAAAAACAACGTGGGACTGAGCTAGCTCCGATTGGGCCGTTCTGGGTCTGTATGATGGCCAATGATAGGCCAGATGTCGACCCAAAAAGCAGCCGCCTTATGAAGATCACTGGGGCGCGTCTGCAGGCATGCAAGAATTGAGCAATCAGAAGTAAGCAATAGTTAGACTTGGTACTGTAAGTACGGAGTTTCCAATACTGCTGTACATAGTGCACCTGTATCTATGATTTGTATACATAGTATACTATCTACTATATACGTAGTAGTCTTGCAGTCTCGCTTGTATGAAGTTTTGAGTAATGCTTGACTAGTTTCAATCTTTATTTAGATGCATCATATCAGCTTATCGACATCTGTGGCCTGTCTGCTCCATCTGATAGCTGTGACTCGAGAACCAACATGTGCACAAAATACATCATCTTCTACTCCATACCTAATTATCAGATAAAAGTATCCAATCGAAAAATTGCCTCGGTCCTCACAAAGTCATAATTGCAATTCCAACTGATTTGTCACAAAAGAAACTCGTCCTGCCATTATTTAATTTAGGGCGCAAGCTCATTCCCGCAAGCTCATTCCCGCGTTTGCTGACGACCCCAACAATGCGATACTTACATGAACCACGCCGGAGGATATTCATCTGTTGCCAAGAGAATGGTGTACGTACCCTGTATGCGTGAGCGCCTATCTTAGAACGCCATAACGATAATAGTCCTTGTTTTAAACCTGTCTGTCTTTTAGCTGATGCCTAGACATCGAAAATTTTACTGGTCAATAGGCGAGAACAGATGAGCAGGATGATCGACAACATTGCAGGTTGTAGTTATATGTTCATGACCAGGAGGTACATAATTGGATGCATCATGGCGTCGACATGGATTTTCGAGACATATCAAAAATAACAACGGGGGGCTTCGTCGGTTACTTAATATCGAATGTTTTATATACTCCGTGCTTTATCCCCATCCGGCAATGTCAGTTCTGTTCTAAACGGGTTGTTTGTCTGTACGACGTCTAACGTGTGTTCTTCACTTGCCACACATCCTGAATAATGGATAGACAGCTGATCAAGAAAATCGAAATCAAAAATGAGGCCATCAAGATGCCTATATACGTACACCCAAAATGTAAAATACCAAGCCCATGGATCGAATTGAGTTTCGCCCTTTTTTACAGACATACGTACCGGTAAAATTCAAGCCGCGGGCAAATACGGAGTAGAGCGAAAAATAGCTTTCAAGACTTAGGTCCCAAAATCAAAGTTCAACTAAAGCACCACTAAGAAACCCATCTTCGCTCGCACGTGTTCTCGGCATGGGGAGATAGGGCGAAAGTTAGTTTCTTTCAAAAACCCCGTAACCGGTATCGAAGCCTCGTCATTGGTTATGTTACAATCACGCCAAGGTATTAGGGCTCTCGGGGTTTGTGATTCGTTGGTACGTCTCCAGTAACTCACTAACTCCACGCAGCGATCGAGACGGAATAAATTGAATCTGTAAGTTACAATCTCGCTGTAAAGTCTAATCTGTCCAAACGATACGCACGCTGAAGGGGAAAAATTACAAAGATGCATCCCGACTAAAGAGGTAAGGAGGAACCCACGACCACGTGGTAATCGCATTCAGGCTGTTAGTGGCTTGTCAGCCACTAGATAAAAATGAGAGTCGAGAGGAAGTCTCAGGAAGACAAAAATGTGGAGTCGATGTTGCGATAAACAAATAAATTTAGTAAAACAAAGATAAAGAATTTTTGGTTGAGAGAACAAAGGATACCAAGTGACAAAGACAACAAAAGAATGTGTGGATAGCTTCATTGCCGACTATCCGTACGGATACTACGGAATACAGATCCAATACGAGGCTCGGAAGCGGGAGTGTTGTAAACTCCGTAACCTGACTCTATCTATGTACATCCTCTGTCCATGTTAGGCACTCATCATGCATGCAGGCACACACTTACAGCAACGATAGTGTGTGAAAGATCGACGTCGTCACAAAGTGACATGAGTCATCAAAAGCATTATACGAGGTGGGGGAATCGTGGAGCATTAGGCTACTGGGTTAGCCTCTCGCGCTCTCGGTCTTTGGGTATCAGGTGATTCGGATTTCTAATTTCTTCTAGACGAAATCCGATATTGTTCCGTGGAAGCTCATCAAATACGGAGTAGTATGAGACCAGACGAGGTGAGATGTTTGTTTTGAAAGCCATCTTGACTCGTAGTTAACTTACCAGACGAGGTCCCGGTTTTACCTCAGCGAGATTTACCAGGTTCATGCATCTAATTCATCAACTCCCCGCACGGGCCGTACCAAAACCACGTTTTTGTCTTTCACACTCCAGGCTGTGTTATGCACCTTTGTGTGAGCCTTAAGATGAAAGTCTCAGCTAGGGATCAAAGCAAATTACTTCGGCCAGATTTTCGATTTTCTGCCAATCTGGAGGTTGTCCTACGATCCAGGATGGGAGGCCCACTACCTATCATATCCTTGTTCCACGTGGCGAAGTGTGAAGTATACTTTTTACTTGATATATGAGGGTCAAGATTGACAGGTCAGAAAATTAATTTACATGAGGGGAGATGTATCGTTTGTCATTCCATGTCTCTGCTGTCTGAGGGCTGAATAGTAAGCATACTCGCCGGCAACGCCGGAAGTTGATTTATGACTCTGCATATGGGGAGAATGGCGGTGAAGTGATCATCTATCTTTTGTTGATAACAGATTCGGCTTTTTGAAGCATTCCTCATTCTCATATCAAAGCCTTCATTCGTACGTATACATACTCCATATACTCCATAGTGGACACTGGATAGTGAGCGATGTCTGTGCATGCTGGGTAAGTTTCCAACCAGTCGTAACTTCTACCAGTGATCACGAAGTTCGAACGCAATTCTACGGAAAGATACCGATGGATAATATTTTATCGCGGTTATCTGACAGCATCTCGTCTTAAGGATGCGGCTGGTCGCCTATCTTTCAGCCTGGAGCCAACAGTGTCTTGGATTTTGATTCGAGAGATATCCACGAGGTCCCAATATTTCGGCACCAAACACGAAATCTAGCTAGTCTAAACCTAAATCTAGTTGGTATCAACGCAACAATCAACGTCTTTAACCTTTCAAGTTTCAAACAAGGTTGAGGATGATCATCTTTCGTAGGAATACGTATCATCATCTTCTGAAACAGCAAGCATCTTGCCCTATGAATGCAACAAGCAAAGTGATTTGCAGGTGCTGATAACGGCCTCAGTTAGGGTTTCACCTTATCAGTTTTTCCTGAAATGGATTAACCTCCACCTTTGAGTTTGTGCCAAGACTTTGCGTAGGTCACGGGAACAACCATGCCACCTCTAGTCCCGTTAGGAATTAGCGTGTCTGATGGCAACGGAGTAGAGTAACTGTATTGTACTAACAACCATGTTTCTAATGGTCTTGGTCTTGTTACCCTGTATGCATGGTACAGATTACAGAACCATCCACTGGTATTTTCAAGTGTCGTGCATCCGTGCACGTTATATATGACACCAACACTTTTTCTACTGAGTCGTTGTGACCCAGAAAACCTCAAACACTAGCCTATCGGCATAACTTTCCGCTGGCCACGTGGAAGACAGGCAAACACCGAAAACTCAGCCCACCGCCAGGTCAGCCTCTGACAGTCACCCAACCAACAATCATGACAACACTTGGCCCTCGATTTACGGTGTACTCCGTTGAACCGTTCATAAAGGGGTCGGCCCTACTTTCCATCCAGAGGTGAAGCCTTCCAGAATGTGGAAAGCGCTCAGACTTCAATTGTTCCTGGTTGGGACCAAGTCTTCGAATGGGGGTTGTTTAAGACACGAATACGGTAAATTGGGCTTAGTTGTGGATTTTGTATTTTCATAGTTGACGGTTCGGCAAGGCCGTGCGACTTGTAAGTACCTGTCAAACTGTTCTCCGAGGCCGTTGTTGTCAAGCAATATGCAGGAACGAAATTCTTATCAATTCTGTTATGTAAATAAACCTCGAAAAAAGAAAGGAGCAAGGACTCCGAATCTCCGATTCTCGCCTAACGCATCAAGAGCTGATTATTCAACTCGAATTCTATGTTCTCCGCTAATTCCTATGGTCGTTAAACGGGCATATCCCTGCTCAGCCCTATTTCAAACTGGACTGACACATTATTCCCCAACGGGGGTGGAGACCCCCAAACCTGTCATATCATGCAGCGGTCGACAGACCGTTATTTCCCTTCTAACGTAACACGTAGGTTATAGGCTATATCGCCAGAATCCTTTCTATATGAATAGGATTCTTAGAAAAAGATGATCTCAATTTCGAGATTTTAGCGAGAAACTCTGCTGCTTCAATCTGAAACACCTCTCGGAAAGGTCCACTGAGTTATTGACGGTTGAGATCCACTGGTTACGGAAGGAACCTTGGAAGGAATCGAAGGATTTGTTGTTCTGTTGTGTGGAGTATATTTGAAACCAATATTTGCGCTCAACTATGACTTTCCATACTTGTTGTTTGAATCCGTAGTGGTGTCGTTGTATCTACATAGTAGCAGCGAGTCAAGAGATATTGCATGATTTCTCCGGATCGCGTGAATTCACCCAGGTATGATAATAGTAGATAACCATATCATACAACTCATACAACTTGCTTGTGCCATCCACAACACGAAGACCATTGGTTCATGCGTGAAGGAACGTTGAGCCGCATCTTTGCCACCCGAGGCAGTCTTGGATACATTCGTATGCAAATTGCGTACCGTTCTTTCATTCGCAGGGTTTGTTTTGTCCGTACATTATGGATGAGTTTTACGATACTTCGTACTTACAACTCTAATATAAGTATCATCGTATCAATGCCACGCGAATCTGTATGTACGACCCGCTTGTATGTAAACTGTAACGGAGAAAACTTAGCAAACAAGTCTAAAGACAGCACGTGGAACACCTCTTTGCGGGAAAGCGTGCGACGGGAAAGCAAAGACTCGGTGCGTATGACGGATACAGTTAATACATACCGTAATGTGTAATTTACACAGGCATTACGTGACTCTGTATCATCGACTAATGCGGCAACATTTTTTATTACATGCCCTACACTACATAGTACGTACTTTTCTTGCTTTTGGATACGACCCTGCAGATGCCAAAAATGCTTGGACTGTGTAGAACCCTGTCTGTTCTCTGACGTGTGACTGGCCTCCTATTCTTCTGTTTAGTGTTTTACCCCTGCAGAACGGAGTGGCGAATTGACTTTATTGGAATCGATGCTTTTCCACATACCAAGTCACAAACAATCAGAAACAGGAAGAGTTTCTAGAATTTCTGTAGATGCTGGAGAACGAAAGACGAGACGTATCACATTATTTACACAACATATCTTGTGTAATAGGTATCAATGTATGGTAGTGTATCGATACTAGCCCCCTAGTAGTCCGAGTTAATACCTTAGTCTTCCTAATTTTGAGTTGACGCCGAGAATGATCCTCGATGGCCACGCGAGTGGCAAATTCATGTGTTGGAAGGGTAATCATTACATGTTCGTCACACTGTGGATCGAAGGAAGAAAAAAAGAAAGAAAAGTTAGAAAAAATTGATTCATCAAAAGTTAAAAGACCAACTCAGATCTTAACTTAAGGCTTTTGGACAGCGAACACTCGGTTACCCTTTAGTACAGATAGATACCACTCGTAACGAACCAAAGAAATAGCCTGAAGAAATAAGAATCGGCTCTCGTCAAACTCCATGCCCGCCGTGATGGCTCCACTTAGGGCAGAACGTGAGCAGCCGTTTGACCCCCTTTTTCCGCGCGATTGCGAACGGAAAAGAATCTCGCACCAGCTTCCGTTTTGGGGAAGCACTTACTTCTCTTCTTTTCGTCAGCCAGTCAGAAGCTTAGTTGTCTACTTATAAGGGATTTTGTAAGCAAGTTTTTTTTTTCAATCTCCACCGACGCCGTTGAAGAATATGCAACTTGCCTAGTTTACGCCGTACCAACTACATACGGAGTCCCCGTTGTTACTCCGGATATCCCCCTTGATACGCTGATACAGAGGAATAGCTACTACGTAGAATTTATCCGCCTTATCTTCAGACTTTTTGATGTACTCCGTACGTAAGGCGAAGTTAAATGTACCACGGAATCGAGAAACTCAAGTTCTCGTTCAGGTATTCCCTTCTATGAGTATGAGCCGAAGAATAATCATAAGGTGACTGTGACTGTGACTGTGGCAGTGCTCGCCGGAGTCGCCGCTCAATAAACTGCTGATCTTCGAAATCTGAAATCGAATCGTATCGTATCTCGGAACATAACATGACGACAATGATTCACAGACTTGATCAGCATTAATCCTGTTTCGGAAGTTGACGAGTGTTTCATAGATCGGTTAACCGCCTGATTGCCTATTTGCCATGGGTATGGATTACCTCGGCATTTCTTTGATAGCGTAAGGACGAAGTCTACTCCGTATGGAGTCCGCGATAGGAACGTTCAATCACTAATCCAGGCCGTAGGTATGCGCTCGGCTCAAAGGCCGAATACTAAGTTGCTGATAGATAAAAGCCATAGTTCTTCATTCGGCAGTGCGGCCTAACCTGTGGCTTGAACTGGGTTTAGTTAGTCAAATACTTTAGATTCTTTAGTTCTCCTAGCTCAAAATTTGTTCTGTGACTGACAACTGTCAAGCAACAGGAGTCTATGTAGTTCCGTACATCCGTACCTAAAGTTTCAATTAAAGCTTACCGCTTGAAGGTGCTTGAAGGGGGAAAGTTGCTAACTGGATAAGGCAAATACTCACTTTCAATCGCAGTCCCACTATTAAATGCTACCTAATCTTCTTCAAGGTGAATTTGGCCTGGAAGTCTGAAGAATTGGCTAATCAAATGACATCATTTGCGATTGGTCTAAAGATCGAAGGCCCTCACGTGGTGGAACAACGTGAATATCCATGGACGGAAGGGGTGGAATGCTTGGATTTGCCTAAGAAACATGATCATTGGACCTATCCTGCGCAATGCATACGGAGTACTGAACGAGATCACAATCCTATCCAGCCACTCAGAAACCGCATAGCCTGGAAACCATATTCCGAACTATGGTTGGGGGAAATGTCAGGGCTAGTAGTGTACACGATCATGTATGCACATAGAATCTAGTACACGGCGCACCGCTAACCAGAACGAAAAGACCGAAAAATCGGCCGCTTAAGCTTTGTAGAAGAATTTCAGTGAATCTTAGGCTGTTGACAAATCTACCAAAAGCAGGGAATTAGATGCAACTTTATCTTGAACGATGTAGTACTAAACGCGTTTAGGTCTAGTTAGGCTCTGGATTCTGCATGTACTGACATAGTTTGACTGTCTGAGTATTCAAGTTTGTGGTTTGTGTGGCGTGGCCATTCTCCGAATGTAGACTGTACTATGTAGTCAGTGGATCATCGCCAGACAATGAAGTTGTTATGTAGATCCATTGATCCAAGAAGTCGCACGGATATTGTTTATGAATCTCTCAATTTGTCAAAGGATTTCAGTCAAATTGATTGCGGAGTAAGGGTTTAGCTCAAAACCTGGTAGTACGACTATGGGATGCTTGACCGCAAGCCCTAATTTAACCTCTTGATACGTTGTCTCGACTCTCGATCCTCGAGTCTTACCGTCGAGTCATGAGACAGTAATTAGCATAAATGAGATTTTAATCAAATGATGCATAGTTACTACGTAACATCAGTACTTACTACTAGTACTGGACTACTGGTAGTAAGATGTGCTAATATACTTCCTGATCGAGTACTGGGGCAAAACCCTGTCGATCATCCGTTCGACCCACGATGCCCAATTATTCAGGCTTCATGTCGTGCATGCATGCTCTACACTTTTATGATGACAAATAGTTGATATATCACTGTTCATAACATAATTAGAGATGGTATTGACATGCCCGACGATAATGCGGAGAGCAGCCGACTTCAGGATACCGGCTAGGTGTTGTAAGGAGTTATTACCGGATCAGGAAGGTAAGCAACGGGATGTTGAACATTCTTTTGTTTCAGGAGGGAATCTGTCGATGGTACGAGTATCAACACAGAGTAACGTCACTCAGTCTGATTTCCTAATTGCAGGGACTGAAGCTGCAAAAGACATTAAGCTTCTTTGACCGTATTTACTAGCGAAGTCGACAGACCACACCAATATAGTATCCATGTATCGTCCAACTAGGGTATCTATTCTACGGAGTACGACACTCCCAAACAACTCAACAGAAACTATGGTCTCGCAGTTTTCCGTCTTCCCGAACTGCCGCTCAATCCCTGCTGGACGTTGCATGACCTACACAGCTCTGCCACATGATATCTGCACGCCAAGACACTCATTTACCCTAATCAAGATCCCTGTCTACACACAGTGCTCGGGCACATGTAACTTGGCTCCCTTATGTAGTCTTTTCGAAGAGATTGGTCACATAGTAATGTGTTCATCACATTGCGGAACAGCAGGAAACATGACTGGTGAGCGAGACCGTTCCAATATTGCCTTCGTGAGTCATAACTTATAGCTAGATACGTAAATATATAGCATGGATGATCCGCATCCTAGGTACAATCAACGAACCCTGTCGACTGCAGATACTTACTGCATCTACAAGGAATACCCAGAGTCTATATAACCTCATTTGTATCCATGAAGAAACCCTGAAACGCTTGTATACATCCATCGATGCTGGTATCTGCTAGACTGATACTTAAAATGCACCGGTGGGGTATACATCCCTGGAATCCGTGTAAGCCGGTAATATCATGGGCAGACTGAGGGCAGGGTATGCATATACGGAGCACGTATATGCATGCAGGGAGGCAGCGATTGTGCCGTGTTAACCTGGACATCAAGTTTACCATTCTTCAATCTTACATATGTACCTAGGTTTCTGTATGGTATCTGTATCCTTTCAGAATGGAAATACATGTTATAGACGGATGATTTCTCTACATGAGTCATAGACACCTTGCAGAATATATCTTAGTAAACTTGAGGGTCTAGAATCCGAATGACTCGTACTACTATCAGTAAGGGCTTGGATATGACCGACTTGTCAACTGGTAGCTGCACTAGCCCTAACTCCAGATGTCCTTGAATCCGCCAACATCGTATCAACTACATCAGCAGCTTAACAGCGTCTTCTGTTCAGGCCGATAATTGAAAAGATGATCCAACGGATATCTCTTCCTCGTTTCCTATGTCGACGATCCGGGACCATCAGTTGATTGAGGTTACACACGCAGATAAAAAGGCATGGAGCTGGTACATATGTAGCACAACATATTTTCCAGGCCTAGCTAGGTCAGTCAGGATTTGGCCGGATTTGGCCGAGTATCCTGGCTTTTTGCAGTCTAGAACATCCGGAACGGTTATCTCGAATTTGAGCTTTTTTTTCGGTGTTTCCTTGATTACTAGATGCGCGTGGTATGCTGTGAGGCGTTGGTTGTTGCTGTAACGCAGATGGGTTCCAACGTTGGAAGGTTATGTTGATTGAGAATACAAATATGGACGGCTCAAATACTATGGACAAAACATGGAATACCTGCAAATTGCTCAACTAAGAATCTCAAATCCACATCAAACGAAACCTGGTTTGCCCACACTCACTCATGCAATGTAGAGAGCGGTGGCAAACCTCTGATGTGAGTCGAAATGTGATAATCCGCCCCCTCAGACCAAGTACGTCAACTGGTATATGTGATCCGTCAAAATACCGTGAGAAGAAAAGAGCACATTTCCTTGAAAATCAAGCCGTCGATCATTTCGTTTGCCACGAGTACGTATTGCAGAATATGCACACGTACTTAACAAGTTTTTGACTGCATACGTATGTACGACATGTATCACATAACCATGCAATACATGCGTACATACGTTGGCACATGCCATGCACGTCTCTGCATGCTACCTACATAGGCATGATGTATACCTACGTGCCGACCTGGGTAGGTATTGATAGGAATACAAGGGTCCCGGGAGGCCTGCATGGATCTGTCCTACATGTCTGATGTACATAGACGCATACATATGTACATGTACGTGATGCGCACCTAGACAGTACGTATTCGGTAGACGAGGGCGTTGATCTCGCGTGGGAATCCGTTTATGCTCCGTGCGCGTGTCCTTCGTGGCATCATGGTGGAGGGCAGACTGGTTTGCAATCTGACTGATGCCGAGATTGGGGAATGGCCTGGGTTCGGAATTCACTTTTCAAGGGTTTTCGAGAGCTTATCTTTGGGTTTTACCGTGGAAAAAGGTGTGGAATTGGTTATGCCTAGGAACGATGGATACGATATACATGATACAAGACTCACATTTATACTTAGGTGTGTAGACTTTGGATGGTTATCCTCATTAGGAGAATTGCTGTGTTTGCTTGCGGGATACAAACCGGACATGATTAGAAAATGGTAGCACAAAAGATCCAGCTATCGTCAAATGACTAGAAGAAAATATATTTAATCCTTGACCAAGACTGACTCATCTATCATCCATTTCATATAAACATATATACCATCTACGTAGACACTCAATCAATCGCGCCACCACTTCCCCAATGAGCCTCCACCACCAACCATATCAGCAACCTCCTCAAAACTAATCTCAACTCTAAACATCGTCCCGTCCGTCGTCCCATTGCCCGATCCAAGAGACACGACAAGTCCCCAATTCACAAGCTTCTCCCAAGCTTCACGCGAAACATCGCGTCCCCAAACTCGACCACCTGTAGCGGCAGCTCCTTGAGCGGCAGCAGTAGCTTTGGCGGAAGTCAAAAGACGGACGTATTCTGCGTAGGCGGCTGGGAACGAGAGGGCCAGGGATTGAGAGTTCGCAACATCCGAGCCCGGGTCGTAGAGGGCTGTTAGACGCGTGGCTGCTAGCAGAAGAGATAGAGGTAGTGATGTTGCGCTTGTAGAGCCTGTCAGGGATGATGGGAAGGGGAGGGGGCCGGGGTCGGGACAGGTCAGAGATTGGCTGGTGAAGCTTTCGGGGGTTGGAATGTCGAGTTCATTTTCCAGGGCGGATACGCTGTGGTAGAGATTTGATATTGGGAGTAGGGCGCTTGAATAGAAATCCTTGACGGACTTTGTTTGGTGGTAGATTCGTTGCAAATGGGATTCGAATGCTTTGTCCTCCCAGAGACCCTGCAGTTCTTATTAGCTTCACCCTTATCGGCTTCAGGAAATACGTTCTCACCTTTAGGTATACTTTCCACGCATCTAAAAGCTGCGGAAGTTTGGCCGACTTGCGACCACCAAAATCGTCGTCTTCAATTTCTGTAGCCTCTACCGACAAAGTAGAAAGACAGGCCTCTGAAAATGCCTCATATGATCTCGCAAGCGGCAGATATACGTAGCGGTGACTGAAGCGACTTTTGACACGCTTCTCAAGCGTTTCGGTAACATCCACTTTGGTAGTCAATCCCAGGACGGCTAGTGGTGCCTTGCGCGCCTGCGCAATATCAAATAGATTATATAGGAGCGTCTGTCGAGGATGTGTCGCAAAAAGGTCGAATTCATCAAGGATGATGACCACAGACTTTGCCGTTGTGATACCATTGGTGTTATCCGAGTTATTCAAAAGCTCCTCCGGATGTGACAGCAAAGCTAATAACGTTGCCATTGTATCTGCATAGCTATTGACCTTGGAGGCTTCATCTTCCGTATCCATTTCACGACCTAGTTGTCTCCATATCTCGCGTAGAGCAAGACGGTCATCGGTGTGGAAGAAACCATTCAGACGAACCACGTGGAAATCATCTTTGTGTTTCTTCATCAGCGAAGAAATGATCGATTCAACCATTGTGGTCTTTCCACTTCCCCGCGAGCCCATTAGTAGCATTGAGTTTCCTTCGCCAGCTGTGACGGTCTGCTCTACTAACTGATAGACTTTTTGATATTCTGCGTCTAAACCCTTCAATGGTGTCAATCGTTTCCTGGTTAGCTTCTCAAGGACAAATTTGCTCCCAGCGCTGATCTCTTGTCGAAATTCAGTTTCACATAGATTCTTGAATTTCTCTGCATATTCGGGTAGTGGGTTGGATTGGGTTGTCTCTTGAGCGTCGACCTCATGTATCAAGTCTTCCTGTAGTTGCGCAGCCACAGGATCGTAGCTATCATCCATTGCTCCATTCATCATCTCTAGTTCTGCAGCGGGGTCTTCCTCTGAATTCGACGAGTCATCAGACTCATTCTGGCTTTCTTTCCTAGTAGATCTTCTTGTCGACTTCCTGCGTGACACTGGGATATTTACATCCGGCGAACGGCTTTTAGACTCGTCGGTCTCGACTTGAGCCTTCTTTAGTCCCCCCAGTAGCCCATTCGTTGATATGGCCTTCTTCGAGGGCGTCGCCGTCGACAATCTCGATCGACGAGGAGTCTCTATTTTCTGTATCTCATCCTCATATCTCACAGGGGCCTTTCGTTGTCGACCACTCGCTCTAACACTTCTCGATGGTGTCTCGTTGTCTTCGGCGTCAGCTAATTTGTTCGCGGTAGATTTTCTTCGGGACGACTTGGACGACTTGGACGGCGTGGCTCCTAGAGCTGCATCAACCTCTGGGTCGTCGATATCCATTGCTGTGGGTTCATCTTCGGCGTCATGAGAACCTGGAGGTGTTTCGGGGATTTCGATGTCGCCGTCTTGGTCTACTACATCGGATACCCTCCTTCGCTTTGCTGAGCGGGACTCGACCATTTTGATCCGAATGAACTTCAAAATATTGTTCAAACTTTGATCATGCTTTATGTATATATCGCCTGGATTATCAGCTAGGAAAATCGTTTGAAGGACGTTTGTAATTGGATTCGGGATAGAGCTGTAAATGCAAGGAGTGTAGACGTTTTGATCTCGTAGGTGTCTCGCGATTCGGCGTATTGTGCTAATTCGGTCAAGTCAAATGATTGTTTAACAGCTCGAATTTCAATATGCAATAAATCGCTGTTCAAAAAAAATATCATTTAATCAGGTACGTTGCCAATTGTAGCAGAGGATGAAGTTCAAGGTCAGGAACGGAAATATCAAAACGCGCGACACGCCGCAAATGCGGACACGTGATTGGCTGAAAAGGAAGGAGGTCTCCATCCATGATCGCATCCATGCCCTTGACATTTCAAGCCTCAAAAACATTTTACTCTGTTGATACACGCAATGCGATATTCAAGTCGCATTCTCCTCTTATCAAATCTGTCTTCGTTGACTATATTACCAAGGCTCGCTCATGAAAACCAGCGATTCACTCAACAGTTTAGCTGAATGCCTCGGCGGCTGACATCGTGTCTAGTGTAGGCTAGGCCGAGGTAATATTAATACGACTGCGCTGCCGCAATCTCAGCTCAGTTCCCATTGATGTACACTATCTGTGCATATCTGCTTTTAAACCGTTGATACTTACGGGATCGCATACGTCTCAGTCTTATGCCGCCGATATAGTTTTGTCTCTGACCACCTTATACGTACTTTGGCTATATTCCTGAAGATGGGCGTTGATAACGATGCCTCCCCTCCACGGGAGTTCAATGATTTCGAGGCGGACATAGAAGCCATGACTCAACACCTATTAACTAGAGATCTAAATGACGAGGTACGCAAACTCCCTCCTCAGCCTCATATATATTGTCCCTTGTTGAAGGCATTCAGAGCTAACTCTCCTCTAGAGATGGATGATAGATCAAACCGCCAAAGTGCGCCTCGAATCCGCCACTCGAGGCCCCCCAGCACGCGCTACATTCAGAATGTTCATTACACCATCCATGGCCAACGCAATGAACAACTTACACGGCGGATGCGCAGCGACCATAATCGATATCTTAACATCCATATCCGTCATGGCCGTCGGGACACCCGGTGTATTTCAATACGGGGGCGTGAGTCGGAATTTGAATGTTACGTATTTGCGACCGGTGCCGGTGCATGCGGAGATCAGGGTTGTGTGTGAGGTTACGCAGATAGGGAAGAGGTTGGCGTTGTTGAGGGCTGAGATTAGGAGGGTGGAGGACGATGCGCTTTGTGTGCTGAGCGAGCATCAGAAGGCTAATGCGGATCCGCCGGTTGGTTCGAAGTTATAGATGATTATTGATTGTAGATAGTTAGGTTATATTAAGAGGTTAGAATCAAAATTGAATAGTAGCTAAGTTCTAGGCCAAGTATAATTGACGGTGATCAAGATAGACGAAGTGAACAATCATCAAATGCCACAGAAGGATTGTATTATCAATTTTGTCCTTTCTAGTACCATTAAGCAGCCAGATCACATATATTCGACTTGCTCAACATCATATTTTCTCAATAACTCCGGAAGTCTGGGTCAAAAAGCAATCTATTCTTCAGCAACGAGATTCTGGCCCTCGCGAAGACCCTCAACGACAAGCTCGTGGCCCTCCGCACGCTCGTAGATATCACGGACGTCATCTAGCACCAGTCAGCAATTAAAGGACTTATTGGTGATTTCTGAAGAATGCTTACCGGTAGTGGTTTCAAAGTGTGAAGTAGCATCGTAGCTCTTGGAAATGAAAACATTGTCTTTCTTGCCATCATCAAGAGGCTCGTACAGAGGAATAGGGGGTCCCATGAACCTCTCCTCAATCTGGCCGAGTCTCTGGAAACCGGGCTCAAGTTCCACGTGGTGGTTTGCTTCAGTTTCAGCAATGGTCGAGACAATGGCCACATAGTAACCCTTGGGGCAGACGTTGTGTGCGGAGGAGACCATGGCGATGTAGATATCTAGACATGTTAGACTGGTCTTATGCTACTCAGGATATACCGCAGCAAACTTACCGTGCTTGCGTCCAACCTGGGATTGAGGAATGATGAGCTGAAGAGAATCGCTGCCGTCGGTCTTGTCGATGGGGTGCTTAAGGATGCAGATAGCCCGAATGACATATCCAGTAATCTTGACTTTGTTGGGGAAGTAAGAAGGGTCGGCAATAATCTTGGTGGTCTTGGTTGTGAATTTCATGCCCTCGCCAGCTTCATCACGTTCCTTCATGGTTGCTTTAATACCAGACACTTTTCCGTTCTCGTCGTACAAGACTTCGTCAACGCTGGTGTTGAGCATATAAGTACCGCCGTAGATAGCGGATAGACGTGCAAAACCTTGGGGCAATTCTCCAAGACCATAAAGAGGGTAGATATAAGGCGACTTTCCATAGCGAGCCATCGAGTTAACGTACAAGCGGATACGGTTGATACTCTCGATCACTCTTCCTCTGGCGTTGATATAATCGTCCGATGGGTAAAGAGCCATTGAGTGGCCGACAAAGTCACGGGTTGTGGCCTCTAGGCCGAACTTATCGTAGACATCCTTCATGGTGACGGTAGACAAATTGAGACCTGGTGTTGCGGCGATTAGCAAGCCAACTCCTCAGCACGACAGATAGGAGTATCTACCTTGGTGAGTGCTGGGGTCATCCTCCTTGAATTCCCCAACCCACTCCAAAAATTTCTTTGCACGTCTCTTCTCAAAGAGACCCATAAGAGACGAACGCAGAGCTTCGCCAGCGTCCGAAGGAACCTTGGCAACGGTGGCTTTCGGGCCTTCTCCCTGTTGCACGTAGCTTCCTGCGATTTGTCTGAACTCGAGGTATCTTGTGACGTCGGTGGAAACCAAAATGTTTGTCAATTCACCGTTGGACATGAGCAGCTTGGGGATCAAGTCGACGTTCCAGTCATTCACACGGCCGTATTTCTTCCATGGCTCCTCGCCGGGGCGAACGTTTCCGTATGTTTTGAATAGCTGCGACAGTTAGATGATGATATAAAAACTGGAAACTGATCGTATTTACCGTCTCGATATTGACAGAGGCAGCTTCGCTATAGAGGTGTTAGCTTTCCATAGCGATGTGGTGACGTGAGTATGAATGAGGGGGTCATTCGGCTTACCCTCCATAGTGGTCATTGCGGTCAATGTGAAGCACTTTCTTGCCCTTGACACTCAGAACACTTTTTATTGTCAATTGCCGTTTCATCGAGCTCGGTGGGTTAAATAGCTTACCCAGACAGAACACATTCAGTCAGGCCTGGGAGCAGGTTAGTCCAAGAGTCTGGCTGCGGGGTAGAGCTTCATCATCATACCGGTGCCTAGCACAACGACATCGTATTCGGGGGCAATCTCATCCATGGTGATACTCAAACTGCGAGAACTGAAAACAACAACAAAGACACAGATGCTACTGTGTGTAGATCGTGGGTATTTGAATGAGGCGTGAGATACAAAAGGGAGAAGTTGTTTATGCTCTGTCGCACTAGCAAATAGACTAGCCCATCCCATAAGTTTAGTTTAGTCTTGGTTGGGGGAAGACTAAGGAGGTCCCCGCCCGCGGAGCCCAAACCAAAGAAGCGGTGGATTCTTACCATGCCATAAGGATGGGCACAATATTGAAGAGCAATTGAATTGTAAATGTCTAATGTACATTTTCCTTCCAAAAAAGCATAAAAAGAACAGTATTGATACAAAAATAGTCTCGGGGTGTACGGAGTGTTGTTTTCGTCAGGGTAGGTTTCTCGAGTATCGGGTATGCCAATTTCGATCAGAACTCTGGATAAAATCTCCGGCTATGCTTCTTGCACTGCCTCTGCGTTCCTCTTCTGCGCTCGTGCCTTCTTTTTGGCCTCTTCCTTTGCCTTCGCCGCGCGTTGTGCCTTCTCGTGTTCTGTCTGCCACTGCTCGTCCGCCTCCTTCAACCAAATCTGTCGCGCATCTTCCCAGGCGTACCATCGTTCTCGGAGTACCTGCTTAATAGCTCTCTGAGTAGACCGGACCTTGATTCAAACAAAGTTAGCAACAGACAAGTAGACCACAATAGTCCCAGGTGCCCTTACCACTCGTTCACGATCAATTATTTCTGCTTCTCCGAAACCTGCCTTGAGGCGCTCTCTTTCCACATTCGATGTGGAAATGCGGTTGCGTTCCTTCACACAAACCCACCATAAACAGTGTAGATCCTCCCAGGACTTTCCGCGCAATTCTTGAATTGACCACGAGCGACCTGATCATACCACAAATTAGTCCATTTGGTATGTATAGAGAAAACGCATCTACGTACCATGTGCAATATCGTATTCTGGTGTGCTCATCGGCAGCCTATCCGGAGGAAAGAAAGCCCAAAGTCCATGATCCGGATTGGACTCGCGAGGCGGCAGGTCTTCTCGAGCGACAGGTGTAGGTAACGGGAATTTTGAAACAGTCAATGGATGTCGTGGTCCTGTCATATGTATGGCCGAGACACCGCGCTGTTTGTTTTTGTCGGGGAATTTGCGGGCGGCATTGGACGCTGTCGATGAAAAGTTCGCGGTCTGAACTTTGCCGTGTATCGCAGGAGCGAGGAACGCCGGAGGGAGTTCTGCGGACAGAGGAGTGCCCAATTGGCGAGTAAGACGGACGACTGATTGACGATTCATTGTGATTCTGGATATTAATATTGGTATTTATCCAGTAGGCTCCTCGGTATGTCTCCGACAACCCCTGTGATTGTTGAAAAGAGCGGCTTGACGGCAGTCACAAAATATACCTTAGCGCTTAGGGTCACGTGACTTGACAAGTCGACTGCGACAGCTGCATGCTCAACAAGCTGCTCGATATGAGAACTCCCACTGAGTATATGTAACATTTCCATACAATTTGAAGAATAGACGAGAATGACTTTGGCAAAATATGAATAACGCATCGGTTTCCAGGTCGTTCTACGTCGATAGGAGATACATTGACTTGCTCACAGACTCTTATGGATAGGGACTAAATTATACAGATTGACTGTTAAATGCCAACTAGTATTCCGATAAATAAAGAACGAGGTCTGTGGGAAAGCTACAGTACGTCCCAAGGATGTATGGGGTTAATCTAAAAGCAAATCATCCAAGCCATCATTGTTAAAGTGGGCCCGTGCTTACACAAAGAAGCGCGCGGCTATGACAAAGGCGGGCGGCTATTAGTTACTTCTCTCCCTGCAGACAACTCGAGGACCACTGCAACTGGAGCCGCAAGCTAAATTGATCACATTTCAAGGACACACGATTTTGAGCTGGCTGTCCTTGATATCCACTGAATTCACAACTATTGCTCAACCCAAACCCCCTCAGACACGATCACAATCTCTCTTCCACTATGAATAGGTCAGGTCAGTTGCACTGTCCTCCCCCACTATATGTCTATGCGACAGCACCAGTGTACAAGGTGTTTGCATCTTCCCCCGCAATTGCGCGATCCAGCTGTCAAGTCCTTCGCTATAACTCCACGAACAATATGTGAAGATGTGCTAGTTAAGACATGGCAGTGACTGTTAGAAATTCTTATTGGTGGTCTTGTCATGAAATGGCCGGACCACTCTCTGATTTCCTTTGTGCAGCTCACAGATTGACGATCTATTGTGATGTCTTGAGCTAATGCGTGCTGAATGAAAATAGGACCAGGCCCACAGCCACTAAGAGGCATGCCCGGCTTTCCCTCACAACAACAGGCACAAGCTCGAAACGCATCCATGGCAACGAGTCGACTACCCAACGGAAAAATAGGTGCGCTTTTACTGCTGGTTACTGCAGTCAAATCGAGCTTCGCTGATTTCGTAAAACTTGGAATAATAGGGTCGAATGCGAACTGGAGCTTTGGTCTTCCTATGGGCGCAGCACCAGGCTTGCAAAATCACCAGCAGCGAAATCTCGGATCTATGGGAACGTTTGCACAGAGCCTCGGTGGCTCGCAACCTGCGACACCTCTAGATCTTTCGTATGTATTTCTGGACACATTTTGGTCGCGCGAGCCTGGACAGAACAGGTGGCTGATTTTTGCGGTGCTAGTGAATTCCCTTCGTTATCAGGAGTACCCCAACCAAACCAGGGTCAGTCCTCTGCTCAAGCAGTATGGGCGAATGCAGGACAGCGGGCGACCCAGCAAACACCGATTCAAAGACAACAGCCCCCTTCGAGCCAGCCTCCGTCGCGAGCCTCCCAAACCCAGACACACTTCACCCAGCAACAACCTCCCCAAGACGACGTATTCCCATCTGGCGCTCAGTTTGCAAACCGATTAGATGATTTCAGGAATGGCGGTCAGGGCATTAGTGGCCAGCTCGGTGGTGGACAACCGCAGACAGGAAACATCGAAGAGTTCCCGCCATTAGGCAGGAACGCCGCCGACATACCCCCGGGAGGAATTTCTCGCATGAACGACATTGGGCAAGAGCGCAGGGGTTCTGTATTAACAAATACGGGATTTGGAAGCTACGGCCCTGGTTTGGCATTCTCAAATCAACAGACTGCACAAGCTCGAAACCTCATGAACTCAGCATTGAATGGACAGGAGACTAATCGCGTAATGTCACCAGGAACATCAGTCTCAGCAGGTGTGTCATCTTGAACTTGATATTTTGGTTCAATACTGATGAACGTAGCTCAAGGCATGTCGGTGTCGAGATCTCCACAAGGACCGAATGGCGTATCAGCTCAGGACAAAGAAGTAGGCGCACCGCACTTCTGTACATTGGCAGCAAAATGAACTAACTGGCTTTTAGGACGGTCTTCGTTCCGAGAACTTTCCAGAGCATGAAAGCAGTCAATTACAACAACGTCAATCACAACCTGGCGGAGTGTCAGCTGATGGCCAGGATCCAACCACTTCCGGCCAAACCACCGATCAACCACCTCTTTCTCAAATGAGTGAGCTAGACAAGTTTGGACTTGCAGGTCTACTTAGGATGATACATAGCGAGAGCCCAGATGTGGCCAGTCTCGCTGTTGGTCAGGACCTTATGACTCTGGGATTGGATCTCAACCAGCCCGAGTAAGTTTTTTTGTCTCACTCACGTCAGGGTAATTTTCTAATTGTCTGTGCCAGACCCCTGCATCATTCCTTTGCGTCACCGTTCGTTGCTTCTATGTCTGCAGTTCCTCTAGAGCAGGACTTTGCAATCCCGAGCTGCTACAATGTCGCAAATGTACAACCTCTACAGTCCCGGATACCCAGCTTCAGTGACGAAACACTCTTTTACATTTTCTACAGCATGCCGCGTGACGTTCTGCAAGAGCTCGTTGCCGAGGAGTTGATGGGCCGCAAATGGCGGTATCACAAGGTCGAGCGCTGCTGGCTCACGAGAGATGAAAACTATCCCGGTCCTGTGGACGTTGAACGCGGTGTGAGTGAACGTGGCGTGTATCTATGGTGGGATCCTGCCTCTTGGAAGAAGATTCGCGTATGTCTACCCCGATCGCTCTGTTTAAGGTTTCCCAAGCTAATTCATGCCTTATAGCGCGAATTCATACTCCGTTACGAAGACCTGGATAACAGACTCGACCCTGGCCGCGGTATCCAGCAGAGGCCCGGATTCCCCCCTCACGCTTCGTAGTGGGGGTTCTTCTTTGATGCTTCGTCTATTCATCATGTTTGTCTATTGGGTAGCATGGGAACGAGCGTTTAAACGTTTGGCAATTGGCGTTAACAACTGGGCAACGGTCTGCCATTGGGCAATGTGGGAACTACATTATTCTATGGTTAAATGATGAATATGCCTAGTGTTTCAAAAGATGCCTTGCATTCGCATCTTTGCGTTTGCTTTGATGATCAAGCTACGATGACGAGTATCCTAGTAGATTTGTAGACGACGTAACGATCAATAAGTATCAGCTGTCATCATTTAGGTTGCGTTTGCAGCACTCGACTAAATAGAGGAGGGGTTTTCGCATCATAGAGCCATTCGCTCATTTTAAAAATTTGAAGTTGGCTACAAACATTCGTGTATCTACGGCGATTTTGTACTACAATGCTTTTATCATTATTAGCTGCTTGTTGCAATGCAAACTTATGACCCTAACATTAGGGTTATATATCGACCACCGATTTAGGCTTAGCGTATATAGAATGACCTAGTCCTAATTAAGTCTAGCTTCGAATATGCTTAGTCATTGATTGAACACAGCACGTGATGACTAAGCTTGAATAGGCAAACCATAAACAGTTTTGGCGGGCGGACCAACAACACAGACTCCGCCAAAATCAACACAAACTGCGACCGGTCGCTGCCAAAACAACCACGCTCAACAGCTGCGCCAGCTGCCTCCTTACAGGCAAATCCGCGTACTAATGTTTCTTTTTCTACTTGGACTTTGATCCCATTCTTTTTAATATTCGGGAGTTTTTGCAACGATGAGGATTGTGGAGATTATTATCGACGTACGTCTTTGTTCTTCGGTGATGGTAACGGAATGATTGTGTTGACTATCAGATTACAGGGCTTCAAGTCGTACGCCGTGCGAACGGTCATCTCAGGATGGTACGCTTTCTCTTTTTGCGATTCTCCGAAGTCGTTTGCGATGGCTTTTGCCCTATGGACATTGGGATACGCGCGGGGTGATAATGTCGGATACTGATGCTTCTTTTCGCGCAGGGACGAATCGTTCAATTCCATCACCGGTCTCAACGGTAGTGGAAAATCCAACATTCTCGACGCCATCTGCTTCGTCCTTGGCATTACGAATATGAGCACAGTGCGAGCGCAAAACCTCCAAGATCTCATTTACAAGCGCGGTCAGGCTGGCGTTACGAAAGCCAGCGTCACAATCGTCTTCGATAATCGCGACAAAGCCAAGTCGCCAATTGGTTTTGAGGAATATGGCAGTATATCGGTTACGCGCCAGATCGTTCTGGGTGGTACCAGCAAATATCTCATCAACGGTCATCGCGCGCAACAACAGACCGTTCAGAATTTATTCCAGAGTGTCCAGTTGAATATCAACAATCCGAACTTTTTGATTATGCAGGGTCGCATTACGAAGGTTCTGAATATGAAGGCTGTTGAAATTCTGTCGATGATTGAAGAAGCTGCTGGTACCCGAATGTTCGAGGATAGAAAAGAGAAGGCAGCGAAAACTATGGCGAAGAAGGAGATGAAAGTGCGCGAAATTGAAGGACTCCTTAACGAAGAAATTGAACCCAAACTCGAGAAACTCCGTGGCGAAAAGCGTGCTTTCCTCGACTTCCAACAAACACAAAACGATGTTGAGCGTCTTACGCGGTTAGTGGTCGCTCACGACTACGTGAAGAGCAAGGATCGACTTAAAGTTGCCGGCGAAGAATACGATGCAAAGAAACAGAAGATACAGGATCTTGAAGATAATGCGACAAGGCTCAAGAACGAAATTACGCATCTTGAGGAAGATGTTAAGCGCGTCAAGGCTGTTCGGGAAAAGGAACTGCGCAAAGGTGGCAAGTTTCAAGCTCTGGAAAACGAGGTTAAGGAAAATTCGCATGAATTGGTTCGATTGGCTACAGTCTTTGAACTGAAAAATGCCAGCATGGCAGAAGAAAAAGAGAAGAGGAAAGCTAGCCAAAAGAGTGTCGCCGAGCTCGAAAAATTACTCAAGGAGAAGAGGAAGGTCTACGAGAAACTTCAAACGAAATACGACGCAGCAAAAGCCGAATTTGACGCTCAAACCGCAGAGGTGGAGACAAAGGAGGAATTGCTTCAGACACTGCAAACTGGTATTGCATCCAAGGACGGCCAGGAGAATGGCTATCAGGGACAACTTCAAGATGCGCGGAACCGAGCAAGCGCTGCTTCGACAGAACAGGAGCAAGCTAAGCTCAAAGTGACGCATCTTGAAAAGAGGATAAAGGAGGAGGAACCTCGTGCCAAGAAGGCAGCAGAACAGAACTCGGGTCTTTTGAAAGATTTGGAGTCGCTGCGAGGACGGGCGAGCAAGTTGGAAGCCGAAATGGCCAAGCTTGGTTTCGAGCCTGGAAAGGAAGAAGAGATTTACCAAGAGCAATCGAGTCTCCAGCGCGCCATCAGAGAGCTCCGAGAAAGAGCGGACGGGATGAATAGGAGAGTAGCGAACCTTGACTTTTCTTACTCCGACCCACACCAAGGCTTTGACCGATCGAAGGTCAAAGGTCTTGTTGCTCAATTGTTCACGTTGGACAAGGAAAAGACCCATGCAGGCACGGCTCTTGAGATCTGCGCTGGTGGGCGATTATACAACGTGGTTGTGGATACCGCAGAAACTGGTTCTCAACTGCTCCAGAACGGCAAGCTTCGCAAGCGCGTCACCATCATTCCATTGAATAAGATCTCAGCTTTCAGAGCCTCGGCCGAGAAAATTGGAGCTGCGCAGAGATTGGCACCCGGAAAAGTCGACCTTGCACTATCGCTCATTGGATATGATGAAGAGGTCTCTGCGGCCATGAACTACGTCTTTGGTTCAACCCTTATCTGTGAAGATGCACAAACCGCAAAGACAGTCACATTCGATCCAAGTGTTCGGTTGAAGAGTGTCACATTGGAAGGCGACGTGTATGATCCCTCCGGAACACTTTCTGGTGGTAGTTCACCGAACTCTAGTGGTGTGCTTGTAGTCCTTCAGAAGCTACACGAGATTAACAGAGAACTGCGGAGCAAAGAGCGGCAATTGGCTACTCTTCAAGAGACTATGGCAAAGGAGAAGAAGAAGTTGGATGCTGTGCGGTCTTTGAAACAAGAGCTCGATCTAAAGAACCACGAGATCAAGCTGACAGAGGACCAAATCAACAGCAACAGCTCATCTTCGGTAAGTTATAGATATTTCGGCTGAACAAATAGAGCTTTACTAATTTTTTATAAGATTATCCAAGCAGTGCAGGAGATGAAGGCACAGATCGAGCAACTGAAGAAAGATATTGCCGATGCAAAGGCTCGATATGCAGAGGCTCAGCAAGACATCAAGCGCATTGAAAAAGACATGAAGGAGTTCGACAACAACAAGGATGATAAGCTAGCTGAGCTACAGACCTCTCTCGATACGCTGAAGAAGAGTCTTAGCAAGAACTCGATTGCTGTCAAGACCCTGCACAAGGAGCTCCAAGCTTCACGTCTTGAGTCCGAACAGGCCGGAAGTGACCTTACAGCCGCAGAGGAGCAGTTAGCTGAAGCCGATGGTGCCATGCAAGCCCAGATTGAGGAGATTGAAACGCTCAAGAAGGAACAAGCCAGGATCAAGGTAGGACAAGATATTCCTTACTTTTGGTAGACATCCGTGCTGACTTATTCAGGATGCTCATGATATTGCACAAGCCCAGCTGGAAGAGGAGCAAGCGAAATTGACCAGCTTCGACGACGAGTTGGGCGATCTCGAGCAAGCAATCCGTTCCAAAAACGCACGCATCACCGAGGAAGGCTTAGAGATGCAGAAGCTCGGCCATCAACTCGAGAAACTCCACAAAGACCAACAAGCCGCAGCTCAGATGGTTGCAAACATGGAGGGCGAGCACGAGTGGATCGAGGAAGAAAAGGATAGTTTCGGCCGTCCAAATACTCCCTACGACTTCCGAGGCCAGAATATTGCAGAGTGCAGATCTACCTTGCGAAATTTGACGGAACGTTTCCAAGGAATGAAGAAGAAGATCAACCCCAAGGTCATGAACATGATTGACAGCGTCGAGAAGAAAGAAGTCGCCCTCAAGAACATGATGAGGACTGTCATTCGTGATAAGAATAAGATTGAGGAGACCATTATCAATCTAGACGAATACAAGAAAGAGGCGCTGCACAAGACCTGGACCAAGGTCAATGGAGACTTCGGTCAAATCTTTGCCGAATTGCTTCCTGGCAGTTTCGCCAAGCTTGATCCTCCCGAGGGTAAAGAGATTACAGAGGGGTTGGAAGTCAAGGTCTCTCTAGGAAAGGTTTGGAAGCAAAGTCTTACTGAGCTTAGTGGTGGTCAACGGTATGTCTTCTTGCAAACACACCTTTTTCAATTCTAAAGTCTGACGTTATCATAGTTCACTCATTGCCCTATCGCTCATCATGGCGCTTCTCCAATTCAAACCGGCTCCAATGTACATTCTTGACGAGGTTGATGCAGCCCTCGATTTGTCCCATACCCAGAACATTGGACGTCTGATTAAGACGCGTTTCAAGGGTTCCCAATTCATCGTTGTCTCGCTCAAGGACGGCATGTTCCAGAACGCCAACCGGATCTTCAGGACAAGGTTCAGCGAAGGTACCAGTGTTGTACAGGCACTCACGCCAGCGGACATGAAGTAATCTTTGGCGCCCTGTTTATAATCTGTCTTTGATTATTTCTCATGCTTTTGGGTTATGGGTATTGTGGTATTTATTGGAGTGGATGGACTACTTGGTGTTAGATGGATGTCGTCAACTGTACATGGACTCTGCATATTCGTATTGTTTATCACATATGGTTCTTGAGTGCGTGACGAAGAGAAATGGCTTTCTGGTTAACGTATGATACAACGGTTTGCCTCATAATCTCAGTAAAGCCCAGAGCTTCTTACAATAACTAACCCTAACTTTTGAAACCCTAAACCCTCGGTGCATAAACTCCGAGCACGTGAGCAGTTAGCCGCCTAAGGCAAGATCGCCACCCCCGTGACCTCCGTCGCCATTGCCGCATCCCGACACTCCAAAGACAGCGGACGACAGACAAAGAACGTGGCTGATTGCAGTGTGAAGGTGGAAGATAGTGACCTTGGGCTCGATTTATCGCTTCACGGAAGATTGCGATCGAGAAGACTTGAGAAACGAACATCCTTATCATCGCCCTGTTCATCCAACTTCACCCTTCGGGCATCGGGCCGCGGATATTCAACTGATCTGACATCACACCACAACCCCCCGAAAACATGGTCGACGAAGAACCCTCCCTCAACATTCCTTCTCTGCTCACCCTAGCAGTCGTCTCCTTCCTCGTTATACGCTGGTTTTTGAATCGCGATGGCAGCAATGGAGGAGCAACCGGCGCTGGTCGTTCACGCGGTCGGATGATTGATCCCGCTCAGGTTGAGCAGATATCGCAAATGTTCCCGCAGTTGAATCGGAGGGATATCATGTGGGATTTGCAGAGGAATGGGGGCAGCGTTGCGGCGACCACGGAGAGGATATTGACTGGCCGGGGACTAGATACTGTAAGTCCTTGTCGTTGTTGTCGTTTGCGCCGCCCTGGATTAGATCTCGGAGCTCTTCATGACCGTATACTAACTGTTTGATTCATAGCCACCACCATCATATCAACCACAAATTCCACAACCAGCAAGTCCCGCTACAACCGCTACGCCAACACCAGCTGCAAAGTCCGGATCCCAAGACCTCATATCGCGCTACAACCTAAGCCAGCGGCTCGCCGAAGAACAAGAAATCTCGCCCAAACCGGAAAGTGCCTGGTCACAGAACAAGAGTGAACGTCAGCGATTGTTACAGAAGCGAAGAGATGATATGATCCTGGCGGCAAGGAGGAAACTCCAGCAGAAAGATCGGGAGACTTCTCATGCGCAGGGTCCTGCTTTATAAGCGTTTGGCTAATCGTTCGGGTATAATCGAACTGCGAATATTTCATGCACTTTTTCTAGCTACTAGAACACTTCTTTCTGGGCGATACTGGTCGACGAGGTGGACAGTGTTGGTTCCTCGCATTCCGTACGGCGTTTTGGATCAATTAGCATAGTCAATACGGTTTTGTAGATGCAATGAATATCATTTCACTATCTGGGTATTATCGCGAGGAAAAACAATAAAGGGGACTCCCGCTAAAGCCAAACCATCCTACCCAATAAAACGCCAGTGATGATGCGAAACAGATCAACTATGCTGTAAAGGGTCGGTCGTTCTAGAATTCCATATCGTCATCATCTTGGGTATAGCCTTGAACAGAACCTTCCTCGGCAAGTTGTTCTCTCTGAGCCTGCTCGCGCGACGCGCCGATTTTGCGTAGTCCCTCAATCACTCCTGCGACGAATCCTCGCATTTCACCAATCTCCATAGCTCCGACGCCGGTTAGCGATACACCGCCTCCAGCCGTCGCCGCGGCGTCTAGTGACTCAACGCGCTTTCGCATTTTCGACATTCGGACTTCTCGTACATCTTTGAGGAGGCGTCGTACTTGGTCGGGCTCAGTGAGATCGTCACTGGCAGCGTCTAGAAGCATATTTCCGACCTCGAGCCAGTGATATGGTAGAGCAATCTCTCTCTCCACGTCTTGTGCTTCTGTGGCTGTCAATGCGGTGTTTTGTGGTAGGAACGGCGGCGTTGGGTAGTATCGTTGTCCGTCAAGCGTATATTTCTGGCGAGGAGGAGCGGCCGGTTGTCTTCTTCCATCGTCACCTGCCCTGCGTTGGCCTGGTAGCATGGGTGGTGGCGAGAATGTATCTGAATACTCTTTCGTTTCTGTCTCGAACTGGAGGATGATTTGTAGGCATTCGGGATGGAGCCAATGCGGCGGGACGATGTTTACACGCCGTTGTCTTTTGAGGAGAATTGCGAGCCAAAGAGGGAGTGTCGCGCGCTGTGGTGGGAGGAGTGTTTCCGTTGGGCCCTGAACCACATTGACCGAGTCATATTAGTATCTTCATACGTAGCATGTGTATCAATGCACGAAACGCGGAATGTAGATCTTCGACTTCTCAGGCCGCGGGGATGAGGCCAACTGCGGGGTGATTCTCTCACGTACAGATAGCAATTCGAGTTCTTCTAGCCGTTGTCGAGGTACGACTGTGACCATTTCCATCTCCGAGAGAAACTCTATTTCTGGAGGCGTCAGGCCTCGTTGCAATGGAAAAGCCATGGGCGTGTGGTTATCGTGGACTTTGCGGGAGATTCGACGCGTTGAGGAGGATTGAGGTGGTGTTTCTGTAGTTGAAGTTGCGCTTGTTCAGAGGTGAATTCGGATGTTGCGCGCTTGACGAAAAGGGGGCATATCAATGTTTATATTCCCCTCCTTGTTATCGATCCATGTTTGTTCAAGCCAAAACAATTCCCAAATTTATCATCGCGACTGGATAATCTTTTGCGGGGCCGGGAATGTGCTCTGTTTGCGCTGTTTGCATCGCCTTGAGCCAACGGGAGCTTCGGAATTTTGAATTGTTGTTTTGGAGCCAGAAAACAACATCTCACATTTTTCGGCCTTCACAACCATGCTATAAGCCCCAATTGAATGCTCGGAAGGCTCGGAGGCCAATGCGCACACTCGATGTTATGATTTCTTATCTGGCTCTCAATTGAAATCAAGGAAAGAACGCATAATACACCATGAGCTCCCAAGCCGAAACTGGCCTTACCCTAGCTGGCCGGTACTTGGTGCCATTCTTTTTGATATCCTTTCTTTTATGGAGGAAGCTAGTGAACGATACTGTGCAAGAGCCGTATCTCGATGAAGTCTTCCATGTTGGCCAAGCCCAGAGTTACTGGAGACATGATTGGTTTAGCTGGGACCCTAAAATAACCACACCACCAGGACTATATCTATGGTCTTACCTCGATTGCACTGGTCGCTCGTTGCTGAAAGGGTCTTATGAGCACCTTAGTGTTCTTGATTTGCGGGCTACAAATTCCATCGCTGCGGCTTTCCTCCTACCATGGCGCCTTCAGACGCTGTTGGATCTGCTCAGGAAAGAGCAAAATAATCGAGCAGCTGGAGCTTGGCTTAGCCATGCTGTCTTGAATATTTGCTTGTTTCCACCGCTGTTCTTCTTTTCCGGGCTATATTATACCGATATTCTTGCTCTGATTGTTGTGATTCAGGCATATATTTGGGATACGGAAAGATCAGATGCCAACGGTCAGAAAAAGACGTTAATTGGTGCTTTACGTGGTCATATGTCATTTAAGACCCTGGCTTTCGTCGCAGTTGGATGCATAGCTCTTGTGTTCAGACAGACGAATATTTTCTGGGTATCTGTGTTTATGGGCGGCTTACAAGCTGTTCGCACTATTCGGCAGAATACGAAGCCGTGTGGATATACTGGACCGCTCGAGATCATGGCAAAGAGCTTCCAGGCCGAATTGTATGATCCACTTGTGGAAGAAGCAAGCTTTGCTGGTAAGTTTGCTCAAAGGTAAAATTTCTATCACGATTTTTAACAGTTAGCAGACTACTTCAAGACCGGTCTGTCGTTGGGATGCGCTGCGTTGAGTGAATTGCCTCTCGTGATAGCATCCATTATCCCGCACCTCGTCATACTAGGAGCCTTCGGCGCTTTTGTGCTATGGAATGGCAGCGTTGTCTTGGGACACAAAGAGTTCCATACAGCCGGCATCCACTTACCTCAGATGCTATACATCTGGCCATACTTCGTCTTCTTCTCCTTCCCTCTTATATCGATAGGCATCCTGAATGCCGTTGTTCCTCGACGTTTCATTCCAAAATACCTCGTCTATAACTTGAGCAATGCTCACAGACTTCCATCAGTACTTACGGCGTTGGCTGTCATCCCCTTGATGCTCGCAGCCGTACACTTCAACACCATTGTGCACCCTTTCACATTGGCCGACAACCGACACTATGTTTTCTATGTTTTTCGACTCTTGACTAGGGTTCACCCTGCCGTCAAATACGCCGTTGTTCCGGTTTACTTCTTGTGTGCATGGGCTGTTATTACTGCGTTTGGTATCTTCTCGCCTGCAGCACCGAAGCCCCCTCCGATCCAAATAGCGACTCCACAGGAGGCGTTTCCTTCATATCCAGAGACCCAAAAGCCAAGCAAAAGGCAGGAAAAAGAAGCAAAGAAACAACAAAAGAAGCAAGCAGCAAAATCTAACGCCAATAAGAAATCACCGTCCCCTGCTACCGCCAAATCTAAACAACAAGACCAACAAACTCAAGTCCTTACACCAGAAATCCTGGCCAAAATCCAAGCGCACGTTGCACTGCGCCAACAACAGCGCGAAAATCAACAACCTCGTGTCAGCTTTGTGCTCATTTGGCTCATTGCAACCGCTCTCTCACTCATCACTGCATCTCTCGTTGAGCCCAGATATTTCATCATTCCCTGGGTGATATGGAGGATACATCTCCCCCGTCAACCCACTCCAGAGATATTTAAGAAGGAGCGGCAATCGAGCTTCAAGGCGCAGATTTTCACTGCATTGCCTGAGATTATGGAGACCGTTTGGTTTTTGATTATCAATGCTGTGACTGGATATGTGTTTTTGTATAAGGGGTTTGAATGGCCGCAGGAGCCTGGGAAGGTTCAGAGATTTTTGTGGTAAAAGTCCACTTAATTCAGCTCTGTTTTAGCTACAATGTATTACTAGTATTTTGGCACGAGCGGTTCCTCTAATTATATCATTTTAGATTGATGGCTGTAAGACTATAGGATCGAGATGGTCTTTTATAACAAGTTTTGTCTCAAAACCAGCAAAAAGATTCGCTAAATAATTCCAGATGTCTATATGTGTGGCATAAAATCATATAAAAACCATCTACCTAGGTAGGTATTTGGGTCACATACCCGATATCAATCATTCTGCAGCACCAAGTTCCTCCAGTATCTCAACACAGTCTTGTCTCCCATCATCCCTCGCTATTTGCAGTGCAGTATCTCCATACTCGTCTCGTTGATTCATATCTGCACCCCGAGCAACCATTATCCTGATATAATCCGCGCACTTTTCAGGAATGGTTTTCATATAAGTCGCAAGATTGAACGATTTATGGTTAACAATAATCTTGACTCCTGTATAACACTTATGCAAAAGCGCCGCATTCAGGGGGGTTTGGTAGTCTTTGCGAGGAATTCCGCTGGGAACATGGCGAGCATCGTAATTCCAGTCTGCGCCGGCATCAAGGAGGATCTTCACCGCAGAGGATCTTAGTTCGCCATCTTTTGGCATCGCCCATAAAGCAAGATGAAGAGAGGTGAGTCTATCGGCTGTCGCTCGATTGATATTGACACCTTGGGAGATGATCTGTTCGAGGACGTCATCAAGCCCATATAGAGTAGCTAGGAAAATGTTGTCGTTCGGATAGTCTCGTATTGATCTGTCAGCGACTTTGTACCGAGACCAGATGACGGATATCTCATGCAATTTCGTGATTCGCATAAATACATCAGGGTCGACGGTTTTAGGATTACCCATGCATGCAATATTCGGATAATCCCAAGGATGCGAAGGCCACTTCCAAGCCAAAATCCTTCTTAGCACTTCTGGTCTTTCCAGAAATATGCAGTCGAGAACCTTCCACAATGCTCCGGGTATTGCGGTAAGACCCTGGATATGACTGTCAAAATACTCGGCACAGTATTTAAGGCATGTATAGAAGATATCATGTGGCTCTGCATCACTCATCAAATGCTGAAGACACATGATAGCCAATTTAGCATTTGCAGTTTCTGTATCTGGGAAAAAGTCTCGTAGATCGTCCGGGTGATTGGCGTTTGGATCGATGATAAACTCCTTTAACGAAAAATGAATAGTTCTCACTCGTATAAATGCAAAGTTTTCTATTGTGAGAAGACCGAAAGTAACCTCGTTAAGGATACGATCGTCGTAAGGTTTTGTCTGCTGAGGCGTAGTCTTGTGTGCTAGGGAGACCGCATCAATGAAGGTTCCTGAATTCAAAACGACTTTAGCATTGAGCGCCCAAAGGAAACAGAGCTGCGCTAGGGTCCTGGTCGTTTGGGGTAGAGCGTTCATCTTTCGAAAGATGGCCACATACGCATCTTCTAGTCCGACAGGCAATAGGTCTAATTGCGTTTTGATATCAGCTTCGGGGACCTGGGCTAGCTCCGTCAATTGGAGGTCCACCCAAAGATACCTAAGAAATATTAACACTCGCGGTAAAAAAAGAAAAAAGAAAAGTAGAACGCACATTCCCTTGGACTTTTCAGTTACTGTCTGGATAACAAGCTCTTGAACCTCTGGATCAATATGGCTGAGCTCAGTCGCTACCCGATGCTTTACCAGTCTCGCAATATCCTCTTGCGCGAGAGAATTCCTAGAGCTCACATCTAGAAACTTGTGACGTCGGAAAGCATGTAATATATCAATCTCTTTCCTGCTGGCGACGAAGACTTTCAATCCTCACTCTGGGCTCCAACATCAAACACGAAATTTATTATCGTCTTTCGATGGTCCTGCTCACATTCATCTAAGCCATCGAGGACGATAAAGACACGCTCGAAAAGATTCAAGCATTTTCGAAACAAAGATTCCAGGTCTTTGTAAGAGGGCCTTCGTCCGTTCTTTGAAAAATCGTTGTAGAACTCTATGGCGGATTCAGGAAGTGGTGAAAACTCCAACATAGCTGTTTCACAAGACTGGATATCATCTGTGTTGGCAGATACTGCGTATTCGTTTCCTCTCCTTTGAAGTAAGCATATAAGACGGTATCTTTTGTATGTTTACTACCTTCGATGAGGTGTTTGATTGCCACCGAGCTACTACTGTTAGAAAGTCAGATATCATATAGGTAATTACATTGACTCACGATAGAACACTTTTCCCCGTGCCGGCTGCATAAAAATTGTTAGCTTGAAGAGAGTGCATCTTGGGAGTAGACCAACATACGAGGGCCATTCAGCCATAAGATATTCTCCGTCTTCTGGTCGATCCAACTCTTGAAAGCATCGGTCTCAACCAGCCATGATCCGGTGTCTTTGTACCGTTTATTGCCGATCTCATCATGCAATGTCTCAACATCATGTTCGCATATCCAGTCCAGAAACTCCCGTCTCTCCTTCTCTATTCGCTGTTAGCAGCAGCTTAGGTTTATACCAAAACAGCCGAAACATACGTGCTTTGAGAGATTGCTTCTTGCTCATATTCTTTTCGATTGCCAGTACTGACTTCATGGTTACAGCATTAGACACTACGTTCAGATTTTCGGTTTGATGCTGTAAGTTGTCCCGTATCTGGCCAAATTGCTTCTCAAAGGGGACCCATTGGACTTTTGCAAAGATTTCGAGAGCATTTGGGCCTTTTTTTTCGTTAGTTCGAGCTTCTCATGTAGAGAACGAAGATACCGACTTTGACTGTTGCTCTCGTTCAGGTAAGCTCGGCGTGCGTGCCTACAAAAAGCGAGTATGTTTGTGTATATTGAGACCAAGGTCTACCATCATTAGTATTCGGCAGCACAGATCAACGTTGAATTGTCATACTTAATGTAGTCGCGGTTCATTGAAGTTGATGCCGTCGTAAACACCAAGTGTACGGAGAAGGCCGGTAAGATACTCCATCATTTCCGTCAACTTTTCGTAATACTTAAGGTATCTGACCGCTGACTGTCCTTGAAATTAGCTCAGGCTTTTCTTCGCAAAGGTGAGAAGCCAGACGAACATCAATCACAACGCGAAATACTCCCAGTACAACGGAGCCAACACTCGGAGCCCCCTGGACTGCCACTGTAGCACCACGCATCAATAAGTCGACGACTTGTAGAAAACTAAGGGTGCGATCCGAGATTTTCCTCAGTAACGATTTGTCCAAGTGTTCCCTATCCAGTTTCTTCATGGTTTCCTCTATCTGTAATGGAGTTTGAGTATGTTGGTGACTCCATAGGCCTTTCTCACTGTCGCTGAGATCGTCCCAGTGTTTTCGCCATGCTTCCTGAATTTCAGGGCTTGTGCAAGTCTCGATGACATTTTGCATGCGTTCAGGGCGGCTTATTTCTAGGTTAGAAGGCCGTTCCACTGCCGTGACATCTTTCGTTTTCTGAGATTTGGTTTTCTTCTTCTTTCGAAATATTGTTAAGATAGACATTGTGTATCGTATGTATGTATTAGGTCCTCAGTATAGAAAGCTGCATTTTGAATAATCTCACGATGTTTTGTATATACCTAAGTCTTAGGCATTGCTTGAGGTCTGGAGGAGCCGAAAGAACGAAGGAGACATTGTGGCACGGCACACGAGGCTGACTTCAATGTTTGGGGGGCACTGTACTCTACAATGCGAAACATTGCCGCAAGGTAGTACAGTGTAGTGCATCGCAAGACAAGGCTGGTCGGCGCATAAATGGGAGATTCGATTGGGTTGGGTAATGCAAGCGTTGGCGGCACTGCTAAAGATGCAGGGGAGGATGGCCAATGTTAACTAGGGCAAGGATGCATGTGGGTGGGCAGTGCCGTGTGTGTTCTCGAATGGAGAAACATACGCAAAATACTGAGGTCCCTCTGGCTTATAATCAATATTCTCAGATTGTCACTGATCACGTATTTATATACGACTTTGAAATCTTTCTATAAATATAAACTCCTTTCAAGTTTCCGTAAATGATGAATGGAGCCACGAGCTTCCAGGAACCGTTCGGCACCCATGTTGTCGAAGGGCCGGTGTTCACAGTGGTTTTAAGTGACTATTCGCAAGTTCCAGGCCATGCTCTGAATAGTCCTCCGTGGCGTTACCGAAGGAGATGATATATCTCATGTAGCGGGGCTCGTCAACGACGCCATCCTCCAGCATTTCAACCCTTCTCATCTCTGAATTTATTCAAAATCTGTACATATTTCTCCATTTTGAGGCCCTGAGCCCGTTCATAGGGTGATTGTTCGCTCGCTGTGGCCTTATCGGGGTCTGCTCCAGCTTCGAGGAGCATCATGACAATTGTGTCGAGGAATTCGATTTTACCGGAATTATCGCACAAGGCTTGCAGCGCCGTGAGATGACCTGCATCCTCTTGATTTGGGTCAACACCTTGCTCGATCAATTCACCGACGACATCCTCCAAGCCACTAACTGTTGCAAGATGCAGGTAGCTATCTGGATAAGTTTCGATACGCTCAATTGATGCATAGCGCGTCCGTATGGTGGGTATCTGATACAATTTTGTGCACCGCAAAAAAAACATAGGATCAATCGACTGCGGGTTACCGACGCAGCCAAAATTTGGCGGCATTTCCTCTCCAATTGGGACCGGCCAACGCCAGGTTAGAATTTTCAAGAGCATATGATTCTCATTTAACAAGGCGCGATCGAGCATTTTGAAAATCTCCTCCGGTATTGTGGTAAGGCGTCGGATATGAGTGTCAAAGTGGCTGCCACAATAAAACAATATATTTGCCATCCAATCATCATTGGGCATATCCGCCAGTAAATGTCGGAGACATTCAATGGCCAGGCGAGCATTGGCCGTTTCGCTATCAGGAATCATACTCTGTAGCTCCGGTGGCAGCTCCAATTGCGAGTCCACGACGAACTCCTTCAAAGAGAAATGAATAGGCCTCACCCGTAGCAGCCCGAAGTTAGTAACACTGATAAGCTTCTTTGTGACTGCCATTAGCTCGGAGTCGTCGTATTTTATTTTCTCATGATCATTCACAAGGCCAACTGCATCCATGAATTTATCGCTACTTAGCAAATACTCGGTATGAAAAGCCCATAGAAAGCAACGTTGAGCAAGCTTCCTGCTTGTGGCCGGCTGACCGTTGATTTTTCGAAAGATCTGGAGATAGGTTGCCTGCAAGTCGGATGGAAGTAGGCTTAACTGGGTTTTTATATCGCTCTCTAATACCTGTGAAAGGTCGTTAAGCTGAAAGGTGATCCACAGGAAACTGCTCTGGGATCAGCAAGGACATATTTGTATGAAATCGGGTTTACCCACATTCCATTCGATTTCTCGACCAATTGTTGGATGATGTATTCCTGAGTATCCGAACTGAAATGCCCTAGTTCTTTCTCCACACGATGTTTAACAACCTTAGCAATATCTTTCTGATCAGAGGTGATGCCGGGAATGAGTAATGATTTTATACGGGAAAAGGCACGCTCAATGTCCCATTCCCAACGACTCGTAACGAGGAATTTAGAATTGCTTTGTTGACTTGTTGTACAAACGAAATCCAGTATAGGTTTCCGGAATTTCTCTTCGCATTCATCGAGTCCGTCAATAACAACGAATGCGCGGCTCAGAGAGCCTACACATTCCACGAACATTGCTGCTAGTTTATTCAAAACAGGAAGGCGTGCGTCCCTTTTGCATTGGCGATAGTAATCCAGAGTTTCATCTGGAAGTGTTTCCAATTTCCAACAGACCTGTTTGATGAGCCTGGAGACTATTCGGTCAGGTGAAGTCCGGAGATCGGTATCCTCTCCTTTTATGTAGACATATGCCACCGTGTTATCATTCTGATCACCGCCTTGGCTTAAGTGATCAATTATCATCGACCTAGAAGCCTTTAGTGATATGCCGCCCTTAGTGTTCGGATATTTTCATACTCACGCAAGGACACTTTTCCCGGTGCCAGCTACAGGAAGTCGTCAATAAGAAAAATCTTCCGTAGACAGATGAGCAATATTTACCTGCTCCATATATCCATAGAGGTCGCGTGGATTGTTCGGAAACCCATGTCATATATGCTTTCTTTTTGAAGATAAATGCGCCAGTATCCGCTAGTCGCTGTTTACGAACGATGTCGTGGATATCTTCAATCTTGTCTCTACATATCCAGTCCAGGAATTCCTTTCTCTCCGTTTCTAGCGTAAGTTAGCAAGTAGGTATATCGTTTCGACGGTGCATTCAGGAACAAACGTACGCGCATGAGTCGAGGACGTCTTCTTTAACTCCTCCTTGATGTCCAAAGCCGTATTCATTGTGATAACTGCAGTTAACCTGCCTAGTTTGGCAGTGTACCGATTCAGGCTTGACTGTATTTCCCCAAATTCTTCCTCAAATGGCGCCCACTGAACTTTTGCTAAGACAGCAAAGCTACTTGGACCTGTGTTCCGTGAGTGACCTTCTTTATCACAATAGAAAGGGATAATACCTCGTTCTTGGCCCTGGATACGGAAAACACGGTGTGCATGTCGACAGAAGGCAAGTATATTTATGTAAAGCGCGACTAGAGTCTAGGACATCAATAGTCAGCCTGCCGTGCAAAATAGTGATGTATCTAGACTTGCTGTCTAACATCATGTAATTCGGGCGACTTTGCGTTATCTCGGGTGTACCTATCCAACACCTCTATATCGTCGACAAGTTCTTCTAACATTCTGCTCAGTTTTTCATAATACTCCAGATATTTAACTGCAACCTGGCTATTGATCAGCCCGGAAGTAAGAATAGCAAGGAATGTATACAAACATTGATGACGACACGAATCACACCAACAACAATAGAGCTGACGTCCGGATAAGCTTGAATGCCGATTGTAGCTCCGGCCATTACTGTTTCAATAGCTCTCAAGAATCTTAATGTCGGATCTGCTACTCTTCTGCTGGCAGCCTCTTGGCGATGTAGCTTGTCCATATCCTCAATTGTCTTTTGCACTTGCAAAGGAGAGGGGACTCTTTTGAAACTCCAATCATTCCATTCGCTTTTGTCAAGTCCCATCCAATGTTGCTTCCACGCTTCTTGAAAGGCAGGATTTGTGGTATTCGCAATAATAATCCCCATTTGTTCCGGGTCAATGTCTGGGGAAGGAAGTTGTTCTGTTTGCTGGACATTTTGGGTGGCTGTAGTGTTCTGAGATTTGGATTTCTTTTTCTTGAAAAGCTTCGAAAAACCCATGGTGCTTATGGCATGAAACCTCAAATTAGGAAGAATATCGTCTAGTTCATTGATGCCTTGGGGGTCGTTTCACAAAATGGTATATAGAAAATCCGATCTTCTTCGAAGTTGAATCAACCACTCGAGAAGGGTACGCAAAAGCGTACTGATATGTGTACAACGAAGACATCGTGACACGCGAGGCTGAATTGGATAATTCCATCTTGTAGACCCTCGTCGCACAATTGCGAGACAAGGCTGGTCGGCGCATAAATGGGGTGGTTGATTGGATTGGAAAAGGAACGAGGAGTATGCAAAGTGAAGAAGTGTTGGCGGCACTGCAAATGATGCAGGGGCCGATAGCCAATTGTTTGGGCAAGAGCGGGCTGTGCTCGTTCCTAACAAAGGGCTAGAGCTGCCACTTCCCGCGCCTAAACAACTTCGTCCAGGAAAATTACTTTTGACCCCAACCAATCCAATCATCTACCATGTTACCCCTAGCAAAGAAACGAAAGATTACGGATTCTGAAGAGGCGCATGAGGAAAACGCACCGAAGAAAAATATAACAACTCTCGCATCCCTGAGCAGAACGGTCACGCCACCATGGACGACCCGCGAGAGACGACCTCCCAATGATCAGCACAACAATGTCGATCATACTGATCATGCGCGACACAATATCGACAGTATACGAACCAGTAAACCGAATGATGAAATCAAACCTAGTATTACTGAGGGACGCCCTCGTATCATACGCTCACCCATCCAGCTCACGCATATCAGAGATCTTCCAGCCGACAAGAATATCGACGCAGTTCAATTACACGACATCCTAGGTGATCCTATGATTCGAGAATGCTGGCAATTTAATTACTGCTTTGATGTCGACTTTGTCATGAGCCAATTTGATCAGGATGTGAAAGATCTTGTGCAAGTGAAAATAGTGCATGGGTCATGGAAACAAGACTCGCCGAATCGTATTCGAATAGATGTGCAGTCAACCCCCTATTTTATTGATGATACTGGTAACTGATTTTTTGCAGGAAGCATGCGCTCGCTATCCCAATGTTGAACCTATTGTGGCTTATATGCCGGAGCCATTCGGCACACATCATTCAAAGATGATGATCCTTCTTCGACATGACGACCTTGCTCAGTGAGATCCTAAATTCTGTGTTTTAACTTCTGATCTGACTTTGATTCAGGGTCATCATCCATACAGCTAACATGCTTGCCGGAGATTGGGCGAACATGTCACAAGCTGTCTGGCGATCGCCACTTCTTCCCGTATCTACCACACGGGATGATTCCGAATCAGAACAGGCTGCTTTGTTCGGAACTGGGGCTAGGTTTAAGCGGGATCTTCTAGCTTATCTTGATTTTTATGGAAGGAGGAAAACAGGATCACTGGTTGATCAGCTGCGGAAGTTTGACTTCCAAGCCGTTCGAGCCGCTTTAATAGCTAGTGTCCCGTCAAAGGAAAGACTTAGCCGGGCAGATTCCAGTAGGTCAACATTATGGGGCTGGCCAGCCTTGAAGGATGCTCTTCGTCAAGTTCCGTTGAGAGATAGTGAAAAGAGCAAGTGTCCTCATGTTGTGGTACAAGTATGTCCCACTCCAATAATTGCGATTGCCTCTCCCAATAACCGATTCTCCAGATTTCCTCGATCGCGTCTCTCGGCCAAACAGATAAATGGCTCAAAGATGTCTTCTTTGACAGTTTATGTCCATCAACAATTTTACCTCACACTAACAAGACGCAACATCCTAAATACTCGATAATATTCCCTACACCCGATGAGATTCGGAGATCATTGAACGGATATGGATCCGGAGGATCTATACACATGAAGTTACAGAGTGTTACACAACAAAAGCAGCTTCAATATATGCGTCCTTATTTATGCCATTGGGCTGGAGACCGGTCGAATGCTGAAGGACAGGTCAATCTACGAACAGATGCAGGTCGACGTCGTGCCGCACCTCATATCAAGACATACATACGGTTTTCAGACAAAACAAAAATGGACACTATCGACTGGGCTATGATCACATCCGCCAATTTATCCACGCAAGCCTGGGGAGCCGCACCAAACTCGAACAGAGAGGTCCGAATCTGCAGTTGGGAGATTGGCGTACTTGTTTGGCCTGAACTAATAGCAGATGACTTATCCAATTCGAATTCTGAAAAGCCGAAAATGGTGCCCTGTTTCAGAAACGACTCGCCGTATCCAACGGAGAGTGAAGATAACAGTTCTGTTGTGGGCTTCCGAATGCCCTACGATCTACCGCTTACGCCATATAGAGTACAAGATGTTCCTTGGTGCGCCACGATCAAGCATCCAGAACCTGACTGGTTGGGACAGCCTTGGGAGCCATAACAACCGCTCAGGGTATCTTCCAACCCAATTACAGAAAGCAGTGACAAACATGACAAAAACGATGTTATTTAATCTTCTGGTGAATGAGACGACCCAAAATGAACATTGAATCAAACCTCGCTACACATATGTTATTCCCCTTCATCTCCCCTATCATACCCTTGGAATCCTCTCCTCTGGAATTTCCTTTGCTTCAATCATTCCTTGCCCTCCTCTTTCTCGGGCTTCAATCCATATTTCTCCTTGAGTTTTTCGAAAAGTTCGATATACTGTTCTTGCGCTTCTTCGACGGAGAGATCGCTGACTTTTCCCCAAGCATCGTGTTTCGCCTTGCCCTATAGAAGGAAAAAGAAAGAATCAATATAAGTGCCTAAGGAAAACTGAGAGAAGGAGGGAGTGGAGTTCTTGTACCGTGAAATCTAGTGTACTAAAGTCATTTCTCTTCTCTGGGTCAAAAGTCTCGCCGCTTCCCTGCTTGAACAGGCCGTAAAGCTAGAATTTGACGGAAGCAAGGGTCAGTTTAAAGAGTTTTATTCAGTGGGAGGACTAAGACAGAAATTAGTCCGTACCTCAAGCATCTCCGATTTACTGGCATTGTTGAGTCTCTTAGCGTTCACCGCGGCTTTGTCGAATCTCTCTTGCAAAGACATTGTGGATGGCCGAGGATGGTGGAAATTTCTATAATCTGCAACGCAACTTGGTGTCAGCTCATATCACGAAATCGGCTCAAGTAAAGGTCATAAAGCGATGATATCGGACGAGATAAGCTTATTCTGTCTCTTCCTTATTGAATCCTGTTCGCCGTACAGCAGTTGTCGGACAGGTTCTAACTCGTCTCATCTCATCAATGTCATCCCTGTACTCCACCCGCAAAATGGATCAAACAACAGATGAAAATGAAAGCGGTAGCAATAGAACATGGCAACGAAACAAACGCACCTTTTTCGGTATTATATATATAAGTGTTCAAATGACAACACACCAAACAATCAGGAGAAAGCTCGAGTATTTATATGGGCGCGGGGATGGTGGGGGAAGAAGGAGGGAAGGGGTTCAACAATGCAAAACTACGTAATAGATTACACTTTCCGTATGAAGAATGTGATCGACTCGTATCAAGTACAAGGATTTAATACGGAGCTATACTTGAAGTGGGTAGACATACGTCAAATTAGCCAATGACAAGCTCTGAAACTGTAATTTGTTGAGAAATACGTGACGAGACTTACACGTGGTCGTGTAATTTTGGTAATCTCTCGTAATGAATTACAAGATCATGGCCCTCATGCCACTCTTGTTGGATCACGTTCTTCAACTACTCTGTCTGATGCAGTATCACATGGTAAACTTCTAGCATGCGCATGATCATGATATTTTCCACGAGTCTGTCCAATCGTTCGGGGATATCACCCTGTCGACAAGTCGCACCTCTCTTCAAAGTCCTAACGAACGAGGACAGGCTCCTTCTTATTTATGCACCGATCAGAATCTAGATGATTGCAGCCCAAACATCGCGGCTAAGGCTCTTTATTTATACGGATATACGGAATACTCTCATGGTTTATGATTCGCCTCGGATGAACCTCTACCACTTTCGGTCCTGGGGATGTTGGACGTACGCCCCAGAGCTGCGCAGGTGCGGAATAGTTCTACTCCTCCCCCCAAGTTCGGGATTCCTCCAGGAAAATCAACTGCTATGGGTAATACCCAGAAAATCCCTGCTTTTATATCCCCGGGCCATCCCCATGGCAAAGCCACCGGCTCTGTACCCAGTAGCAACCCCAAGCTAGGAATGCGGGGTGTAGCCAAACCGACGCGGAGTCGAGATCCGGCATCTGGCTTCGGGTAGTGTCCATGTCTAGAAGGGACTATATAACCGGCATTATGGGGAGGAATATCATGATCTAGTTTATAGTGCTGGAATCAGCAAATAGACCCAATGACGACCACGCTTGCATACGTTTTGGAAAAGGCGAATGCGCCTTTTGTGCTTCGGGATGTTGTTCTCGATGAATTGCAACCGTCTGAGGTGCTGGTTGAGATCAAGTATACGGGGCTATGTCACACGGTTTGTTCTCGTACCATCAGTTTCAGGTCTGACATTTCGAATAAATGTCTCTGACCGATCTATACAGGACATCGTCGTCCAAGAAGGCGGCATGCCAATCGGCCACTTCCCCGCCGTCGTGGGTCACGAAGGCATCGGCATAGTCAAACAAGTAGGCTCTGACGTTCAAGACAAGTCTCTCCAACCAGGCGATACCGTGATCCTCTCGTTCCATTCCTGCGGCCAGTGCAAGGCCTGTCTCAGTGACCGACATGGCAGTTGTCCGCGCTGCACAGAGACGAATTTCCTATCAACTGCCCGCGCAGACGGATCATCACCCATCTCTTTGCCGAATGGTACGCCCGTCCATGGCCAATTCTTCGGGCAGTCGTCCATGAGCAAAATGGCCGTCGTGACGGAGAAGTCCGTTGTCAAAATCCCCTCTCAGACCCAAGAGTCAGATCTGCAATATCTAGCTCCATTCTCATGCGGCTACTTGACCGGCGCAGGCACAGTCCTGAACGAATTCCGACCAGACCCCGATTCCTCCAAAATAGCAATCATCGGCATGGGTCCCGTCGGCTTCGCAGGTCTACTAACAGCCAAAGCCATCGGCGTCAAAGATCTCATTGCCGTCGACATCATCGACTCAAAACTGGAAATAGCAGCCTCCCTCACGGGCTCACATACGATCAACAGCCTCAACCCACCCGGTGGCGGCACTCTATCCGAAAAGATACTAGCAGTATACCCCGAAGGTGTGGACTATATTCTCGATACTTCTGGTCGACCGGCAATACTTTCAGATGCCGTCAAGGCGTTGGCGCATGGAGGCACGTTGGCGCTTGTGGGTGTGCCGCCGCCGACGGGTACGATTGAGGTTAATGCGTTGGATCTGTTGACTTCGTGTAAACGGATTGTAGGGGTTATTGAGGGGGCTGCGAATCCTCAGAAGGTATTTTCTGTGTGCCCCCGTGACATTTTGCCTTGTGGATATTGACATATAATTGAAAACAGATACTGCCGCAACTTCTCGACCTCTTTAATGAAGGGAAATTCCCTGTTCGGGGCCTTACCAAGATTTATCAAGCGAATCAGTTGGAGGATGCTATTGAGGATTTGAAGAGTGGAACGGTAGGTTAATCTCTTTCGCGAACTGCACCTATCACTAATGCAAAACATCTATAGGTTGTCAAAGTCGTATTATCTTGGGAAGGTATCTAGATCATGAGATTGGTCGTTATCGCGGATGCCTACTTAGGCAAACATGATACCCCATGATATTTTTCAGATCTCGTGCCCGTGACGGGAATGGTATTGTACGAAAATTGAAGGAAATTGCATTTGCCTAAACTCTTCGCTATGTGTGTCATGAGCTCCATTGGAGAAAAAAGGGGGTGAGGACCAAAACAACGCCAAATCCATATGCTTCCAGACCATGAGGGGAATAATAAAAGAACAATAATAAAAATATGAACACGAAAGTTTGCTCAACCAAGGTAAGAGAAGGAGAGAAGGGCAGACTAATAATCAACAGCCCAACCATTCTTGTCCAAAAACTCTTCACAAGCCGCCTTGAGTGAATAATTAGGCCGCAAATCCTTAACCGTCATGGGCGCGCGCGTAACGGGGTCAACACGGGCTTGCTCGAGATACTTCGTAATCCCCAAACGATCATAACTATGACCCGAGATCGTTACAACGGGGTCATGCATAACCTCAAACGTGATATTATCAATCAGATAATCAGGTACAACCCGCTCCTCAATTTTCCCTCCAGAAGAAGCCTTGAAAGCGTCCCGGACATGTCGTATCTTTTTCTCCGCTTCTTCGCGCAGCGCTTTCTGATCTTCATTGAACCCGATTTCCCCAATTTCGCCGTTGTCCAATTGCGTCTTGAGCTCCTTCAATTCGCGCTCAAGATCAGCTTCAATCAACGACTCCACACTCGCCAACGTCGCGTCCATCTCTCTTAGTCTCGCCGTTTCTTTAGCTGCCCAAATCTGCTGTTTCGCCCTGAGCACAATCTTGGATAAATTCTCCGTCTGCGCGTTCATGGCACTCAGACTGGCCCTATAAGCATCAATCGCGACGTCGTACGCTTCCTGCGGCCGTTGTAGCTCTAGTAGGGCTTGCGCGCGATAGAGGGAGCTTTTGAGACTAGCAGATGCCTTGGAGCCGCCGTGGAGATCGATTGCGATACGAGCGTCTTGTTCGGCGCCGGCCCATTTTTCGAGGCGGAGGCGTGTGACGGCGCGGTTGGTGAAGAAGCTGGGTTCTTTGGGGTTCATTTGGATGCTGCATTACTCTATTTTTAGTATGGGATTTGGAGAGGAGGGTGGGAGGGTGGGCTCACGCCTGGGAGTACATCTCTTCTGCGCCGGCGTAGTCGCCATCTTTGAAGAGGTGGTTGCCTTTTTCTTTGAATGTGAAGGACATGATAGATCACTGCTTGCGATGTTGAGGCAGAAGAGTAACAGTAGTAGCAATAGAAATATTAAAGTAGACTTAAGAATGGATTGTAAATGTTGTCGCCTGTACTTAAGTAATGGGTTGACACAACGGGAAGGTGTCAAGGTGACTGATCAGCCCAAGGAACTAACAAAGACTAGATCAATTTGTATGAGCAGCAAGAAAGAAGAACGAGCGTCTCATTGTCAGGAGATGAGAAACCGCATTGTTTATGTTGAATTGACGGTCGGCGACCGCGGAGGAGAGCGCACGGAAAATAAATCAATTAATTGAGGTCATCGAAAGACGTGGATCCCCGCAGAACCATTCTAGTTATTCCATGCAGCTCCGAATGACTAATCGCGACAATAACAACGCTGTTATGGATGAAATTGAAGACATTTTTGTTAGAGAATACTTCTCATGATAAATGATCTTGGAGTTTCAGAGAGTTAAATTGAAAATAGAATTATGGACGATTTAAAGTATAGTTGATTAGTTCACATGGTTTGGACCAATCAGAGTGCACGATGTATAGAATAACCTCAGATACATTCATATTCATATGTAGGTAGGTTAGCAAGAACTTGTTCTATTCAAACAGTCTATATTCATGGCAATATATGACAAAGGAACGTTTTGTATAAACACGACATCCAAACAGCAGTCCCAGTGTCCTTCAAGTACTTTTCGACTGGTATAAATTCATTGAAGACATCGTTTGCATCGCCATAAACAGTGCATTGATGGTTCAGGCGCTCAGTCCGCTGAAGCCGGTGTATATGTTCAATGTCTGGGTATTTTGCAAAAAATAAAAATATAATAAAATAAAAATAAACAATCGAAAGAAAATCAAGCATTAAGCTTCTTCTCATAGTCCGAAATAGCCTGCACCTTCGCAGCAGAACCACTCTTAGGATCAAATCGGTAGTTCAGCCAATCCAAAGTCAACTTCTTAGCCAGCTCAATACCAATAACCCTCTGCCCAAAGCACAGAACCTGAGCATCATTGCTCAAAATAGAGCGCTCAACGGAGAACGGGTCATGGGCAGTCACGGCGCGAATGCCGGGCACTTTGTTGGCGGCGATGGCGACGCCGAGTCCCGTACCGCAAATGAAGAGACCGCGGTCAGCTTTGCCCTCTGCAATGAGTTTGGCGCCCTCGACGGCGGAGTGAGGGTAGGCGGTCTTGTCGGTGAGGGAGGTTGCGCCGACGTCGACGACGGATTCGACGAGGGGGCTGTTTTCGAGGAGTTGTTTGATGGCGGCTTTGTAGTCGTAGCCGGCTTCGTCGCCGGCCATGACGATGCGGAGAGGTTTAAGGTCGGAGCCCATTATGTATATTTATAAAGAATATAAGATGTATGTAGGTTGACTTGGATTTGTCTAGATATGGAGTGTAGATATAGAGCACAAATACAAGACAAAAGGAGGGGCTTGTAGATCGTATTTATATCCCAGGCTAGTAGTTGTCCCTGAAATAATAAATAGTAGACCTCGCTTTCTTTCTTCCCCCAAGTGGATAAGCCCCTCCCCAGGTCTCCCTCATTTTCTCCCCCATGTGGTTTTGTCTGGCTAACTCCACATGCTAAACCTGTCTGACCGTGGGGACGAAAACAATCTGCCTTCTTTGCTTTGGTTGTACACTACATTGAAAGAGCATTCCGTTCTCCACCGAGAGGCGACGTCTATGTGGCATTATTTGATAGCGGCTAAGTAGATCTTTACTCTGTTCTATATATCGAGATGCAGCTATCGATTGCTTTGATGCAAAAGAATCTGGTTGAAAGGTGCCGAGTTTGGCGTCATAAAGCATTACTAGTTTGAGTCTCTCCGGCTGGGATGATCCACCGACAGAGAGATTCCGAGGCAGTTCATTGGATGCTCAATTTATCATCGCGATTAATATTTTGAATAGGCAGGAAGTATGTCGCATGTAAAAGGTACCCGGTACATTGCCAGACGTATGCCACCCGGACCAACTCCGTGTCGAAGATTATGGAGGTCGCATGTGATGCGAAAAAAGCCACTTTATACCCACAATCGGATTGTTTTCTGTTTAAGCTTACTCCTGTAGGTAACTAGATCGCGAACTCATCGCCTAACAAAAAAGAACAAAAATTTTCCTTTAAGAGTAGGTGAATTGACAAGGGACGTATTTCGTACGTATCGGATGCTGGATGCAGGGTGACGCCATTGCGGCATTTCCTATTGTGGAGATCCCATGTTACACATTCCAGTAAGTTGAACGTATTATTACAGTCAACGTGTCTAGCTGCGACTCGTGACGAAGGCAGTTTGCAGAGTGGATCAGGCACACGAAGACTCAGAGGGCTGTTCACGGACCTAGACCGTCAAGGATGTATGACTAGCTATGCTGCGTGTTTTGATGAGCAATTTTTATTCGAAAATGTTACGTTCAGGTGCATAGTGTGTAGAGTAAGAAAATTGTACCGAGTACTCGGCGCATCTCCGTGGTCAAGTTCACTCGACACGGCAGCCGGCGCCGACTCCGAGTTGCCGGCCGGCTTCACTGTTTACATCTTTCCTTGAACTCAGCAAACATCAGAGCATATTCTAAGTTGAAGCTTCAGAATAACTTCTTCCACAACCCAAGACATAACTCTTGATCATCGCATCTCCCCAGGAAACCACACTCACCCCAGATCATCATCCCCTCTCTCCACGGCCTGACAAAAGCGGGCCAGGGCCTCTCCATATTTTTCATACGGAGCAACCCCGCTATAATTACGATTCTATCAGGTAAATTCACCTATTCATTTCCCTGCATCAAATGCAATTACCCAAGACCCATGCTTCGGGAAACATATATCTGACTCGATTCGTCTCCAGGATCACAAAATCTCGCAGATTAGTGCTCATCCCACCACCATACACACCGTCCACGGAGCACAGTGCTGCGAACGCGAGTGACATCATTGTGGATAACACCATTAAGATTATCATCCATATCATTGCGAGAGCAGCCAACCATCAAAAAGAGATCACCCGTTCTTCTCCGAGCGTTTCATCTAAATCGGATCTGATACGACTCAAGACTCTTGATACGCGAATCAATTGGCTCTTTTTTGACCGCTCACGGTGCAGACGAAGGATCAGATATCATCCCAGCTACCAAATCTCCAATCGATATACCAATCAGAAGACGAAACATACAGAGAAAATGGCGACCACAGTAACATACCCGGTCTTACCGCAAAAACTCCTCATAATCTCCCTAAAAATGTATTTTACGCCCTCTCGCACCCTCCAATATCTGCGCGACCTACTCGACCCGCAAAACGAAATCGTGCTAACCAAAAACCGCTCAAAGCTACTCCTAGCCCTAATCCCGGATTTTCTGACTATCTACCCGTGTGCTGAAATTATTCGGGAATGGGAGTCAAAATTGCCTGGCGCAGAGGACCAAAGGAAGGTGCTGCCGCCGCCGTTTTTGTTAGGTGGTCAGGACTCGTTTTGGGAAGATTTGGGCGCTTATACGGGTGAAGTTTCGCCCCTGGCGCTGAGGGAGGTAGGTGCTTCGCTCGTGGAATTAGGGCATGCGGAGCGGCGTGATTTGTTTGGTGAGACGGATGAAATTACAGGTAAAAAGGCGGCTGCAGTGTCGAAGCAAGGTCTCATTCCGCTAGTATGTATCGGCGAGCTAAGTGCGCCGGGTCAAGTCGCCTCTGAAGCTGTTGGGTTAGCAGTCAGGGAATGCGAGACTCAGATCCGTGCGGTCCTGAGAGCGTTACCGGATCGTGCACCCGTGATCTTTGCATATGAGCCTGTCTGGGCAATCGGAAAACCGCAGCCGGCGGGTGTTGATCATGTTGCGGCTGTTGTAGCGGGAATTAGGGCCGTGGTTGGGAAGAGGGAAGGCGATGTTAGGGTTTTGTACGGCGGTAGTGCAGGCCCGGGGCTTTGGAGTGAAGGTGGCTTGGGGAAGGCCGTTGATGGGATGTTTTTGGGGAGATTTGCGCATCATGTCGATGGGGTTAGGAAGGTTGTTAAGGAGGTTGAGGCGACGTTATAGCCTCTTCCTTGAAACGGACCGTGGAGGAATATTAAAAACAATTTATAATGATACATATAGATGCTCTTATTTTCATGTCTATATATTCCTTTCCTCTCGAAGCTCATTCTTCACCCTCGTGACGGTGCCAGTTCCACCATACGTGATAGCAGTATACATCATCGCAACAGACGCACCCGCATCGAGAACCTTCTGTGCTTGTTTCCCATTTGTAATACCGCCAGACGCAAAAATTGTTTTTGGCGACTCCGCATCACTCAATTTCTGCTTATAGCGCGACACCAACGCGACCGTACGCTCAAACAACTGGGGACCGGAATAACCACCCGTCTCCGTCAGTGTTTGTTTTTCTTTGGACGAAAGTGGGTATCTATTGGGCAGAGGGCCAGGTCTTCGGTTTGTTGTGTTGCCAACAATGACGCCGTCGACGCCGGATTCGCGGACAGCGTGGCATATACCATCGACTTGTTCTTCGGAGTCTTCATCTGGACTCACTTTGACCATGACGAATGGCTTGGTTTTGCGATCGATACGTTTTGCAGCGCCCACGACGCCTTTGAGGATTTCAGTTAGGGGACCTGCTGCTTGCAGGCCACGCAGGCCGGGTGTGTTGGGACTTGACACGTTCACTACCACGATGTCTGCGTACGGCGCAAGTCGATCAACACAATATACGTAGTCGCCTGTGACAGCAGCAATATCAGACTCCGGCGTAAGTTTGTTCTTCGCAACCTGAACAGCAAGCAATTTGCCCTCATTCAAACTTCCCGGCGGCACACCAGCCTCTCCATTCAACACGCGCTCTTCCCCGGCATCACTATATCCAAACCCACTAGCATATGCGAATTCACGAACACGCTGTTTGAGAACCTTGGCCATGTGGTCGGCGCCCTTGGAGTTGAGACCATATCGATTAATCATTCCTGATTGTGAGACAACTCTGAAAACTCGTGGTTTGGGGTTGCCATCCTGAGGTAGTGGAGTGGTGCCTCCGACTTCTACGACGGCTGCACCAAGGGCAAAAAGAGCGTCGGGGATTTCAGCATGTTTGTCTAGTCCTCCTGAAATCCCTAGGGGGTTGGAAAGGGTGTAGCCAAAGACCTGATTATGTCAGCTCGGATTTCTAGATAGTTTTGAGAGTGGGTTGTACCTCCGTGCCCAACTTCCCATCTAGATCCGGAGAACTGCGCTCGCGCGGATGTAAACCAAGACTGTACAACTTCTTCAGCGCAGCAACACCAGCGTGATGAGCGTCCTCCGCATCCGGATACAACCAACGGACAAGTGGTACGGCAATATATCTGTGAGCACTAGCTCGCGTATCGGTGAAATAAAGGTATCCGCCAAACAGCACAAAGGCTAGTGAAGTGCGAAATACGAATTTTCGGACAGGTGATTTCCTCTTCTTTTTCGTTACTGTCGCAATTGGTTCCGCTTCGGTGGATGTGAATCGTTTGCTGAAGCATGGGGTGGCTCGAGGGGTATGCGGTAAATAGGCTCTTCTCGACGCGGACGAGATGCCCCTGAGTTGGTGTAGTCGCGGCATGTAGCTAGATGCCATTTTTTCTGTATATAGGTGGAATTGGCACCTGCGCGCGAGATCGATTGTCAGCACTTACATCCATGATTCTGTTCGATAGAAAGAAAATGCAAGTGAAAAAGCTTCAATTGACTCACCTATAATTTCCCACTATCGTTTCCCACTATCTAGAAAATGTGCAGAAACCCACTTGTAGAGCCTGCAACAGCCACAAAGCCAATTGGGCCGAGAGTATCCAGATATCTCAAGCTGTTCATTGTTGAGTTTGCGCGAGGAAAAGTTACGTCTACATGGGATACCTTCAGGGCGGTCAACATTCTGCCGCGGACTGCTCTTCTATATTCTAGTTCAGCCAATCAGATGTCTTCTTTTGGTATAAATTCAACCCTAACCCTGAATCGTGTATGTGATTTCTTTCTGCGTTGATATCTAGAAAACCTTTCGGTTATAGTCTATCATAGTCTATTATGAACTTGGTCATAATACTAAAATATTCACAGTCCTTGCATTTACTTGGTATTGAGATTAAGATAGTCCGGAGAACAAAAGAGACCCCTCCGTCAATCGTTCGGTTAGCAACGAGGGGAATACACGGCGAAATGGGGGAGAATTTCCAGTCTTTGACATCTAGAAAACTCGTGCCAGATTAGACTAACTAGCTTCAAACTCAATTTGAAGGACTGACACTTAGAAATAGAGGTAACCATCGTCTGCACCAGAGCAAGGTTCACAACTTGAGTCTACGCAGGTCTCATGAGCTTCATGGAGTATGGTTCACTGCATACTTACAGAATCAAGTTCAATAGATCACTCGCTTAAACTGAGAATCTTACTATTCCCTAGCTAAGTCTTGTGATACTGCATCGGCCAGGGACAGAATGAGCCCGTTGACCAAATCAGTTGAAAGTCTTGTGAGATTTGAGATCACGGATCATGCGAAACAAGTACCATGAGTTCGCACAACCATTGAGACAGCATATATGCTGTGTCAAAATCTTTCCTATGGCCAGCTCAGATGGGTTTTTGCTGTTGTCTGGAATTCAACAGTAGTCTATTTGGTAGAAATTCTGTAGAGCAGCAGAAGGTCACACGACAATCGAGAGAGGGGACCACAACATAGTTCATCATTCAATGATACTCTGAGACAATGCACCCTACAACATCTCAACTACACACATATCTTGGTTTACTAACATCGATCCAACCATCCAGTTGGGTTTGGGATGATATGGGATCCCCGAGCAACCTTCCATGTTACCACATACACTTTGGACTGCCACTCCGCGGATTCTTTCTTCCACCCGTAGATATGGAATCTCCCATCTCTAAAATTTAAGACATCGAGTTGCATCGGACTGTTGGATTGTAAGAGGATCTCCATGACTATTGAGATTTAAGATCATGACACCGATTCCAAGGCTTGATTGGGTCAAGCGTCGACCTGTGAGGTAGGTGGAAACGATCAAAATGTATAGGAATAAGCGCCTCATTGGTCAAAGAAGCCTACCCATTTGAAATTAACAAATACTTACAAAGATTACGCTATGCCGGCCATTGGCTGGGAGATCTTCGATCACTTTTGACATTCTGTTAACTGGTTTGGGAAAGTACACCGCTTCTATCTATCGATTTTTGAACATATGGAGAGGTAAAATCATGGTAATACTTGAATGACTATTTGAATCAAGTCCATTCTCACAGCCGTTGTTTGTCGAACACTTTCATTGGAAAGAAAAATGACACGCGTGAAGTATACGGTCGAATCACCCAATGTAGCCCGTCACATCGAGATCTCCGTTCAAGATTGAATCTCAGTTTTACTCTCACATAGATACCTTTTATGGAAAGGCTCATAGTATTGGCCAAGCAACACAAGAGTGACGAAGACGAAGAGGGGAAAGGAATAGCCTTGTGAACTTGACTGAGCACATGCTTTGTCCAACACTCAGAGTTAGTAAAACTAGAAAGATAGCCAGATATGGCTTGCAATGGCTAAGATATTACCTAAATCCATCATCCTTTTCCAATCTTTTGTACTCCCATTTCATATGCAGCTTAATCCGTTATCACCAAGAGTTTTTTTAGTCCTAGCGAATGGTTGACAGACAGAAGAGAAGACGACGGAAGCGCTTCGAGAAACTACTGGAGGTGCCGCGTAAGCATGCCGGAACAAATTTTTGATACCTCAAAGCCGCTTGACTAGGTCTGAGACAGTCTCGTCCTCGTATTTTTAGGCTAATGCAATCAATTTTGTCAAAAATCGGATTCGCACAAACCTGAGATACACTATGTGTAAGAAATTTTTCCGATAGTAAGTGCAGTGTTGTATAAGAATACATTAGGATTTACCGCACATACAGATGGTAAAAATTTTCAGTGGAAGGAGCAGGGATTGTACATTGGAAACACGAAGACTAGCGTCACTGGATGTCAACTACGTAGATGCAGATGCTTGAAGTCCTTTGGTGTATTAGCAATTTGTAATGCTGCATGAAGTTTTTACTGGTACTACCGATAACACTGATTCTGCAGCTCATGCAACTATATGGATACTGCATTGCTTATGTACATGGATCAGTATGTTAAGATGGCCCGCCCCCCTTTTTTTCTGTCACTTATTGCACTTATCCACCTCTGGAGTAATATTTCCATCCAATGATATCTGATAAAAGATGTGCATTTCTGAGTATCGTCAGATAATTGAGTCTTATAATCTGGCTAGACATGTCTTATGGGCTTGCATGAAGACAGCCAGCTGAGTGACCAACATATATCGACTTGCAGAATAATGAATTTTCTGCTCCAGCTTGTTGCGTCAATGTCCACACACCGCACTTATGGTGGCAGCAGCGTTCATGCCTTTTATTGATCGAGAGAGTTGACAGGCCGGGATGTCTTCTTCGGTACCTGTCGTGGTCATATCCCAGTCAGACATAGCATGACCTGATATAGGCTATGACTAGCCAGATATAAACCAGAACTTCGGGACTGGAGAATCTTATCTAAAGTTCAAAAAGTATACTTGAGTCAATTATAGTTCCTTCAATATGCGTTGATACGACATGTGCGCTAAGTTAGTCTGCTATACTAGTAGTTTCAACTAGTTTCGTCTCGCTCACCGTCAATTGAATGGTGCGGTCAAATCGATAACGAATTATACTTACTACGATAGACGAGGAAAGAAGAAAAAAGCCGCACATATGACAGTTCCTTAGCTTTGCGCAAGCGTGGACAAGTTTAAGCAGACTATCTATTTAGAGCAGGAGTAGATTCCATGACACAACGCCACCAACAGATAGGAGCAACCGTGCTTATCCTATTTGCTATAAAAATTATCCGTTGGTAACGGAAATATACTCCATAGAATATAGCCCTAATAATGAGTACAATTAGAATTTCTCAAAATCGGTATCGTGGAAAATGTATAGCACTTGCTATCATTATAAGTAAACACAATAATCATTATCCCTGACTCGAGGAACATAATGAACGCCTCCAGTAAATGCCAGTCAGGTAAACCTTCGCGTAGCAGTTAGACATATCATATACCACCATACCGTCGAATCCAAGATGTGGCCAAACTTCACATGACTCAAATAGAAGAAGATAGCTAGCGACTAAAACCGGAGGACCCACAATTCTATATACAGACTGAATCTTGTTTTCGCAAGATCTGGCAGTACTGGCACGATCTGTCAGTAGATTTGATTCATACTCCGAGTATCTGAGACCCTCCTGGATTGCGTTATCTTACTGATACTGGATGAATACATACATAGCCTAGTGGCAAGTCTTGAACGAGGAGATTTTCACCGATCTTTAGGCCAGATCTCAAGATCTATACGAGTTCCATCATTTTCCCGGGATTGACATGGACTTCGAAACAGAGATTGGTTCGTTTTGGCGCATACTGCTCAAAGTACTATTGCATTTGACATCCCACTTTGAGGATGCTGGTAGATGGCCATATGAAAAACAAAGACATTGATATTGTGCCCCCATTGGCATTTCATTCCCGTGTCTGCAACATAGAGGACTTAGGACTAAGCACGCAAGTTGACACCGGTTCCCATTGTCCAGCGTAGTCGTACCCAATTTTGCCGTTCACACAGATGTATGTACTGTTTCAGTAGTCCACTCAATTATAGATCTCGCTAGGGCTGGGTCAGGAACGAACCGTGCCTTGACTGATTTCCACATTGGGGAAAAACCAATCGGAGGCTCAGGCGACAACCTTACTGTTACCTTGGACCTTGGAATGAGAGGTCATTTGTGTCAGATGCATTGCAATGATTGCGCGGTAGTCCCAGTGCATGCAAAACAGGCATTTTGGCGGCAGTAACGGGAACGAATAAGGTTGGAAGTCTTTGTTTCTCTTTTCTTTTTCTCACAACAGTAGATTCAGAAGCTAGAACTCTGATTTGCCTAGCCTCCTCGAGACAGCTGCATGATGTGGTAAACTTTCGTCTTTTCTTTTCTTTGCTTTTGATTTTTGGAAATATGTAATTAGGGTCCCAATTATTTGGTTCGTCCCGCTTAGTTTCAGCACAGACCGTCCGCTGGATCTCGGTCGACGAGCAGTTAGATCTGGTATTCGGTATGGAGTACGAGATATATTCCTGCAATGCAACAAGATGACGTTTGCCTTCCTTTCGTGCTGAGCCATAGAGGTCTATATTGTGGCGGACTCTATACGGGCGTACTATTACCAGATCCATGGATTAGTTCGGCTTCTTCAGCCGGCGCGTAACCCACCCATAGTACACCATGAGGCCAAATACCTACGAACACAGCTATCACGATTATAGGTCTATAATGACAGCCTCTATAGTCTATATACGTAGTATATTAAGACATCTCGACCAAAATCGATCCTCACGATTCGATTGGCTGATCACCTGCTTCTCCACACTAGATCTATTCCCTGCCCCACTTGGTCGGCCCGCTAGCGCGCGGCTTTCCCGAGATTTGTCAGGCCTTAGCTAGAACCTTGTTCCTTATTCAGACACCTCTCGACCTTTTGTTTTTTTTTTTTTTTTTTTTTTTTTTTTTTTTTTTTTCTACTCTGTGGCGTTTTCTTCTCCATTTCCCATTTTTCCTTCTTCCTTTGTTTTTTTTACTGTGGTGTCGAATCGCTTAGGCCACGGGGATATCGTATTGCGGACTCCGGGGGCAATATTCACCTGGTAAATACGAGGTTTCCACTCAACACTTCATCCTATGTATCCCAGTGGCTAATGTTCATCTCTATCTATCACATACTATCGCTCGAATGTTCTTAGTACTGGAGTGTAGACCCGTTCTAATGGGCCCCTACCCCCACACTACCTCGCTAGCCCTAGTTTGCCGCTTTTTTTTTATGTCCTTCGTTGCCCTAAGTCGTTGACCGGTCTTTTGACCATACCACCTGTCATAATCCTACGGATACCACGTCCGTGGTAGACTAGAGTTCATGTAAACTTAACCACACGATCACACCGCACAGAACGTGGCTTATCCCAGTGGCGCTGCTAGCAAGTGACACGACCAACCCCTCTCGCTACTCCGTACATGTAGACCGAAACCCCGGTAGTACGTATTTTCTTGTTCCCTGTCAGTGGCCCGCACAGCCAATCGAATGACAGTCACCTGTGGCTGGCACCATTGACAGTTAGCTGCAGATCAGTCAGTCAAAGACAGCCAGGGCCCTCATGTCAGCCATGGATATTCGACGCTTATTTGACAGCCTCGACACCGCCGCTTCGTGGTTCGTGCCAATAATGCTTTGAGCTTTACCATGGTGACGGGTGATCTGAGAACACATTGTTGCTAAAGGTTCTTGTTTGTCTTATTATGGTTGCACGCCAAGCAGTTTCTTCAGAACCTCGTCCCACCGGTTCTCCTCTTAGATTTGGGAGACTGATCTCAGAACTGTCCTCAAGCAAACCTTTTTATTGGAAAAACATTCCATACCAGAGTATAACTATTAACAAAGACTTGTATGTTTGGACACCTTAGGCGACGACAACAAGGCCTTTCTTCTGTTCGTCGTAGTATTTTCACATTGTTCCTCTAGCTCAGGTCATGCAAATGCGGGAACTATTGGCGATCCTGCAAATAGACTCACTGCAGATCCGCACTGGTCAAGCTAAGAACCCAGCATTGATCAATCAACGAGCACTGCTGCACATGACACTGGTTGGTGTAAAGTAACGCGGGTGCCGACAGACAACAACCTGCCTGGGCTGTTGTTGGCGTGTGCCATGCCCACTTCTTGTCTAACAAGTCAACAATGGGATTGAACGTAGCCTGCTGGACCGAAGATAGATAGAATGACCAGGGAGCACAATCTTGGAATGCTTAATAGGAAACATTAAGGCGGAATGATTCTGGATTAGCGGTATTGATGAAGCTTGCATTGCAGGGTGGATCTGACTGTGGCTGGCGTACAAATTTTTACTGGCATAGTTCTCGTTCGGCATTATTCGAATGGATTTTTCTTGCGCCGCCCATTGACTGGCGCAATGAAGTCGCAAACATCCGATTGGGTTAGAGTGGTGGCCTATCCGGGAAAAACTTGGTTGTCCAAATTGAGCAAGTAGTGAGTAATTAGGAAAGTGTATGGGTTAGTTCAGAGCGAAATGCTAATACCGCCCAAGACTTATGTATGGATGTGCTACTATGAGCGGGTCCTCGTCAGTACGTATCTGGCATTCAAAGCTAGTTCTTCTCCTGCGTCTCAAGTGCGATTACAATGAATAGTTTCTCCATGTAACAAGGCCGTGGCAGTCCACGCTGAAAGGTCAATGGGGAGTTGATAGAATAGTCCGTCAGCGTGCCAAGGATGCTTGTCGTCGAACGGACCAGTAAAATCATCATGGAGACAATTTCTCAGCCTATATGGGAAGCCCACACTGAATCGCGATCGGAAGATCTTGGAAGGCTGGAACTCAATATCGAGACGTACGTATTTGACAGATTGGAGCGCTAGTCAGGATGCGAGCACGTCACGGATGTGTTCTTTCCTAGAACGCCACCCCCAGGGAAATCTTTTTTTATTCCCCTCCTGAGGAGAGACACCATTCATTCGTCGCAAGCCCTCTCTATATTAAACCCTGGGCGCTTCTCCTTTCGCTAAATACCCTGATCGCTCCGGTCCAGCAGTAAACCGACTCAAAGAGGAAAAAGAGTAAAGTGGCGAAAGTCAGTGAGCCACAGAACAGAATAACAAGCAGCTTCACACTCGTTTGTCTTTCCAAGTCTATTCAACTCCTTTCACAACACAATATACCTATCTCACTCCTTTTCTTGCTGCTGTTCTTTCTGTTGTAAGCCTGCAAAATTTCGAATCCAGACGCCCGAAAAATAATGATCGCCCAAAGTCAATTGGCTCCTTTAGAAGGACGTCACCATCACCAACACCCTCTTCACCATGCTGAAGTGGTCCAACAGCCACGCCGTTTTGCCTGCGATCGCTGTCGTATGCAGAAGTTGCGATGCGAAAGGGACATCTGGAGACCCTCTCTTATGCCATGCAAGCGCTGCCGCAAGGCACGTATAGCATGCACTATAAGCTCAATGGATCGTCCTGTGAGTAAAAAGAAGTCGAAAGATAGAGTTCTCGCAATCACGAGGCCAGAAAAGACAGCCACGATGAGGCACCCACCCCACCGTACGCAAGGGGAATCATCACCGCCGGGCGTACCGGACCAGCTGCCGATGGACAACACCGTCGGCTTCTACCACGAGGGGATTCCTGACGGTATGACAATGGTGGGACCAGGACCAGGCTTACAGCCAGAAGAGTACTATCTAGTCAACAGCGGGTTAGAGGACTATCAGGTGCCTGTGTTTTCGGGATTGATAACACCCCCTTCGATGGATAATGAACAGGAGCACCAAGTACCATTACGGGCGCCGCCATTCGCAATGGCCCCACAGCAGGATTGGACGCATGAAAATGATTGCAAAGCTTCAGATGGCTACGAGTTTGATGACCGTAAGCTTTTAACCCGCCTATCATGACTCAGTGATTCCAGTATCAGTGGACGAAAAACTAAAATATGATGCGTTACAGCGTTCCCTTGCCTCGATGACAGAGAGCACTGGTGGGATCAAGAGAATCTTCGAAGACTGCTTGATATGAATATGCACCTACTAGACTGTCAGAGTCTGGTAGCGCAAGAACTCACCATGCTCGGAAATATGGATGCGAGTGTCGCATTGAACAACCTCGAGTCAGCATCTCGGAATGTTTTGCGTTACTCTCAACAGTTTCTCGAAGTTGTAAGAGTGTTCGTCGACGGCGGTCTAGCAACAATGGCGACGGTACTCCCCGGCTCAATGGCCGTGAACCCGTTCGTTCCTCAGATTCACACACCAGTCAACTCCCGACGCCCTTCGTATGTGCAACAAACACCAGGCTCTGCAATTGAGCCGACGTTGGTTTCAGGAGGAGACGCTGCTATGGCACCCCAGATCAGCCCTGTTGCTTCGTTTACGACAACCTCGTCTGGTCAATCACTTTGGCAGGGGACACCGTTCGAAGACGTCCAAGTCTCCTTGATATTAGCCACTATCAACTGCTATACCTGCTTGGTTGGTAGTTATCATATCATCCTTTCCTACCTCCTCCACGAATTGATGGCTGTTGTAACTCCGGAACAACAAAGTCAGTCTTCACCAACATTCACGGGTTTCGCTGCTGCATTCGCTGCCACCACTCAGATTCAACAACCTGATCGGGACTCGCAGCTTCGACTGATTTATCATAATTGCATGGGGATGTTGGCGCAGCTCGAATTAAGCCTCGGACTGCCAGGACAGCATTGCGTTGCTTCATGGGCATTGTCCTTCCCGGGTGTTCCGCATCCTCATCGTCACGAAGGAATCCTTTCCGGTCCTGTGGCAGCAGTCTTCATCGGTACTCTTGTAAACCAAAAATTTGGATTGTGCGTCAACGGTTTGGCCACAGGAAAGAACTCGATGAAGGAGATCATTTCAACCATCAACCAGTTCTTCGATGCTGCTCAGCCTACCACTCAGGTTGTTAGCCCAATCAAACCATAGCAAGAAGGAAACCTCAATCATTGCTTCTCGACTTACCTGTTAACTTTCTTCTTTCTTCTTTCTTCTTTGTCTCTCAATTTTGATAGAGAAACATGTATCTGATATATCTTCTTGTTTTCTGCTTTCTTCCTTTCTTGTTTTTTTTTTCCCTCGGCTTCTCTGGGTTTATATGTCTTTTCAATCTGGTGGAATATCGGGGAAATAGCAAAAGAAGGCAAAACACCGTAAAAAATGACCCGAAACTGTGGAGTTTGGACCAGGATATGGCATCTGGGAATGGGACCTAATGTGGGTATACAGATCCACCGGTATGGGGATCTAAAATGGCTTATGACAGTGGATGTGGATATGAGCATGAAGCATAAAAAACACGGGATATGGATATGGATATGAGTGGGACATGGGCGCGGACATTACTGGAAGATGGGAGTTTTTTTGGATATGATGCTCTGCATGGATGCAGACAATTGACTTTTGATACGCATCACTTTTTTTATCCCAACATTTATATCTTCTTGTCTTGATTCTTGAATGGCTCGATTTGGGCTGAAAATCCACTCAACAAAAAGCGAAACAACCCTATGCATGTTTCGATATATTATTCTTGCTCTTCGATTACTGCGTGTACTGTTACATGTACTGTTGAGCATGAGATGTACATCTATATATACGTTCGAAAACATTCCAGACAGCCTTTGGGGGCTTTATAAATCTTTCAATCAAAACAATAGATAATCATAGTAACAGAATAATCCCCTGCATCTACTGACTGTTTCATTGTTCTTCGTAAGAACTATCAGAATGAGAGTTTAGATTCTATGAGACACACGTGTGGAAATATCAATATAGCCTATAGATTATGACTAGTATACTAGATAATATCAGAGTCCCTCGCTTAAGATTATTGCGCCTTGAAGGGTAGTATAACCTATCTCATACCGGAGGCAATCATTGTCAACCAATGTGGACGGTAGACCTACTTCGGGAGATATGTGTCTTGTCTTGTTAAATTGCCTACCTATATATTGAACATTATGCACTCAAGTAGAATGTATTAGTATGCATGCCATTAACCTTGGTCTTATTTCTTTTTCTCCAAGTGTCTATCAGGGGGGCAAAATTAGGATTCCACAAAGCTTCTACTCGAACCACGTAGTGCACTGAATGCTGAAAGAATGGGGAAAAAAAAAAGACCATTCGCTAGGTGTCTGAAAAGTTTCGAAAATGGCTAAATAACAAGGATATCCCGGTTGCCAGGAATGGAAGTAACTATATAGAATATAACACACGTAGCTCGTAATAAATTGCCTAAGTAGGTAAGTAATAGCAAAGTATTCGTCACGGGACTGGGCCAGCCAGAGAACGATCCCAAAAATCAGGTTTTAGGATAGTCTTGATAGTTGGAACATAGATAGTATGCATTGAATATTACATGACTGTCAAGTCTTAGCCATGTGTGAGATGTTACGTGACTCGAAAAATAGGTCAGACAGAGCAGAGTATCCGAATGGATGGGAAAAGACAAGACGTATCGAGGCGCCTATGAAAATGGAAACCTTGATTGTCCTTCCGCCTAAACCTTTACACTAATAGTTGAGGCTGAAATACAAAGGATCAAAAGAAAGCTAGCAGTAACCCCATGAGCCCTCAAATTTGAGTTCGGTGCTCCAAAATGCATGTTGCAAATACCCTAGGTATGGTACACACGTATCACTTACAATAGCTTGGGGATTAGATCGAATACAGCATGGGTGTATTTGGTCGATGCATATGACAGGCCTATCATTACCGTGTTTCTAGAGGCAATCTCTTCATAGATGTAAATATCCACAATGGCTATTGGCTAGGCAAATGTGATGTATCTACTAACTAAGTGCGAAATAGTCAGTTACTCTTGCTACAGTAACGACCATGTAGGTAGAATATATGTTGATGACGGATCATTATTTGACATCAATTGTTACGAAGTACTTCTTGTAGTAATAAGTTCAGTATTACCTTGTTCGAGAGTAATTATCTTCAAAGCTTTTTTCGGGCTATTCAGATGCTCAGTTGGGATATTGATTGTATGTCACATTACCACGGCCGATTGATCAGCTGCATGTAAATGTATTTTATAGAAGGTAATACTAAGTATGTGAAATCAGAAAAAATATACGTACCCGCATACATGTAACATGTAGTACATACAGAAGTGCTGATATTCGTCAGAAAGACTGAAGCGTCCCGAGGTCCATGGTTGTACTCGCCCGACTCAGATCCGCTGTCTTCAGGGGATTGCAGGACCATGAATCAGGTGCCTTTGGAAGCTTCTCGACTACGTTGACGCTCACAATCTATCAAGTCTGTGAATGAGCGGGCTGACTACACCAAGATACGACCATCGGCATTTCCCAGATATGAGGCTCAAAATCGAAGTCTCTGTCAAGCATACTAGTTGGCTATCAAGGAAGGAAGCTTATCTATGGGCGAGGGCTTGTAAGTTCAGATATTCTTTCTCCCTTCGAAATGCTGATTGTTTTAAAGGTGAGTTCTACCGCGAGATCAACGCTCAAACTGACCAAGCATTTGCCAACGTTGAGCACAACCTCCGGGATGTTGGGGACGAAGGCTGGAATCAGGCTTTCTTATCATGTTCCTATCAATGATGAGTCTCCGGCTGTCATGGTTCGTGATTTCGAGAGATACTTACTGAATCATCATCCAATCGACGAGGATAATATGCGGGCTGAAATCGAGGTTATTGCACATGTTCCAAAATAAATTCAATCGTCAGTGGCTCATATCCTAGGGTCTGAAATCCAGGAATGTAAGATCAAGAGTGCCTGAGGCAGGTCTTCAAAAAAGGGGGAAGAAAATAGAGCTAATTTAGGGTTATTAAGGGTTAGGGATTGCGTCAGATCAGTTCCAAACAGCAACATCCGGGGAAGCCTCGGTCTCCGAAGCGAAGCCCTAAAATTTCCAATGATAGATGGACATCTTGGTTAGTTGTTGGTTGATGCCTAGGCATCGTCATCTTTATAGATAAGCTATAATCTCAATAACTCATCGAAAAAAAATTCCTTAACGGCGGAAACATAATTTATCACAAGGTCTCTCTTTTCCATAAACAAGGGTCTTGTCATCGGAAGACAAGATTCGTAAAGGACAACAAGTTTAGTCAAAGAAAAGAAGGCGAGAGAAAAAGAAAAAAGAAAGGATAAAAAGGGCATAACCAACACCATGGCCATGGAAGCCTTGACACTAGAACAGGTATCACCGCAACGAAGTCGTCTGCGTGTTTTCACCCTCGTGTCTGTTCTATATGCCGCACTATTCATCTCGGCCGTCAACACAACAATTGTCACAACGGCACTACCCACAATCGTAAAACATTTCCAATCTACATCCGGGTATACTTGGGTTGGCGCTGCATATGTTCTTGCTGATACCGCCTCGGGTCCTGTCTGGACCAATTTCTCCGATATTTGGGGCAGAAAGGTAGTTTTCTTGATAGCAGTGGCTCTTTTCATGGTCAGCTCTTTTGTGTGTGGGTTTTCGATAAGTATGGGGATGCTTATCTCTGGGAGAGCACTACAAGGCGCTGCTGCCGGTGCTATTATGTTGCTTGTAAATATCGTGATTAGCGATATGTTTGATATGAGGCGGCGAACTCTTTACCTCGGAATTTGTGATGTTATATGGGCTATCTCAGGGGCTATTGGTCCTGTTGTCGGAGGAGCTTTTGCCGAGTATGCTGGATGGAGATGGATTTGGTGAGTTGCTCTACTCGGTATCTGAAACATTGCCAACTAAGAATGAGCTAGGTACACAAATATTCCCATCGCTGCCGTGACTTTTCTGGTCGTATGCTTATTCATGGACGTCCACAACCCCCGGACTCCAATATGGCGAGGCCTGAAGGCAGTCGATTGGCTGGGCAGTGCGTCGTTACTGGCCGTGACTCTCATGACTCTTATGGGCCTCAATATCGGTGGCGAATATACCGACTGGAAATCATCAAAAGTTCTCGTCCTGATTATTGTTGGCATTGCCCTTTCTGGTGTCTTTTTCTTCGTGGAGGCCAAAGTTGCAAAGTACCCAGTCATGCCAGTCCGGGTGTTTAAAACCCGATCTAATGCCGCGGCAATTGCAATTGGTACTTTTCACGCATTCGTAAGCCGTTACCTATCTGGGATTTCGATCGTTTGTTCTTCATTTCTGACACATCCTCTTCAATAGGCAATGATGGGCCCAGAGTATTATCTCCCACTCTACTTTCAGTCCGCAAAGCTAGCTCAACCACTTCAATCCGGTCTCCTAGGTCTCCCTTTCGTCTTTCTAGAAGGTATGGGTGGTATTATTAGCGGCCTACTGATCCATTACACGGGTCGCTATAACGCACTCCTCTGGGTAGGCGCAGTGTTGATGACCTTGGGCTTCGGGCTGTTGATTGACCTCAAATCTTCAACTGGTCTTGCCAAGCTTATGATCTACCAAATCATTGGTGCATTGGGTTCTGGTCTATTGATTCAACCTCCCTTGGTCGCAATCCAAGCCAACGTATCGCAACAGGAGACCGCTACAGCCACGTCAACGCTGACATTCATGCGTGGCCTGGCTCAGGCAGTGTCCATAGTGATTGGCGGTGTCGTATTCCAAAGCTCCATGAACTTGAAGCAAATCGATCTTGTAAATGCAGGATTATCTCAGGACATGGTAGCGACGTTTTCGGGACAAGATGCCCAGGTGAATGTGGACCAACTTCGTTCCATTGCGGATATCACTCAGCGGCAGGTGGTGCAGGCTTCCTACGCGTGGAGTTTGGGAAATGCTTGGATCCTGTACGCGGGGATCGCTGGACTTACCATCATTGCGTCGTACTTTGTTGGGACACATGCGCTTTCTACAGAGCATGTGGAGACGAGAACGGGTCTTGACGTAAAGGAGAGTGGACAGTGAGACTGGACTGTTGCTCAATGTGAAGCGAAATCACATTCAAAGCTCTCATATACGAGATTAATGACGGTGTCTCGTACATGTACAGTTTAGTTGTTTGTGACTTCAAAACGGCGGTCTAGGGCTAAAGCCTACCTACTTACTCAATAATTGAAGGATCAGTAGGTAGACCACAATTTGTGCCCCCTTATGTGGAAAAAGCAGGCTTCATGTCCTGACCGATCTAAGTCGGGTTTCATTGGCTGTAAAATATTTTTAGCGAGCATAAACATACCATAGAGTGATGGAAATTATTTGATCAAATTGAGTGTAATATCAAAGCAGCCTAATCACATAGTTATAATGAAGGGGTGAGGCGTAGTTCTAACATCACTCTTTAAGTAGACTTGTTGCTGTAACATCAATAATATTGCTACTCAGTATTACGCCCAGGGCATTTTTTGAATCTACACTTCTATCCACTAATGGGGGTTTAGTTGATCTCGAAGACACATGCTTTTTTGACCGACATAACACAATAACCTGCCCTCATAATATGGTATGTATAATCAACCCCTTGGGCATCACACGTCCATCCTTCATGAAATGCCGCCTCTCTATCGACTTAGCTCTTTTCCTCTTTCTAGACAATATATGGCTCTGAAATAGCGCAAACAGAAGCATGAGGTCCTGTACCATGTAGTTAGGTCCAATATCCCAACTCGAAGGCTACATATAGTCGGCAGCTGATTTCACTGTTTTGGCAGCGGCACTCATGGCAGTCTCTGGTCTGATGGAGTAACTCTGGAGGGCTTCAGTCACTTCTACCAGTAGATGTTGAGTCGAGCTGTCTGGCAAGGGCACGATGGACGAGTTCCATAGATAGGGCCGGTTCATGTTGGTCGTTGAAGTCGGTAGTGTCTTCTCGAAGTCCGTAACGAGTCCTGGGTTTTGGACGGAGATGATTGCTGCTGGTTGCCAGCTCGTCTGATTGATCGTCTTGTATCTAACGAGGTAGTACCTCCACTTCGAATAGAAGGCGGATTTGGTGGACGTCCTGTGGTACTGTCGTCGTGATCGGACGATCCCATTCGTCCTCAGGAGCTTGCTCCAAGTAGACTAGCGAAATAACTAGGTGTATTCGCAAGTCCGGAGGTAGTTCCAGTTCGTAGGCCAGTTTTCCGACTCGTCCCTTGATTTGAAATGGTCCCATCTTGAGCGGCGAGAAAATCGTCAACCCGTCTACTTTGTAGCCATTGTGTCCAGTTTTCCTTGTCAGTCGGATGTAGATCTTGTTTCGTAGTTCAACTGACTTGTACTTTTATCGAAATAAGAATGCCATACGGCTTTGTGCGTACTGTTGCGTCCGCTGCTTCTGGCCGGATGCGTTCCCGTTCCTTGATGAATCCGTCCGCTGAATCGTACCGGAATTCGCCTTGGTTATAGCGCTGCTAGGATGGTAGTCCCGGTCGCTGCCCTGGGCAGGAAGCCCGAACACATTTTCCATCGAAACAGGCTCCATTCTCCTACAGATATCCAACGGATGGGTACCTCACAGTCTGTGAAAGTTTTATACTAGAAGAACCGCAGAAAGCATTCCACTACCTAACCTCTCGTTCACCACGTAGGATGGGTATCTAGGATGATTCTTGTTTGACCTCCCAAAAGTTGCGGCCATGTTTGCCGGCGAAAAGATGATAATAAACTTGGAAAGGATATACTGGTAGTTCCATGCTCATCATTGGATCTTGGAATCGGAGTTCCAGCGCAGAACTGAAGCAATCTGTAGACTGCTCCATGTCTATTGGATGAGTCCTTGGAATGACTTATGGCAGTTATAGCGTCTGCCTTGAAGTCTTTTTGCGGTACAAGTAAACCGACTGACTCGTAATTGTGGATAACCGACAGTACTGTAATGTGATATGTCTTCTAAGAAAAGGTCGAGTAATATTGCTTGTGAGTTTGCTTGTTGATTGAGAGATATTTGAGTGCATTTTGAAAGTCAGATTGCTGTCTAGTAGGTAGTGTGCGAGCGTAAAACATAAAGTCGGTATTAGTGAGTTTTTCTGAAGCTCTCGCACAGGCGTGTTGATGTCCTCCTAGAGGGAACCTTCAAGAAGAAGATGTCAATGGAGTCGTTCTTCTCGAGCGGTTGCAGTGCATCCAAGATCGTTTCTAGCTCTTCATCGCTGTAGACCGTGTAGAGCTCTGAACAGAATACTTGATGTAAGAAGATCTGTTTGACGACCTCGGTGTCAGTGCGGTTGGGAAATCCTCGACTAGCTATTCACGCTTTTCTGGTCGGTTTTCGTCTCAGTCATTGCTTCGTTAAATATGTGGCAGCTGATTCCGGTCTTCAGCTCCTTTGTATCAATGACTAACTGGGTTATGTTGTGCTTCTGTTTTGCCTGTTGACGCAGAACGATACAAAACCCTCGCCGTTTCTTTTTATCCTCATTTTGTCCCCATGGTCTCTTTTGAACCGACAATTGAAACAACTTCGTGTCTGTTTCTATTTAAAATAGACTGTGTGTCAACTTGTTTTCCACGTTCATGCCTATAGACTAGAGCAATGCTACCACAGGGGTTGCTCACAAGGAATGTCGCCTCATACTGCTGGGGGTCGAGTCCGGATTGATGACTTTGAGCCTGATAGAGCGTCTCTAATATCGCAATATAGTGTTAGACTTGATGTCGTATGTAGCGTGTTGATGGCATTGATCGGCAGTACACCAATCTACTGCTATCCTCTTGCAGTTCCGCTCATGAGAGGAATCTGCATATCCTCCTCTTGTCGACCGTTGCCGATTTTGAGTCATTGTGAGCTCATTTTGAAATGAATGAGCTTCGGAGCCGATGGCAACGACTCGTCTGAAAGCCCCAATCAAAAGCTCTTTCGGAGACCATACGCAGTCAAACATCCTATGACCTAAATCTTTACATGCAGACATCGTACCACCTAAGAAGATCATGAAAGATAGTTTGGCTGGTTGTCTGCTAAGAAACCTTGAGATTTGCACTCACAGGGTTGACGATGTCATGTCCTGCAATTGGATGGTTAGCCTAAAACTGGCGAAAAATCCTATAATACTAGAGTCAAAAAATATACCGGAATCCATGGTAAAGTTCTCTGTTTTTGAATGAAACCGTTTGTCAAGGTGAGTAAAAAGATTCTTCTTCTTCTTGAAATCTTGAGGTGCTTTGTGTGTGGGCAGATGGCGGGTAAGTTGGATAGTAAAAGAGCCGATGAGGATAAATATGTCTGTCATGCTGCGAGCGACAGTACTGGAACTGTTGTTTGTCTTTGCCAATATATATCGGAGTGATCGATCGAACTCAACGGCATATTCTCCCTGTCTTAACACTGTGTGAGGAGCGTAATGGTTATAGCCATGGACGAGGTTGCGAGCTGGTTCATAGCCTCGCCGTACTAGCATCTAACTTCAATAGGTCGTTGTCGAACAAGATACACATTGTGTTCCCATGAGCTGAGAGCCGTGCAAAGTTTCCCAATTGCCAGCATGCAGAATGTCTCGAATTCTCAACATGGAATTGACAATGAACAGACCGTATCGCCTGACTGGGACCTGTACACTGTTGGTTCTTTGAGAATTCATGTTAGAGCTTCATAATGCACTCACAGTTCACCCACGTTGGTATAGGATAAGTCAGGGGGCTCCTGAGACGTAGAGAGAACCCCCAATCTGTCATGGATGGAAGTAAACCGGACGTTGCTCCTTTTTCGTGTTTCAAATGGTGCATGGCAGCCAGAGCCGCAACGATGTGAAGATGGTTCTTCCTTCGAACACAAATGACTCAAATGTCTATTGCAGACAGCTTGACGATCGATTGCCTTGTTTTCTTCTTGGGCAGCCTCCGTGCTTCGGTCAAATCTTTCTCAGCTTTCTTGGATGCTTTGAGCCTTTACAGACTCAATATATCAGCGATGTCACTGCTGAACCGTGCCATAGTAATGGAACTGGTATTATGGCCTGGGCAACGACCGTTGCAGAGTATATAACAATGAAGTCGACTTCATTGCCCTCCAAAGACTCGATGCATCAGGAAATATTCTTTCTCTGCAGAGGAGAAAAAGAGAAGAAGATTTGGGAGGGGAGTCAGGGAAGGTAGGTATTTATAGACAGACGTCTTAGGGCATGAGCGCCCCTCCGGAAATTGCCCGGTATCAGGTTGTTGGAAATTACCTTTTAATAGTTGTACCTAAAAGTGCTTTGTTGATACGTACGTAGTTGAAATGACATTGATGTCATCAGCTGGTTGGAATGAATACGCTGCCAGTGTTACACGTGGGCGTGAAGACCCCTGAGGTCGGTGCCTTGTAGAGCTTCGGTGCAACTTGCTTGTCAGGCGGAGATGGCCCTGGAAGTAAGTACGTAGGTTATACAAGAGATATTGCATAGAGGGGATTTGGATTTTTTTTTTTTTTAAAAAAAAAAAAAATCAATTTCATTGTTATAGAATTGTGTATATCCCAATGCGCTAGCTCCGCCGGTTTACAAAAATGCAAGAATCAAAGAAAGGTATCAACAGACCAAACGCCAGACTCAAAAGACAAGAGTCGAAATCCAAACGGTATATGTATGTTCAAAATAGCTATATGATAGGAGCAGCAGTAATAGCATGCTTGACAGACGTTGGAGCTTTATTGTGATGCCACTGCGAATCTACTGTCGGGCTCGGCCCAGGGGTCGTGGTTGTGGTTGGATCACGACAGCCGCCGAACCAGCCGGGGTCGTGACAGGTGGATGTAGAGGTGGGTATCGTGGAAGATGTTGGTGAAGGGAGACTGCTTGTAGTACTGATCGTCGTTGTGGGATCTTTGCAGCCGAACCAACCTGGAGTTTTACAGGTTGTGGTTGTAGTTGTTGAGATGCTGGTCGTGGTGGTCGTTGCTGACGTCGTTGTGGTCGTCTTATCCAAGCAACCCCACCATCCTGGTGTCTCACAGGTCGATGTTCTAGTCGGCGAGGTGGACGTGGAAGTGGTAGTTGTTGTCGTGGTCGTTGTAATCTCGGAACCGTTGCTCTTATAGAACTTCCATAGCTGACAATCGTAGCATTCCACTTCTGGGACACAACGCGGTACTTCATCGTACACTTCCAACACTTCCTTGATCACGCTTTTGATGCGATGGGTACCGATACCCACCCTCCAGCCTTTGTCCTCGACCGTATCATATACGCACATCTTTCCAGCGTGGCATGCAGATTCCAAGGCATATCCAAACCACGTGCAAGTAGCACCCACACCATTGCATGAACCCATATAGATAGGGTCGGCAGTATGGCCGACATGGAAGAGACCGGTGTTCCTCCGCTTCTGGGGTAGCTGAGGATCATACCCTGGCGGCGTGGGCAGTCCAAGCCTTGCCGCAGGTAGTGCATCAGGAATCGCCTCAAACGCGACGGTTGGAAGACCAAACGTGAGGCCAAGTAGACCACTCATAGCTCCTCCCAATGAATGACCGGTAAGCCAAACACTCGAATTCGGATATAGCTCCGTAGCATTTGTATAGAGCTCAATCGCCGCACGATAGTAACGGTTTTCGTCTTGCATGGCCTCAGTGATGCAAGTCACATTAGCAGTAAACACATCCGTAGAGCAATCGCAGACTTGACGTGATAGATAAGAGCCTCCTTGGCCGCAGCAACAGCTGAAATATAGGTTGTCGTTAACTTTATCGTTGGTAGTCGTCTCAGCTCCGTCGAATAGAGCCGGTGAAGTACCCTTCAAGGATATAACGACGGTACTGTTCATTTCATCGGTGTACACATGGCCCCTGAGGCCATCTCGCTGCCATCCAAAGCTTGCCGACCAATTAAATCGACCGCTGATCTCGTTCCAATCGCCAGAGCCGGGTTCTTCAATGTAATCGTTTGCTGTCATCTTCGCAAAGGTCAAAACGGTCTCTTTATCTGTCATATTGGGCCCGTCAATCTCTTCCGTTATCCAGGCTTCGTCGGACAGTATAACGGCAGCGCCGGATGACCTTGCATGTGCCAGGTAGCTCTCGATCACGGATGGCCGGCGGTCCGCTAACCTTTCTATCGTCAAGCCATCTGATAAGGCGAATAATGTAGTTTCTGGTTCGTCAACGGGTTGTGGTAAATATTCATCTTCGGAGAGGATCGATAGCTTCGTGTCCGGTGTCACGTCTAGCCTTAGATGTAGGTCTGGTTGCTCGTAGGTACCGCGGTGGAAGATATGACGTAGTTTCTGTGGACAGCCATGAGCGGAAGCTTCCATTCAAGAAAGCGGAATACTCACAAATTCATGCTTTCGTGCTATCGGCATCGGTTCATCTTTCCCTTGAGGGATGTGTGGTGGAAGGATGGGATTCTGATTGCGGTAGTCTGCAGCAGGCCCAGGAACGGTGGCAAGGGCGACTCCCGCCTGGAGACCGAGGACCAGACCGCCTATCCTCATCGGGCTGAGATGTGTCGACCAAAAGTGCTTCTTCAGCCGAGTAACGAATATGGTTGAATAAAATATGAATATAATCGCACAAGGACTCGGGGGAGTCGTGTCAGGGAGTGTAAGCCATTCGCATAGGCAAGAGAGTGAGGCAGACACAGCAAGACCGGCCGGGCTTATCGGCTTATCAACAACCACGCGCCAAGCCTGCTATCGGCGCACGGGCCAATAAGGCAGCTAGCACGTGATCTCCACTGGTCATTTGAACATCCTGCCTGATCCATTCCAGACCTGACAACCAATCATTTCATTGCTCATCTCAATCTGAAAAGCAAGATATCGAAGTCGAGGCAGCTTGTAAACGGCCTGAAGATCGCCAGCACATCACGCTGAAGATCGTCGCATCCACATGAAAATTTGTATCTGTCAATTCGGATATGATCCAGATCCACCACACGTGCGGTAGTTGTACTTCAATCTTTCTCTGGGATTCATGATCCAGCCAAAAACTTCCGTGTTTTCTTTGCCCCTTCAATCTTGGCAGCAAACATCCAGTACTCGTGTACGGCAATTCGAAGCCCGAGATGACCATAAAGTCGGGCGGAAGAGACGACGGTCAGAGGTGGTGGACCTGACGCAAGACAGCGATGACCTGGCAACTACAGACTTTGAACCAGGCCTTGAATCAAGTCAGAATCTCACGCAGTATCCCGTTCTCACTCCTGATGAAGCCCATCAATACCGAGTGGCTGGCCTTTCGCTAGATCAAGAGCTTCCTGGAGGAGATTTTCCCCACGCACCTATCAAAGATAAAGACAAGAAGAGGAAACGTTCAAAAAGGCTTGCGCGGAAATTGCAAGAGCAATGGCCTCCTATCTACCTGCCTGGGTCCCAGACAACCGAAACTACCTTGCATATCCAACATTTGGGAGTTCTTACCACCATCTTGCATAGATCTCTCTTAGGAGGAGACTTTGTACGTGCTGGCCGCGTATGGGGCATGTTGCTTCATGAGAGGTTCGGCAAAGATCCGGTAGATATACGTCATGGCGGTCGATGGGGCATCGGGGCCGAGATCTTGTTCCGCCAGAACACTGCAGGCACGAATACTTCAAATAGCACCAGCCATATCTTTACGCGCCCAGGGTTTGAAGCAGCAAAAGCTTACTACGAAAGACTCATTATTCAATATCCATCTCGGTCTGCTCGCAGTTCGGCCAGCAGCTCTCTACAATTTTATCCCGCCATGTTCAGTCTTTGGGTCTACGTTGTCGACCACGAGAGTAAGATGGCTAGAGAGGCTCTTGAGGAGGAGGAAAACGACGTCATTTCCGAACGGTCAGCAGACTTTGACACAAACATGTCAGACGAAGACAACGACGCGCGCCGAAACGGAAGCATGATGACTCGAGTGTCCGGTATTAGGCGTAAAGAACTAGCCGGAGCACAAGAAATCGCAGCGCGTATGGATGAAATCATGGTCGGACCGCCGTATTCTGATAGTCCGGCACTTTTACGACTTCGAGGAATGGTAGCTCTATGGATTGGTGACCTTACATTCTCTTCATTGGGCCACCAGGAAGAGGAGGAGGAGGATGCAGATATGTCTGATGACGAAAACGGGATGTCCAGGAGTGCTTCTGCTAGTCGTTTACTTGCAAGCAGAGAGTTGCACATTGCTTTGGAAAGGCGAGCCATAGAAAGTTCTAAAGCGAACGAATTGTTCGAAAAGGCAAAGGCGAGGCAGCAAGGCGCGAGTCAAGTCACTGAAGATCTTGACTTATGAGTCGATTCAGACATTTTATTGTGATACCCCTGACTTTGGTCCTGTTACCAGAATTCTCCTGGTTTCGTGTAAATAGACCTAAGATAGACACTAAGATAGACACTGATTTACATGAAAGATCACGTGCCCTCAAGTCTGACGGCGGGCCGGCTCGACAGCTCCGCCCCTAAAGCGATACCTCGACTTAACTAGCTAGTCACTAGCTTAGACCCATCATCAAAATAAATAAAAACAACAAAAACATTCAAGAAAACAGAAAGCACTGCTTGCATGATGAATAATCGATGTTAAGTGTTCGATACATCTTCCATATTCTGACTGTTAGGGAGTCATAAGTGAAGAAAAATGGGCTTGGAGGAGTACATCCGTGCAAGAAGCGACCAATACTATGCACCAAACCCCAGAGATGTCAGAATACACAGTCCTCAGCAGCAGAAGGCCACCATAATCGACAAATCCATAGCCGGGAATAACGTTTTGCCTTCAAGGTTCATGCGGCCTTCGATGCCATTTCAGTACCAGGAAGCGGAATTCAACAGTCAACAACCACAACCATATGATTTACCAGTAACTACAGCGCAACAGGAACAGCAACCTGAGAGAAGCATTTTTGACACTGATATTGAGAACGCTGATGATACGACTATTACGCTGACCAGTCTTGCGGATATTGAAGCGCGAGACCGAGATCATGCTGGTAGAGGGATGTTTGATCATGATATCTCGCAGGATTGGGACGGGAGTGTTCTTTCCGAATCCGACCACCTTACGGATCGCAATGACAACTATTATCGGCCTGAAGAACCGGTCAAGTCTCCGGCAAAAGCTCCAAGATATCGCAGGAAAACTGTTGTTCCGTTGGCAGAAACAGAAGACATCTATGCCAATGGCTATCGAGACAATGATCGCCGACAGACACTCGACTGGAATCCAGCGGAGATACCTCGTTCTGCTACAGCAGCTAGTAACAAGAGGAACTCCATTACCAACGTTTCGCGCATTCCTCGCGCCAAATCCAGGATGTCCCTTCAACGCAGTGATAGTGATCCCGGCCTCCGCTCTGCAAGGATGGCATCTACCAAAGAAGCGGTGACGACAACGAACACCAGGACGGTACAAATACCCTATCGTACTGGGTATAGTAAAGCGAGCAATTTCCCTCAAAGTTTGGCTACAACACCGAATAATCGATTCAATTTTAAGAGTGAGCGGTCCTATGAGCGACTTATATCGCAACAGACGTCTCCTACGAGGCAGGTTAGTGGTCCGAGGCCACAGCCCGAGTCACGGCAACAAAGGCAACGACAGCAACGACGTGTTAGTTCTGCTAGTCCTCAGAAAAGTGGAAGGACCAGGCAGAAGCCTGTAGCAACTCCGTCGAACAAAGCCAGGCGCCTTTTGGATGAAATCGATGATAGTTTTGACGACAGAACAGAGGAAGAAGAAGAGACACAAGAAACCAGCGAGGATATCGGCGACGAAAGTTCCGGTAGCAGTGGTAGCAGTGGTTGCAGTGTCAACGCTCAATCCCTGACAATGACAGACATCACGGAGAGAAAGATATCATTACTATCAACAAGCTCAATAAGCATAGACAAGCGCTATCAAAAACTGGCATCAGATTATCCAGACGAAGTCCTCCAACAAATGGATTTCTCGGAACTCGAAAAGGAACCCTTCGACCATAGCCCTGGTAGCAGCAGCCCATTCAAACATCACAAAACAACAGCAGCGACAACAACACCCAAAAAGACCAGAGCGCCATCTCCTCCACCACCTCCACCTGCCCCTCCCCCTCCACCGCCAGATACATCAACTTCCCCCTCCGAAAAACTAGCCTACATAATGACCGCCCTCCCCACCCCCGTGGCTCGACACAATTACATCTCCACCATGCTCATAACCGACTGGGAACTTCTCGGTGACGAACTAATCGATCAAATGGGCGAAATGCTCAAAATGATTAAGGACTCGAGACAGGCGAGGCGCAGGACGACGGCGTTGTTTGAGGCGGAGATTAGGAGGAGGCATGATCAGACCATCAACGAGGCGGCGGAGTTGGATAGGAAGTTTGTGGAGATGAAGGAGGGTGGGTTGGGGGTTTTGAGGGCTTTGAATCCTTGATTTTTTCCCCCTTTACATTCTGTGTTCCTTGATATTGGTTGAGCGTGATTCATCATATCAGCGCATCTTAATGGCGTCCGTGTCTCTGTATGGTTTGATATCACAATCCTCTACTTTGCATATCTTTGTAAGCATCTAGAATGTATACTTAACTAGAGCAGCTTGAAATGCCCTTAATCATATTCCTAAAACAATGACTAACAATAACACCACGCAAATGCATCAATCTGACCAATAACGATAGACAATAGAATTAAAAATTCCGATAACCGACTCAAATCACTCCTTCGAAGTCTGATCAACAATCATAGCCGCAAGCCTCTTATAGTCCTGTAACAGCTCAGCGACATCACCAATACGAAGGTCTTGCGGATCATCGACTTCAAGGAACCGTCGAATTGGTGGATCTGATTGCGATAATTCCGCCGGAGGGAATGGTATTGTTGATGTTGTTAGTGGTGAGGATCTTGCGTCTACCCTTGAAGAAGATGTCAATCTAGGCCGTTCGGGTAACGTACTTGGAGTGGCAGTAGCAGGCGTAGAAGCAGCTGTAGAAGCAGACGGTGGCGTCTCTGGGGCATTGCGGCCAAATCCTCGGATCATGCCTGGGATGTGGCTGAGAGGGTTGAAGGTGTTTCCAAAGTTCTTCATGGACTCTAATGGTGTCGACACTGGACTGGGGCTGAAGATGGAGGAGCTAGTACCACCAGGACTTGGTGTAGAGGTACTATGAAGACGTGCAGTAGGGAGTGTGCTTGCTCTCTGGGTGCCGCTAGTTTCACTGCTTCGGGCACTATCTGCGCTCCTGTCTCTTGGAGTTCTTCGACCGTCTCTTCCACTATATCGTCTGTCCTCAGGCTGAAGCATCGGTCCCTGCATATATCCTTCCTTTGAATCAGGACTTAGAGAAGACTCTTCATTCCTCAAGTCGCTCTCATTCAGCACCGTTGGACTCGTCACCAGACGGCGGGCTTCATCCAGCGTTTTTGGTACTAGAGTTTGCTCGTTTGCTCCACGATTATTCTGCATCTCCTTGAGTCGTCCAAACAAGAAGTTGAAGCTGTTGTCTAGCGTATTGCTGATATTCTTCAATCCTTGGTCGGCGGTATTGCGCACAGCATCGTTGGCAGCACCCAACACCTTTGCAGGCGGTTGGAAAAGATTGCTCAAGCGCCGTTGCTGAGCGGCTGGTGCAGACAACTGTGTGCGTGGAAATGTACCGGAAGGTGTTACTTTTCCTGACCTCGGAGCCCGTACAGAACTGGAAAGCTCTGTCGGAGGAGTTGTTGCTGCGTTGAGTAGCCGGGGCTGTCCGTCAGCGGGAGCATCTGTGTTCAAACTGCTGAGATCGACAGACTCTAGAAAACTGACTGCAGCTTCAAGATTGGTTAGGCAGTAAGCGGACTCTCCGTTGATTTTGCCGACAGATCTGAAACGCTGAATAAACAACAAATTGCTGATCACATTTATGCCTTCCGGAGGCGATGAGATCAATGTATATATAAGAGCTGGCAGGATTTCATCTGCAGAGGATGACGATCCTAAAAGCACCGTCAATGCATCCACGATTGCTTTATGTGCCGAGATCAAATGTTGAAGTTTGCCCAATGGGTAATGGGCGTCGCTCATCTTCTTCAAGTCGTCACCAGCCACTGAAAGTATCGTATTTGCTTCCTTCTGCTTTTCTTCATTTGCTTCAGTTACCTCGATGCCCAAGTCTCTCAGACCCATACCCAGGAGTGACAGGGCTGCCGTCTTTGAGCGCAGCTTCTCATCTCTCACTTCATCCATGGTACTTTTGTGACGCCATATCTTATCATAGACCTTCTCGCATACTCGTTTTTCGACGGTTTCTTCTAGTGCCAATTGTTTTAATGGTAGTTGTTTTCGTGCCTTCCGTCTCTCTGCTATTTCGGAAACGGTCAACATCTGTTGTGTTGCAGTTCCGGAACCTGATTTGGACGGCGAGCCATCTCGATTGATGCGGGACGCAAGAGTCGAGATATGCGTGGCAATGTGTGAGTCGGTCTTGATGTAGAAATCTTGAAACAGAGACGAGATTCTTTCGATGGACGGTGGAAGTGTATGTACTCTAGCGCTTAGAGACTCGACGAATCTGTCACAAGACACTCGGATTAACCTCGACGAACAGGAATCAAGACATCAATTTCAATAGAGTACCTATCACTCAAGCTCGCCAACTCCACCGGAAGTTCAAGCGGAACATCATCGCCTGGTGATACTCCCGTATTTGCCTGGTTATTTGCAGCACGCTCTGTATCGGAGTCTAATGAGTCGCTCCTCTCGAAGATATCCGGCCCACCGTCATCACCTGGCGGTTGTTCGGATGTTTGCTCAACATTTTCTGGACGATCCGTCTCGGAGTCCACCATACCGGATGTCTCGGTTCTGTGGGAAGTGAGTCAAATATCAACTCCCAAGCATTGTTTAGAAAAGAAGCAAGGGAGTTCAGTTGGACAAGTGTCGAAACCTGTAGCTTAGGCTTGAGAGGGTCCTAGTTACGCGGCTGACTGGGAAGCTAGCTTTATCTTAGCTCGATCGGAGTAACAGATTAGTCTGCAAAAAGAAGCGCTAATTTCTTGTAAAGCTGCTCAGTCAATAAAAAGTGACACTTCTACTCTTTGTAAATATCTGTCCCACTAAATACCGTATCAGGAAAGAACGATGGAACAGTGGCGTGAGTCAGCCAGCGATAAGCCCAAAAGAGGCCAACCAGACAAACAAGACAAACACCTCCGTGGTCTCAAACAGAACAACGGGGGAACAGACGGGAGTCATCGTCCCATACGCTCATTACTAATCCAACAACACAACAACAACAACATCATCATCAATATTACACGTCTTGTCGCTCGCTTCTTTGCTTTACAAAGCAGCGGGTGAGAGAAAAACCGCTTACAATTCGACCCGCGTTGCCACCCGACATACGGATCAAACCTGTCCACTGAGCCCAGACGCCTGCACTGTTGGACCTTACCGCCTCCCATGGAGCAGTAAGGACCGTCGTTTCCCTCACTTCACCATCCATCGCCACATCTCTGCTGTAGTACCTGCATATCTCTACTACACGTTCGAGCTATGGGACAGACGTCGTCCACACAACGAGATCAACGGCCAGAACACCCCTCACGAGCTTCTCTTTCCTCCCCTCATCACAGCAATGGCCACAGCGGTACTCTGAACGCTCAAGAGATGTCAGAACGATCGGTGGGCGGCCAACCCCCTCACGATGAGGGGTTTGCGTCGGACAGAAACAACATTTTCAACCTGATAACAGATCCATCCGCGTCGAATACGTCTAATCCAGCTTTCAACGATACCACGATGTCAAGCGGTACCTCCAGCTTCTCACATGACCTTCGAACGCTCCCTGAACCCGTCCAACAGGCACCTCCCCGCAGTACTTCAGCAGCCTCACGTCTCTTATCAAGAAGACAGTCCACGATGTCTAGGCTAGGTACACGCATTCTGCCTAATTCTGTCATACGAGGTTTACTCAGCAGTGAGGAGGAAACGGCGGCAGAAGGACTGGCACACCGAAACGGTCGTATTATGAGGCCTGTTCCGAGAACTGAGGTTATTCACAACCCTAGTCGTTTTTCTCCGTTCAACGCCCTGGGATCTCGTGGTATTAGTCGGCGTCGCTCAATACGCGGACCATATCCTCTTCCACGAGGTGATGCAGCCTTGATTCCCGATTCGCCGCCTAATCCGGCCTACGTCAACCCAGCTATCGATAACGTCGCTGCTTCAGAAAGAGGGTGGCGTCGCAGTCCACGTCTGAACCGAGTTCGAAATTCGCTATCCACTCCCATTTCTCATATCTTTGGTGCAGCCCCGACCCTGCCAGACCCGGAGGAGATGAGAATCCCACCACAACGGCCGTTACGTTCGAGCGTCACGGAGGGCATGGATCAGCTACTACCCCCAATGGATCCGATGGACATGGGTATGGATTTGGATATAAATCCTACGTCTGACTTGGCGCAACGATCTATGACTGATTTACAACCACTCTCTTCATTACCTATTCCCAGGCCGTCGCAAGGTTTAGGTCCAGGTCCCATTCGGCGTCTTCCTGGTATTCTACGAGCTCGCTCTTCACGCCTTCCACGCAGAGAGGAGCAAACTCCACTCTCCCGCGTGTTGCAAGTAGCCGCTGCTGCAATCGCGGCCCAACTCTCTGGAAATACAACCCCAACACTTCCTAACATCCAGTCACTTGGCAATGAAGGGTTCGACGCATCATTAGAAAGCCTTTTCCAGAGCTTGCAACAAGCTACATCTGCTCAAGATAATCAAACGGGCTCTTCAGGAGGTCAAACCTCTTCCCAGCCGGGAGCTCCAACTCCTTTGAATTTCCTCCGAGTTTTCCGCTTCTCCAATAGCGATGGCCCAGGCAGTCGAGCGGCAAATGGGGGAACCGAACAGATGGACGTGGAAGATGGGGCTGATGAGGGAAATGAAGGCCGGACCGTCACCTTAGTAGTTGTGGGAGTCCGCTCTGTACCGTCCAATGGACCACTCGGTAATCCACAAAATGGCGGTGGCATCGGTCTGGATGCACTTCTCGGTCTCCCACATCTTCCTCCAGTTAACGGCAATGCTCCCCAGGAAGGAGGTAATCTCGGTAATACTGCGCCTAGACTACCAACCTCACGATTCAATAACGGAGGCGTGAACTCTACGGATAACCTGAATAGCGGGCATGCTCGTCCAGCATCAGGCATTTTCCGAAATCCGTTGGATCCAACTTCCCCAGCGCTTCCAACTGTGCTGGCGGACAGCCCTCCTGGACCGTATCCTCCACCTTCCACACCGGCTGAAGTACCTACTACATTGTCCTCTGGAAACTCCACCCCCAGCCGCAGGCCATCCTCCGCATCGGCCATGTCTCCAAATTTTCTACCTCAAGTTCATGAAGATCCGCTTCAAGAATCTAGTCAGTCTGAGTCGTACCCTCCTACTGCTGGCAGTGGTGTACGACAGCGACGCCGAAGCGACTCGGAGTTTGCTCGCCATCGTCATTTTGGCTCGGGATCATCAAGGCGCCATGGAGTCGTGGAACCTGATCAGCCCACACCATCCGGGGGTCGTACCTGGGTCATTTACGTTGTTGGTACCAATCTCTCGGAGAATCACCCAGCTTTTGCGACTCCGAGCTTGTTCACTGATGTAAGTTTACTCTATCAATACAGGACATTGCTTCGATAAGAGAATCAGGCTAACTTTTGCTTGCAGAACCCAACCTATGAAGACATGATCCTTCTCTCCTCACTTCTGGGACCAGCGAAGCCTCCTGTAGCCACGCAGGCAGATGTCACTTCGGCAGGTGGGCTATTCCGCCTTGTTGAATATGCTGGGTCTCTAGTTGCAGAGGCCTTGGAAGGGGAACAGACAATCGATCTTGGTGAAACCGAGAGGTGTTTGATTTGTCTGAGCGATTATGAGGCCGCAGAAGAAGTCCGGCAGCTTACAAAGTGCAAGCATCTCTACCACAAGGAGTGCATAGACCAGGTATGTTCATTTTGATTTCTTTTCGAAATACAGATTTACTAATCCTTGATAGTGGCTGACTACCGGACGAAATTCTTGCCCCCTTTGCCGTGGCCAAGGAGTTACTGAGTCTTCTTCTAGCTCAAATCCTGTACCCCCTCAGGAAACTTCTACGTAGAATTCATCATCCTGAGCGTTTCGATCCGGCAGTCTGAAACAATCATACGTTGCGACTTTCATGTACAATTTATTGAGTCATCCATTCGGCGGCGTTCTTACCATTACGAGCGAGTTTATTTTCGGCATTACTTGGGATCATTTCTTGACTTTGTTTTCTTGCGCGGGTTGTTCGGAGTGATAGCATATGGCCAGGTTGACATTACTTTTTGGCGAAGGACATATTTACTTGATCGGGTTTGTAGTCATAGCTTCTTGACTTGCTTTCGCTTCATCTTCATTTTGTCTGCGCTTTTCTCATTATGATACCACTTGATCTGCTGCATACACTGGACGTGACGCATCAGTGATCGGTGTTTGCGAGTTTTCCTTTTCTTTTGCTGAGGACATTGTTTGAGTCATGATAACATACATAGTTCACATGAAGAGTAGATACACCACTTTCTATTCGATCATTACTTATAACCTCGAAAGTTCGACGATAGACTCGGATGTTATGTCGTAACTAGGTTTAGGGCTCCAGTCTCAGTCATTTGACATTGGCGGTGAGGTCTAACCCTAACCCTACTACAAAATCGGCTTGACCAAATGGAACCCCGCAATCTTTTTTTCTGATCGAACAACTTCGCCGGCAACAACTCCGGATAAGAAATAAATCAATTGATCATTACCAGATTACTATTACCAGAATTGGGACAAGATTTACAAAATATTGAATATCTCTTGTCAGCACCCTTGTGAACCACCCTTAGGAAACGAGGTGTTGATATTCAGCATTCGTACCTCGCGAACCCACCCCAAAGAAAAAAAATAAGACATACAAAATGGACACACCAATCCGCCTCACAGTCCTCATATCCGGCAACGGCAGCAACCTCCAAGCCGTAATCGACGAAATCGCCAAAGGGCCAGACTCCAAACTATCCAACACCCAAATCGTCCGCGTCCTCTCCAACCGCAAAACCGCATACGGCCTCGAACGAGCCTCCAAAGCCGGTATCCCTACCACATACCACAATCTCGTAAAATACAAAAAGGCGCACCCGGTAACTCCCGAAGGTGTTCAAGCTTCGAGGGAGGAATATGATGCGGAGTTGGCGAGGTTGGTGATTGCAGATAAACCGGATTTGGTGGCTTGTTTGGGGTTTATGCATGTGTTGTCGACGAGATTTTTGGTGCCGTTGGAGGAGGAGGGGATTAGGATTGTGAATTTGCATCCGGCGCTGCCGGGAGCGTTTAATGGGGTTGTCAGTTTCGCCTCTTTGTATCATCCATTTTGACCGGTTTGTTGGGCTAATGATTTGACGGTTGTAGGATGCGATTGAGCGCGCTCATGCAGCCTGGCAAGAAGGAAGTATCACGAAAACCGGAGTAATGATACATAATGTGATCTCGGAAGTGGATATGGGACAGCCTGTCCTCGTCAAAGAGATTCCGTTCGTGAAAGGTGTTGATGAAGATTTAGAGAAGTTCAAGCAGAAAGTGCATGCAGTCGAATGGGGTGCTGTGATTGAAGGGTTGCAGATCACAATTGGAGAGATCAGAGCGAAACGTTCTTCTTGAGTATTTGGAGATATAACGGGTCCAGTATGCATCGGAACCTCAGCCCTGATCACTGAATGCAAGAGAACATAGTTCGAAGACACGTCGAATATACCAGCCTGTGTTGTGCAGGTCAATCGACTGGGCTCTATTCACACGGCAATTGGTAACAATGGAAACGGCTTATAACGCGATGTGACTCGCGGTGTAGGGCAGGTTACCGGCGACGCAGAGCAAGGAACAACATCAATATAAAACCATCGAAAAGCAACACACATCTACCTTACGCAATGGGAAGCAGACGGATCACGTACCGTGTCACTATGAAAAGCGCAGATATGCAATTGCATTCATTTCGGAAAGCCTAGACTAGGAGCTGAGCCGAACATTTGAATTTACTTCATGCACATATATTCTCTATTAAACGCATATTATCATATATGCATTCATATACATTGCTTCCGACGAAAGAAATATCAAACCTAGCTAATTGTCAGGCGCAACATCCACCTTACTATGTAGAATTTACTATAGCCAACTCTGCGCATATAGCCACTCGATTTCTAGATGGTAGAAGCTTTCGGCAAGAAGATGAGTTCCAGGTAATTCAATCTTATTTGCACGCTCCGGAGGCTTATACATTAAGGACAACTGACAAGAGCTGTTAGTGAATAGTCGGCCCTGGTAGGCTTCAACGCTGACTCGGAGACTGCCCCATACCAGACTCTCTAGGATGTCTGCTACTTCCACAGTTCAACGACGGTCGTTGCTATGGTGGCCGCGATTGATGTATGTCGTTATGATTAATGCTTGGTGAGATAGTTGTGTTGCTCGCGGAAACTCTGCGGGCCATAGAAACAAGAGGCGAAAGCTGAGATAGAGCAAGGTTTTCTTTTTCATCATTCAATGTTTCATACGTATCAACACTGCTGGTTCTGATGCCATGGCATGGTTTTGTCGCATCGTACGCTTGAGCATGGGTAGAAGGACAATGGGTCTCTTTGGGAGATGCGCCGTGTTGGACGCATTTTTGCCTCTCAGTATTTGATATTGTAGGTTAATCAACTATGAATGCGTACTTGAGTAGAGCAAAAAGCGGTCAAGTGATTGAAGGTTTAGGAAGGCTTCCAAGGTCATCTCTGATAAAATCTCACCTAACAGTAGCAATGCACTCCACATCGAAGTCATGATAAGTCTACCATATTTGGCATTCTAATTATTATAGATAGATCAGCATATATTCAGACTCTTAACCTGTCTCGACGGATCGAAGCTAGTTGATGAGATGGCTGGCCGACGGATTAGGGCTACGATAACCCTAGCCCTAATAACCCCAAGTTCAAGGGCCAACTTCCAAGGCTATGTATCACTCTTCCTTGCTGTCTTCATCAATTACTTGTTTTGTTTTTGCTCAAAGCGTGCGCGTAGTCTCTTAAGGATGAACTGAGGCTAAGCTCGTATCATATTGACAAGTTTGGCTTTCTCGAATACAACAGATATCATGGTAGGTAATATGGAGCTACAATGTTTCCACAGCCTTCATCCCATATGAAGTGTTCACATAGCCTTTCACTACGATTCGAATAGAAATTCCCTTGAAAAGTGCCCGAAATTACTTAAGATACTTGTTCGGCACAAACAATGGCCCGGCATCCTCCCATATGAAGTTTGTGAGCGCGGTTTTATTCGACCAACTCCAAGGGTCGGAAACTGCTGTTACAGTATTAGCTACATGTATGGTTCATGAAATATAATCTATCCAGGTGGGCGGTATCTACTAAACATGGCAATGATACCCTGAAAATTGATCACTTAGATATGGTTGAAAACTGTATGTAAAAAACGACAACCTTGGAAGTATATGTAACTTAACCCCTGTTGTATAGATATGCCCGGTTGGTCTAAGTACCGCTGGGCCTACAGCACAAAATGTCGCCATAGGGGCTAGATTGGACATCTGGACGATCCCAATATATGCACTCCGTATCAGCCTAAGCAATGTGTCTACTAGCTCATTGACTGGTCGTCAATACATATAGCTAGCAGCTACATACTTCCGTAGCCTACACCCGAAGTTAAAGATACAGATTTGGATTCATTGGGGAAATACAATCCCAAACCAAGCAGATTAGAATGTTTAATACTATTATAGACTATTCAGGAATGATCTAAGTATAGTAACAACCTGCATACGTATGCATCTTCTTTCCATCAATCAGCAAATGATGTTTGAATGTAGGGCTGGTTGGATTGCATGCATTACTTTACCTAAGTAGGCAATTACTCTTGGCTAGTCAATCAACTAGTCAACGCATACATGAAATCATGAATGCAAAGTCAGAGAGAAAAGTAGTATAGGTTTATAAAAGTACAACTAAGGACTGGGTTCGTTTGAGCAACGGCCCAAATGTGATTTTTCTTTGACTTATTTCCGTTTGCCGCCAGCAAGTAACTACATAGCCATTGCATTGTTGAGACGAGACAACATGGATACCTTCAATGAGACGAAATAAGATGTCTGAAACTGCAGATCCAGCATTCTGCATGGAATCTTTTGGAAAATTCCGAGGTCGAGTAAGATATGCTCCGAGATTACGAGACATTTCATCAACGTGGATGATGAAACTTATCTGTCAGATGCAAAATGTCGAATATCAAACGCCAGACAAACAAGGACCTATGAACACAAAGAGGATAAGAAAGAAAACGAAATTTGGTCCGGGGACACATCCACGGATTGTGTCTGTATTACTAATGTACCAGTACTCTGGACAATCCGTCGTACAAAGAAGGTATTACGTATTGCGCTCATTGACTTGCTGATACGGTATCTCCGAAATAACGACATGGTGGTAATTGCGATCTTCCAGTTTGTTGTAGGTAGTTAGGTAGTTAGCCCTAACTCGGTGCTTCCCTCTCCGAGCGCATACTCTTCTGTACTGATGATCGACCATTAGCCACCCCATACTGGCGCACTAATTATTCTACAATCCTTGGTATCGAAGTCACGGACTAAATTACATATACGATGTATACGGAAACTGACTCGCCAGAACGACCTAAGATCACACAAGCATACATACCACGAATCCAGGCGGATATCAAGGTTGACACTTATGCAGAGGAATGTCGATACGTCCATGTTCTCGTATATGTGAAAATAACAAAATCAGGGTCACACAGCATTCGATGCTGTACAACATCCCTAGATATGACATGGAGGACAAGATACTCCACTTTAACTGTTGTGGTTCATCGTGTCACACGACTTAGGAGAACAAGGTGGGATCACCGAAGCCCTAATTGTTGACTGTTTAGTACAATGTATGGTAGTACAAAAGTAGCTATTATTAGTTTTTTTCACTTCCTGTTCTCCTCTCTAGTGGTCGTCCGAGTCCCTGTCGAATTATCACTGATTGCGGCGCTGCATCTTGAGAACGGGGAACCTAGGCTAAACTCCTTGCTTTATCACCGGCCAGACTACTAGGCTACTAGTCGTACGCGTCCTCTAGAGCCTAATGTTTGTACCTAGGTATGCTAAGGGCCGAAGGCAGATGCAAGCACGGATCAGTGATTTGCATCGACCCCTGCAAATGTGTATGCCGATTGGGTCTGTTTCCTCAAAAAGAAGGGAAGAAGGGACAAAATTGGATGGCTAGATAGATTAGGTAGACGAATCAGTGATTCAGTCCTTGCGGGTGAGCGGCCAAGTCCATTCTAAATCTGTAGCTAAAATAGTCTATGGAAACGTCTTCTAATTCGATACCGGTGGTGCTACCTGGTACGAGGTCGTACGCCTCAGATATGTACGGAGTACCGAGTAGAGTAGTAGAGTCGAGTCGAATCGATCAATGTCGGATGGTCGGATCTCTTTTCTGCGGAATCAAGACTTGTGAAGGTTAGACCAGGGACTATTGGGGTGATCTTATATGTCTGTTATAGATTGATTGCCTGTCACATCCCGACATCTGGAATGTATGTATGTAATTTTATGCGTATCGCTGTGTAACGATAATTACATATCATTCCTATTCGGGCTAGCCTGTCACCCTAGTACTGTCGCGCTTTCCTTGGAAAAGTCTAGGTCCAATATTCTCAGTGTTAGGATTGGCCGAACCATCTATTCTATTTCTGACATCTGTTTTACTTTTTACGCGTTTACCAAGTTTTGTGTCACTCCAGAAGTTTTGGCTTTCTTTTTCCTTTTGCTTTCTTTTTTGTTTTCGTCTTTGTCTGAGGGCTTATGTTCTTTTTTCTTCAGTCTGTTTAGCTTTCGTATATTTCCTCTCCTTTGAGCTGTCTCTCCGTCCGTACGTCGGAGCACAATTCTGCCGACGACCCAGGGTAGCATCACCATGCTTTTTAGTAGGCCAATTGGGTTATCACTGGGGGACGTCGGCCCTATTCTAAACAATGGCCAGGCAGGCAGATGCGTTGACACATGACATGCTGGCTGTTGGTCGAAGTGGCAGTTGTCGTAGACAACTGCATGCATCACCAGTCCGGAGTACATACATAGTGCTCGTGTCCAGTAATAACACACTCTCTTAATGACTGTCCAATCTCAGTGCCCACTATCTGGATCGACGTTGCAAATCGCCGCGGGACAAGCACCGGAGTCTAGAACGGCTAAATCATACTACTACTGCTAATTAATTCTAAGATTTTCTTCTTTTATCTTCCCTCTTCTTCACTCAATTCACATTTCGCTCGAGTATTGAATACTATGAAAACAAGATAAATTACAGGGCACGAGGCTCTGCGAACCCACCAGGATATTGGGGCTGTCTAACTCCGTTCCGCCTGCCTCTTTCTTTCGTTGGAATGCATCATCATATCAGACTCTCAACTACCACGACTACTGACACATCCCTCACTACCAACGCTGCATTCGACCTACCCTGATATACTACAATACTACCAATTCATCACGATCTCATGTCCTACCGTCCCGTTCGTCGCATCGCATGCTCTCCTCGCTCCCTCTCTTGCTCCTTGCCGGAGACTACATACGCGCCCTGGATAGCTCGTCCCACGACCTCCGTTGAGTCCCGGTATCGCTGTCATTGTTCTTTGTTGATTGGTTTCAAGTCCGTCTTTGACATCGACATTGACTTGCACACCGACATACAGAAATCACCATCATCAACAACAAAATACGGAATGCCCAGGAACATCGCCCGATCTCGCTTCGCTCTATAACCGCCGCCAAAGCCTAATAATCCATGACGTACGGAAATACTTCTTCGGCGCATTCACTGGCAACCCAATTGCTTTTATGACAGCTGAAAGAAGACAAACTGGCATGCAATTGATCGATTATTAACACCAGTTTCATATGTCATGGCGCAACAATTCTTCCCCCATGGCTCATCCCATGCCAGCTTCCGGGAGCCCCAGATGCCTCAATACGGCCAACCCAATTCATATCCTGCCTTTCCTCTTTTGCTCGGTTCCGGTCATGTACCAGATACGCTGCTCTACTGGAACAACGATAACAACTTGCAGACTGGAGTAGCTCCTATTCCTCGTCCGACGTTTCCCTCGCTACCACAACACCATCTTCGAGCACAGCAACTACAACACCAACACCAGTCACAACCACAGCCGCAACCGCAGTTACAGCAGCAACAACAGCAACTTGCTGCGGAACAACGCAAACATAAACGGACACGGAGCGGATGTCTCACATGTCGCAGTCGCCGGGTCAAGGTGAATACTTAGTGGTTGACGGAGCAATTGAGGTGTACAAAGCTAATCAATCGACTATGTAGTGCGATGAGGGTCGGCCAGTATGCGATAGTGAGTTCCAATCAGGCAAATCGCAATGTGTATGTGTCTGACCTTGTCTAGGATGCAAAAAGGGTAATAGACCTTGTGAATACCCTCAGCCCAATGCGAAACCAATAAGCAGTCGCAGATCAACCCGAAGACAGTCGTCACATGAGAGTATATCATCGGATGAAGACAATGCAGAACAAAGCGGAAGTCTGGATGTAATTCCAGATGAGGATGAGACGGCAGAGTTACCCAGTAGCATGCCTCCTATGAAGATGGCATCTGATTCAGGGTCGGCCAGAAGAATCAGAGCGCATTCACCAAGTAGCACCCGTCCTCGATCAAAAAATCCCTCCGAGACCTCTTCTGCAAGCAAATCGAAATCTTTATCACCGGTCTCGGATTGGGTGTCATCCTCGCAATCGTCGGCTTTTTCTGCGACTTCTCAACAGCAACGGGGCCGGTTCGTGCAACGGCCGGCGCGCAATTTACCAGATATTTTCAAGATCAAAAGACTCAAGGAGCATGTGAAATTCTTCTTGACCTATCACCAAGAAAGGATCAACCACCACCACTATTTCATGAATCTTGCAAGCGACCTGTTTTTTAGAGGGACACTAATAGACATGGCTCTTGAGTACGAACCGTTGTTGTATGCTGTGGTGGGCTTTGCTGCGTATCATCATACCTTGGAACAACCGCAGGGGAAACTCAACGACTTTTTGAAATACTACAACCAATCAATTCAATTACTTCGAAAGTCTCTTGCGTCCGGGGAAAAGCACAGCGAGGCTACGTTGGCTACGGTTCTGCAGTTGTCAACGTTTGAGGTGAGTTTTATTGACTGGTGTGGTTGATTACTTACTGATCATGGTAGGAAACGATTGGAGATTTCATGAATCTTGTAGATCATCACCAAGCGGCTGATCAATTGATGCACGAACTACTTACTCCACAAACCATTACAGAAAAAGAAATCCATCGGTATCTGTTTGTTTGGCATTCACGCTTCGACCTTGTTGCTTGCATCATTGCATCGAATGAAGCCATCCTGGAGCGCGAATGGTACATTTCAATGGAGAAGCACGATACTGCTCTGGCGGCGCGAAACCCAGATGACCCAATCATGCAACTGAATTCGATGGTCTCACGAGTGCGACTCTTCGCCATGGATTACGCATCCCTTTTCGCAAAATTTGCGAGCGGAGTTATCAATCTTGAACAATTCCAAGCAGGCTACGATTACCTCGACGAACTCATAGACGACTTTCATCAATCCCTAAAAGCGTACGATGACTGCGAAGAGATCACCATGCCGGGCCCCGCCGTACCCTTACAAGGACCTGAAGATATCCTAGACACTGACATGACATGCCGTTTCTACCGCGATTCGAAATACTTCATGAACTTCCTCTGGCCAGATGTACTCGCCACAATACTCATGTTCAAATATCAATCTCATCTGATGACTGGCCGCCCCGACGGAGCCGAATTGCAGAGTATAGCGCTACGCATCTGTCACCATGCCGAGGCCATTGCGCGGTGGCCCGAAGTGGAAGTTGGCACGTCTATAGCAGGGCACAACTGGCTGATTTTGATGACCCTGTTTCTGCCACGGGACAATAAGCATATGCAATGGAATAGACGAATGTTTGCTCGGATGGAACTTAGCGGGTACGCCACCCTTCCTCCTAACCCTCTATATTTCCATTTTATTGTTTGATTCTAACGTGAAATATGCAGATACGTCTACGCTCCCCGTGCGCGCCGCGCTCTGGCAGAACTATGGAACGACCCCAGCGTCGAAGAATGGTGGGACCCCGCCGACGAAGGAGGCTGTCCCAGCATTATCAGGGAAATACGCAAATTGACTGAAGAGCGAACAACGAGTCCCCGCGACCATTTGCGCGAGGAAATGAGAGATTTAAAGTCGTTGTTTATGGGTTTGAGTGTGAGTCAGGGGACATCTCCTGATTCGTTGCCTAGTACATAGTACAGTACGTACCACCACTGTCCTACGTACTGGAACATACGTATATAGGCATTATGTGACGTGTTTACTTGCATGTGAAAAGTGATTATGGGAGGGTTTTTTGGGTCATTTCGGGTCATATTTTTTTGAAGTGTCTTTTGGGGTGTTTTTGAAATTAGATGGGTGGACTACTGATTATTATGGGTAGGTACATTAGTTATGGGTATGGTGTTGGACTTTTGGATATCGACATTTAGCTTGAGAATTGCTTTTTTCGGGATTACTATGTCTCGGTACATCACTCAATGCAGTATAATACATTATATGTACAAAGTACTTAAATTGGTTCAAAGGGGCTAAGGCTAAGGATAGATCTTTACACCATCCTTAGCCCTAACCTCCCTCGCCAACACAACCGTCTCATAACCCCCCACGATCTCTTTATCCCCAGCCCCCTGTTCACTAATATCATAATACGGATCTTGGCCCCACGGCAGAGCGTCGATATCAATTTCATTTTCCCGGCCCAACAAGCATTTCAGTACCACCCCCGCACCGGCTTTGCTCATGACTACGTTGCGTTCTTTGCAGCGTTCGTCGCAGACACATTCGATACACCCCTGGGGCGTGATGCAGGTACATGTCTCGATGCGTCGGATGGCACGCGCAAGGAGTGAGTCGATAAACTCGAACGCTTTGAGCGCGATGCCGCATCCCGAGGGACCGCCTTTGGTGTCGTAGAAGGTTAGACGGGCTGGTCGTTGGCGATGGGGTGGTTCGAGCTCATCAGCAGGGGTTTTTGTCTTTTTGGCAAATGAGGATTTGGGTACGGTGGCTGAGCGGGTTGATGATGTTTGGATGCGGAGGTGGCGGGTTGTGTTTTCGTTCATGGCTTCGTTCGCTCGTTTGAGGTTCTTGCCCAGTTCCTTTTTGGCGACTTTGCATTCTGTACGGACATCGCCGGGTAGGGAGATGATGAAGGTCGGGAACAGGGAGAGGACGGCATGTTCGGCGGCGTGGATAGCAGCTGCGATGTTGAGTCTTCGTGACTCTAGAATTTCGAATGCCCGTTTGGGTACATCCAGCCACATTCCCTTCGTGAATGTGTCGATGGGCGGGTTATCTACCTGAACGGCATCAAGGACGCGGCCACGTTTGTCAATCTTGAAGAACCCATAAACGACGGCATGAATTTGGATGATGCCGTAGTATGCTCTGGCAGTCGGACTGATATGGCGGATGGCCTCTGTTTCGATGGGGTCAATGTCCGTGTAGTCGCGCTGTTGGGTGTTCCAGTCGACTTCGACCTGGAGGACTTGTGCAAGACGTTTTTCCGTGTTGAGTTCACGGACTATGTACGTCTGACCTTGGTGCATGAATATCCCGCCTTCGTAGATTGTAAAGAATGCTCGTGACGTTTCCACTTCTTCGAGTACTATGTTTCGATTGTGTGTGATATCAATAACGGCAAAAGAACTATCTTCCATGTCGCGAAGGGACACAAAATCCGACGGCTTTGGTCGGAACCGGTCATTGCAATGGTAATATCCTAGCGAGTCTTTGATAAGACGAGTAGATGCGAACTCTTCAAGTTGTTCGCCAAAATAGACCTTATCTTCTTCCGGCTTGAGTGGCATCTCGAACGCGGCGCATTGAACATGGCCCTCCAGCACAAGTTCATTAGTCAAATCAACCTGTAACTCGCAATTCGGCTTTGTGAATATCTCATCAGGATTAGCCATATAGTGCTGATCAGTCGGGAATCCATCTCCGATCAGGACAGATAATGAATCTTTGTTTCGTCGACCAGCTCGTCCACTCTGCTGGCGCAGATTGGATATAGAAAAAGGGAACCCCAGAGTTATCACCGCATCTAAAGAGCCAATATCAACACCTAGCTCAAGAGCATTCGTCGCAACGATGCCCATGAGTTTTCCATCGAACATTTCCTTCTCAATCTGACGTCTGTCCTGTGGGCTGTAACCACCACGATAACCCATGACCAGGTTCGCTACTTCCGGTCTTTCCAGATTTTGAAATTCATTGCGTACTGCTGCGAGAACAATTTCACATTGTTTTCTTATCCTGCAAAAAAGGATGACTCTGACGCCACGCAGGATGAGCTGGCAAAACAAACGCGCTGCTTCAGCGATACTATCACCTCGACCAGAGGTGGGATCATGTGGATCCTTGTAAGGCGTGTTCCAGCATACAAACTCCTTGCGCCCTGCAGGCGAACCATCAAAGTCAGTTAATCGAACATCTTCAACCCCGAAGATGGTCCTGAAATGTTCCTCTGGATTGGCGACTGTTGCTGAACAGCTAATAAACCTAACATGGCGATTGCCTACTGCCGCACATATCCTTCGCAGTCGTCGCATGACAAAAGCGACGTGAGATCCAAACAACCCGTTGTATGCATGCAGTTCATCGACGACAACAAATTTGAGATTCTGTAAGAAAGTACGCCATGAGCTTTCCTGTGGAAGAATAGTAACATGCAACATGTCGGGGTTCGTGAAGATGATTCTTCCATCGTCACGAATCGTATTGCGTTCGCTCATAGGTGTATCTCCATCAAATGTTTCGACTATAACATGCTCCAAGCCCTCCATGAAATTGAGTAATTCTTTCATGCTGCGCCGTTGATCTTGCGCAAGAGCTTTGGTAGGAAAGATATAAATCCCCCTACTGTTGGGGTCTTTTTCGAGCTCATGGAGCATCGGAATCTGATAGATCAGAGACTTTCCCGAACTTGTCGACGTCGATACAATGACATGATGACCTTCATATAAATTGTTAATAGCTTCCGCTTGATGCGAGTACAGTTGCGTTATCCCTTTAGTGTTGTAAAGCGCATTAACCAGATTCTGCGACAGCTGGAAATTCAAATCTCCATACACTGGAGGCTGTGGATCAAACACTCTGTGACCATCAGGGACGATCTGAGCTGTATACCACTCCATTTCCTTGATATCTGCAATAATCTCGGCGATTGGTTTCCGTTCTTTCGGTATCGCATCTGGCACTCTTCCCTTCACCCCTGAACTGTCGGACTCTTCCCTGACTGGTGGAGACGGTATGACCTTCTCATTCTCCAACCTCTCCATTGGATCCGCGCCTTCATCCTCACACTTGACCAAAAACACATCAATAGCGTCGGAGAACTTCTTATTTCTCTTCTCAATCAAATTGACCATTTGCTTCTGACTATAAACGGGCATTTTCAGCTCATCGCTCCGCAGTCGCTTAGTAGGTCGCGTCGGTTCGCCGGTTTTGCTATGCTGAACTTGTCGTTTGAGATCTTGATCCACGAATTCGAAAAGTAACACATCTCGTGATTCTGGTAAATCATCATCCCTACTTTCAGCAAAAGTACCCGTGGTGGCGGTAGTAGTAGAATGCTCCTCCGGGATAAAACCGCCTCCCAAATTCGCACTCCTCGCATTCATCCATTTATATTCATCCCTCTTCCCACCACCTTGACTCGCATCCTCCCCAACACCCAAAACCTCAAGAACACCCTCATCAACGTACTCGAACCTGACAGCCCGCGGAATCAGAACTTTAATTCTAGCGACATCCTCAACCGTCAATTCGCGACCACCCATCTGAGCCTGTACGGCAGACTTTATCGTCTCAAAGGTGGTCGCGAGATGTTTCCGTGTACAGCAGAATGTATATACCAAATTCAACGCGCGATGGGTCTGAGAGAGTCGTTTGAATACGTCCGGCCATGGCTGTGAAGGTTTCCGCTGCTGTTGTTTGAATTCGGCGGCATTGCGTTTTGAGCGTGCTCCTCCTCCTCGTTCTCCTCTCGTGGAGGTTGAGGAGGGTGCTTTTCTAGTTTTGGTGTCGGCTGGTGGTGTTTCCTTAGTAGTAGGGATCGATGGGGTTGGTGGTACACCCCTCAACGCAGGATCGATCAGGTCATCGCTAATGACGACTGGGGATGGTGCAGCCCGCTGCTGCTTCCTCTCCTCGAGCGCAGACATGTCATGTTTCGTAGAGAGATAATTCAGGTCATCCCCCTCTCCGAGCTCTTCACACAAATAAGGAAGGAAGAGAAAGTCGACAACGAAATCTTATCTACATAGTAATCGCGAAAACTGGCAACGCGTGGTCACATGATCAATTTACGCCATTAATAAACCAATCACACGGGATCTGAGCTGGGACCAAGCATTCGCCACGATTTAAAGATTTCACTATTTTAGCCTCTCGAGTCAAATAAGAAAAAAAGGATGGAACGGGAACCGGGTTCGGTTTTTGTAACACTAGTAAAATATGTACGTAGCTAAAAGTGTTTATTCTCCGGTACAGAGCCAATACTAGTGTGGGCTGTGGTCACACTCTGGGGAACAGGGCTCTGTTTAGGGCTGGCTCAGCTTGGTGATTCCGAGGTATTTTACCAGTCCTAGTAGTCTAGTACGCACGTATTAGAGATCAATCGACTCGAAGAGAATAAGAGGAGGAGAACATGATATATTGGTACGGAGCTTGACGAATCATTCGCAACGTAACAGACAGACATACATAACATGGTAGGTAGCAAGATGAACATAAAAGCAAGACACACAAAAACAAAACAACGCCAATATTCACAAATAAAGAAGCAAGATGGCACTTGCAAGGCAAGCAAGTAGTCAATCAATCCCCTCTTTTCCTGTCCTTCTGTTACGTCTCCTCGCTGTATACCCGATTCTTTTTTTGATATTCCTTGTCATGTATGTCGATAGTCGAAAGAGGAAAATAGAAAGACGGAACGAGCTGGCCAAAAAGACAGAATAAATTCGACTCAACCCCATTCCCTCTTCTCCATCTAAAACAGGAGACTCAACCGAAGCCAGCAGAGGTGTGGTATCATAAAATGAAATGAACATCTTTCAACAGAATCAAGAAGAGAAAAAAGAGGACATATCAAGGTAGAGAAAAAGGTGCATAGGAGTAGAGTATCAAAAAGGGCGAAGAAAAAGAAAAAAGGAATATATCATTGTAGAAACGTTTGTCCGGAGAGTGATGAGGGAGATGGATGATATGCGATACATTAGCAAGAGATTGCCTTCTATTTTTTTTTTCTTCTTCTTTCGTCTCACTGGTAATTGCCAGATTGGTTTTCTGGGGCTATGAGAATCAGCCGTCAGCACCAGGATTTGCGAGACGATGTATTGCAATATTAATCCGTGGTCCAATTTGCGATGCTCTTGTATATTGATCCAAGGCGAAGGCAAGAGAAGACGTCAACTTGAGATGGCGAGCAGCTACTTACGTTGCTGGTACACCTGGTTGTTCTGGTACGGCGAGTGAGGGTAACTGCCGTACATCTGGCCGTTACCCTGAGGGTAGACCATGCCGCCAGCACCACCAGGAGCGTATTGACCGGGGACTTGGTTCTCGGCAGGCTGGTAGCCGATCGGAGGCAGTTGAGGTCGGACGCCGCCGGCGTAGCTGGGTGGTTGGCCTGCTTGCGGATCAGTGGGAGCACCACCTTCGACCGGGCCACCCTGTGCTTGAGCTTGGGCAGCAGCCTGACGTTCCCGCTCCTCTGCAGCCTTGCGCTGGTTCTCCTCTTCCTTCTTGCGGGCCTTCCATTCCTTGCGGATTTCTTTGAACTCTATTGAAAGACAGTTAGTCGAGTCCGAGTCATCAAAACGATAAGACACAAGGAAGTGGAAGTGGAGCGGTGATCAAACGACAACGGCAACAGTCTAGCACAAGGCCGGATAGTTGAGGTTGTGCAGGATCAAATTAACGTTGACGCCGGTGTCAACGCTACTGCGATAGCCGCGTGCCCTAGCTGTGTAACCCGACTAAGTATGCGGGCGTCACACTAGCCTCCTTTGAGCACAATGCGACTAGCCCAGATACGTTGACTTGACATCGCGTCCACCATTTATGATTACGGGCGAGAATAAAAAGCAGAACTGGAAAAAATATATAACATACCTTCGGGCGTTCGCTTATTGCCGTGCGACTGCATGGTAACGTGCGCGTTGAGATGGTTCAATGTACCATATGCCTTCTCACAACCATTCCACCCACATTTGTACATGCGCTCAATTTCTTCGTAACGACGACGCGGGCGCTTGTGCTGCTGGGCACCGGGAATAGGAACGAATGAGTATACCTAGAAAGACGCGCGAATTATTAGCCACAGATTCGGAAACAAGTAAAAAGACGCGACTTTTGCATCCCATGCCAGGAAGAAACTGAACAACTTCTTCTGGCAATGGGCCGCCCCAGGAGATGACATGCACGATCGTTTTATTTGATTTGACAGGATTTTTTCTTTTCACTTCGACTCCTTTTTTTTCTCCTTTTCATTTGACAGTAAAGAAAGATCGTGCGCCAAAACCAAACGAACGTACCTGACCTGGGCGCGGACCTGCAGTCGCAGCAGGGGAGGCAGAACCAACCGTTGGAGGGGCAGGAGAGCTGTAAGGACCCTGCATGGCATGCTGCTGATGAGGATATCCATGCGACCACTCTGGGCGCGCATACATTTGTGGAGGCGGGTGTCCCTGGTATTGAGACATGTCGTGGCCCTGGGGTTGGTAGGGCGAATAAGGCGGAGGGTAAGTTGGGCTGGAGGCCGCAATGGATGGATCTATAGGCAGGTCCGCGTCAGACTTTAGGTTCGACTGATTGCGATGGTCATCATTCTTCCCATCGTTCAGGTTTGTGGTAGACGAACTAGTTGTTTGAGCCATGGCTAGCGCACCGTGTGTATGTGTATGCGGGCTGACAAGCAAGAAAGTCGAGATAGTAGTTTCGCGGGACGTGCGGCGATCGGATTGCGGAGCGTTGCAATAATTCTCAAGTTGAGGTTCAAATTACAGAATGGCAAACCTGATTGCGCGTAATCAGATGCAGGCCTTTTGAAACAATCTGCTCAAATTCAAGCTCTTGCTCAACGAGGCGTTTTGGTATCTTTGAAAGAGACAAAAACCCGCCAGACAAGCAACACGCGCGTACCTTTCAAAATGCGTCAATCACGTATAAATAAGCTAATGCTTATGTCGAGCTTCCCCAATTGACCGTGCCACAATAACCACCAAAAAGGTAGGTAGATACGTCGTTGTGGTGTTTTGGCAAACGCGAAAGTCACTAAGAAACTAGAACAGACGCGATGGCAAAAACAAGCGTTCACGGCTCACGACAAGACAAACGCTGTCTGAATGGGATTTAAACCAAGCTCGGGTGATTCGACGCGGTCGCCAGTCTAAAAAGGCACGGACGACAGGCGATTTGTTATGATAACGAGCCTTTTGGATCCTCTTTTTGGGGAAGGGAAAGGCAGCGAGGCTTAATCGACTTTAGTCGCCTTTTTTAGGGTGACCACTGAACAGACCAGACGGAAATGCTTTGCAGTGTACGTAGTTTGCGGCGGGTGGGCGAGGAACTTTGTACTAGTCCGGCGTAGTGTTGGTGCTACTGTAGTGTTGTACCAGCACGAGGGGGGAAAGGTACCCAGCGGGAGACGAGAGAAAAAATTGGGCTTGACCAAGAGTGGGATAAGGCGGCGCGCGAGTTTGAAAATGAGATCGGGTCTTGATCCTGGATAGGTAACTGGTCCAAAGGCACAAGCTGGTCGAGGGTAACTGGATTCGGGATTTTTCCCAGGTCCCACGGGCAGTAGCGCGAAATTGTGAATGCTTGGAGATAAAAAGTTGGAATCGGCTGACTTTGGTATTGTAATTTTCGCCCTAAAAGGCTAAAAAAGGTGCAATGGCGTGGCCAAGTCGACGGATACACTTGGAGAAAAAGGGGAAAGCGAGAAGCGAAGTGGGTTTTGGCTCGCTTTTTGTCTTGTTGGCTGCTGGCAGGTTCGTTCAGAATTCAGACGGATTGGCTGTTCTGCGTCGGAAAGGAGACCAAATGCAACTTCAGGCCTCGTGGGATCCGTGGGCAGGGTGGAGATAATTTCTGCGCGTGGAGCTTGAGGATAATACACAGGGCTGTGATTGGGTGGCTGGAGGTGGTGTTGAAGGGGCGCTTTTTTCTTACTGGAGGCGATCCGGGATATTAAAGGATTTGGCTGTTCGGTCCCTTCGTTTTGCTGGTGAGCGCTGAGTCGCTGACGCTGGAGCGGAGCAGTAATATCTCTTTGCTGCGTCAGGCGTAGCGGGTTGGCCAACGAAGATGCGAGCCCCACAGTGATGAAATGATGGTTTTTTGTCTGAAGGGAAGATTGAAGATGAAAAGAGCAAGCTGTGGACTGTACTCCAGTCTACTCTGCTGTATCTGTTAAGGAGCCACACCACAATGGCCTTCTTCTCTTGCTGCTTGCTGCTTGCTGCTTCTTCCACGCACGGGCGGGTCAAAAGGCGGGAGATGTTGGCTTGGCGGACAAACTCTCTTGTCTACAATTTTCGCTTTGCCGCGACGCGCTTTTCTTTTTCTGTCAAAGAACTGTTTCGTCTCAATACCATGTAAATCTGGGCAAAAAGCAAAACAACTGAACGGCGCTTTTCCCGATGGCGACAGAAGGATCGAGGGTGCGTATCAAGTGTATAATTTCTGGACCAGTCAGAGTGGCGCGTTTCAAGCACAAGTGGCAAGGCCGGACGAGTACAGCGAGGGGAGGCGTGATGATACGTCAATGCGAGGAGAATAAAAGTGGGTGTCTTACTGCCGTAGTACGTACAGCTGCAGTGCGCACACGCGATAACAAAGAGTCGAGCTCTGTGGTATGGAGTCCGGCACCCGCGACTCGGGCGAAGTTCGCTGCGCCGTGCGTACCAATAATAATAGCTTGTATCGAGGCGTATTGCGTCGTAATGGAGCTCCCGCGTTGGTGCCGAGATGGACCGCTAATACACAGAGGTAGCAGGTGGATGAGATGACAGTGTCGTAGCGTAGCGTGAGCGCACTTGTACCAACAGAGTTAGGGAGTTGCTGAAGATGGTTTAGGCAGCGGGCTAGTGATCAAGTGGGCGTAGCGCAGGTCGGGGAAGCGGTGACGGCGCGTACACGAGCCAACACGCGATGAACTGTTTACTGGAGATAACGAGAGACAGCAGTTCTGTCGAATGAAATGGGGAAAAATGGTGAATAGACCGGATGGGAGTCTCTTCTGGATGATGCACAGAGAGGTCAAGGGTAGGTGTGCAGCGAAGAAAAAATCGCGCGAGAATAATTAGCGAGGGGGAAAGAAGCTGTCGGGACGAGCCTGGGATGTTGCTTACTAATGAAGGAGGTAACCGGTATTACTGCTGTACCGTACCGGCATCGCCGACTTATTGTTTGCTCTGTTGATTGTGCAAACAATCTGCCAATACTGTCCTAACAATCTTTACAATATCATCTCTCATCTCGAGTCTGAATGCAATTGTATCCTGAACAACAATTAAAGTCCGTATCTTGCATGGTGGTGATACAGATCCAGCCTTGACTAGTCTGCTGTAGTTGCGTACTAACTAACCAAGCTACAGCTAACTCCCCTAGCGCCCCAAATTCCCAGCTAGCCTACGGAGTAGCGACGGCCTGAACTACGGAGTTAGGTTACGCCTGGCTCATGGCTCGTCCCGTCCACCGTCACCGTCACTTGTCATCAAAAGGGCATAGTGCGAGGGCAAGCCAGGAACGTGTTTTTAGCGGTATTGCCGCGACCAACCTCTCCAGGGTACTCACACTGTCTTGCAGATAACAGCAGGGTTAGCGAGATGAGCATTCCAGCAATCGAGATCTATGATTGATGATTTAATCATACACGAGTACTCGTAATTATGAAAGTATCTGGTGCAAGACATCGCTCCACCAATCACAGTCCAGGATGTGCTCACATCGAGTACCAGAAGTGGGGCCCGAGTGTTTCCTGACTCGCACTCTCTCTGTTACCGAGATTATCAATCAAGAACTGGATTGATACTCGTACAGTCAGCATTGATAGCATTTGTAGCCTACGGAGTACGTAGCTACGTATCAGGGAGTCAAAGAGCCAGGGACTGGGTTGTGGCCAAGCCAAGACTGCGACACTAGGAGAACCCTGTAATCGTTTGGTACTACGTATTGCTGAAAGGGGCGGGGAGATAGAAGCCACTTAGCCACAATCTGGCGTGGAGATCCGTCTATGCCAGGCTGCAATCTGAATCAGTATGGTCATGGTGGTTAGCACGCGCCTGAGTCATTGGTGCTAGCTGGATGTGTTTAGTCTATGATTAGTCTAGCCAAGCACATGAATGATATCTCAACGTTGAACATTGACACCGACGAATGTACGAGTACATTCGTCAATTGCAACTCCGTAGGCATATTTCCCGTGAACAACCCTCCCTGCATCCTTGACCCAACAAACCCCCGGACCCCTTAATCCTGCCCGGAATATGGCCTTGACAAATTGCAGCGTCACAATGAAAATCAAAAGTCGTACGTATGCATCTCCTCAATTCATCCAAATTGTGTATGAATACTCCGCCTAATTGGCTCATACAATCCAACCCTGATATACAACAAGTGGGGGCAGCGGCTCAGCGCACCTTTTTGAGTGGCCCGGTATCTCTTGATGCAGCATAAATGCAGCGGCAAGCAATAACATGCGGAATAAGTCTGGCAGAACATAATGGCATCTACCGAAGTTCTAGCTAGCTTAGAGTTGGCACTATCGACAGGGAATAATTCAGGGAAGTTGAAGACGATATGTCTGCACTCTGCACAGGATGTGCGACGGGCTCTAGGATTCCGTACTGGTGCTATCCGTCCGTACGGAGTAGGAGATATATCGGTAGATGATCATGAGATCTAGACTGGACGGCATTGGAGACTGACCATTCGGCCCCATTATGTGTGAAGGATAACATTCGATAGCCTCACCGCTCTGATACCGATAGATTGATGGGATTAACCGTTGGATATAGTATGAATCATTTTTACTACTGCGACGATCTACAATGCCACAATAATAAAGCCATCAAGTCCTAACAAAAGGATATCTTGTCCAGAGAGTTGGAAGACTCTGTGCCAACAACGTAATAATGTACTGTAATACAGATACCAGTGGATCCACAAGCGATCATGTGCCAGGCCTAATGCACACGCTTCTCTGATTGGTTCGTGGCAATGGGGCTAACTTATCACCTGATCTCCTCGCGTTCAGAACCTTGTTCATTCATGATGCAACCAATCAGTTCTCGGTGCTTCCCACCTGTGTATTTCGACTCGACTCGACACTCGACACTCTTTGGCAGTTCCAGGACGGAGATTGCGCGTCTATACAGCTGGGCACTGCAGGCTGAGTAACTATGGGGTAGCAGTAAGGCACTCATATCCAGACGAGGTAGCATTTCGCATTCCGCTTTTCGGGTACACACGGCCTGCCCAGCGATAGAAAGCTGGCACGGAGAGCTGTCCGTACATGAAGTATGAACTGTGGATCGCTGCATATCTCTCTACTTTCGTCTACAAAATCCATATTGATCATCGACGATTCATCGTATTCGACAAGAAATAACAACGGATTGAGCGTACGTACTCTGTACAGAACCGCGGTTGAAGGATCCACCTGGCCACCGAGGCGAAAGAGGAAGGTTTTTGGCTGTCGATGGGCCAATCATCCACTCGAAATGTTGGCAAGGCCGATGCTCTTTTGGGCTTTGTGCATGTCATCTGGTTTCTCACTGCGTCGCTCTGTATGTAAGTGTGCATATATAGTATATCTCCCCGAGGCACATACGTACTGCCGGTCTGCCACAGTCATGTAGCATTTCGTCCCCAAAAGAGGGCAGGAATCTTGTGCAGTGTACAGCTTGGCAGCGGGATTTCTCCGATCAATACCGTATTACCAATACACGGAAAGTCAGTTCAATTAATCTATTCTGTCCATCAAATAGGAAAGTACTTTGACCAATACAATGCCATTTACGCAGTATTCCAATAGAACATACTTTCATTTACTTCGAGTCTATCGCTGAACCAAGGTTGACGACTCTATTTTCGTCGTCTTCTTTATTTGACCATTTGTACGGAGAGAAGTGGTTATCTCCGTAACTCCGTTGGACGGTGGACCCTGTACGAGACGGATGAGACGTGTACAAAAGCCTAAAGCCCCTTAAAACTTGCACTTGTGTGACTTAGCCCTCAGTCCGTCTGTCAATCGCGTTGCCGAAGTACCGAAATACGAGCACACTCTCCAGAGAGACTGAGGGAGTACTCGAGTATGACAATCCCAATAACCTCGAACCATATCCTCGCCCTCAGCTCAGGTGGAGATGTCCTTATCATCACCAACCCATGGGGCCGTCCAAAGAAAAACTCTACAGACGGCAAGTTCCGCTCCTTATCTTCTTGGGGAAGTATCCAGTCCAGTTCACACCTTCTTTCGTCCGCCACAAAAAAGCAAAGACAGTCAGCAAATGGAAATGAGGGGAAATGTAACGCTCTGATTCGCTCGATACGGTCTCATTCATCAACTCCGTACGTCCTCGAAGTGATAAACCTAACAATTTCTCCGTTCTTTTTTTAAATCTGCGGGTTTATGGATATGTATCCGTATGTGCTGAGTCGGTCAGCATTGAAGGTTTATTTTCCTCGCGGTGAATTACCGTCTACAGATTGCTGTGCATACAATGCAAAGTTGATGCAACCCTTGGAACATTCTCTGGAATTGTTTCGGGTTGAGTACTATGAACGTGATCCCGGTCTTGAGTCGACCATGTCCTGACCGCAGAATGCCTACGGAGACCCTGCTCGTATGAGCGCTCCTAGTGCACTGTGGGTTGTAGGCCAGCGGGACCGTCTGCTCTTTAGTAAACAGTCCGTCGACGGCACGGTTTCTTTCTTAATTCAATTTTACGTACAGTGTGTATGTACATTGGTACATCAATCGCTTCCATCGGGTAAATGAATGTACGTACATATTGTGCTCCATATACGTATACACAATATGTACATGTAGCCAAGTGAATCCCCGGACAAGCTAAGCTTTCAATCGTTACACTACCTCCTCTCTACCCGGTACCTAAATACTCTAGTCAGTGACAATCGTGTAGTTACGTACTATGTAAGGATATCCATGTGCTCCAACGTCGCACAAACAACCCTCGATCTAAACTCCCGTGGACTAGCTAGCCCTAGAACCATGCATACCAATCTGATCTCAACTCACTAGCATCTAGTCGTACTACTCAACTAGACCTGCATCGAGGCGTCCTCTAGATTCTTTGTGTTTAAGGCATGGAACTTCCATGCATGTTCTTCGCGCGCTCTAGGATATATATTTTGAGTACGTATGTACATACCGAGGTACATACAGAACTAGTCGAGTGGTACAGGCTATATAAAAGCCACTTAATTCTAGATACATGATTAACGTTAGCTAACCCAACATTTGAAACGACTATACATACATACAGTCATACACGGGTCTGGCAAATTCGAAAGCTGGGACTAATCTATCACGGATTGTAGCTATCCCACCATGTTGGCCTGCCAAACCCTGCTAAATATTTAGCTTCATAGCTTAATTTCACTGTTGGTATGCCTGGACTACGTCTAGTACGTACTCAGATGTAGGCTTTCACATTTAGTGAGCCTCCACTATTACCGATTCACATACACTACGTTTCACGATGGTGATATGTATGAAATTACCTGCATTGTGCAAATCTAAATTAATCAAGCTGATCGGCAAATAACCGCATGTGCTGTAACAGAAAAAGCAGTCAGTCTATCATAGTAACGAATAACCCTGCAAAACGCCGTTTTTCCGAATGAACGTTCGGTCGAATATTGACGAAATCTTTTACGGTGGAATGGACAATACGTGGAAGCAACTCGTCTACCAGCGTCGGTTGTTTCCAAGAGGAGCTGAGTTGGAAGCAGTGTAACCACCACCGCCGCCGCCGCCACGGTGCCAGCCACCACGACCACGGCCACCTCCCCAACCTCGGCCACCACCGCCGCCACCGCTGTAGCGAGCCATCTCGTGCAGACGAGGATCGATTTGCTGCTTGGCCTCGCTAAGGATGGTGACGAGATCACGAGCCTGCTTAGAGTCTAGAAAAAGTCAGTATGCCGTAAACAGATTTGATGACAAGAAACTCACTGTCAGTGGTGAAGAACGTAATGGCCGTTCCCTTGGCACCGGCACGGCCAGTACGACCAATACGATGAACATAGTCCTCCGAGTTGTTGGGGTAGTCATAGTTGATCACATGAGTGATATCACGAACATCTTTAGAATTACACAGGTTAGCAAACAACGCAGTCATTTCAAGCGGCATGACCTCTGGACCCTGGTCAGTCGCGCGAAGACTAAGACTTGATGCACTCCTCTCTTGGATCGTCACCAAGTTAATTCAGTAAGCCCATAGGCTGGCAATGTTCACGGTCCTGAGCGACCTTGGATATTATGCAGCTTTCACCGAGATTCAATACAACTTTCCGCGGCTCTAGTGATATCCCAGAAATGAATAAAGAGCCTGGAAAGCAAATGAGTAAATCCGCTAAACTGCACTGTGAGTCCAAGGTCCTCCTGGCTGGGAGCCAGTAAGGTCGAACCCGAAAAAGCCTGGACTAGTCATGTCGACCAACATGTCTGAAGAGAGAAAAGGCACCGTGCCATATGTCACACGACGTCACTACGGGTTAGAACTCGACAGAGTCGAGCATTTAAGATCTGCCAAAGGCAGAACAGAGGAAAGACAGGAAGGGGAGGGGAGGGAGTGTTAGGTTGTAATCATACCAATACCACGGGAAGCCACGTCAGTAGCAACCATAATAGGGCTTTTTCCGTTCTTGAATTCTTGCAAGACCCAGTCACGTTCGTTTTGCTGTTTGTCACCGTGGATAGCTGTTGATAGTTAGTATTTGTCATTTCTCTTAGTAAGCAAAAGGAAGACTTACACAATGCGGGCCATCCGTCCTGGCGCAAGAAACGAGTAATGTCATCGGCAACACGCTTGGTAGCAGTGAAAATAAGGCACTTGTTCTTGCGGTCGTCCATGATCTTTTCGAGATGTTTGATCATCTTGTCACGCTTTTCAAAGTCCGAAACAACCTCGACGATCTGTGTGATACGGTGGTTGGCGGAGAGTTCCATGGAACCAATGTTGACTTGGATGAAATCGTTCAAGAAGTCGCTGGCGAGTTGACGGACTTCCTTGGGCCAAGTGGCGGACCACATGCAAGTCTGTCGGTCAGGGCGAATCTGGCCAATAATTTTGCGAATCTGAGGCTCGAAACCCATATCAAGCATACGATCTGCCTCGTCTAAAACAAGGTAGGTGACACGGCGAAGGTTGGTCTTTCCAGCTTCAAGCATGTCAATCAAACGACCAGGAGTGGCAATGCACACCTCGACTCCACGGCTGAGGTCACGAATTTGAGGACCCTTGGGGACACCACCGTAGACACAAGTATTGCGAATGCGAGATGAGCGTCCGAATTTGCTGATTTCAGTCTGAATCTGAACAGCCAACTCACGAGTAGGTGCAAGGATGAGGACAATGGGTCCGTCACCGGGCGAAAGAAGGGGCTGTGCGTTGATGTGAACAATAGCAGGAAGACAATATGTCAAAGTCTTTCCGGATCCAGTTTCGGCGATACCGACGACGTCACGACCGGAGAGAGCCATGGGCCATCCTTGGGATTGTATAGCGGTGGGCTTTGCGAAACCCTGTGCCTTGACCTCAGACAAGACGTAGTTGGGGAAACCGGCCTCATCGAAAGACTCAACTGGGCGAGGAACGTTCCTGCCGGTGACAGCCATCTGGTGTTCTTTGCGGAAAGCATCGATATCCTTTTGAGAGCGGTTTGTAACATCTTCGTGCTCTTTGTAGAAAGATTTTTCGAACTTGGGGAGAGTGGAAAGATCTAGATAAACAGGGTTAGCATGATGCTTTCGATTCATATCTGATACTGGATACTCACCCCAGTCTTGGGTTTTCAAGCCAGCGCCGAGCGCGGCCATACGATCACCACCACCGCTGCCGCCATAGCTACCTCCACCGTAGCCGCCGGAGCTGTAGCCGTTGGAGCCGCCATGGCCGTTGGAGTAGCCACCGCTACTGCCACCTCGTCCTCCTCTGTACAGGGTTAGTCTTGTTCAACGATGTCATCGAGGAAACCAAATTCCCAAGTCTGGAAACAAGGAGAGTTCAATACATACCGATAACCACCTCCTCCATAAGAATCACGGGAGCCACCACCGTAGCCACCGCTGCCGCCGCCACGATAAGACATGATCAGGCTGATGTGTCTGTAAAACTTGGATAGTGTGTATTAGGCAGAAAGAAAACAGTCAGTCGTGGTATCTCGCGAAAGATGCCAATACTGAGATTTATTTAAAGAAAGAAGAGATGAAAAGACAAAGGCAAGGAGGGAATGGGGAGAAAGAGTTAGCCTTGAGAGACAGAAAAATTTGGGAAGAAGATTTCGAATCTTTTTAAGTAGGGAAGGGGCGGGCGGCAAAAACTCAGCACTAGCGCCAGGCGGTAGTACGCTTCCGACAGAAGGGGCTAGCGTGTGGGGAGACGGGCCAATCAGCCTCAACAAAATCAAAAATTCAATTTTTGCAGAGATTGTTTGCTGTCGAGGCGTTTGATGAATGTTCAGTCAAGTTTAAGAAAATAATAAATGAGCCAGGGATCAGAGAGCTATCTCACAAGAAGACGTATCATTCGTCGTGTTTGAGTCAAATGAAGCAGGGTCAGATTGATGTAAAAAGGCCTAACGTAATCGGTAAGCGAGCCGTCACTGTAAGCGAGCCGTCATTTTTTCCCGAACACTAATACTATATTGATTTC